>CP092729.1:10080988-11280988 GCA_030273425.1 Microplitis manilae
CAATTTTTACATTCTCGTGATTCACAATAATGTACTTTCGGAACCTTGATATACTTTAATGCATTACTAAAATATACATCGAATTTTTTTGTCAAATTTACTAACCTACTGAAAAGTCGATTTGCTATCGAAGTTTATTATAAAGAAAAAATAATAGCTTCAGAAAAAATTGTTATTTTTTGTTTTTTTTTTTTTATATATAAGTATAATATAAAATTATAGTATGGATATTGAAAATAGAATGAAATTATATTCAAAATTTTCTAGAATTTTTAACAATGAAATAAAAATTCCTGGCAGAAACGTATGGAAGTCAGAACCATTGGAGCCGTGATATATATATGATTTCACCAATGTGATTGCTCAAGATGTTAGTTGATTGAAAAAAACGTGAAAAGAAATTCAAGGGATCATTTTATTTCTGATGATGAATATTCTTGACCCATACATCATATTTTCTATACTTAATCAAAGAAACAATTTTCAACTTTCATATATCATCGTTGGTTTTTTAGATTCGTATTGTTGAAAGTAACAACCGTTATTGATCAAGAGGTCAGCTACCTTTAAATAGCTTATTGATGTTGAGACAAATCGCTTTTCTCTTTCGCGATTTTTACCAGCAGCCACCAGAATTCGCGGGTCGAACCCTGGCCTAGGCTGGCTTCTAACAAATTTTATTTTATTGGGACAGAGCAATGGGCTAGGGTTCTTGCAAAGCAAGGACCCGCACTTATTCAAACGGCAGCGTATAAAAATTTACCAACCCACCTCACGGCTTATTAATTATCGATAGATTTCTTATGATAAAATAAACTTATCAGCTTCTTAATTAATGATAATATTCTTAATAGACAGCTCAATAATTCTTACCAGTATAATAGGAAAGTAGATAGTGTGGATGAAAGGTAGAGTGATATAAATTTAACTAGAAAATGCAAGTTTATTGCCAATTATAATAATATTCAGTTACTTACAATTAATACTGCGCAATTTACAATGAATGTAGTGTCCTCGTAGGTACAGAATATACAATGTTTCCTCCCAGTGGAACGACGCAGTTATACACAATATTTAAGTTTTAACTAGTTATCATAGTTAATACCGCGAACAATTCGTCGGTAACGCACAATATAATTTACTTTATTAAATCGTTATTTATAGTAATAATAACCGTTTATACGAAATAATAAAATTAATATCGCAAGTGAAATTGCCAGAATAATAAGTGAAATAATATCAATATAGAAAAGAATTGCAAATGAATACTAGATAACAAGTCTAGACGCTAAGTAATCCAGGATCGAAGTGATTGACTGATAATTGAGGGTCTGGGACTCGCCTTTGAACTATCCCCACTTCACCCTTACGGACATGCGTCGACGTGAAAATTAAGTCATGTGACCATGGCACTATGACGTACTGAATTTAGGCGGCAACGAGACGGAGAAAATTGGGAACCGCAAGGCTGAGGACGGCGAAGACAATTCACATTGTCTCAATGTTTATACTAGATAATATTCTATTGTCTTTGTGATTAATGCCATGTTATAATTTTTGATCATTTATTTAACAGTTAAATTAGAAAATGATTTTAAAATATTCACATATTCAACAAAAACACATAATGTGAATTCTGAAAGTGGCAAATTTTGGAGGTTAACTATTAGTCATCTATTTTTTATTTTTTTTTTCAAGCAAAATCTGTGTTGTCAATCGGCTATACTATCTCGATAATTCAAATTCAGAGTATTTGTTAAGTAAGAATATTCGATCAACAATGTTGTGAATTATTGTAAGTTGCTGATAGGTTTTACTAAATGTAGTAGTTGATGAAAACTGGATATTACTCAGCATTCTATTTTTCTTAAGAAATTTTTTTGGAATTTTTAATATAGTAATGTTGTCTCAAGTTTCTTATACATAATGCTGAAAGTGACAATTATTGAAGACCAGACAATGATCAAATGTCATCTTTTGGAACTCAATATACTGAAATTTTTTTTTGATATAATGGTCATCTATAATTAATCTCATTTAATATTTGTTTGGTCTATTGAGAATAAAGCCAGAATAGTAGGTACAAAATATTATTATTAATATCTCAAGCTATGTTCAAATTTATAATAGTTAGTGCTGAAATAATATAATAGATAGTACTGAAAATAATTTACATTCGAGCTTGCATATTAGTTAAAATGTCAATTTTATAAAAAAAATTTATCGACATTTGGATTAAATACCTTTTTTCTTTTTCCCTTAAATTTAATTGCTAATTGAAAAAATATATTCATATAGAATATGCCACGAATTTACAAAAAAAGCTAGACAGTGTTAAAAGTGCAATACGATGAAAATTTAATATTTGTTAACATGTTAATTTATTTTTTTTCAATTTACTAACTTTTTCAATAAAATTGTAATGCTTACAGAATAAATGTCTAGAAAAAATATTCTTGACTGTTGATAGTTACGTGTCGGTACCGATTTTGTGATGCCATTAATTTGTTTCTGATTTTTGAGAATAATAATAATGAAATTGAGGAATCTTGGAGGCGTGATACTGATTGAGTAATCTGTTTTTTTTTCTTTTTCAACTTCCCGCTAAGAAAATTGCAAATTTTTAAAAATTCGGGAAGTTATTGGTTTCAGTCCGATTTGTGAAAATCGAAATTCCAACAGATGTCGACGTTTTGAGGTCCTAGGAAGCTATTCTGACTAATTTCACGATGATGTCCGAGTGTATGTATGTATGTATGTACGTACGTATGTAAATATTCTGTAACTTTTGAACGGATGAACCGATTTTAAACTTCAAGGTGTCATTCGACGCGGCTTTTTATTTACTATAAACACTGAAAATTTGAGCTTAATCGGTCCGGTACGTTCGGAGATATTTCAAAAATAAATTTTTTTCAAAAATGTTTTTTTTTTAATAACTTTTAATTCGCTGAATGGATTGATCCCAAAATCTAATCAGCTCTTAAACTTTGTAAGCCGCGTCGAATGCTGCCTCAAAAATCAAAATCGGTTTACTTGTTCGAGAGAAACCGTTAACGAAAGAATTAAAAAAAAAATTTTTATTAGTATTTTGAAAATTTCTCAAAAACGACTCGATAAATCAATTTTAAAATTTTATCAGTTGTAGAACCCAACAAAACGCGTCGATTGTTACCTTAAACGTCTCAATCGGTTTATTCGTTCGAGAGATATCGTTGTAGAAAAAATGGTAAAAAACGTTATTTTTCGAAAATAAACGCATACAAAAGTATTTTCGAGCTCAAAGAGCTCGAAAATGTATCTATAACAATTTTTCGAGCTCAAGGAGCTTGAAATGGGCGGGAAGTTTCGGGGTTGGCCCACAGAGTCAACCGATAGACCGATTTTTTTTTCAATAAGTTAGTTTAAAAAAAGTTTCTTAAATATATGAGTCTTACAAAACCAGTACTAGCTGTAGATTAATTGGTTTAAAAAATTTTACTGCCGTTAGATTTTAGTAAATCCGATGACATACAATTTCTGGGTTCGACTTTTTCACGTAGATCTATTAAATTAGTTCTTGGAAACGTAAAAACTAAATTTTTCCCCAATTTTATATTTTAAGAGGCTATAGTTACTAAACTTCGAGAGTTAGGACAAATTGTTCAATTTCAAAAATTGTAGGGCATAAATTTTCCTACAAGATTGTTCTCTACATTTTTTATCTATTATCAATAGTTTTGGCGCTCGATAAGATTTAGTGTTATTTTTACGAATTTTCAATCTAAGAAGCGATTTGTGTAGAAATTTAATCGAGTTACGGACTCCACTCAAAGGACCTTTTTTTGTAGTAAATTTAGTCCTCTACAAAAGCCCATAAGCAAAAATGCAAAAAAAAACATTTTAATACAGTGAGCTGAAGGAAAAAGTTATAAAAAATTATTTTTCAATGTTATTTAAATGTGAAAAATAAAAAATGGATTAGGAACGGGTTAAAATCGGAATTAAGAGCTGTCATGCGGCTCAAAATTTTTGTTTTTTCAGCGACTACAAGATTTTCAGGTAGGACTTGATAACAAAAAATGTTGCTCTAAAATGAAGCACCCTAATATATATATACATACATCAATGAATATCCTAAAATATCGATCAAGGTTCAAATGCATCGCATAATTGTTTTGCGTAGTAAACAGCAGCATAGATCTCATGATCGTATGGACATTGAGCATTCGTGTCAAAAATTCTGATGGTTTATATCATATATAATATTTAATTATAATGATTTTTCTATCTTTCACAGTTAAATATTTTTGTGATCGAAATAATTGCTATTTATAGAAACATTTTCGACGGAGCATCATAAATTCGTGGTATTTAGTCTTCAGCTGATTCCTTTATGTGTTGATCTTCCATACATTTTAGTGACTTATGTGTATTTGTTGCTATCATTACTATTTATGCCACACTACATTTTGATGATTCATAGGAATATCAATTTAAGTTTACTCTTCTTTCATATCAGCGTTCAAATTTCTTGAGAAACTTATTATTTTAAGTCTGATTTTCATTTATACCAATGAACCACGTTTTTAGAAATTTTATTTTCTTTTAAGCTTAATTAAAATGTTCAAAATTAAGTTAAGTTGAAATACGTATAGCTTGATGCATGACTTAATCTGAAATATTTATAAATAAAAAAACTATCATAAATATTTTTGATATTATTTGAGTTGAAGAAAAGCATATTTCTGTTCACAAATATATAAATATGCTATTGCATAAATATTTATTTTATACATTGTTAATATTTTATTAATTAGAGAGTGTATACACAGTAAAAAATTTTCCGTCATTGTGTAAAAAAAAGTGAGTGTTAAAATTTGCGTGTTAAATATTCAACATTTTTGTGTGTTGAATCAACACACGAGACGAGTGTTCTTTCATTGCTCAATTATTAACACACTAAAATGTTATTAGAGATCAAAATAACACTTTTTAAATGTTACTCTGAAATCAACACACAGAAAGTGTTGAATCTCGACACACGGCGCGTGTTAAGTTCAGCGTCGTTTGGCAAAATGAGCGGGAAATAACCTCAACTATACTCAATACAGTGGCGGAACGTAATTGTGCAGTGTTCAGTTTTTTTGTTATTTAAAAATAAAAATAATAATATCCAATATTATAGTAAAAAATTATTTAATAAAAAATTTGAGTTACAATTTGGCAAAAAAAAACGTAAGTACTAAAAAAGTGTATGTGTTATATGTTGAGTCTAAATATAACCTTAAATTTCTGAAGTTTATGGAAAAAAAATTTTTATTTTCTGGAAATATAAATAAATAACAATTATATTCGATAAATATACAGTCGTGGTTATAAATTATAGCTGATTTTAAAAATTTATTTGTTTAGATATGGAAGAAGCATTGTCAAACTTATCAGCAGCTGCATTCAGCACTGTTTCAGTGTGTCAGTCTATTTCGTTTATATTTGAATTTGAAGATGAAAAAATTTGGGTTAAAATGGAGGCTCCTGTTGTTTACGAAGATTTTTTTAACAAAGGTTAATTTTGAGTATAAAATATGATATAAAATAAAAAGATAGCTTTCTATTATTTTTGGTTATTTATAGTTACTTTGAATTTTTTTGATAGCTCAAGAGGTATTTCCATCGCTTACCAATGTCAATTATTATTTCACTGACGTTAATAATGCAAGATTGGACTTTATTTTAGTTGATTATATTTTGAGTAATCCACATGGTGTGGTAATCAAAATTAAACATACTAATAAAAGATCCCAATTAAGTAAGATCATCAATAAATTTTTAAAAGTCTGAAAATGTTAATATTTTTGGCTTTATTAATTTTTTAAATTCAGAGAATAAAAATTTTTTTATAATTACAACTAAATTTAAGTGAATAGAAAACTAAATTTTCATAAAAATTTTCCAGTGGACATCGATGAGAATAATTCAAAGCCCGTCATTGTAGAAAAAAAAACCTTGGACGTACCTCAAATTTTTTCTAATACTAATACAGATTCTGATCAACCGCCTGTTAAAGTACCCAAGCTGAGTACTTTAACTTCTGAATCACTGAGCTTTACCAAAGAGGTTTGTTGATGTTAACTTAATTTTTGACTTATGTTTTATATATGAAAATTTGATTTCAAAAGTTTTTCAATATATATTAAAATTGAAAATCACGATTACTTATAATTATACATGTAGTTTAATTTTGTAATTAATTTCAGAAATTAGAGCGATTGATATTGAACCAACCTTTTGGTAAGCAGCTTTTAGCTGAGTATGAAGCCAATAACTTTTTAACTACGCAGAATCGCAGAAAAGTTGTAAATGTGATTGCTGATTATTTACAAAATTATAAAGAACAAGCAAACCACTCTTTGTCTTCGACAATCAAATCAGAGTGTGCAGCTGCAATTGTTGAATTATTTCCCAGTCAAAAAAACAATGAAACAGAACTGGGATACGTGAGTATAAACATTAATAAATCTACAAAGGGACATTTTAGAAAAGTAAATATTAATGATAATTTTTATGATTTATTTGTACACAGGAGCATTTTTATAATCCTCAATCAAGAACTGGCTATTTAGCTAGTAAGCTTTCTAATCGATCTCGAATTCCAAAAGCTAAAAAAAGTCAACTAAATCCAAAGAAACCTGCTTCTGTCTGTAAGCCTTGCGTTACTATTCCTGCTCCAGAGGCAGCAGAGGTATATGAGACTGTGGATCTAACCAAGGCTATTCAGTGCATGCAAAAGTCTACTTCTAAAGATGTAGACACAATAATTGAGCTGACACAGCAAACTTTTGAATTGAGGCGATCTTTATACTTAAATGAGCGTTTTTTTGAATTTTTCCCCCGTTTTATCGATGTTCCTGAGCTCGTAAGTTTATATTGTTAGATAGCGATTTTGAATTGAACTTTTTTTACTATTTAATCATGTTTATATGTATAGATTGACGTAGATTTCAAGTTGATATTTCCAGAAATTGATGCAAGTCAATTTAAAAACACTTATCCCGAATACATAAGTGCAATTCTTCATATTTACGAGGCTGAAAATTTGGATAAGAAGCTAATTGGTATGTATATACTTAAATTTAATTTTAACAAGTTCTAATGGATTTTTTTATTCGAATTTGATAATATTATTGTATATTTTGTATAGATTGGGACCGTGCAACTAATTCTATAATAGTTTTGACTCAGCTTCTTCCTCCTACTGCTCAAGGTAAAAAAAATGCCAACAGAGGGAAAGTTAAGAATATTGTTAATAAATTGATTATTTTTAAGCCGGTGAGTATATCAAATATCGAAAAGAATTTTCTTTCGAAAGTTATCGACTGAATTCTGAAATATTTAATTTAATTGTTAAAGATTGGAACCCCGATACAAACTAATGAAGAACTATGTACACGACAACCAGTGCTAGTCGCTGTCGGTACAAACAAATGCTCAATAAGTCAGTATCATATAAGAATTGATAATAATTTTATTTCTCTTAAAGCAAAAACGACAATTGAAGCAGTTGATCAATTATTTAAAGCTTATTATGTCTTCAACGTTCAATTCGATGCAGACTTGAAAAATTTTTGGACATTTCTTCAACATTATTTTTACAATATACCCAGTAAGTGTAGTAATTTAGTATTGGATTTTAATACTAAGCTACAAGGGTCGAAGGACAAAATAAGGGCTCGTATTGAGCAAGAATCAAATTAAATGTTTGGCTTACTCTATCTCAAAAACAAATCAAAACTAAGTTGACGTTTAAGTGAATAATCGTTTATTTTATACGAGAAAGTGATTTAACGATAGTACAAAAAAAATAATTTTTAAGTATCATTTAGATTTTTTTGTGATATTAGCAATAATACTTTGACTATAATTTATAAGACTTCATTAAGAGATGATCTCTCAAAATTTCTATGATAGTTATGGATATGATGTTTCAATTATTTTTAAAGTCTAAATATTTATATTTTTACTGTATATAGTAGAGTGTACTAAAACTGAGATAGTTACAACCAGTAAGATAGTTACTGTGTAACTAAAGTCAACATCACAAAAATTTCCCATTAATATTACTATCGTTACTATAAGTTATTTATTTTAATAATTTTATCTAATTTAAAAAAAAAACAAAAATAGTAAGATTTCGATAAATCATTTGGGTTACTCCACTTTATTTTTAAATCTTCTGAACATTAATCTTTCATTTATAATAATATGTCTCTGAACTGCTATGTATGTTCCAAACAATTCGATGAAATCAATAATATGTGTAAACATTTGCAAAATATTCACGGTTTAAATCAAGGTCCTACATTAGGGGCTGTTCATAAATTACGTAAGCGCTCATTACGGGGGGGAGGTCAAGCTGAATCTCTATGCATGCTTATTTAGGGGGGAGGGCGCTAGTAGACAAATCTTACGTAAGCAAAATTTTTAAATTATTTCGGTACTATCTCGACTAAGTCGGTAACTTAAATTACTTTTCTACTAAGATTCTCGATCGATAATTCAATTTTATCGATAATGTCACACAAAGCTTTGTTTGGTTATAAGTTGTTAAAACAAGGCAGAAAGAGCGAAGCTGACATGAATGTCCGAATCTTTTGTTTTTGTTGTCAGTAATTTAAACTAACTTATTGTTCAATTTGTCGTCAAATATTATCTTTTAAAAAATAAGATGGCCAGTAACTTGCACCATTTGTTTTTTCAAGCATACGTAGCTTGTTATCCTACGAAAGCCCGTGGTGTTTGTCAAAATGAAGTGAATGCTATTTGGAAAAATGACAAAAATACATTTAAAAAAGACAAAAAAGGATTTGAAAATTGTATTAACGCTCGAATTGATGAATTGAAAAAAAATACTTCAAAAAAAAAAATAACGACTTTATATAATTTTTTTAAAACACCGGTAAGTAAAGTATTGAACATTGATTAGAATAATAACTTTAATTACTATTAATATCTAATATAACTGTTTAAAGTGATGAATTTCACCTGAATAGTTTTAATAAATTTTCTAATTAATTTTTTGATTTAAATCAATTGACAGTCACTTGCTATTGAATCAACGCCGGCAGAGCCAACTTCGAAACCAGCTTCAATTGAATCGTCATCAAAATCTCCTGTGTTAGCTGTCCATGATGTAAGCACCAATGTACATAAAGATTTTGCGACAGTAGATAACGTGCCGAGTACATCACATGACTCTACGTCTCAAGAAGTTTCTAAGATACGTCCGCGACTTTACTCTACTCCGTCACAGGACAAAGTTAAAATAACAGTTGATTGCTTAAATCAAAATTTGAGCAATCATATTTTATCACGGGACATTGGACTTTCTAGTTGTAATGCAGATAAAAATATTAAAGCTTTAAAGAAACAAATTACTAGTGAAACGAGCAAACTCAAGCGTCTACAAAATAATGCGACCTACCAACAAAAGTTCAGAGCTAGGAAGAAGAAACAATTGTTGGCTTTAAAAGCTAAAAATCCAGAACAAAAAGATCTTGTTGCTTATGAAGAACCAGGCAGACCACGACTAAGTGACCAACTCATAATTGATCATATTTTGAAAATTGTTCATCTAGAAAGCGCAGCAGATCCACACTCAGAAAAAAGTCGATAGTCATGTTAACTAAAAAGCTTCAACTATTTAAAATTAATTTCTAAGACTATTTTTGATAGTAACATCAACTATTCATCAATTGCTGAAACATAATAAAATTTATTGGCACAACTAAAATTTGATAGTGATTAAAATTTTTTATCGCAACTATTGAAATGTAGTTAAAATTAGATAAATTTTAAGTAATTACAGCATTTTTTTCGTTAGTTCAAGTAACTAAAAAATTGTTTCAATGGTAAGTGTTGATTCATAGTAAATATTAAATAGTTATTCTAACTATAAAGTTAATTGTTAAAACTAACATTTTTTAGTTAAAGCTTTATTGCACTATAACTTTATAGTTAATTGAACTAAACGAATTGGTAATAATGAAACAAAACAACGTAGTATCATGAATTGTTTGATTACAATTATTATAAATAAGCTAATGATTACAACTGCAACCATCACTTAGTTAAAATAACAATCACATAACTATATTAACTATAAAAATGCAAAAAAGAACTGCAACTCAGCTGTTGCTTTAATTATTTTATAATGATTTATTTGAAGAAAAATTGACGTTTGCACGAATTATTTATTTACAGTGATTGAATACTTATTTAAATCGTCACAATTGATACTAATGTTTTTTCACGGCAGCTGAAATTTTTTTTTTTTTTACTAAAAATATTAAAAATAATGTCTTTTACTTCATATTTAATTTAAATCAACAATTAATACAGCAATCAACAATTCTTACAGCAAACATTATTCGCGAATTTAACTGAATTATTTACTTAATCGAAAATTTTTTGGATCCAAAAAATATTTGTGGAATTGACAAAAAGAACTTGAATTTCTCAGAATAAGTACTATTCTTTTAATGCAAGAATTTTCGTACGCTCCAACTAAGAAAAAAAATTGATTAAACCAAGAGAAAAATTTCTTGGGAGAAAAAGAATACCCAGGGAAAGGAGGAGTCGTCGGTACTAAACAACGGCAATGGAAGTAGTTCGGTACTCACCACTAGATAGCGCCTACTTTCTGAGATGTCCCTGTTAAGAAACTTATTTCAGAAGTATTATATTCTAAACTTGAGGGCAATTCTGGCACTAATACTCCCCTGTTATATGATCGAGTATCAAATACTTCGATTGGGGGTCAACATCTCAGTCATTTTTATTATTCCTGAATGACTTGATATAATATCTTTATTAATGATATTGTATTGAAAGTAATAAATATATTACTTGGTAACAAAAGACTAATTTTTTTTATTCATTAAATTTAATATCACTAGTTAATTTAAATATAAAATTAGAACAGAAGTAATGTTATAGATACTATAAATATTATCTTCTCGTTGTGATAACTAATATTATTGTTCACTTGATCACAAATGAATAGTTTACTCGACTTATACACTAGATTTGTATCAATTATATAAAAGTAATAACATTAATAAATATTTAATATTACCAATAATTATTACTTTATATTTAACGATACTTAAATTTTTACGGTTTTCAATGAAATACTTATAGTAAATAAAACTACTAGAATTCTGTTATGAAAATAATAAAATTTTTATTTCATAAAAATTTTTAAATTAGTTATCTTAACATTTAATATAACTGATTGTACTAAAAAATAGTTATCTTGATTATTTTCCGATTGATATAATAACTATAAATTATTATTGTAGATATTATGGTTAAATAGTTGAAGCGTTATTTTACTAAAATTTTATAGTTAATTTCACTAATTTTTTCTCTCAGTGCACGTCGACGTTCGATTACAAGTACTACGTGCAAAACTTTGGACCAGCTTCATCAAGCTCTCTTAGCCACTGATCTTCAGCTCTCACGAAGCGCAACTTATCTCCGTCTTCAACCTAAAAATGTCAAAACCCTCGAAGGGAAAAAACATCTTGTTACAGCCCCTGTTAAATTAGCTCGACCAACTGCTGATTTACACAAGACTCATAAAGATGCTTTGTTTTGTACATCAACAATTCGATCTCTGGAATCGTTAGCTTCTTTGCTTGGACCAGACCAAGTAATATTTTTGTCTCAAGTAATATACAAAAATTTTTCTTAGATTTTTTATAACTAACATTTGTTTGTGATTAATAAAGACAGTATTTCTAAAGATGATAATTATTTATAACTATAGGATGACAAAGCCAGAGTACCGATAGGTATAACAGCTGCTAATCATCAAGCACCATTTTTGATGAGTATGGAGTACCGGGTTAGATTACCAGATCATGACTGGGTTGTTGCTGAAAGGCATAAATTGATTCCTTCGGTCATTGCAGGTATGGAAAAGAAGATAGTGTTAAGTTATATCTTATCTTTTAGATTACAATAATTTAATAGTATAACAAAATAACGTTTTGTAGGCATATTTTACAATGATATAAAATTTGATTTATTTTTTCTTCAGGATGTAAAATAAATCCCAAAGGCATGGGGGATCCTAGTGCAGTTTCTTATAGTGGACCAACTTATGTGTCTATCAGAAGTGGAAAACACTCTTCATCCACTGTTTCTTCACATGCTGCTGATTTTACACGTTTATTAGAACTGGATGCGTTTAAAGACTTAACTCGGATATCTGATGGTACAGTTAAACCTATTGTTATCTTTACGGTCGATGGAGGACCTGACGAAAATCCTCGATATGGGAAAGTTATCGCTGAAGCAATCAAACATTTTGAAAAAAATGATTTAGATGCAATTTTTTATGCGACTAATGCACCTGGACGGAGCGCATTTAATCGCGTGGAACGCCGAATGGCTCCACTCAGTCGTCAGTTATCAGGACTAGTGTTACCACATGATTCTTTTGGATCTCATCTTGACTCGAGAGGCAGCACAATTGACAAGGATCTGGAATTACAAAATTTTGCGGCTGCTGGTAAAATTTTAGCATCCATATGGAGTTCAACAGCGATTGATGGTGAAGAAGTTGTGTCAACGTTTATTCATCCAACTAAAATGGAGGAGATCTGATCCACCTATCCCTCAGGATTGGTACGACAAACATGTACGTGAGTCCCAATATTTTCTCCAAGTGGTCAAATGTGGTGATTTAAATTGCTGTAGCAAGTTACGAAGTGGGTTGGGCACTTTACTGCCAAGTGGATTTTTCCCTCCACCTATTTTAATTGAACAGAATCAAAATTCTTTAGTAGCACCTGTTGCTACTGATCATCTACCAAAAAATGCTGAATTTTGTAATCTCTTTGTACGTTTAGCTTTGAAAATTTCCATACCTTGTAAAAGTCGAGAAGTACCGTATGATTTCTATTGTCCATCTGTGCAGAAAGTATTAGACAAGCGTACATGTTCAGTATGTAGTCTTTATTTCGCTTCTGAAAAGAATTTACATCTGCATAAGCGTAATCGTCATGATAAATTGCCTGCTGGAACGTCTGCTAGAGTTAGGCCACTTGAAATAGCTGCACGACGTCCAGGGGAAATTTTGTGTGTTCATGATTTAGAATCATATGGTCACAATACCATTGAATGGCTCCCTGAAGACGATGTTATTGTAGATAAAGAAATATTAGAAGAAGAAGAAAAAACGAATGACATACCAGTAATAGAAAATTTTGAAGACTGGATTGCTTCACCATGGACAGAAAGTTGAAGTTTAATTATAACTCAAATTTTATTACACTGTTTTAAATATTTTATATTACAATTACCGATTTAATCAGTATAATATCTTATTTTATTTATTTTTGTTTGAATGTTAGTGCAATAGAAAATTTAATAATTTATTAATTAAACCAGAGTTTTATAATACATATAAAAAGAGTAAAAGTAAATAAATATTAAATTAAAAATTTTTTTTAACTTATTTAAAGCCCAAAATTAATGTATATCTTACGTAAGATTTCAGAGGGGGGTGGATGTTATTAGTTCAAAATCTTACTAATGCTTATCATGGGGGGAGAGGGGTTATAAAATGCTCAAAATTATGCTTACGTAATTTATGAACATCCCCTTAAGCTTAACTTGCTGTGCCAATTGTTCACGTAATTTTGTCAGTTACCATAGTTTTAAGGAACATCTTGAAATTTGATCTAAAACTGAAATTACTTCTAACTCAATTTGCAATTCTGAACACTGTGATAGCAGCAATGAGATACAAAATAAAATTCATGATTATACGCAAAAATTATATTTACTTGGATTACCGGAATGCACAATTGATAAAATATTCCAAATGAATTCAGAATTAATATATCCTCTTTTGAATTCTCTTATTCAATGTCCGAGTTCCGATGAAAGAATGGATCTTGTAAATCAATTCAAACTTCAATTTACCAGAAAGCTTACGAAATATATGAGGAATAAAACATTTCAAGAAATGACTGTACATCCGATTAAAAAAGCGCATGGTACTCGGATTGATAAAAAATATGATAAAAATGAACAACTTTATAAACAACTTACAGTTACGAGTACTTTTAGCTATGTTCCTTTATTAGAAAGTCTCACATTCTTATTAAATTTTGATGCCGTTAAATACTACTTTTTGAATCCTCGTTTACCTAGTAGCACTGAATACACTCATTTTGTAGACGGAGAAGTTTTTAAAAACAATAGTTTCTTTAAGGACAATGATTATGTTATTCAACTGCAAATATACTTTGATGAGTTTGAAGTTTGCAACCCACTAGGTACTAAAACCGGACTTCATAAAATAGGTGCTTTTTACTTTTCGATCATGAATTTACCGCCTTACCTTAACTCAAATTTAAATAATATTCACTTACTTGCGTTGTGTTACAATTATGACATAAAAGAATTTGGTATAACTCCTGTACTAGATGTAATACTCAATGACGTAAAAATTTTAGAATCTGTTGGTATTTTTATACAGTCGTTAAACTCTGTTGTTAAAGGAGCATTAGTTTCTTTATCTTGTGATAATTTGGGTGCTGCAATGCTGCTAGGTATGCATGAATCTTTTTCCTCCAACCATTATTGTAGAATATGTAATATTTCCAAGGAAGAAGCTCAAAAAACTTGTGCTGCTAATGAGGAATTGCTAAGAACCTCTGATAGTTTTAAATATTTATCTAAGCGTATTGATTGCGCCAATAGTGACACGCTAAATTTCTTTGGAATTAAAAAATATACACCTTTAAATGATCTCAAAAATTTTAAGATTTGTGAAAATTATACGATTGATGTCATGCATGACTTACTGGAGGGTGTTTGTCAACGAGACCTTAAATTATTTTTTACATACTTAATAGAGAACCGATTTATTTCACTTGAAAATTTAAATAATAGAATACAGGCCTTTAATTACGGTTTACATAACCGCTCAAACGTCCCTAGTGGTATAAAGTTAACTAAAACTTCAAATAGCATTGGACAACATGCGGCACAAACGCACTGTCTCATTAATTTTTTACCTTTAATTATCAAAGATATTATTTTGAAAATACCGGAAAAAGATTATCATAAATGGAAACTTATATTATTAATATTAAACATTTTAAAAATTACTTTAGCAACTAAACTAACAATAAGTATGCTAAATACGTTGGAAAAAAATATAACTGAACATCATCAACTTTTGATCAGTTCTTATCAAGTCCATTTAACTCCAAAAGACCATTTACTAATTCATTATCCTAAAGTAATAAGAAAAATGGGACCTCCCAGAACCCAATGGACAATGAGATATGAGAGTAAGAACGGTTTTTTTAAAAATTTAGCAGAAAAAATTAAAAATTTTATCGATATTGCGTTTACTCTTTCTGATCGCCATCAAAAGACAATGCTATCATTTTGGAAAGATAATACTGATTTATTTACAAAAAAACCGGTTCTTTCAAGTGCTAAAAAACAAACCATAGCATCACTTCCCGATAAACAAATAATTTTAGAATATTTCTCTGTAGATAAAAAATTATTTGTAAATGTAAGTAAGTGCGTAGAATTCAGAGGCACTGAATTGATTATAAATAAGTTTATTTGCTCTTCATTTGTGAATAATTTCCCATCTTTTAGTAAGGTGTTGCTGTTTTTTTCATTTGAATTAGAAATATTTGTATTGTGCGAAACATGGATGACGGTAAAAATATCAGATTCTTCACTGGGATATTTACTCGATCCAAACTCTGCTTATAAAACTATTTTAAAAATTGATAATCTACCTTATACTAAAAGCTGGGAACTTTATGAAAACTGTGATAAAGAATTTATCATTATTACAGATTATTATTTATAATTATATATATGTATATATTAAAATGTTAATTGCATTGATAACGTCATTGTTAAAAAGAATGTCTTGATAATAAATAATTTGTCACTGATATTTTAATTTTCATTTCAAGGACAGAATTTAGTTTTTTTTTTATCGATAAATCATTTAAAAAAATTTTTTTTGAGCAATCTATTTTGCTTGTGAAAATCCGCTTCGCCTCATATCTCTTTCTTTATTAAATTTCCTTGAAACTTAATTTTATTTCTAGGTTAAAGAACATTATAATTTTAATAATCAAAGTAACACATTAGGAATGTTAAAATTGACACTCTCCATGTGTTACAAATAACATTTTAGTGTGTTAAAATTGACGAGCCAATCCGAAATAATTTCAACACTTTTGTGTGTTACTTGTAACATTTTAGAGTGTTATTTCTTTAAGAATAATAAGGTGCGTTCAAGTAACACACACTGCGTGTTAAAAAAGTTAGTAACACTCGTTTGAGTGTTAAATTTTACGGAAAATTTTTTACTGTGTATTCTATGCATTATGGTGACTTTAATGTTTTTTACATTACCTCTACTGTATATACTATCACTGCGTATTAGCGAGTCATCAAAATGTTATATGTTTCAATAAACTCAATCGACTGTTACAATGGATTTATAAAACAAAATCTAATCTATTATATATTTATTTCTCTATAATATAAATTAGTCTAGTCGAGAAGTGAGTTTTCTGCGAAAAATCGTTAAACCACTCTTAAAAATATGGCGATTGGTGCATTGGATTCAGAATTTCATTCTGAGAAATGGGTATTTTTTTTTTTATCCGCCATTAAAAATTCTATTTGTTATAAACAAAAAACGAAGAGACAAAAAGGGAGTCTCCGTTTTTTAGCTATAACTTCAAAAGTATTAAAGATAACTGAAATTAAAAAAAAGATCCTAAAAGAGGAGAAAATTTCAGCTAAAAAAGTCTCGACTCCCCCAGTTGTAGCTCCATTATTTATAATTTTAATTTGACGTTGAAAGTTGGGCTCCGCGCGGCCGTTTCGGCGCCTGCGCGTCGTCGCCGTACAAAGTATGCAACATAAAATAATTTTTTTATAACATAAAATATTAATTTAAAAATCTGAAAAAATTATAGTGTCATCTAGACACCTGAAGGAATATAGCCCCGCATAAAAAAAATTTTTAGCTCGATTTTTGTTTAAGTTATTTGATTGTTAATTAACAAATTTTTCGGAGACTTGAATTTTTATAAAATCTCTTAAAAATGTTTAAAAAAAGTGTCTATAAATTTTTTTTCTCTTGGGAGCTCTTGTTATATGAATAATAAACAAGATTCCGTTGTAATAGTTTATAAAAGTTTTTTCATTTGTTTATAATGATTTTTCAAAGTTATCAAAAATTGAAATATCCGGCTAATGTTATAAAAAAAATTTTTTTTCCAAAATCTGTAAATGTGGTTGTTTTTGTATTCATATATTGCGTTTAGTAGCTTAGCTAAAAAATTTTTAACATGAATTGTTTAAAAAATTTTTATAAACAAATAGACAAATTGAATATTTTTGAAATATTTTTTTGTCATTCTGTTGTCTTAGTAAAATAATGATTTTTAAAAAAAATTTTTCCTTAAAAAAATTTTTTAATTGTTAATAATTGTTTTTGTCATTTATCCACCGTTTAAATTATTTATTAAGAAATCATTTTTTTTTTAAATCATTATTTACAATTCTCAATATAATCATGAAAAAAAATTTTTTTTTATTCAAATTTTCATTGTTTATTTTATAAACAATTTGTTATAAACAAATTTTCACTTTCATTATATTTTTTTTCCGTAGCTTTAAAAAATTACAAATACAGCCGTGTGCATTAAAGTTGTGAAAAAAATTTTTCTCTATTTTTTATTGAATTTTAAAATACTTTACCCAATCAAAGTTGAAGCAGTCAACTATTTTATCTATTTATAAATTGCTATAACTTTTAAACTATTGAAGATACGGTCTTAGACATTTAAACCAATCTTTTAGACAATTTGATGATTTATATAATAAATTTTTCAAATGCTCGATATCTATTATGGTTCAATTTTTATAAGCATTTGTTTATAAAAAAATGCTTTATTTGAATCTTTAAACTATTATATCTTTTAAACTATCGAAGTTACGGCTTTTATGATTCAAGACAATTTTATAGAGTAATTATTGGACTACTTAAAAATAATTTTTTTATATTTTTAATTTCATTTGTTTATCATTTTTTTTTATTTATTCAAATTATTACACGGTTAAGGGTACGTTTTATGGATTTTATTGACTTTCTACTCCTACCTGACACCAATAACTAATGTTGTTCTTGCTATTTTCATTTAGTTTTGGAGTTTTTAATTCATTACTGAACGTTTGTCAAAGCAAAATCTTAAAATTTTTGCCAGTAGTGCAGCCTGGAAGAAATTTACAGAATTGAATGAACTTTTTACAGAAAAGTCGCCTTGACAGTTAGCAAGTATAGATTTCCTGACGAAAAATATCTTCATGGAACATTCTGTTGTGTGTGTGAGTATAAAGTCAATAAAATCCATAAAACGTACCCTTAACCGTGTAATAATTTGAATAAATAAAAAAAAATGATAAACAAATGAAATTAAAAATATAAAAAAATTATTTTTAAGTAGTCCAATAATTACTCTATAAAATTGTCTTGAATCATAAAAGCCGTAACTTCGATAGTTTAAAAGATATAATAGTTTAATATATATATATAGATATATAGATTCAAATAAAGCATTTTTTTATAAACAAATGCTTATAAAAATTGAACCATAATAGATATCGAGCATTTGAAAAATTTATTATATAAATCATCAAATTGTCTAAAAGATTGGTTTAAATGTCTAAGACCGTATCTTCAATAGTTTAAAAGTTATAGCAATTTATAAATAGATAAAATAGTTGACTGCTTCAACTTTGATTGGGTAAAGTATTTTAAAATTCAATAAAAAATAGAGAAAAATTTTTTTCACAACTTTAATGCACACGGCTGTATTTGTAATTTTTTAAAGCTACGGAAAAAAAATATAATGAAAGTGAAAATTTGTTTATAACAAATTGTTTATAAAATAAACAATGAAAATTTGAATAAAAAAAAAATTTTTTTTTATGATTATATTGAGAATTGTAAATAATGATTTAAAAAAAAAAAATGATTTCTTAATAAATAATTTAAACGGTGGATAAATGACAAAAACAATTATTAACAATTAAAAAATTTTTTTAAGGAAAAATTTTTTTTTTAAAAATCATTATTTTACTAAGACAACAGAATGACAAAAAAAAATATTTCAAAAATATTCAATTTGTCTATTTGTTTATAAAAATTTTTTAAACAATTCATGTTAAAAATTTTTTAGCTAAGCTACTAAACGCAATATATGAATACAAAAACAACCACATTTACAGATTTTGGAAAAAAAATTTTTTTTATAACATTAGCCGGATATTTCAATTTTTGATAACTTTGAAAAATCATTATAAACAAATGAAAAAACTTTTATAAACTATTACGACGGAATCTTGTTTATTATTCATATAACAAGAGCTCCCAAGAGAAAAAAAAATTTATAGACACTTTTTTTAAACATTTTTAAGAGATTTTATAAAAATTCAAGTCTCCGAAAAATTTGTTAATTAACAATCAAATAACTTAAACAAAAATCGAGCTAAAAATTTTTTTATGCGGGGCTATATTCCTTCAGGTGTCTAGATGACACTATAATTTTTTCAGATTTTTAAATTAATATTTTATGTTATAAAAAAATTATTTTATGTTGCATACTTTGTACGGCGACGACGCGCAGGCGCCGAAACGGCCGCGCGGAGCCCAACTTTCAACGTCAAATTAAAATTATAAATAATGGAGCTACAACTGGGGGAGTCGAGACTTTTTTAACTGAAATTTTCTCCTCTTTTAGGATCTTTTTTTTAATTTCAGTTATCTTTAATACTTTTGAAGTTATAGCTAAAAAACGGAGACTTCCTTTTTGTCTCTTCGTTTTTTGTTTATAACAAATGGAATTTTTAATGGCGGATAAAAAAAAAAATACCCATTTCTCAGAATGAAGTTCTGAATCCAATGCACCAATCGCCATATTTTTAAGAGTGGTTTAACGATTTTTCGCAGAAAACTCACTTCTTGACTAGACTAAATGGTGAATTTTGAGACAAAAATTCATTTCGAATCTATTTTTAAAAAATGTTTTTAATTTGAAAAAAATTAAGTGTATGCTGTTCATTAAATTTTATTTGAATTGCGGGTGGTGTGTACTCCCTTATTAAAAGAAACGATTTGCAATGTTAAACTTCCATAAGAATGGCGATTCAAAAGTTTTCAACGTATTCAAAAGCATTAAAAAGTATTTGAAACTTTTTTTTTCGAATTGTTACTGGTAGAGTATTGTGATATATATTATTCATAGATAGCTACAGCGGTAAATTGCTCTCAATTTTTTTACAACTTGATCTCAAATAAAATGAAATCATTTCTAGCGAACCGTAGCATAGACAAAAAATCACATGGGCATTAGGCATTTTTGTCAATAATCCTGATGCATTATATCCTGATGCATAAAATACCTAATTATGATTATTTTTCCATATTTTGCAATAAAATATTGTATGATTGAAATAATTCTTGTTAATAGAATTCTTTTTTATGAAATACAATAAATCAACTAGAGATTTCTAGTAATCGAAAATAAAGGGATCAAACGTTGAAGCATGAATATAGTTCGAAATGTCTACTATTTATAAAAAATTCATGCTAATTTCAAATCATGCTATGTTGTTTTATGGAAATTATTATTCGGCATTCGTGGTATTTAGTCGTCAGCTTAATTACGTTATGTGTAAGAACCTTTATACATTTTAGTGATTTTTGTGTATTCATTGCTTTCATTACTATATATACCGTTGCTACATTTTGATGATTCATAGCAATGTACGGTTAAGTATACTTGTTTTTTATATCAGCGTCCAGATTTCTTAAAAAACTTCTTATTTGTAAATCTGATTTTTTCTTTATACTAATGACTCATAGTTTTTAATACTTTGTTTCTCGATTAAGCCAGTAAAAAGTAGGTCAAATTTAAGTGTTTCAAAATACTTTTGACCTCACGCATGAAAAATGTGAAAAATATTTCATGTGTTTCACCGACTTAGTCTTAAATATTTATAAATAAAAATACTGTCATAAATATTATCGATTTTCTTTTAGCTGAAGAAAAGCATATTCTCGTTCAGATATATAAATACACTATTAGGGGAGAGGTGCTGCAGTTGTAACAAGGGGCAGTTGTAACACTCAATGAAAAACTATTAAAAAAACTAAAAATTATTATTATTCTTTTTTTAACTTGTTCAAAATAGTAAATTATTGATTAAATCAAAGTTTCAGTTATTAATCTTGTTCCGATATTAAAATATTGAGAATTGTTGAAAATACGCGTGAAAACTTTTTTTTGTACGCTTCACAATTTTTTTAATAACAAATTTGTTTTCTAATGTTATGATGCGAGACTTGCATTCATACTTTAAGGGACATATCAAGAATATTGTATAATCGAATTTTATATCAATTTACTGATTTTTGTTATTGTAATTAGATTTTTATTAACAATTCTGCGTGAGGGTCGGTTGTAACACTTGAACGAGTAGCAATTGTAACACTCAAAGTCGTGTATGGGATCTGCGCAAACTGGATGCGCCACAAATTTACTCTGGAATAGTGTAGTTTTAATATTTATAAATGTTTAATAATTTATATTAAAGATACAAATATATGTGCTACTTTAAGTTTAAATACTTGACTTTAAGAGTTAATTAAGTATAATAGTATGTATTAAGACTGAATATCAAAAGCAATTTGGTGAAAATATCTATTTTGATCCGTGTTACAACTGCCCCTGCACTGTGTTACAACTGCAGCCCACGCGCGCCACTATCTTGGCCCCTGACTTTAGTTAAATAAATTGATTTTTTAATAAGTTAACATTGACTTTTTACTATTTAGCCAATTCAGTCCTATAAAAGATACTATCAGCTAACTTTCTGACAGTTTTTAAGTTTACTATCTTAAAAAAACAGATGGAATCGAAAAAATAAAATTTTTTGTTACAACTGCAGCACCTCTCCCCTACATAAATATTTATTCTTTACATGGTCTATACTTTATGAATTCGAGTTTGTATTTCTTATACATTATGGTGCCTTTAATGTTCTTAACAGCGCGTCTATTGTATATGCTATCACTACATTTTGATGAATCATCGCAATGTTATATATATCATATACTCTAATCAATTCAGTTTCTGTAATGGATTAATTAAGAAAATTATTATCTATTTTAATTTTCTTTCTATATCAAATATTGTGAGTTCAAAAATGAAAATTAATTTTAAATCTATTTTCAAGAAATTTTTTTAATTTTAGTGTAATTAAATGTATGTCGCCAATTTTATTTGAATTATGGCTGGTTCGTACTAGAATATACTGGTGGCGGCTCGCGGCGTTGATATACACCAACTAAGTAGCAGTACATTATCCATGTACATGTCCATCGATAATGTACAGCTACGGAAATGAACTGCTCTCCATCTTCTAATAATGCTATCTCAACTAAGATGGAGTCATTTCTTCTGAGCTGCAAGCCATAATCAGTTAAGAGAAATTTCAATCTTCATCAAGGTTGTGTTTTTCAGCTAAAATACTTTATATTATTTTCATTCGTAAATCGTAATCACACTTCTTTTATTTTAATATAAGTAAGTTTGACTACCGTAAGATGTGAAAAGTGTACTCAAATAACTTAACAAAATGTATTGTCTCGTAAAAGCGAAAAGTGGAAAATATTTGGTTATTTTTAAAAATAAAATTAAAAAAAAGAAAAACACAAATTTCATTACATATAATGGCCGTAATACTGAAGTTACTGTTATTTTACGATCTGGTAATTAATTATTAGATTTTATTTGTTTATCAAATATTTTATTCATCAAAATTTTTTATTGAATTCAAAAGAAAATAATAAGTTCTGTTGCTTAAATTTTTCAGATAAAAAATCAGAATTATTAAAAATTGCATTTAATTTGGAAAAAAATATTCCAAAAGTTATGATTAAAAAAATTACTCGCATAAAAAATGATGATTGTCTGATGGTTCCAACTAAGTTAAAGCATGATGAGTCAGTGTTTTTCGCTAATAACACTGTTGACAAAAATATGAGTGAAAAAAATTCTGATCTGAATTTATCTCATCGTAGTACCTACGAGTTATCAGTAACATTGCATGATCATAATTATTGTTGTAGTTCGGGCAATTTAGGTATAAAAACTGCTTCAAGTTCCGATAATCATTCTTCAGATGATATGATGATTCAATATTCTTCACATTCACAATCGCGAGTCTTCAAAAATCACAATTGAAATGATAAAGATCACAATCTAAATAAAAGCCAAGTTTCTACAACCAAGACTTTTCCAGATGATAAGCTGACTCAATCTAACGTATTTTCACAATCACAAGTTTCAGGCAACAGTACTTTTAATGATAAAAATAATAATTTAAATATAATTCAAGTTTCTAAAACACAAATTTCTCCAGGTGATATGTTAAGTCAATCTGATGTACTTTTACAATCACAAGTTTCAGGCCACGTTACTTTTCATAATAAAAATGATGATTCAAATATCAGTCAAGTCTCTACAACACAAGATTTTCCAGATGATATGCTGACTCAAACGAATGTACTTTTACAATCACAAGTTTCAGGCGACAATACTTTTAATGATAAAAATATTGATTAAAACATAAGTCAAGTTTTAACAACACAAGCTTCTCCAGATGATATGCTGATTCAAACGAACGTACTTTCACAGTTACGAGTTTCAGGCGACAATACTTTTAATGATAAAAATATTGATTTAAACATAAGTCAAGTTTCTACAACAAAAGTTCCTCTCAATAATATGTTAAATCAATCTGAAGTACTTTTACAATTACAAGCATCAAGTCACGATGTTTTCAGTAGCAAAAGTAATAATCTAAGCATATGTCATGGTACTATGACACTACCTCTTCTAGATAATGCAGTAATTCAATCTGGTGTAATTTTACAATCACAATTATCAGAAGATAAAATTTTAAATGATGAAAATAATAATTTAAATGTAAGTAAAGATACTACGACAACAAGTTTTTCAGATTATATGGTAGATCAATCTGACGTACTTTTACAATCGCAAGCATTGAGTCACGATATTTCAGATGGTAAAAGTATTAATCTAATTATATGTCATGATAGTGAAGTACGCCATTATTTAGATGATGACGAAGTTTCAAAAAACAAAATTTTAAATGATAAAAATAATAATTTGAACACAAGTCATGTTATAAAACCCACTATCACGTCCCATTTAGTTGGTAAATTTACGATCACTGATGAAAATGGATTAGTAAAAACCGTTAAATTGCCAAAAGCTCATAATTTTTCTAATGAGAATAATATACCAATAATTATCATCGATACCCCTCGAATGTATGATAGTGATCAAATAGTTGATTCAAATTTATCTTCTACCGAGGAAGCTCTATTATTAAAAATACTCGAATATTGTGATTTAGTGGCTGATAACTCATGTATAGAAATTGATTCAAGCTTAACTAGTTCTTTTAAAAATAACTCAAGCATTGATTCAGATATGATTTCACTTAGGAAATTCCCAACACCTAGCACATCAGACATTTTTAACGAGAATAATGATGGTAAAGCAGAATTTACGGATGGTATTGACGAAAATTTCAATGTACTAAATCATGAACTTATTATTTCATCAAAAAAAAGTTACGTTGAAAATAATTCTGATGATGATACTAGCTCTAATAGTTCCGACATAAGTGAGCTTGAAGAACTTGATGGTTTTGATGATGCTGATGATCATGAAAGGGATGAAGTTATGCGTGATAATTCTGTTTTATTAGCAAATGAAAAAAATGATTTGTCTTTCAGTACAGAATTTTCAGTCGCAAACAGTCTTCCGAATAATGACCAAAATATCTATCAGAATGAATTCAATGATACTGATTTTTCCACTCCAAAATTATCCGATCACTCACGTAAGTTATTAATACCACTATGATTAATTTCTAAATTTAAGCCAAAATTTAATTGATCTATAATCACAATATTAAATAATTATAATTACAAATATTAATTTCTTCATATTAACTCTTTCATGAGTTTACTCTTTCAAAATAATTATTAATTTGTAATTATTAATAACAGGTTTCAGTAGTTCTACACTTAATCAGTCAAATAATGACAGCAGTTACGTTCCTATACCTAATTTAAGCTCGGATCAATCCAATGAAATATCCACAAGCAATGTTGACAGTACGTTAGAGAAATCACCAAATTGTAACGGAGAAACAGAAGTTGATAAACTTATCAAAAAGTCTATACCACCCAGTCTCGGAGATTTGGCTGTACCAAAATCCGGCGAAGAAACAGAGAAATCTTTTTGTTGTTTTTGTTTTCAACCTTTCGTAGTCATCAGTCGACATTTAGAAGCTATACATAGTGATGAAAAAGAAGTCCAAGATTTTTAAGCGATGAAAAAAAGTAAGTTGATTTAATAAATTTTATTGTAATGCAACATATAATTACAAATTTTTTACAGAATCTAAAGAAAGAATAGCACCTATTGAAAAAATACGTCTCAAAGGAGCTAAACTTTTTAATTTGGATCAAGATTTTAATCACGGTGAATCGCTTGTCACGAGGCAACTACAACAAACATCTTTGGCTAGTGCATATGATTATAAACCATGTCATAAATGCGGGCGATGGTTGCTTTACCTCAATCGTCATAAATGTCCATATGGAAAAGATCACGCTGAAGACAGGTCTGGTTTGATAAAGTCTAAAATTATGATGGGACAAATTAATGAAAAAGCTACAACATTAACAAGGAAAATTCTTGCTATTAATAACGAAGATGAAACTTCAGAAGTAGTTAGACGTGATCCTTTACTGGTGGTTTTTGTAAATGAATTGTCAGAAAAATATACGAATTCACACCAACACAAAATGATCCGTTCACGTTTAAGAATGCTGGGGAATATACTAATCAAAATGAAGGAGTATAATAAATCGAATTTTAAAGATGGTAAAATTAACCAAAAACCTAATCCTGTTGACGTGAAAACATTTTCTGATATCATTGACCCTAGACTTTACGATAATTTAATAATTGCGATCCAAAGTATTGTTGGTGCCAATGCCGAAACAAATGAATGCAAAGCACCATCAACTGCTACGACGGCTGGTACGTGGATAGCTAAAGTTGCTAATGTTTATGAAAAAGAGCTCATAAAAGTTCTAGAGTATAAGAAAGCAAAGAATGTGGAATATTTTTTGAAAGTACATAGAGTAGAATTCCCGACGAAAATCAACAGCCTGGCTCGTAATGTCCAAATTAAACAAAAGCGTCACAAACAAGAGTTTCTTCCAATCATGGATGATATTAATCGATTCCGGGACTATATTGAATCGAATCTAATTTCAGCATATGAATCTTTACAGAAACAATTTACGTATGAAGCTTGGAAAAAATTGTCGCAAACGACATTAATATTTATTCTTCTGTTCAATCGTAAGTGTCCAGGTGAACTGGAAAGAATAAGAATTGACGATTATGAAAGTGCTAAAAAATTTAAAGAAAGCAATCCTGAAGAATACGCTCGATTGTCAGAAGAACAAAAAAAGTTAGTTGATGAATATATACGCTTTGAATTTGGAGGCAAAAAAGGCCGTGAAGTTCCTTTAATTATATCTAATGGAATGCAGGAGTTCATAAAGACAATACTTAAATATCGGAGTGCTGCAAAAGTTGATCCGGAAAATCCTTTTATTTTTGGGTTACCGGGTTTTGATGGAACTCGTTACAAACATTTAGAGGCATGTACTCTTATGCGAAACTTCAGCAAATGTTGTGGTGCTCAATATCCTGAACGACTGAGAGCAACACAATTGCGGAAGCACTTTGCTACAACAGTCGCTTCTCTAAAAATTGATAAGTGTCAAATTTATGATACTTCGAATTTCATGGGTCATGCAGAGAAAATCCACCGTGACTATTATAGACAATCAGTTGTGACTAGAGACCTTTGTGGGGTGTCGAAAATTTTAGAAGTAGCTTCAGGTGTTCAAACTATCGCACAGCCTACTCAAACTATTTCAGAATCTGCGCTAGAACAGAATGAAGGTATTTCGATGTAGGAAAATGTACATTTAATTGTGTATACGTGGTTTTCATATGTATATTTTCATATACAATATGGGTGGTCCAGAAAAAATAACTGATATTTTTTTTTTTTTTGAGTTACTGTGAAAATATTGTTCATGATATGAAAAAAAAAAAAATTCAGATGAAGTTTGAGCTTTTAATATTAATATTAAGAGGGGCCTCTTCGTATATTTTTGTAGGGAATTAAACTCTTTACAAAAAAGGCTTTCATCATTTTCTCATAAATCCATCCATTCGAAAATTATTGGAGCTTCACGTCAAATTGATAGCAAATTTTGAGACCTTTTTACTTTTCCAGCGAAACTATCAGAGCTACCACAAAATGTTGCAAGATCTTTTTTGTGGACAATTTTATTCCGTACAAATTTTTTTTCAAGTTTTTTACAATTTCGTATGACTTTCTAGTTATTCCTATTTTAATTTCAAGTTCTTGAAATCAATTAGAGCACTACTTTTTTTAAGAGCTTGGCATTAAATTGGAAAATTACTAAAAAGTAATGCAGAATTTGTAAAAAATTTATGAGAAACAGTTTTTAGGCAATAAAATTGTATACAAAAAAGATTGCATGACATTTTGTGGTAAATCTGATAGTTTTCTTGGAAAAGTAAAAAGATCTCGAAATTTACTATAAATTTGAGTTCAAGCTCCAATGACTTTTGAATGGATGGATTTATCGAAAAATTATAAAAGACTTTTTTGTAGAGCATTTAATTCTTTACAAAAAAATACCCTGAGCTTATCTGTACAATAAATCACTGCCAAGGTATAAACATTTGAACCTTAATTTTTTTTTTAATGCAACTCAAGAAAAAGAAATGCTATTTTTTTTTGATCCGGCCTGATATACATATGTAAATTTTCTTAAAACTATTATTAATGAATAGTTTTTTTTTTTGTGGGAGCGTTAACATAATTTTTTGTTTTTGCAGCATCTTGTGGTAGCTGGTCTAATTTTAAATATGTTTCAAAAGAAAAAGAATGCACTCCTAAATTTTTTAAAAATAAAGTTATTGACTCAACATCCTATTCTAAGTTAAACAATGATCTAAGTTCGGACGATTCTGATGATATGCAGTTTGCAAGATATAGAAATAAATTTCTAGCCAAAAAACGTAAATTAGGAAAAAGTATATCGAGCGATGATGATGCTCAAGAAGAAGGCTTAGGTTTAGAAAACGTTTCAAAGCAAAAGGTCGTAAATATAGATGACGTAACAAAAGGTAAGAGTTAGCGTATTTTTAAATGTAATATTTGATTGTACGGTAATATGAATTGGTATTTTAGTCTAAATAATCACAATACTTGTCTATTTACGTGTTTTCTTTTTACAATTATTCAACTAAATATTATTTTAATTATTAAATGTCATAGAAGAATTTTCGGACATGACACTTAATATAAATTATAAACTTACAATTTTGAATTAACCGATCGTGAATTATTTAATGGATATTCAATATAATTAATTCCAATGATAAATTACGTACTTGATGTCTTATTTTAAGTTTTACTTACAAATGGTTTTGCAATTTGAATACCAATTTATAGTATCATCAGTACACTTTGAATCATAACACTGAGAGAAAAAAATGTATATTTCCAAGTATTTAGTTTCTTAAGTAGTGTCGAAAAAAATATTATCTTAATTGTAATAAAAATACATTGTCTGTTGAAATTAATCACTAGATATCAGCTATTGTTATAAAAACAAAGAAATATTTTACTTCAACTTAGCGAAATGTTTATTGTATTGAGTCTTATGAGTCAAGCAAACTAATTTTGTTGAATATAAATTTTTTTTTTCTCTTATTTGATAAGTAACTGTTGATTGGAATCAATAATTATTCTAAATACTTTGAAATAGGTAACGTAAGAAAAAATACAAAGAAACCATGGTCTAATGAAGAACGTCGAGTAGTGTTAAAAAAATTTGCGAGTTACATTACAAACATGAAAGTGCCTTCGACCGATTGCATTAAGAAATTATTAGATGAACACCCGAATATAAAAAGGACTGTTCCACAAATTCGAACGGGGGTTCATAACCAATTCGCAACAAAACTAAGAGATCATAAAATTAAAGAGTAAAACTTCATAGAGGCTTGGCATCTCTTCGTTTGATGATATTTACTCTACATATCTAGGTCCAAGTTTTACATGAGAGAATAATTTATTCTAATATTTCTATAGTTATAATATTAATCCATATTTTATAAAACTAAATGTCATAAGTTTTTTTTTACTTGAGGAAAATGATAATAACTTCCTTAGTTATTATAATTCATTATATATTCTATATATCATATTTTACTATATCAACATATTGAAATTTATTTTTTTAATTGAAAAGAATTATTATTACGATTACCGTTATTAAACTTTATTACGTATTACAGTTTAATTTTATAAGATTGAAAGGAATTTAATAAAATACTGAAAATTGAAAAAAAGCATTATCTTTGGTATGATTTTATGAATTTCTATATAATTGTACAGAACTTAATGTAATTTTATGAATTCATTTTTTTACGGGATGAACTGCCTTTCATATCGATGTAACATATTTAAGAAACAATTACAGATTTTATAAAAGAAATAGATTCCTGAACGATATTGCTCGACATCAAATTGAGCTTGATTGGCTATCGAAAAATTTAGAACAATATTTCAGCAAGAGAGATAGTGATTTATTCAGCCAAATTAGGTTCATTCAAATTTTATTGGTTTAAAGTTCACCTAAACTTCAATCAGTTGAATAATTTACATGTAGTCCAACTGATTGCACTAGTGTGCGAGAATTGTAAAAATACTGGATGAATTTATTATCTGATTCTCTCATTCAGTTAATAAAATACCTATTTTTTAGTTGACACAAAAAAATTTCGTTGTTTATGTTGAGAAAAAAATTCTCTGAAAATTTCAGCTCTCAATTTTAATTGTAAGTACTTTCTCTCGAGCATTAAAGTTTTTCCATTTGAAAAACATGTAAATCGTAGAACTTTGTCTTTAAATTACTATGACTTAACCAGATTTGATACTATCGTTTTGGAACCAGTTGTTACTTGCAGAGTATTTGTTGCTTTTTGGAAGTCTTTAAAACGACTTTGCTCTGACTTGATTCATGTCGATTGTATCAGTTCCAAAAGTCAATTTTTCACTTTTTAAATACATTCTTGTTAATAGTGAAAAAGCGGCTCATCTTAAGCAAAATATACATAGTACCAATTTTTAAGGAAAGCTTATCTTCTACCCGTGAAAAACTTTCTGATCAAGCCTTATATGACCTGATATGGCCATATCAAAAAATTTGATATATTCATATCTGACCTGATATGATTTGGTATGCCCATATATAATTTTAAATATATTCTGATATAGTCTGATATAAAAACTGGCTACATCAAGCCATATCAACTTGATATGTCCATATCAACTTAATATGTCAATATCAGATTTGATATGTCTTGATCTGACTTGATATGCTTGTATATAATTTTTTTCATATGTCTTGATATGACCTGATATAACTTGATAAGGGTATATATATTTTAATATGATTGTCAAAAAAAATCTTGATCAGTTTTGATATGCCCTGATATGGGCACATATACTAGTTTTTCCAATTTTTCCGTATAAATACATTTGGTAAAATAATTTAGAAATGACCAAATAACGTAACATTGTTCGGAAAGACCGATTTTATAATGATTCATAAAATATTATAAAGTCTGTTAGATATTTTAATTTACCGCATTTATAAATTGTATAAAGTATACAAACTTTGTTGAAAAATTTTTCCAATAAGCTAACGAGATCCATTTTTAAATATCTGAGAGAATTTCAAATTTTCGTAATGAATTTAAATATAAAAAATTAGGATTTTAAATTGAAAAAAGTTTAATTACATGGAGAAAAATGTTGACTCGAAACCTACCAATTTTTATCATGCTGTCGACTAAACTTGAAACAGGAAGGGAAGCATCCAAAAAATTATTATGCTCATACGAAAAATTATTACGCTGTATCACAATACTTACTACGCGCGAGAAACTTATCGATGAGATTTAATTACAATTACTTTCATACATTATAATAATTATGATGTGGCATAATAATTTTTCGTATGAGCATAATAATTTTTTGCATGCTTCCCTTCCTGTTTCAAGTTTAGTCAACAGCATAGTAGAAATTGATAGGTTTTGAGCCAACATTTTTCTCCGTGTAAGTTTAAAAATCTTTAACTTCTTTTTTTTTTTTTACCAAAAGAAGTAGTTCTTGCCCCGTTACTGGTGGGTATACCGTCAATGGTCCCGTTACTCTATAAACAATAACAATTGAATATAATACAAGTCACTAAATCAATCATTTATCTGATGTCTTTAATTTTCTTAGTTTCAATTTTATCCAAATAGATATAATCAACCTTACATTCCAAGTTTGTGATTTGGCAGAGTGGTTAACAGATCAGACTTTGAATCAGAAGTACTCGGGTTCGAACCCATGACCTGGCTGGATTTTTTTTGTTTTTTTTTTTTTCATGACAATTATTGCATATACAACTTTACAAAGTTATACACAATTTTATAAAATTATCTATATATTTAGTTCCCGAGATAACAATGTTAATCTCACTATATATAGTCTGATATGTTCATATCAGAACATATCAAATCTTATCTGTACATATATTGTCTGATATGGCCAATTTCCATATCAGGCCATATCAAGCCATATCAGAAAATTTTTTCACGGGTACAATATTGCTTATTACACTTATATTGTTAAAGTGTATTGTTCATAAGATTCAAGTAGTTTAAAATTTTAGAGTAAAAACATTGTAAACTTAATATAGTACAAATTTATTTTACAGTAAAATGTTCACCTGCTTGTATCATATAAACAGTGAACTTTAACAATATAAACGCAATGAACAATTTGGAAAGGATAAAATTTTTTTAAAGATTGGATCCATGCATATTTTGCGTAAAATGAGCCGTTTTTTTACTATTAACAAAAATATATAGAAAAAGGGAAAAATTAACTTTTAGAGCTGGTACAATCGACATGGATTGAGTTAAAGCGAAGTCATTTTGTAGATTTTCGAAAAGCAACGAATACTCAACAAATCAAAATTGGTTTTAAAACGATAGCATGAAATTCGACTAAGTTGAAGTAATTGAAAAAGAAAGTTATAGGATTTACAAGCTGTTTAACTAGGAACACTTTGAGGCTCGAGAGGAAGTACTTGAAATCAAAATTGAGAGCTGAAATTTTCAAGAAATTTTTTTCTCAACACAGAGAACAAAGTTACTTTGTCAGCTGAAAATAACGATGGCTCTAAACGAAGCATCCTAATGCTTTCTTGATCTATTATATGATGTTTACATTTTGATGACTTGTATATTTGATAAATACAATTTGTATATACACTGTATAAATGTGTATATAATTGTATATATGAAATGTTTGAAAGTCACAGAAATGTAAAATCTCAAATTTCTTCTGAAATATAAATTTTATATCGAAAAGTTTTTTATACATAATAAAAGAAAGCTCTTACACTATTTTTTATGCAAAAAAAAAAAATAAGTCACCACAATGTTAAAAACACATACATATATATGTATATATTGAGACAAATCGCTTTTTATGTTCGCGATTTTAACCAGCAGCCACCAGAATTCGCGGGTTGAACCCTGGCTTAGGCTGGCCTCTAACAAATTTTGATTTATTTGGACAGAGCAATGGGCGAGGGTTCTTGCAAAGCAAGGACCCGCACTTATTCAAACTCGGCAACGTTATGAAAAGATCATCAACTTACCTCACGGCTTATTAATTAACAATAGGTTTCTTATAGTAAAATAAACTTATCAGTTCTTAAGTGATAATACTATTCTTAATAGACGATTTAATAATTCTCACCCGTAGAGTAGGAAAATAAAGAGTATGAGTGAAAAATAGAATGAGAGAAATTAACCAGAAAATGCAAGTTTATTGCCAATTATAATAATATTCAGTTACTTACAATAAATACTGCGCAATTTACAATGAATGCAATGTCCTCGTAGGTACAGAAAATACAATGGTTCCTCCCAGTGGAATGACGCAGTTATACACAATATTTAATATTTAGTAGAGTAGAATACTTAATACCGCGAATAATTCGTCGGTAACGCACAATATGATTTATTTCATTCAAACTTGCTTTAGAATAATTTAAATAAGTTTATAATATTTTATTAGAATAATATTGCAAGTAAAATTGCCAGAATAATAAGTGAACGTACAGCAATATAATTGATAAGCAATGAGAGTCGCTAATTAATACTAGAAAACACGTCTAAACGCTAAGTGATCCAGGATCGAAGTGATTGACCGATAATTGAGGGTTTGGGACTCGCCTCTGAACTATCCCCACTTCACCCTTACGGACATGCGTCGACGTGAAAATTAAGTCATGTGACCATGGCACTATGACGTACTGAATTTAGGCGGCAACGAGACGGAGAAAATTGGGAACCGCAAGGCTGAGGACGACGAAGACAATTCACATTGTCTCAATATATACACTTAATGTGCAGCAAATCATGTTTTTTAATCAGGATAGCAAATACTATATCTTTCTAATTTTGTGCAATGTAATATTAAATTAACAAATTACGATTTTACTGTCAATTACAATATTCTTATTCGTTATATTAATTTTCAACACCAATTACCACTACTTACTTACTGATGACGTTTTCTTTATAGAATGTGGCATGAAATAATGTCAACTTCAATTATATAGTATGTATTTGAAAAGTTTCTTTATTTATAACAGGGCTATGCTGTTACTCTGGTCGTCCTTAAATTATCTTTTTAAGGGTGCCACTGGAAGTGATAACGGTCTCCCAGAACCGGATCTTAGATCATCAGGGTCGGTGTAATTTGTTTAATTGTAAGAGAAGGATGAGGAAGGATAATTTATAAATAATTTATGTCTTTAATTCACAATTTAAACCTTTTATTTATTTAATCAACCTTTTTACCTTTTGACCTTATAAACCTTATACCTTATAACCTTATAACTTTTATAAACCTTATATCTTTTATAAACCTTAAGACCTTATAACTTTATTACCTTATAACTTTTATACCTTTGTTATAAACCTTATAATTTGTACCTTATAACCTTTATATAACCCTTATCAACTTATAACCTTATAATTAATTAACCCGCGATATTTTCCTTACTTAAAATTGACCCGCAATATTACACTTAAACCTAATTCAATTAATAACCCGCAATGATTTCCCTTTTCAAAATTGGCCAACTACCTTTGGCACTATCACACACACTCCCACACAATATTTCGCCAACTACCTTTGGACTTTCACCACACACTCACACACACTCTGGTTACCAACTACCTTTGGACTTTGATCACACACTCCCACACTCTGTTTAAAAATCGCTTCACCCTCACGATACTTAATAACTACAAATTTTTATTAAAACCTAACTCACTAAATTTAACATAATATTTCACCCGAAATTTTAATAAATTAATTAATTTGAAGAGTATAATTAATTATCAATTAATTTATTATATAACCTAAATTTTCCTTTATCAGTTTTATTCCTTTTTTACTTTTATCACCAATTCGTCTTTTTCCAGTTCACCCAACGATCATTTGCCGCTAAGACCCGCCATCTTTTCTTTCCGCGCGGTCACTTTACTTTTACTTCAAACTCAGTTTCACCCGATACACTTTATATGTTTTTTACGTTTCCTTTAATTCAGGTACTTTTGTTATCACAATAATTATTCTTAAATTAATCAATTATTTTCTTCAACTATTTCCTTTAACTAGTTATTCCTTTTAATTAATAAATTAATTTACCTTATTATCGATAACCTTGACCGCGAATTATTTTCTTTTACCGACACAATTTGTTATTCATTATATTTATAATTAATTTTGTTTATTTTATTACTAAATTTACTTATAATTAATTAATTTTTATGACTAGCAATGCGTGACTAGATTCGAAAGTTCCGGTGCGTGAATTTCACGATCCACCTGGAAACTTCTAGAATATTTCCGGCTACCTGCCTGGAAATATTTATCTACGTAAAAGCTCCGGCTACCTGCCTGGAGTTTATTAATTATTTCAATTAGTCAATTCCCGTTAATTTATTGATTTTAATTTATGAGTAATAATTTAATTAATTCACGAGAATCAAATTTTGGACGTCACGCTACCAAACGTATGCTAAGTATTTATTTAATTTTTCCGGCTTCCTGCCTGGAATAATTTTTAAATAAATACCTTTACTCTTTTTCACTCCTGTTCCGTCCTGGTATTGTCCTTGTTGTAATTTCGTCTTTGTCTCGTTCTGTCTGTATGTTCTCCATAATTCTCCACTCTCTCTCTATCGCTCGATCTCCTGCACCCGGTTCTCTCCTTCACCTGATATTCAGACACAATCAGTACATGGGAAAAGAAATACCGTCTACCAGCCTGGTATTTATTACAAGAAAAATAATTTATCGCTTGGTTCCACAAGTAAAACACAAGCCTTCAGTTAATTAATTACCTGATAACCTCAATGTCCAAAAAGCCGGCGTCCGTACTAGCGTTTGGTATCGCGTCTCTAGTAGTTGTCGTCCTAGCGGTTCGGTTGTCCCGACGGTTAATGCCCGATTCTCGTTCCGGTCCCCGTTTTATAATTGTCCGCGCACCTCTTGACTCTGGCGGTCACTCGTCACCTACTTAATTCTAAGTGGGGTTGACGGCCGAGCAATTGGAATTTCCACATCCGGCCGACTAGTCGCTACCTACCCGGCATATCCTGGGTGGCAATGTCACATGACCGACAGTACACATAATAGATTTAAATTTGACTTATTTGAACGCGGTAAATTTGAATTTACCCCGTTACATATTGAAATATTAATATTGAATTTTACATTACATAGTACGTGTTTGTCTTTTGAATTAAAGCAAAATGATATGAATCGTGTAAATTTTCATGACGTAATATAGGATGTTCGTTAACCAACCCAATTACTTTAAAAGAATGAGCATGAGTATCGAAGACAGTAATGAGTTTTTGATAAGTTAAAAGAAGTACTTCTTATTCTATGAACATATACGTCATAACGCCGAAACTCAGTCTACAATCATCAGGTAGGCATACCACCATATTTGGTTTTAACACACATCCTTTTTCTCCACCCACTTATAAAAATGGAGTAACTTATTTAAAAATAATATATACTCTTTTAAAGAAAGATCAAAGGAAAGCTGTAACCTTTTCAACGTTTGCTGATACATTGGGCCACATTTAAATAACGGAGGGAACGGTGTGTTAGAGTATAAAAGATGAGCAAATTTCAATGGATGTCTTGTAGCCCAGGAAAAAAAAATTTTACATTATCATATTTAATTATATCTAAAAGGCTATATATAATTTTATATTTTTAAATATCGATTTTGGTACGATATAATTTTATCTAATCTATATAAATAAAATGATAGAGGTCTGCAGTTGTGCGCACAACACGGAAAAACTACTGGATAGACAGTTCCGTTCTCATTCCGTTCTCATTCCGAATTCAATTCCGTTTTCTAAGTATTATTTCTTAGACACTTGGCTATCATCTAAAAGAAAAAAATTATAGCGATATATTCATTTAATATAAAGTTATTAAAAGTTTAAGAAGTAACGATTTTTATAAGCACTACGTCTTCAGTGATATGTATCCTTGCTGCGGAGCAGTGGGGCAAGCGATGTAGCGCACATGTGTAGGAGAGGAGAAGTCTCTTCTAGCTCTGCTTCATGATAAAGTTAGGGCTGACTGTTATGGGGCTGGCCGGAATATTAACAATTGACTTTACCCTGTGGTTTTACCACTCGCAACTTTTTTTTTACATAGAAAAGTGCCAGAAAATAAAAATATCTACTGATTTTATAACGGTGGGCCCTGGCTATTTCGTGTCTAATAGCCACGAACCACAGTTAATAAAATTTCCCGGATAAATTAATTTAATAAATTATAAAATATGATTATTAATTTAAAATTATTTTGTTGTTGGTTCGGAAAGACGGGAAATAGATCTCAGGATGAAGGTAGACTTTTTCTAACCGGACACGTGGCTAAAATATACTTATTCTAAACGATGCTGGCGATAAAAAATTTGTTCAAAGAGATTCAATTAAATTATATATAACAAATTTTATTCAACCAAACCCAAGTATATACAAAATAGTTTCCCCTTTTATTAATTTTATTTTTTACTGTATTGATTAATATCTAGCGTCCAGCATTCAATTAATTTATTGTTAAAGTGCACAAAATTATTGGACGTGGGAAATAAAGCTTATAATTAATTAAAATTACGCTATGCTGAAGAGAGAGAAAAGGTGTGTGAATAATTTGTCGAAACTTATCTGGTTGTACGAGGGCTTACTACTGGTGATACTGGTCTCCGGTTCATTACAGGTTCCTTGGACTCGGTGTCGATCCTCTTCAGTGAGTCCTCGCGGGCTCCTTGGATTCGATGTCGATCCTCTTCGTGAAATCCTCGCGGGCTCCTTGGACTCGAGGTCGATCCTCTTCAGCAGACTTTGCACACCAAACCACCACACTCACTCAATAATCGAATTTGGTTTTTTCTTTAACCAGACGAAGGAGTTTCAAATCTCCTTATTTAATTAATTTGAATCAAACAAATATCACTTATAATAAAATCAATAATATCGTTTAATATAAAAGAAACGTCTTAATAAATAAAATTATTCAGGTAACAGACCAACCGAAGTAGAACTGAGCCTTGGAATAAATTACTAGATTTAACAAACTAATGGACTAGATATCGTTAGGCCGACTCAAATGAATTGTTGAGTCCTGGTGCTACAGTAGGACCTCGCTAAGCGTCCTCAGTTCACTCTAGGCGATGGCCAGGGCCTAAGCCTCCGAACAAGTATTTTCTGGCCATTTTTTATGTTAAATTTTGGAGGGGTGGAACTACCCTACTATCGTCTAAGTTCAAATTCAATCGAGGTGGCCTCTGACATGGCCCCAAATGACTGAGGAGTGTTAATTAATATTCAATTATAATAATAGATGGCCTTGGAATCAATTAGATTTTCGCGCTCGATTTTCAAGTCGTCAAAATCAAAACGCACGTGCACATGTTCTAACGGTAATAATGATAATAAAAACAAAATATAGAGTCATCTACATGCAGAGAAATTTTCAGTAAAAACTACCGAAAAAGTTTAATACTTCAAGGTCATGTGGTTAATATTTGAATTTCTCCCATGCACATTGTAAAACATTCTACTCGATAGCAATTAAACGAAGTACAATTTTTACCAACAACATAGTAAAAATTTAGTTACTGGCTAGGTGTCCTTACAGTAGCAAACTTTATGTGTAATTTTTATGAGAAAATTCTCTGCGTGTAACATGACAAAATGTCCTGTGAAGTGGGCAGGTAGCAGCTAGTTATATATATAATAATATAATTATATATAACTTTATTACGTTATACATACGATAACTGTCATGAATAAAAAAGAAAAAAAATAACTCGCTGACTCGTGGGTGCGAGCCCAAACCTTTCTGATTCGAAGTCTGATGTGCTCACCACTGTGATGAATCACACACTTGAGAGCCAAAGTTAATTGTATCTATTTGGATACGAATCAACTTTAGAAAATTGAAGACATCAATAAATAATTGATTCTATATAGTCGGACTACTGAAAGCTTTCCCTTTTCGATCTCACTATCCAACGACTTCCCCACTACTTGGACTACCCCCACCGAAAAATTTTATTTCACGACGCAAGCGTCAAACTAACTTGTATTCCTCCGCAAGCGGTATTTTTAAAACTTAGAAAGGATTTCGAAAAATAAATAAATAACTAAATTCAAGTATTTAAGAAGGCCATATCGAAATACTGGAAAGTTTATTATCGTAAAAATAAAAAGGCAATAGACACTGATAAAGGTCTTAATAATCGGTTTATTATAATAGTAAATAGTTTGTAATAGTAACATCTTCTCGTTTCTGACAATAAATTTTCGGTATTTTAGAAAAAAAAAAAGATTTAAGAAAAATTCTCCCACCTCAATCAACAGGTCAGGGAAAATTTTACATCGACGGCATGATAATCATCAGAATACTTGACTTTGTTGTAGATATTGATTTTAATTAATAAACGGTAGTCCTATATGACCTTCTCACTATAAGGTGTTTATATTTGAATCTATAAAAATCGCATGAATAATAAACAATCCAAACAATTTAAAAAAAAGCGTTAAATCTCACACAGGTAAAACGGTAACCGATTTAATCAATTAATTCATAAATATTTAATTGATTAAGGACATTCTTGTACGAAAAAACATAAATGCAAGTAATTCATAAATTTACTCAACTAAAAAAAAACTATGTAGAACACAATTCAACCACCCAAGCGGCACAAAAAAAAATTATTGACTTTTTGTTGAATTTACGGCGACAATTTGTACTCATGTAACCAATTGTTAACTTAAATTTAGCAAAAAGTCAACAATTTTTTTTTTGTGCCACTTGGGCAGCTGTAAGGAGCCGAAGAAAAACTCACACGGTTGGCACGGTGAGAAATTGAAGTAATTATTTCATAGTTGAAGATAGCTTAAATAAATTATTGTTAGTTTCATAAAAAATTAATGTTAATGATCCTATTGATATTGACAATAAGAAAAAAAACATTCATTGAAATTATTTAATCGATTGCAACAAAACCGAGAAAAATATCTCACGGTTGGCACGGACAGAAATTTAAATGATTGTTTTATAGTTTAAATAATTTATTGTTAATTCTGTAGGACATAATTAATAATAAATATATATATATATACATACCGGTATATACTAACACCATGAATAACATTTATTAAAATTATTTAACCGATCGTAACAAAACTGAGAAAAATTTCTCACGGTTGGCACGGAAAGAAATTTAAATTTATGTAGTCAACGTGCAATTGGAATTTGTGTTTTAGAATATGTATATAGGTTTTTAAAAAATTTTAATCTTGGCGGTTGTAGATGTCGTAATGTTTTTCTCCTATTCGGCCATTTCAATTTGGTCAGAACGCGCGCTTCGCATTTGTTTTTTGTAGATGATTCCATTTAGTGAAATCGAAAATATCATTTCATTGTTCTTCTCTAATTCGAGTGTGTTAAAATGTCAGAGCTATTTCATGTAAAAAAAAAATTTTCTTCATATGATGAAGTCCAGACCTTGCTGGAAAAGTATGAAAATACGACGAAGCAAAGACTGTCTGTTAAAAATAGTAAGTCTTTGCATAACTATTTTAAAGACAAGGAGAACGTGTCGTTTAATCCCAATTTAATTTATAGTGAAATCTATTATCATTGCTCAACTGTTAAAAATTCCAAAAGCACCAAGTAAGTAGTCCTTCTATTATAAAAGTCCAGAAGTTGGTACAGCAACTTTTAGATTACCTTTATCGTCAATAATGACATATCTTTTTTGACAGCTTGAGCGAAATTTATTAAAAAGTATGCACTCGAATTTATTTGCAGATTGAGTCCGGCCACGTTGAATCTCCGCTTGTCTCCGGATAGACAACACTTAGAGGTCAATTCCTGTAATATGAAACACGATCATAGACCAGTACCAGTAAGTATGACTTTATTGACTATTACTGCCGATATGCCTATGTCCGTTTCATCAGCTATTAAATTTTTAGACTACTTATCCGCAATAACTATCGCATTACTAAGTAAATTTAATTTAATTCGATTGATAATTATTTTAATATTTATTGCAGCATTTAAAAAACCAGCCAAAGAAAAACTTAAAGCTGCTATTAGAGAGTGCGCGGTAATTAGCCCATAAAATGCAGCAAGAGTTAGCGACACAAAAAAATATTTTGCAAAGTGATGACTTCGATCAACAGCTTCAGAATATGAAAAAAAATTTGTTAAATTCAGAACCTGTTGATCGAAATCAAAAAGTCAGAAAGCTGCAAAACCTTATCGCAAATTTTATCGCTAACCCAAACGATGACGATGATGGCGAACTACTACAGCATCAACCGCAACAACAGCAACGAACCTCAGAACCAAAAACAGCTAAACGCAGAAAATCAACAGCAGCAACAAATGCAGCAGCAGCAACAAGAACAGCAGCAACAAGAACAGCAGCAACTACAGCATCAACAGTAACAATTACAGTATCAACAGCAACAATTACAGCGTCAGCAGTAACAACAACTACGACAACAATAGCATCAGCAACGAAAACAACAGCAACAATAGCGGCATCAGCAATGAAATTAGCGCCAGCAGGATCAACAGCAGCGACTATCATACCACATCAAAAACGTCAAGGCCACGTCGATTTTGAATTGTTCTTGGAGATGCTTGGAGGTAGTGCCTGCAAAGGAAAAGTCTTGCAGCACAATATGTTGTTACAGTTCGCAGATTTTAAAAATCTCGACAAAGATACGTGCCGTACATTTATTAATTTAAATTTTGAAATGTATAAACAATATTTTGAGAAAAATGCATTTGAATATGTAAAGTTAATAATGGATGCAAAAAAAAGGACAAAATAAATAGATGGAAAAATAAAACTATGAATTGTCTCAAATTATTGATTTTCTTATAACATAATTGAGTTATACCGGCACATTAATAGGTCTTACATAAAAATCTCTACCTTGCGACTAAATCATAACCAAGCCTATCAAGAGCAACTATATTACTCAACAACTATAACAGTTTCAAAAACTACCCGCGAAAATCTCAACCAATCAACAACTGTACCATTTTGTTGATTGGTTGAGATTTTCACGGTTAGTTTTTGAAACTGGTACAGTTGCTTGTGGTAGGCTTGGTTATGATTCAGTTGTAAGGTACAGATTTTTATGGTTGACCTATTAATGTGCAATTGCTTCCTGTGATTACAAATGAAAAATACAAATTATTGAGTGTCAATAAAATATCTTCGTATAGTTAATGCGAAGATCCCTTTTGAAAATGGCAGCAGAATATCTTATGGTTTAATTATAATTAGTATTTTTAGATAGGAATCTCACAACAATTTCTACCCTTTCAGCAGCCATATTACATATTTCTACACGACTCTTAATGCGAAGCATTAAAGTGTTCGTTACGATCGAAAAATTAAGTTCTCCTTTTTTTCGCTATTTAATGTTTTACTCTTGTCAGTCCCCGGAGCTTAACTAAGTTACACATCATCGGAAAGAGAATTTAATAAGGATTAATTGTATTACTTATACAGACTAATTTGATGTGTAAAATAACTAAAAAAACATCAAAATGTAAAAAAAATTTCCCGTCAAATAGTAGAAAACGTGTCCGTAACCCATAAACACAAAAACTCGAGAAAAAAGCCATTATTTGGAAAATTTTTTGTTTAAAAGATTATTTTAGGGCCAAAGAAGAAGTGTGTCATAAATGGCTATCAAATTCAGCCCCGTTTAATTATAATTAATGAAAAGAACTTTATTATTTTTGTATATCTATATATGTTTTTTATATATATGTATTTTCGTCACACCAGTCGCGCATGCGCGAAGAAATACATCTGACTATTTTTCAGCGCAAAATTCGAATTTCCAGTGTAATAGAAAGGAAAAAAAAATTGTCCTTGAAACTTTTATCATATATTTTTCTTTTGTCTTTGCAAATGAACATTGAGAGTCGTACACTTTTGGATTTACCAAACTTTTTTAAATATACACTTATTTCAAGAGTGACCATAGCCAAGATTATTTGTATTTTTTTACTTATCGTTTTCTATGCATCGATTATTTTTCGATAGTATCGATTGATGGCACGGAATATACCGATACTAAAGTATACATACTAGCAGCTGGCGTTTCTCAGATAAAATGGCGGGCTATTTAAAAATTTGTAATCTAATTTTTTTTTTTTTTAATTAACAGTCAATACAAAAAAAAATGTTGAAAAATCCAAAAGTGCATACCTCAGTCGCTCATTTTATTTTTAATCATTACTTTTATTATATAATATTAATGTACTTTTCTTTATTATGGATTTTTATTCAACTTAGAAATTATCAATTTGATTTTTTTATTTCTTATTTCCAGTTTAATATTTTTTTACTAACTTTTTTTTAAATATCCCGCCCTTTGTCTTAGATTTCGCTCTTTTTTTCAAACATATTGGTACGCTAGTGCTGCCACCCCTAGTTGATAGAGAGAAACAATGGAAAAAATAATAACAACAGTAAAAATAGCAGCTAAATTTTTCACGAATAATCAGTTTTACGTCTTTAATTAATTACAATTAAACCAAAAGTATTCAGATAGTGATTTTCATAAGAGTTCTTGTGATAAAGAATACAAAGACAATAAAAAAAAAGTTAGGCCGATCAATGGTGTCTATCGGGAGTTATCGTGTTTCCGAAGATTCACACGTAACAACTGACAGCACTAAATTCTTGCATTAAAATAATTTTTTTTAAATCAATCAAATAATAAATTAACTTAACACCGACCCAAATTATTTCGTATTAAATTATCTTTGTACTTGTATACGATTTAACTCATTTTAGGGTAATTAAAAAAAAATAGCGCTGATTTAACATGAGTAAATAAGTCGAAAAAATAATTTCGACAGTAAGGCACACACAGCGCATTCGCGCTTGAGGTGTGCAAATATGTTAAAATTAACAAACTTTTAACTCACTTGAGTATCATTCTCATGAATGCTCAAGGCATGCACTTTTGGATTGTCCAAACTTTTTATATTTATTACTATTTAATCATATACTCCCATTAGATAAGCTTTTTCATAGCTTGAACAATTCTGGTCTCAAGATCAATAGGTGCTAGTATCTTGTGGCTAGATTTTAATAGCAAGTCTATAGTGGAAGCCTTGCACAAGATATTCGCGCCAGATTAGAACTCAATTCTGGAGGAAGACTATACTTAAAAATAGTTGTGCATGGCTTGCTCTAGGTCCAAAATTAACTTTGAATGAATCTTGATCAAATCTTGAGCAAGCCGTGCGTAAGTACCTTCCGCCGGTTACTAGTGTAATAAATTTGCCTGAAACTTTTCAACTGGGCCGTATCTGCCTTGCTACATGATCTTGCTCAAGACCCCTACGTAGAAAAAGACACTAGTGACTTACAAGATGAAAAATTATTTTATCTGATTATATATGAAATCATATACAATTACATATGTCTATATATGATTAGATCTGATCAGACCTGGCTGATGAAAGCTAGGTATGATCATATATAAGCCTATATATGACCAGATCTAATTATATATGTCTATATATAAATAGATATTATCAGACATGGCTGATATAAACTTATATGTAGTCAGATATGTCTATTTCCGATTAGATCTGATCAGACTTCAATGATATGAAATCTATTAATATTTAATTATATATGTTAGCCCATTATATATATATATATATATATATATATATATATATATATATATATATATATATATATATATATATATATATATATAAAATTGCAACTTTGCGACGGTATTAGCCGGTATATTTTTTCAATACCGTTGCCCAGGACATGCCACGTGGAGGCTACCGCTATCCGTAGTATAGTTATGATCGTATTTTTATCTAGTAACGAATGAAATACTTATAAGAACATTAATCTATGAAAAGTTTGTATTTATGACGAGTTTATTGCTAAATTTTCTTAACTTAATAATGAAAATACGTTCATTATATACTAAGGACATGTCCCTCGCTGCTCCAAAATCTGTAAATTTGAAGTTTAGTTAAAAATCACTTGACGTAATTAAGCAAAAGTATTATTAACAGTTGTAATATTTATAGTACTCTTATGATATACCTTTTAATAATCTTAGCCATATTTTTTGTTCTTAATAATCAACTTTTGTCGCCTTTCATTAAAAATGAAAACGCTATAAACATATATATTAATTAATAAATTAAAAATTATAAAACAGTCCCTCTTGTATGTAGATCATTACGTTCATATCTTACCTAACAGAATTCGTACCAAGCCGAATATATAAATTTACATAGATATACAAACTTGAGTCATTGAAATAATTTTTATCTATAAAAAATATTTGTTATTAGAAAGCAATTTAAATATTTTTTTTATAGTGATGTTATAAAAGAATTACTTACTTCTGAATTGTTTATAATATTTGTATTCGATAAATTTGCCAATATCTTCCATCACGAGGATGATCGTTAACTAATAAGTTTGCTAGACTTTTGGGCGAAAGGCATCGAAACAACCTAGCCAGGCCTTAACTTGGACACTTTCGTGGATAACAGTTATTATTGTCAACACAGTGAGAATTGAACATGAGAAAAGATGGACGAGCCGTGGGTAGAATTTTAAAAGCTACGGTTTTAGAATGTCCAATAAAAAGAAATCCACAATCGTGAGTTTTGAGTCCACAAATATCGACACAATTATTTATTGTGTTTCTTAAAGAAGTAACAAGATCCGTTGGCGAAAAATTTCCTTCACCGCATTGATCAATATCAATCATTATTTGTTGATTAAAAACAGTAAATGTTTTTATCAATTCTTCAGGTTGAAGGTAGTTACATTCAACTTGATTTTGCAGTCGACTATCGGCTAGTCGAGTATCGATCACCTTCTCGCAAAATTTGATCCAAAAAATCTCTTGAAATATTTGCCATATCTAATGACAGAGCAGCAATACTAAACGCAGCAATTGCGGTACATTGTGCGTTTCGCCTATCTGGTGGAAACCGGGAATCACCCTGATGGATAGTTGCTGATTGGTATAACAATACACCTTCCAAACTCGTTGATAGTTCACGATGAAGAGGTTTTACTTTTGCAGAACGCTTTTGCTATGAATGAGTACAAGAAAATTTATCGTTAATATTGAATTTCTTATATGTCAATGAGAAGACTAATATAAGATGATTCATTAATTTTCAACAATCTCAATAATTAACATAATAAGTCAAACTTTTTACAGATAGTTGTGACGTAGACGGAGATGTATTATTTTTCGAAGTTACCTTTCGACACTCGACTGGTTTTGTATTGATTGTGAATCTTGTGGGTGGCAATTTACGAGGTAAAGAGCTCAGCTGTTTCTCACTGATTTCCGACTGCAACTCTGGAGACATTATTTCTTGTAGAATCATTTCTCTCATCATTAGCATATCATTTGCAGTAAATGTGAATGCATCATTATTAGCCAAATATCTGGCATACACACATACAAAAACACCACAATCAGTTAAATTGTTTTGCTGCGGTATATCCTGAAGATAATATGAAGAAAGTAGAGTATAACTGCAGTTGATATAAAAAATAACATAATTAAATATTTAAAAATTACTTTAACATGCGTGGTATTCCAACCAGAGCGATTCCAATGAATCTTCTTCTTGTGTAAATGTTCTGATTCGAGATACAGGAACAGAGTCTAAGACAAGAAAATATTCAAATATAAACAGCACTTGCACGGTAATTTTTAAACTTGTGATCCTTACATTTATACAAGGTTGGTTGTCACAATTCATGCTGTCATAATAAGAAATTGTTTTTTGTGAAAAATCCACTACACATAAAGACCAATGTAACATGTGTGCAGAATGAATTGGTACAAACATAATTTTTTTGGAAAAAATATCAACCTAAAATAAATACTATAAGGTAGTACTTTTAAATCATTACATTATTAAGTAAATTAAAATTCTGATTGACAATGTAATAGCATATAAGAAGAGAATTCTTAATTAAGCATTACAGTGCTAGACTGATAATATTCTAAAATCTGCAATAAAATCGTCAGTATGTCGATATAACAATTTTTCGATCGTAAAGAACACTCTAATACTTCGTATAACCGGGTACCCCTCGTCTTCCGTGGTCTTGACGACGAGGCTTACGAGGTCACAAATTTGGACACCTTTTGAACTCAAAAGTTCTAAGGGCGCCACTGAGAGTAAATTGCACGATCTCTCAGTATCGTGTGCAAGGCAAAGCAAAGCGGAAAGAAAGATAATCTCAAGGTTGAGTCCGACAATTTCCTTATCTTGGCTGGACCACACAGCTGCAGAGTTAGGTTCTATTTTATAAAATCAACCACTTAATGAGCGGTCGGTAAGACTCAGCGTCATTAGTCGATTGAGAATAATTAATTTAATAAATATAATTTTATAAATATGTCCAAATTTATTTAGAACCTTTGTGTAGCAACAGATATGTTTTTAATTTATTTTAATTAATTTTAACAATAATAAAATTCAAATGATCCCGACAATATTTACGCATTTTAAAAGTGTCTTATGGTTATCATAAAATTCCTTAATTATAATAACAATTCATTTTTCTTTAGTATACAATAAATAACTTTTGCTGGCGAGGCAATAAATAAAATAATCTCACATTTATACACAGCCTGTTCGCAATTTTAAATTTCTAAATAACGCCTTAAGTACTGGGTTGTCTCTTCGCCTAGACTTTATTTTATTTAAATTTTATTCTAAAGAATTTATATTTAATAAAGTTCCCAGTGATGCGGTCGGTAAGACTCAGCACCAAGGTCACTTTCAAACTAAAGTTCTAGCACCCCCTAGAGAAACGGTCTTTGGGACTCAGTACCTCCAGAGAATACCGACTAAAATTTATTAATATTCAGTCTTATGATTTTCCTAATTATCAAATACTTAATTAGTGGTCGCTAGACTCAACTAAGAAAATATTTGATTATGTCGCTACCTAATAAGACAAACCCAGACACACGATATAAAATGGCGACCGAACGCTCTCGAACCCACGCCACGATATCGATAACTTTAGCTCACATAAATTAATAAATCTTTCCAAATTTAATATATCGATATAAACTTTAAGATAATTATTAGAATTTATTTTAGTTAAATATTTTCCTTAATATTACCGAAGTGTTCGCCGGAAGATGAAAAGACGCCATGGTGGGAGGAGGACGCCGCTCTGCTTGCTGTTGTTGCCGGGGCCTTTTTCTGCTTCCTGTTTCTGCTGCCAATTAATAATAAAATAGTTTGATTAATTACGCGGTTGCCAAACTCGGCGTAATTAATGAAACTGCAACCCAAAACCTCAAAAAGGTGTCCGGGGTCAAACTTAGACCCACCGGTTCTCTTTTTTGATGTACTAGAGTACGGGGTTGACTAAACTCACCGTATATCTTTATTTGATGATGATCCTCGGCGACTACTTTGATAGCCGGATTTTTAATTTAACCTTTTGGGGTCGTGAGATACACCAAATTTTTATTTTAATGGGTAGTAAAATTAGGTAAAGTAAAACTTTAGCGGTGACTGGGCTCTAGCAGCTCTGAGCCGAGAATGAATACTCGGGTGCCTCTTGGTGTCTCGCGAAGCCAGCAGCTCCCCACTTTCAGTCCCATGTCAGGCTCGTATCATCCAAGATTTTGCAAATTTACACTTCTAGAAATGGCGGGACTCGGGGCCCTCGTAAAGCACCCATTCGTCGCACGGCCAAATGTATCGATAGATTAGTAGAGTCCCAGGTTATCGATCGTCGACGGCGTGGGGACAACGGAAATGCGTGGGCCGAGAGCGCAGTCGAATCAAATTTAAACTTAACATTAATTTAAATATAAAATGAATTTATTTTAAATTATCCCTGTTATATTCGCATTAAGAGTCATGCAGAAATAAGTAATATGGTTGCTGAAAGGGTAGAAATTGTCGTGTGATGCCTATCTAAAAATACTAATTATAATTAAACCATGAAATATTTAGCTGCCATTTTCAAAAGGGGTCTTCGCATTAACTATACGAAGATATTAAAAGTAAATGAAGTCGGAAAATTGAATCTTTCGAAAATCATAGTGTTTACTAGCCCATGACTCCTGAGGAATTTAATGCTATAAGTCACTAAAAACAAATATTTTATAGAAAAATCGTAATTAGTCGACTTGAAAATGTATAAAATCTATTGTTTAATAATTTTTCTTTGTAACAATATATTTTTTTTTGTACCATTTTAGGGTAATTATAAATGTTAAAACAATTTAATATGACGAACTCGAGTTTTTTTTTTCAGGTGAATATAGAGCATAGACTCAGTGCTTCGTGCTCAAGGCATCCAATAACGCTTATAAATCGAAAATTAGAGCGATCATAAAGCATTCTCAGCGCTTTCGCGCTTGAGGTGTGCAATAATCGAGAAACTTAAAGTTGCTGGCGGTGATAATTGTTTTTATACTTGTTAATTTTTAACATTGTCGAGCCACAATTAAAATTATTAACAAATTTTCTTTTCTGGCGGGCAAAATGGGGTAACCTTTAAAAAAGTTGAAAAAAAAAATTTCTGCAAGGTCATCATATTTCATTAAATAAATTTTTTTTTTTATGTAAAGTACATACAGAAAAATTACATTTCACATCATTGATGGATATGAAGACAGAAAAAATTTTTTTAATGGGGCAGAGGGGCCCCCCTTCAAAAAATGGTAATTTTTTTTTATTTTTTTTTAATTGCATTTTTATCAATTAAAAAGTAAAATCTTATTGTCGAATATTTTTAGTGGTCACATTTACCCCAACTTCAGGAAATCAGCCGAAAAATGAATTACCATTTTAATTTCTTTTTAATTTGACAATAAAAATATGAAAAAATCAATTTTTAAAACTTTCAGCTGGTCCATTTTGCCGCAGGTGTTAAGGGTAGGGCTAAAAATGCGGAAATATATTAAATTTTTTTTAATTTGATGAAAAAAATTTGATAGAGTCATTTTTTCGATTTTTGGGCTGGTCCATTTTGCCCCAGGTATCATGCGTAGGGCTGAAAATGTTCAAAACTATCCGATATACAATAATTAGACAAAAAAAAAAAATTGTTTTTTCACCAAATGTTTGGGGTACCCCATTTTGCCACCCCTACCCCATTTTGACCCTCCCTCCCCTATATTCAATTTGATAGTCGTCGAATTGTGTGGGCTTTTTTTTCGTGGATACAATAATGGAAGCGTTTGGTACAAATCCATCTTTACCACCAGCACTACAAATGATGTATCTTGCACAAGTATTGTTAGATTTCACAGAGCAACTTCTTTTATCCTTATTTTGCCATCCTCGGGTCTTACTCGTTCCTTTTTTAAAAGTCCACGTTTCATCTTGCCACACTGAATAATAACCATCTTCTTTGGCTTTTAAAAAAATTTCCATGAATCGCTTGCGTTTTCTCACAATGTCTGGCGTTTCAATTAGATAATAAATGCCGTTACAACGCTTGTAGGAGAATCTTATACCATGTAAGATTCTCCGGAATGTATCTCTTCCTCCAGAGAACGCAATTTTTCTGTCCCTACGAAATGGCATTACAAAAGTCAAAAAAAGAAAACAAGATTACAACCAAATGTTAATTTAATAGCACTGTGATAATGAAAATAGATGTAAAAATAAAATTTGATGCGCCTTAGCTCAATCAAAAGTAGCGCCACAGTCACAGAACGACCTATAGTAACAGAAATTTAGGTAATAAATGCATATCATATTAGAAAAACAGTTGTTTGATAATAACGATGCATTCACTGCACTTTCAATGCGAGAAAAAATATTAATCTGAAACTTATTATACACGGAAAATAAAAAATAGTAGTGGCTACTCTCTGGGATAGTACTGAGTACTTTCTGTAAAAAAAAAATTTTAGACAGTACTGTAGTATGCTATCTAGACTATATCCACTACTCTCTGGATAGTACTGAGTACTATCCCGGGCAGTAGTGGGTATAGTTTAGATAGTAGTAGATACAGTCTAGATAGTATACAGTACTGTCTAAAATTTTTTTTTTACAGAAAGTACCTAGTACTATTTCAGAGAGTAGCCACTACTATTTTTTATTTTCCGTGTATAGCCATCACTGAATGTCAATCAGAGCAAAATATATTCACTGTGCAGACAATAGAAAATCATACCAAAACATGCATAATTTATTTTAAAAAAACGCTCTTTAAGCGACTTAAATAATTATTTTATCATTAATGTTCATTTGAATAATGAATTAGCCTGTTCCAATTAGTACCAGAAAGTAAAACTCCTAGTATCAATGCATGTATAATATGAAAAGTATAGTACGTGATAAGGTAAAATGGATCTGAAATAGTATTGTTTTATTCCTAATCATGAAATATACTATTTCTTTCATTGCATTGTTAATGAGCTTTTTAAATAAAACTTACGTTGACTGCAAAGATCATAGATGGTATCCCGAATGTCATTCTTGATGGATTCATCCACATCACATTTGATTTTTTTTCTGGGTCTTTTTTTTCCTGGAGTACCAAATTCTTCTCCGCTGCGTCCGACTTTAACATATTTCGTGACAGATCGAGTCAAAATACCCAAAGCACGAGCCACTCTATTTCTGAAAAAAGATATGAAAATATAACGTGATTAACGATTAACACGACAAGTCACTTAGATAAACATTAGTACAACAACATTATTTAATTATTAATCTGAAAACTCGTAACATGTTAATAAGTACCTCACTTGATTAAGCGGTATTACTGGTCCCTTGTTTACAGACTCTTCTTTCATGAATTTGTAAACCGAACAAATGCAAGATTGCATTTGCGAGTTAAAACTCCTTCCAGATTTGTTGGTGGTCTCCGTGGTCCACTTCTTTAATTTTTGAGGCTGCTTCGGAAACAATCCTGGCTTCTTCCGCTTCATAATTTTGAACCTAGTTAGAAAAGAGAACAAAATTAAATCTAATAAAGAAAAAAATACGAAAAAAAAAAAAAAAAATTTTAAATTAGTAAGTCGCTGATGGGTCCGAAAGTTGTCGATTCCGAAAAGCGATGCCAATTCAATATCTAAAAAATAAAAAAAATTAATGAACTTAAGATTTATGAAAATAAATTTAAATCCTGGATTGTACTTACTTGAACAATGTCTTTAATAATGGAATGTGTCAACACTAAAGGAAAAGCGATGCAAGTCCCAACAATGTTAACTCCGCAGAAATTGTCAAAATAATAATTTTTCAACAATATTGAAACAATAGTAATTAAAATTAATATGAAAAAGATGTAATTGACACAGAATTGAACTTATAAAGATCAAAATCAAGACAATCGTCACAAAGTGCTCTTAAATAGACCGTTGGCCATTTAAAAACAAGAGAGAGTCGGGTATAGACATTAGCTATAGACAATAGATGAAGCTAAAAAAGGGCGCGAAAAAAATTGGAACCTGAGGTTCGCTTACATAATAAAGTAATTATATATTAATTAAATAATGGGGAGAAAATAAATTATTTGCAATAAAATATAATGAGACTGAGAACCAATTATTAAAATTAATAATTACAAAAAAATAATTAATTTAATTAATCAGTGAGTCACCTGTGAAAAACTAAGCCTGGCTTATTTACTTCAGACAAATAATTTATTATAACCAAAATGTTATTCATCAAAACGTCGAAAATTATTTAAACTGAACCCCTATAGAGCTAAAAATGATTAATGAGAATTAAAAATTTGAATAAAATAATGATTAATTTACTTACCGTGCCAACCGTGTGAGATTTTTCATGGCTTTTTGCATTCACTTACACAATTTTAATTGATACGTTATTTTTATGTTAATGAATATTCAATGATCCACAACAAGGGATTGTAGAACTTAAATTTATTTATTAAAGATTAAAATGAGGAATAAAATAATTATTGAACTTGCTAACCGTGCCAGCCGTATGAGACCTTTCTTAGCTTTTTAGAGTTGATCGGATAATGTTTATTGACAAGTGATTCTTTTTAGCTAATCACCACTCAATCAATTGCGACTAGGTCTTATAGAGCTAGCAATGATGAATTTAAATTATTATCGACGAAAAAATAATAATTTAAATTACTTACCGTGCCAACCGTGTGAGGTTGTTCATGGCTTTTTACATTCAGTTATACAATTTTAATTAATACGTTATTTTTTTGTAAATGAATATTGAATGATTTACAACAAGGGATTTTAGAACTTACATTTACTTATTATAGTTTGAAATGAGGAAAAAATAATTATTGAACTTGCTAACCGTGTGAACCGCGTGAGAGTTTTCCTGGTTTATTCCATTAGATCAGATAATTACATTTAATGTGTTTTTATTCTTGTGTAAAAAATTAATAAATCATTCATGTTAAGGTATTAAAGTACTAGTAATTTTCTGCCAAAATTAGTGGTGGAGACAAAACAATTATTTTAATTACTTACCGTGCCGTCCGTGCGAGATATTTTATGGCTTTATATACTCGGTCTGATAACATTTTTTAGAAGCTTCTTATTTATATAAATTGAGGAGTTATCGTTAAAAAGGTCTTATAGGACGAAAATTATATATTAATATTCACGATGATGACATAACAATTGTTCAAAAAACTTATTGTGCTGCCCATGTGAAATTTTATTTTTGGCTTATACATTCAGTCCAATAATTCGAATTATCTTCGATGTGTCATTTTTTTATTAATAAATAACAAATTATATACTGTGGATGTACAATGAAGTAATAAAACCCAAGATTATACATTAAATCAATCAAATCTAATTAACTTAACATCATTATTATTTTCTGTGCAATCTATTCTATTAACTTTAGCAGACTATAACATGTTTCTTAGGTACACTGGGAATTATCTTATTTTTTCTAAATCATTTTACCAATAATTATTTGCAAGTTTATGAGATAATCATGATTTTTTCTCAATATAATTTTCCACAATACAATAATCGTTGACACAATTACTGATTAAAAATATTCATTTTTATGTAGCTTGTTTTATTTATATAGTACTTTTCCTAACAAAAGGTTATTAATTATTAATAACTTTTATTTCACTTTTTTTCATGTATATATAGTTCTCCATTCTTTGAATCATAAAACAATTATCTTCTTCAGATTAAATAGTTCAAGTAATCAAGTAAATTATTATTGATAATATTGCGAGCGTATATTGTTTATTTATTTATTAACTTACGCCAACCGGCTTTATAATTTGAAACTTTGTATATTGTGAATGGTATTAAGAAAAATAATACATAGTTTGCTGTTATCAAATACAGGTTTCTGGACCTTACTTAAAAAAATAGTGAGCATGAGATTATCAAGTACCGATTGCAAATTTAAATTTCGCGGCATAACATATATCATTAGAGGACTACTTTTTCATGGCGTAGAATTCTATAAATGAAAACGTGCGTCGGCTGAATCTTGTGAGGCGCATGCGCCCGGTTTCAGTATGTTTTGGTGGAAGGAGTCTAAGTGGTGAGGAGCTCGTCGGGTGCTGAGATCGAAAAGGGAAAGCTTTCAGTAGTCCGATTATATTATTTGTATTTTATTCAATTATGTTATTGTTTATAATGTAAAGCGACCAATAGCGATATACCTACTGTTCAGTCACGAGCTTAATCATTTTGAAAAGCTTTGTGTGCTTTCGTTACGTCCGGAAGCAGCCGAACTCACTACTGACTCTAAGGTCAGAATAGTGCCGAGTCACTCGCTATTTGGGCCCAGTACATACAATTTCTAGCTCAAGGCCGTGTCAAGTCGGCATGAGAGTCTCGCTACCAGCTGACCAATCAAGAGAATTAGCGGCTAACTACATTCTGTTTGCGCGCTTCTAAGCCAATGAGAAAATTTGCTAAGACAGCCATGCTGTCAACGTTACCACCGAGCAGCAACGAAGGAAGAAGCCACCATTTCATCATCTCGATCTTCATCGTGGATGAAACAGTACGAATACAGCTATCCGTCTTACCGTTTCGCTCAGTATAAATTATTCTTGTGTAATAATTCCGCTTAACATACACTAAAATATCCTCAATAATTATCTAGTATATCAAGGTTACTGGTTATTGAGTATATACAAAAATTGTTGCTCGCGTCTAATTAGTTCTAAATTCATAACAACGCGTTCTGATCCGATATCGATCACGTGTCGAGTTTTCATACGTAAATTTAATATTGTTTGCATTCGCTTATAACGTAAACCGTTTTTATTTTCACAACAGAGATGCGAATAATAATCCGGAGTCGTATGTAATCAGCCAAGTGTATTAAAAATTATAAATGAAAATGATAAATATAACTGGAAATAATAAATAATTATAAATAAAGTAAAATTGTGCCTGGACCAGCTCTTCAGGCTGGGTTAGTGCACAAGGGCGCCATTCAGTTTTTACAAATCGGACAGAAAAAATAAATTTTCAGGGGAAAGATCACGGAACAAAATCTTGGGCGAGAATGTATGCACCAAGCGGAATGACAACCAAACAAATATGTAATGAATAAAAATAATAATAAGGAATAATAACTACTAAATATATCCAGGAGACAAATAAACATATATGAGCTAACACTAGGTTCCTTTTACGAAATTATTTAATTCAATATACATTCAAATAAACTTAACAGATGATTATAATATCCAGATACTATTTAATATAATTAATTCTTTATAATAAATTTTTATCAAATTGAAATATACTCATTACAATCAAATACTAATAATAATAATCCATTTAAATTATCCACTGGGGAATTCAAATACAAATTTACAAATAATATAACATATAAATTGTAAACTAATAAAATAATAATAATCTTTACTTTAAATTATTTACTCTGGGGAGAGAAATACGCGGGTACTCAATATGTTTGGCAACACTAGGTTGCATACCATCAAATTATAAAATAAATTTTACCCAGAGAAATAATATTAAATACTCATACATACTTTCAAAATGATATGTAAAAATACTAGTGTAAGACAAGGAGCCATTCTTGCTATCCTTGTCTAATCCTCTAAGGAATTTGCTCGACGCGTCTACGTACTTGAAACGCACGCCGGACAAATTCAACTTATTACAACAATGTAACTCAGGTTCAATTATTAATCAAATAAATACCGTGATCAACTCTCCTCAAGGACCAGCGATAGCCGATGCAACAAATGATGACACAATTGACTTACCGGCGTTGATACAATTTACTTCTGGAACGATAATTATCAACAATAATCTAACTTTACTTTTATCCAAATCAAATAAACTTTGTGAAATTACTCTACTACGGAAAACGGGCCAGAACAATTTACTCAAAGAAATAATAGCGGACAGCAACACGTCCTATCTTTATAAGATCCCAGTCCTCTCTGACTATATTTTTCGTTGATTTTTCCGAGGGAGGGTAATCACTCACGTGTTATCTCCTCTTATGACCTCGGACCGGAAATTATCAATTAAAATAAAATATTTAAATTCATTATACGACCTGAGTTATGTTATCATAATAAATTAAATAATTTTTTTTTTATCTATAAACATAAATATAATAATTTTTAACCCTTTAACCAATAAAATAATAATTATTTCAGTACACCACGTGGCTAGAGAAAAATATCGATTTTTATCCCCACTATATCGACTTACTTTCCCTTCGGTCGATATTTTGATGTATACTCTACAACACGTGTGCTACTGACTGAAATGAAAATATTGATTAAGTACATAAAATTCAAAATAATTATCAAAACATAAATATAAACATAATAAACAATAATTAAATCATAATGAAATAATCCAATAAAATAATATAAATATTTGAATAATAAGAAATTATACATCTATATCTATACTAATATATAAGTCTATAGGCTCTGTCTGTACATGGTGGTTTTATTTCGAATTATGCGTCAAATATCATTTTTATGACCTACTCATACTGTATCTACCTTTTTTAGAATTTTCGTCTGTCTGTCTCTCTGTCGGTTTGTACCTTTATAACTAATCAACCACTTATCTGATTGAGATGAAATTTTTTATACATATACAAGATGCTGTCACTTGAAATATAGGCTACTTTTTAAAGCAATTATAAATCAGAATTCGGGTATACAAATTATTTTTCCAAAAGTATAAGAAAAAAACAGTTAAATTACAGCCATCAATTGTTTTTATTCCATTAGCGTCAATTGTTTTTATATGACGCGTATCAATTATTTTTTATATTTTTTTTTTTTAGATTAGATTTTGTTTCACTTATCAATTGTTTCTGTCAATTGAATCGTCTATGACATTTCATTAAGCAGTCAAAATAAGAGTGTCTAATCTGACTTATTTGTAACTAAGTAAGAATGTAAATCTATTTAATTTATTACTTGAATTATTTTAATTTATTGTATGATATATAGGATTAAAAAGACAAAATTACGTATCTTACGCAATATGTAAAATAAATGAAAATCATAACCTATAAATAATCATTTATATTATTTACAAACAATTTTTGTGCATTAACTTATATAAAAAATTGAATTTAAAAGATAAAGATAAGTACTTGATTTTACTTAGTTATCTATAGTAATTTTTATTTTTGTATGCTAAGGTAACCAAGATTGACCAATTCAATATAACTTATCGTAATTAATAATTTTATATTTTAGATATGTATCGTTATTATTCGTTATATTTTCATTAAAAATGCCTGAAAAACGAAAATCAAACTCGAGTTCATCATCAGCCAAAGCAAGAAGCAACAAACTTCTTCGCCTATCTGAAACTCAATGTGAACGAGACGAGAGACTGAAAATTCAGAAAGAAAGAAAAAGTAATTTACGAGCTAATGAAACACCAAAACAATCTGAAATTCGTCTTGCTTCTGATAGAATGCAACATGCTAATAAGAGGAAAGTCGAATCAGAGATAGCTTATGAAAGAAGATTGGCGGACGATTGTGCACGCCACCTTATTACATATCATAATGCATCTGATGAACAACGTATCCACCGATTATCACGTGATCGTCAACAGCACACTATTGCACGCAATAACGAATCAGATGAACATCGTAATCAGAGATTGACTCACGATCGTGAACACCATACTTTATCTCGCTGACAGAAATCAATATTTGATCGTGAAACTCGCCTAATGATCGACCGAGAACATCACGCTCTTCAGCGACGATCAAAATCTGCATTCAAACGCGATGAAAGTAGAGCTGCAGCTAGAAATTGATACTACAGGTTAAAGAAGAAAAAAGAAGCTAATTTAATAATGGAAAACGAAAGAATTTCGGCTCTTCGTGAATCAGAGTTTAACGACAGATGAACAGAAAGATTGTCTTTGGATCGCCAATGGCATACCGTCCATAGACAGTTAGAATCTGATTCAGAACATCAGCAACGATTAAATGCTGATAAGAATAGACAAACTCAGAGACGAAATATCCGTTGGCAATCAAAATTGAATTGTGGTTTCTCCTACGATCCGTCTATTAATTACAAACAGGAATCTGATGTTGGTCCAATGACTAAGGTTTGTAATAACTGTAATGCATTAAAGTGGGTCGGTGAATCTGTTGGATTATGCTGTTCATCAGATAAAATTCGATTAACAACTTTACGTGAACCTCCCGAACCTTTAAAATCTCTGCTGGATGGAAAACACGTTCAATCAAAATCATTTTTGAACGCTGTAAGGTCTTACAACAATGCTTTTCAGATGACTTCATTCGGTGCAAATATTGTATCTGAGGGAAACTTTATGCCGACTTTTAAAATCCAGGGACAAGTATACCATTTAATTGGTTCATTGTTTCCTGAAAGTGATCAACCTTTAAAATTTTTACAGATATATTTTAAAGCTGATTATAATGAGCAAATTAATCTTCGAATGTCCTATAATAATAATTTAAATAAAAATCTCATAACAGACCTACAAAATATGCTCCTTCAAGTAAATCCTTATGTGCATGACTTTAAATCGGCTTTAGAATCTATTCCACTCGAAAACAAAGATAATTATCAATTAGTAATCAATGCAGACCGTAAACCAATTTCCGATCGTAAAGGCCGATATAATAAGCCTTCTACAAATGGAGTAGCTGTAGTGTTAGTTGATCAAGAGTGTCAAAAGAGAGATATTGCTCTATCTTTGCGTACAGGAGATCTTCAAAGACTAAGTGAGACTCAACGGTCGTATTATGCCCTTCAATATCCACTTATATTTTGTCGTGGAGAAGACGGCTATAATTTTAATATATTTCATTCTGGACAACAAGCAGAAGACACGAATAAAAAAATTTCAGCTTTACAATTTTACTGCTACAGGCTTATGATAGGATCTAATGAGTTCAATAACTTACACCGTTATCGTCAAATTTCAAATCAATTTTGGGTTGATATGTATGCGAAAATTGAAACCGAGCGATTGTCATTTATAAGAAATAGTCAAAAACAACTTAGAGCCGAAAACTATATTCACTTACAAGATGCTTTGCGCGTTGAAAGTAATATTGATAATTTAGGTCGTTTAGTTACTCTCCCATCCAGGTTTACAGGAAGCCCAAGATATATGCATGAGCGAACACAAGATGCATTTAGTTATGCAAAGAAGTATGGTCGTCCTGATCTTTTTATAACTATGGCCACTAATCCTAATTGGATAGAAATAACAAGAGAGCTGTACGAAGGGCAATCTGCATCTGACCGGCACGATATTATATCTAGAGTTTTTCACTTGAAGTTGAAAAAATTAATTGATTAATTAGTTAAAGGAAAAATTTTTGGATCCGTTAAATGTTATATGTATTCTGTAGAGTGGCAGAAACGAGGTCTTCTTCATGCTCATATTCTCTTATGGCTTGAAGATAAAGTAACACCTAATAGAATAGATAGTATTATAAAAGCAGAATTTCCTAATCCTCAGGAGGATTTAGATTTATATAATATTATTAAAAAACATATGATTCATGGACCATTTGGAGTAATTAATTCAAAATCTCCGTGTATGAAAGACAATCGTTGTAGTAAACGATTTCCGAAAGCATTTGTAGATGAAAAGATAACTGGAGAGGATGGCTATCCATCTTACCGGCGGAGATCACCGGAAGCGGGAGGATTTGTCGCTCAAGTTAAGGTAAATGGAAATAATATAGAAGTAGATAATTATTGGATCGATCTTTATTCATCAGTATTATCCCGAACTTTTGAAACACATTTAAATGTCGAGTATTGTAGCAGTGTGCAATCTATAAAATACATTTGTAAATATGTGAATAAAGGAAGTGATCAAGCAACGTTTGGACCTAAAAATGAAAACGATGAGATAACGAAATACCAATCTGGGAAATACATTAGTACCTCAGAAGCAACCTGGCGTATAATGTCTTTCCCAATACATGAGAGATTTCCTCCCGCGGTTCACTTGGATGTTCATTTAGAAAATGGACAGCGAGTATATTTCAACACAGAAAATGTTATTGATCAAATTACTAATCCCAAAAACACAACATTATTGGCCTATTTTCAATTATCCCGAGAGGAAATTTTCGCAAAAACACTTTTATACGACGAAGTACCTGCATATCACATATTTGATAAACAATCTAAAGTATTCAAGAGGAGGAAAAGAGGAAATCCTGTTGAAGGTTATCCTGGTATTTTTAAAGAACACGTTATTGGAAGAGTATACACAATTCATCCTGGTAATACAGAGTGTTATTTCTTACGTCTATTACTTCACATCGTTAGAGGCCCAACATCTTTTAAAGATATAAGAACAGTTAATGGTGTGGTATATCAATCATATCAAGCAGCTTGCAAAGCTCTCGATCTTATTGAAGATGACTCCTATTGGAATGAAACTTTAAAAGAAGCGTGTGTTACCGATAGTCCATTTAAACTAAGGCAACTTTTTGCAATTATTGTAGTATTTTGTCACCCTTCTGACCCTAAAGAATGATGGACAAAGTATAAAAAATCTTTATATGAAGATTATGGAAGAAAATTGATAAGAAGTTTTCCTGATATTGATTTAAATTTACGTAAAAAAGAGCTTGAGAATCGTTGTCTCATAGACTTAGAAAATACAATTATTTCTATCGGGGGAAAACCTTTAGATCAATATGGAATGCCGATACCGAATATTAATGATAATTTTCAGATAAACAGAGAATATCTAGCTGAAACAAGTTATGACAAATCAATACTGATGGCTTTTGTAATAAAAAATGAATTCGAAATTAATGTAGACCAAAAAAAAATTTACGATGAAATTATGAATAGCATAGACACGTTAGAAGGGGAAATGTTTTTTATTGATGCGCCTGGGGGCACAGGAAAAACGTTTTTAATGAATTTGATATTTTCTAAAGTTAGAGGTAGTGGTAAAATTGCGCTTGCAGTAGCATCTTCAGGTATCTCAGCAACCTTTTTACCTGGTGGTAAAACGGCCCATTCCATGTTCAAAATACCGATAGACATTGACAGATATGAATCACCAGTTTGTAATATCTTTAGGAATAGTGATAAAGCAAAAGTGATAAGAGATGCATGCTTAATAGTCTGGGATGAATGCACGATGGCCAACAAGAAAGCTATAGAAGCTGTTGACAGAACACTACAAGACTTACGAAACAATACAAAAAGAATGGGGGCATAACTTTTTTATTTTCCGGTGATTTTCGTCAGACTTTACCGGTAATTACTAGAGGTATAAGAGCTGATGAAGTAAATGCATCTCTTAAACGATCTTATCTATGGAATAACATTAAAAAACTATCACCAACTGTAAACATGCGAGTCCATCAAGGAGGTGATCTAAGTGCTCAAAAATTTTCTAATTTATTGTTGGATGTAGGGGGTGGAAATATAAACGATAAAAATGGAGAAGTATCTCTGGCTGATGAATTATGTCCAATAGTACCATCTATAGAAGATTTGATAGAAAAAGTATATCCAGGTATAAGAGATATTAAAAATAAAGAGGACTCGTGGTTATCAGAGAGAGCTATTTTATGTCCTAAAAATGAAATGGTAGTCCGTATTAATAATACTATAATAGATAAGTTTGATGCAAATGAGATGGTTTATGCATCAATCAATACCACGATTAATCCAGATGACGCAACAAACTATACTGTTGACTTCTTAAATTCAACAAGTGTACCAGGACTTCCATCGCATACAATTAAATTAAAAATTGGTGCTACTATTATTTTATTGAGAAATTTAAATCCACCTCAACTTTGTAATCGTACAAGATTACGAGTCACAAAATTACAAAAGAATGTAATAGAAGCTACTATATTAACTGAATCAGATAAGGGTGAAAGTGTATTCATTCCTCGCATACCTCTTATACCTAATAATTTTCCATTCGAATTCAAACGCATTCAATTTCCTGTCAGTTTTTCTTTTACAATGACAATAAACAAAGCTCAAGGACAAACGATGAGCATTACTGGAGTAGATCTTCGAACTCCCTGTTTTTCACGTGGACAACTATATGTATCATTATCAAGAGTAAGATCAAATAAAAATGTATATGTTGGTGTAAATGAAGAAAAAACCCGTAATGTAGTCTATACTGAAGTACTAAATTAATAAATTAATATTTGAAGAATATAAACTTCGATATAATATTATTTATAAGTAACACAACTCATATAAACATATATGTATGCATAACTTACATAAATACATATGTATGTATTTATATAATCATAAATTTATATGTATAAAGTATAATTAAATTATTAAAATATTTATATTATTTTATTTTCATTGATTATTTTTTAACTTCCCACTGAGAAAATTGCAAATTTTCAAAAATTCGGGAAGTTATTGGTTTCAGTCCGATTTGTGAAAATCGAAATTCCAACAGATGTCGAGGTTGTGAGGTCCTAGAAAGCTATTCTGACGAATTTCACGATGATGTCCGAGTGTATGTATGTATGTATGCACGTACGTATGTAAATATCTATAACTTTTGAACGGATCGACCGATTTTGATCGTCAAGGTGTCATTCGACGCAGTTTTTTAATATCTTGAAGCTGGAAAAAATTGAGCTTGATCGGTAGGGCTCGATCGAAGTGTTATGTCCGCCGCTTAAATTCAAATTAATTATCCGGGATTCCTCCCTTTGGTAGCGATAGAAAAATTTAGACGAGCGATTTGGAGGTTGCGGACAACATTAAAGAATACGAGGAAGAATTTATCTTCCTTTAATTTATTATTTATGGTGGATCTTTTCGAAAAGTAAGAACCCAAAACGTCTCTGAAGAGACTGGTGCTCTTGTGTTGAACCAGATATCTCGTAAAAGAATAAAATGTAAATCTTTCACCTACCTTTCGATGTTTCTTTCTTTTTAGTCACGGCAGGTTAGATCCCTCCAGAACGTTGCAGCTCACTCAGCTTCCTCCTGTAGCATTTGGTTGGATGGGCGCGGTTGGGATAGTAGGATATAATCTTATGTGCTACTCTCGAATGAAACTCGAAAAGCTGAACTTGCGATCTTGTATTTTTATTAATAATTTAGTTACAATTCACTTGTACACTGAATCTTTTCACGATTTTAAACAATTGATATTTTTAGATCATTTACTGTTGAAGAATATTTGTATAAGAATTTTATTTTATATTTAAATGCGTCCTTTTTCCACACCCGATAGTGGTTTTATGCGCAAAATTACTCAGCCCGAGATGGAATCGCAAATTCACGTGATTTGCGTCACTATTTCGATCGGACCGGATGATTCTATCAATCTCAGAGGATTTTTAATAGATAGATAAGTCGATTATTACTTTTTCTACGCCTAAGCGGAATCCTGCAATAATTGACTGCGAAAAGATGTTAAGTTTAGAATGCCTGATTGATTATTTCAACGCCGAAGCGGATACCTGCAATAAGGTTTAAATAGGAAATATTAAAGATCCTCTTATTGACCTTTCAACGCCTAAAGCGGAATCCTGCAATAAGAGTGCACGAAAACACGACGTTCAAATCTTCACGGACCGTAAGTTTTAAGAACTGACTAGCCCAGAGCTATGGGTGCTCAGGCTTTTTATAAACTTTGATTTAGTAATTGATGGGGAATTTTTAATTATTGTCATTGGTGGAAGGTGACGACAGTTTATTAATTGTTCGTTAAACTTATTGCAGTTATCCTCCCACTATTCTTTGACGCGTAAAAAGGTGGAAAAAGCTGACGCTGCGTTTTCGCGCGCTTTTGAAAAGAAGAGCTCTGTAATAATTATTTTTGATAATTACCAAAATAAAAAAAAATTATTTGGACATAACAATCCCCCGGAAAGTAAGAGGGTTGCAAACTCTCTTGCTTTCCTAAACATATGTCCCTTCTTTCACAAAAGCTTGCGATAACGCTTACAATTTATAAAATTTCTTACAACTATGAGATTATGTAAAGATAAGAGATATATTTGTTTTTCTATTCTTTATCTAGATAAATATGTATTGCAATTATATATATAATATAATTTTATATATTATCATATCATTATTTTTATATAGTTTTCCCCGAAAATATATTATTTATCCATCACCAAAATAATAATAATTATTATTAAATATAAGGATTACATAGTATGGTTATTTCAAATTAGGATTACAATATTATTATAAATTCTTTATCTCTCTACATGCATATAATGCGTGCACATTTGCATATTTTGTATATGACCTTGAGATTGAAAATGGTAACGAAATAAGCTGGAGAGAAGAGTTCATTTTTGCGCTAGAAATCTGCATTCAACTGACATCTAGCGATGTTTAATTGTGAGTAGATTTTTGCTGCGTCTGCACGTGCGAACATGATCTCCAGCCACCGTCTTATCTCGAGGCGCATTCCGCGGGTGCTCGGTGCGATTTGTAAGCCAGTACCAAAGTAACAGTGAGCCTGGTAACCTGATTAACTTAAAAATTTTGTTTTTTTTTTCCTTAAATAAAATTTAAATTCAATTATTAAAATGTATGTTACCAGGCATCACTACCACGGGTTCTCGACCTGGTTTCAACTAGTGAAGCACAGGTTCCACTATAACGTAAGCAATGGTTATTCTAATTTTATTATTAAATTATTAATTCTTCCCAAAAGAAAAAAAAAATTTCTTATCTGTTCCTTCTTTTCAGGCTTTACTGGAGATTGGGATGCTCGTGGATATTTTCACGAGGCCCATAAATCCTTTGTTGGGGATGAGGATCCTCCTCAATATTAAGGAGATCGTGGGGGTGCTCCCTCCGGAACTCGAGGTGGTTACTCAATATTTTCGGGTTTCCTGGCGTGCCACGCCTCCTCGAGTTCAGCTGGAGGCGCCAAACCTTGAGGAGATCTGGGTCCTGGCTACTAATTTATTGGAGACAGCTGAGGACCTTATGAGGTAAGGAGACCTCTAAGAGGTTTTGTTTTTTTCCTTTTTTTTTTTTTAAAAAAAGAAAAATTTTCATCATGGGTTTTTTTTTTTTTATTTTTCAGAGCTGATCTTCTAAGGGCCCCCGAGGAGGATTAATCGTCCCCAGCAGAATTTATGGGAATAACAAAAAGAAACCCCAAAGAATTTTATTTCATTGTTTTTTTTTTTTTTCTTGTTCAAAAAAAATATAAGAAAATTGTATCTGTTCATTTTAATAAAATAAAGAAAAAAAAAAAAAAAAAAGAGAAGAGAGGAAAGGAAAAAAAATTTATTTTAATTTTATATCCTTAAAATTTTCCTAAAAATTTAGTTTAGTTTAACTTTAAGGTTTAGATTTAAATTCATAATTAACTAAGTTTTACCGTGGCCGCGTGTGAGTGTGAATGAGAGAGTACTATAATAAGTTGAGATAGAGAGAGAAAGAATGCGTAGCTGCGGGGCAATCGGTCTCTGCTTTGCCCGCGTACGCAACTCCCGCGAGGCTGCAATCTTTAATTAAAGCTGTTATGTCCGACTAATATTTATTTAATTACTTTGGTTGCGTGGATTAGGCGTTCGGACTAACCAATGCAATTTTCGGCTCGAGTGTTTAGTTCAAGCCTTAATTTATTTAATTTTGGGATACGTTTCGATGTGAACTTTCTTTAGTTTCTTTGTCTTTAATTAAAGTAGAGATAGTTTTACGGAGGATGAATGTACGATTTTGATAGTCAATACATACAATTTAAAGTTAATAGCATCCTTATTTACTCTTAAGATTTTTGAGACTGATTGGAAAAAATTGTTAAGTTGGAGAAAGAAAGGAGGTCAATTGCAATGGTCTTACCTTTATGCTGCTGTGTAAATATGTGTGTGTATATTTTTCCTTTTCCTGGAGATACTACTCGCGTTGTAGACCCTTGGATTGGCTGCTAGCTCTCAATGAGGGATGAGGTGGTGTCTTATCACTAGCTTATATTATAAATAATAAACCGAAGGTTATTGTCACTTATGTTTTTCTTTATTTTTATAATTAAATTCCAAATGGATAATAAAGATTCCTTTATTTTTCTTTATAGAAAATAGAGCTGATACTCTTTATAGGAATATCTTTACTATTTTACTCATTAGTTAGTTACACTCAAAAATTTTACACAAAGTTTTACACTGCTTATTATTTTGGACAGAAGTTGAAATTTTGTAAATATAATATTTCTCACAAATTTTTAAATTACCACTTAACTCATCACTCACAACCAATAACACTTGTATTCTTTTGTAAACTAATTTCTGTTAATATTCCTTTATTTTTCTGTTCAGAAAATAGAGATAAAACTCTTTAAAGGAATTTCAGGTTATTTTTAGTGTCAAACATACATTTATTATTTCTTATTTTTATTTCTATATTCTTTTGCGATTTAATAATTGCTTGATTCAACTGATACTCTGAGGTATATATATATATATATATATGAAGATATGTTTGGAAATATTTTTCACTGTTATAATTTTCTTTCGCGATGCGATTTACTTAATGATTTATTATATTGATTTGTATTGAATTATAAAAGCGACGTGGTCGGTTTTATTTATTTTTATATGTGTGAGATTTGAGGATACCGCTGTACCTAATAACTGACTCTTTGCTGAGGGTCACTCAGCTACAAACCGCAATGCAAACCGGTGCTCGGTAGAGTGCTCTTGCACTTGAAAATTTTGAACGTCGCAACCATGGGGTCCGAGTTTAGGGGAAGGGGAAATTTTGAGTGAGTTGCATCTTGGGATGTCCCGTTGACGAAACTTAATTTAAGTCAATGCTAATTGTGCGCATTAGAGCAATCTTAACTGATGATAGGTGGGGACTTACGAATAAGAGAATGGAAGACGGAAAGAAGGAAATTGGTAAAATATGTTTTGTCACACTTTTGAACCCATCCTTGTTTCTCTCAGAGAAAATGGAATAACTATTCCTAGGAAGTGTTCAACATGAATGACTGTAGGAGAAAAGCTTGCGAAGTCGGACATAACAAAGCCATAGAGGGGACATCTGTTGTTCTGGAGAGTAGTTAATTAGCAACTCGGCGAGGGGTAACGACGATTGCCACGTCAAGTCTTCGTTCCTTTAAATACCGCGAGATTTGAAATTTGAATCAGTTTCATTCAAACTTCAAATCAATTCTCGAGTGTTCAACCATGCTGCGCTTTCCTTCCGACGACCCACCTGAATTCGCGACAAGGTGTGTCAATAAATTTGATGCCGATGTAAGTATTCAGAATTTGTATTAAGTAATCCTTACAAGATTAGTTTCCTCTCTTTGAAAGTTTCGCGGTATGCTAATTAGGTCCTGTTGATGATGGGAGGGCTTCTCCGATATTTTGAAGGCCATTTCCACCTGGCAGTCGGACTCAGGGTTCTCTCGTGTCTCGAGGGCGTAATGGGAGAGGAATTGCCCGTTGAATTGCTAAATTTAAGGGCGTGGCTCTCGACTCGACTGGTTGGAGCTGGTCCTCGCGATTTAATTACCAACACCTTCAACTCACGTTTCATCGAAGAGGTGACTCACAACGTGATACAGGTGGCCCATATCAAAACTCGATTGTAAGTATAAAATTGTATGCGTTGGGATTTCTTAAAAATTCTTCTTGGAAAATTTGTATATATCTTAGGGTTGAATTTTTATTGTTTCCAGTGATTTAAAACATCCCGGATGGGAAGCTAAATGGCAAGCGGGACAGCTTCAACGCCCCAGTCAGCAATAAAAAATCAAAGAGTCGTAGAAAAAGGAGACCGCTTGCTGACTAGGATTTTCCTGGTCTCTTTTTTTTTAGAATGACTGTAAATTTTGTTCCTCCAACTGTAAGTGAGGCTATTAATAAAACAACAAAAAAAACTAAAATAATTTCTCTCCTTCTTTTTCCTCTCTTTTTTTTTTCTATTACGGTAAGTATACACCCTTATTCTAGCCCAGGCAGTGTTTTGTTTAGCCGGGAGTGGCTTAAACCGAGGGGTACGTTATCTCTCGGTTGCGCTCATGTATCTGAGTGAGAGGGTGCGCGATGTGTGAGAGCGAGGCAGATCGCGTATATCGGTCTCTGCTTTGCCCGCGTTCGCAATTCCCGCGACAGCGCAACATCAATAGGATATTAATTATCGACCGTCGTATTGATCTTACCTTGGTAGATCTCGACCGGCAAGTGGCACCATCTTACGCTTGACAGGGGAACTATTCTCCAAAACCAGCTTATTTCGTTCGCATAAGATTTTTAACTAAATAATCCACATTTTTATGGATTTGACTGTAATAAAAGATGGAATTATGCTAAAGTAAGGAACAAATGTCGTTTATAAATAAGAAATACATGGAGAGAGATTTTTACAGGTTTTTGGAACCTTAATATGGATAAAATTTTTCCTTTCTACTTCTTGGCAGCATCGTAGATTTTAAAATTTATACAATTTTATGTATCGCTTAATTTTAGCTTATAGTGGATTTTATCATATTTTTATAAAATTTTCTGCTGATTTAGCAAGGTCATATTTATCTTCGCTTATTTCTTTCAATTTTAAAGAAAAAGATGACATTTAAATACAGTGTCTTGTTGAGTTGTTCTCAAAGCTAGCGGACGCTCAATACAATAGGGGGTAAGTTGGTTAATTTCTACTAAAACCCATTTCCAATTCTAAAATACAGATTTTGGTAATCTGGTCATATAATGATAATTTATGATATGAAATTGACAATTTCAGAATTCGTTTTTGAAAATGTGTTTTAATCGCCCACCTGTCGAGATTGTCGATCCAGAACTGGATCCCTTACCAATCTTAATGGAGGAGGTTCTGATCGAGGTACAAGCTCGTTGGTACTCAGACTCAGACCCAATCTTTCTGTTCGTGACAAATCAATACGAGATTGATTGGATCCATTCTGTAGCACCACCGTCGCCTCCGCTGGGTGCCGATGGTCGTGTTCCTACGCTATTAGAGGTATATAGTTTATCTAGACTCATTTATAATAGGAGAAAAAGATTCTCCTCCATATTTAGTTAATTTATGGGTTTCAGTATATCGTCGTCAATCTACATCTACATTTCACTGATAATGCCGATGTTCGTGACAGTTATCTGTTAGAAATTTTGAGGAATTTCCGTGACGTTCGAGAAAACAGGAATAACTTGCGGTTACTGAATTCGAATTTGAAAGATTCTTCTATCGCATGGTTGTTCAAAAGGCGACAATGATTGTAAATTTTGGGAAATAAATTTTTGAATGAGTTTCCTGAATAAGTCATTTTTATTTTGTTAGTTTTAAGAGTTTCTCCATTATATTTTATTCCTTAATATTTTTTTTTCTTTTGTTGCACTAACTCTCTCACGGCTAGCGCGTCTTATTACTGCTGACTTGTCGTTTATGCGCAAAGTCGGGCATTCAGTCAACTGACTTGAAACTAACACAATGTGCATGTCTTTTGGTCAGAAATACGACCTTGGGGATCCCATTTATTATTTTGTAAGAACCTATGCCGAATTTACTTATATTCGGAGGATCTTTGCTATCTGGGATCCCAAGGTTTACATTTGTGATTGTTACTACTCGTGTGGTGTGCGTAATAATCTGTTACACGTAAGTGTTTAAGTGTTAAGTCGGGGTTAATTAAGTTTGTGTCATTATTATTTTGTTCGTTTGTCCAGTATTATTTAAGCTGTGGTTCCTTGCCGTACTGTCCCGACCGTTTAAAGCGTGAGCTTTTCTCAGCCTGGAGCAAGCATCTTTGGAGGGAAAAGGACGAGGAGGAGGAAGATTGGATGGAGGATTGGAAATCCATTTCCTGGCTCTTTAGAGAAGATGGGGAGGATGATCCAGAAGAGGAGGAAATTGAGGAAGTGGACGAAAATGAGGCAGTTCGGCCATCAATAGCATTTGCTGGGTAACCAAAATATGTTACCACTTTCGAGTCACTTTTTAGCTGTCAATTTTCTCTTTTCAATAAAGAGAAAATGAGCTTGGAGATCGTTTGTTCCTTATTTTAAAACCTGAAAAGCTATTCATCCTTCTATACACCCGTATACGCTCTCGAATGCGAGTGTAAACGGAGGAAAAAGCGATTTTTATTTCCTTTTCCTCTTTGCTTTTAAATTTATTATTATTATAGTTATTATTATTCTTACGGCGCAACGCCAGGCAAGTTAATTAGAATTTATTACGGAACACGTGACTGTTAAGAGGTGAGTAACATTCTGATGTTCGTTTTTGAAATAAATTTCTTTTCTATTTATTGCTTTCATTTTCTGTTATTCTAGGCGGTGAAATAGGAGTAACAAGGATGTTTCCTTGGAGTTGATTTTTAATAGGAGAATTTTAGTGGAAAAGGGAAGTTCTGTCAAGAGTTCTGTCAACGGCTGTAAGAAAATTTGGCAGTGGCTGTTATTAATGTTCAGAGTTGCGCATGCGCTGTCAGAGGTAAGCGTTTTATCTCTTAGTTAGAATTTTGAAATAATTTCTTTAGTTTTAACAGGGATTTCCGAATTTCCTGTTTTCTCAAAGTCCAGGTGATTTGAAAATTTGTTATAATTTAATTGAATTTGAATTTAGTCATATAATTTCCAAAATTTTGATCTTGTAAATTTAGATTTCAACAATTTTTCTAATTAGATTAGTAATAATATAATTTTCTTAAAATGTCATGCCGGTAAGATAGGAATCCTCTTTTAAAACGACAATAAGTGTCGGTAAATTTATAAGAATTTTCGTAAAATTTTCATAAAAAGGCCCATAAATTATTTTGGGGTCTGGATTAAAGTAAATTAAAAGAGGATTTCTATTTTTCCGTGAAATTTCGGTTTGAATTATACATTATTCTTATCTTGTTTAGGATGATTAAATCGGAGCGTTGAAGTCTGAGAGGCGAAGGCCTCTAGTGGTACGAGTTGTCGTTGGTGATTTGTTTGTAAAGAAGACGACACGAGTTGGAAGAGCTGGTGGAGTTTCTCGGAGTTCGATGACTTCTGGTTCGTCTTTGATTTGGACCGACTTCAGTTTAGAGTCTGAGGTACGTCTTGTTTCTTTTACTGATTTTGGATGTACCTCGCCTGGCTGCTTGTTTTTTGTAGGTGAAGCAGTGCTTCTTACTCGAGCATATGCAGCATTTGAAGAATATTGGAACGACGAGGATGACACACAGGACAACTAAGGCGGACATGTTTCCGACCGTCATTGTTCGATGAATATCGTCTTCTTGATGGTGCAGCGATATTTCGGACATTCGATTTTCTGTTTCTTCCAGTCCTGCTCCCCAGGGTTGGAATTTGTCTACTGTTTTTAACGGGTCTACGTTTTTCTTGAAAAGAAATCCGGATATTTTGGGTTTAGCTGTTAAATTTGTTGATAACGTTTCCAAGGTTAAGTTTAACTTTGGCAAGGTGATGTTCAGCTGAGTGATCTCTTCGTCTATGCTTTTTAATATATATTTTCCGTCTTTAATTTCGCATCGAACGTGAATATGGACCATTCCTGTTCCGTTGATGTAGTATTCTTTTTCTACTGGACTTAAGCACTTGAAGATTAGTTTTTCTTCTTTACAAGTCGAGTACGCCCAGGAATTGGGTTGATTGAGCTTTACCCACGTGGTTTTACACTCTGGTATGATGCGAACATTGCATGTTCTTGAGATATCTTCAGTTGATTTCAGAAGCAGCTTCATTTCGCAGTCTACTTCTTCTTCTGCCTCCGTAGACTGGAATGGTGTGTCGGGACGACAAGACAAATCATCTCCGATAGATTTGCATTTGTTGATGTATTCAGAATCGGCTAGATAGAATCTTCTCAAGCCTGGGTCTGTAATCAGGAACCTTTTCGACGGTAGTATTGTCAGTGTCTGAATTTTTCCATTCAAATTTTCTGGCTTCGGTAATGATCTCATCTCATACGATAATAACGGAATTTTATGGAACAGCGGCAGGGTTACTATAGTAAGTAGGTAACCTTTCGACCTAGATACCTTTACTGTAGACACAGAGGACAAGGTCGAGATATCTATCCGATCAATTGGTTGTGGTGGATTCAAATCTGGATGCTTCCTCATGATGTCAACAGTTGCTTGGTAAAGTTGTTTTGGTGATATAGCCTGTGGAGAGAGTCTGCCGGCCTTGGCTTCTTCAATGACTGTTTCGGCTTCTTTCAGGACTCGAAGATGGTTACTGGCGATCTCCCTTCGTTCATCCCCCAGCATCATGACTTTCATCAGATATGCGAGTTTTCCCAAGGCATCTTTGGTGGAATTCATAAATTTAGTAGTGGCGTCTGCGAGATTGTCTAGATTGGACTGCATTTGCGCCTCGCTTTGGAGGATAGTGTTGATTTCACTCTTGACTAGGTGAGTGGCGTTCTGTACTAGGTGCACCATTTCTGCATTGTCTTGATATAATTTATTGATCTCTTTGGTGATATGTTCTTTGTCTTCGTAGTCCATGGTTCCAAAGAATTCTCGTGCAATTGTGCCGACGAATCCAAACCATGAAGCTCGTTGATTACGGTCAAACAGCGGAGTTTTAAATGTCGTTTCTTCGAGGAGTTGGTCCAAACGGCTTTTAGCTTGGTTTATGGAGGTTTGTAATTCGGTTATCATGTCCATCTTCAGGTAGTTCATGCAGGTCGCAGCGTCGATAATTTTGGTGCAACCTAGTATGGTTGAATGGAGATGGTCCCACTCGAATGGATACATTTCAACTAATCCTCGGACGTTAATGGAAGAGATGATGCACCAGTTTTCTTCTACAAGGTGAATTTTCTTAAATGGGTCATACAGTAGACCCGGGTTGTCTGACAATGGTTGGATGGTCAGGTCGTCCTTGGATTGACTTCCTTCGATGATGATGATCAGGAATATCAATAATTGTCTCATGATGGTAAGAGATTTGGATCTGAAACAGAGAACTTTATAAAGGTTTAGCCTTATGGTCGAAAGCAGGTTTAGCTTTGTTAGGGTTTACCAGTTTGTGGTTCCCTTTGTCATTTAGGTAAATCAGACTCCCAAATTCATTAATTTCGACAATTTCATAAGGCCCGGTGTAATAAACATCGAGTTTATTCTTCCGTGGTTCTTTTAAAATATAAATAAAGTCGCCTCCCTTGAAGGCTTTGGCGTGTATGTCTCGATCGTAACGAATTTTGGAATCTTGTTTTGCCTTATTGAGACAATCAGCAGCGATTTCTCTCACTTCGGACAATCTACTTATAAGATCGGCGAGATAGTCGGAATAAGTCTCGATTCTGGAATAATCAGGGAATTGGGTTGGTAACCGAGCTCTTCGACCAAACATCAACTCGAATGGAGTGAATTTGGTGGAAGTATGCACATTGGTATTGTAACTCAACGCCGCAAGTCCCACGTATCGATCCCAGTTCGGATACTTATCCGATAATACTCTTAAGAAGTCTATCAACGGCTGATGGCTCCTTTCCAAAGAACCATTTGACTGAGGGTAATAACCCGAAGTCGTTAATCTTTGGATTTTTAGAGCTTTTGCAAGTTGTTGTATTATTTTAGAGGTGAATGAAGTACCTTTATCTGAGAGGATAACTCTCGGACATCCGTAATAGCACATATAACAATCAACAAGAGCTTCTGCCACTGTTGTCGATCGGATATCAGGTATCGGGATTGCTGTTACGGCTTTAGAAAAATTATCTTGAATAGTCAGGATGTGGACATTTCCACTCCTAGTCATAGGAAGTGGTCCAACAGTATCAATGGAGATTTTCTCGAAGGGTTCGAAGGGAGTATCGGTTATCATCATTGGTTGTTTTGTTTTAATTCGAGTGAGTTTATTCTTCTGGCAGATATCGCATTTCCGGATGAATTTATAGATTCTCTCCTTCATGCCTGGCCAGTAGAATCTCTCTCGAATTCGCCAATAAGTTTTCACGACACCTTTGTGGCCCGCAATAGGACTACAGTGGTTTTCTTCAATGATCTTATCGCGTAACTCTTCGGCAGGAACTTCTATATTTCCTTCGCAAAGTGTTACCTCGATAGGACAGTCGCCCAATTCTTGTATAAGATAAGGCGTAATGTTTAAATCATCGAATTCATCCCCCTGTTTCGCCATGCGGAATGTATAGATTTCATGTTTGAACATGGACACTCTTAAATTTCGTAAACCTTCAATCAAATTATTTAAATCGATTTTTTCAAAATGATTTTTCTTAACAAAGACCGTGAGGATAAAGCACTGACCCAATTTTGTGACTAATACATCACCCATTCTTGGTTTAGCTGCCTTCAGATCTTCCCGATCGATGAAAGTGAGATCTCTCAACAATCGTGAGACTGGTTTCATCATTTCACAATCCAGAGACAGGAAATGTACCATGTGGTCTCTCACATAGGTAATCCCATCTCGACTGTCTTTGAATTTGATTCGATTTTCAGGTAGTTTCGGAGGTCTATCAGACTCAGAGCTCGAGGAAGACGAAACTTCCGGTGGTGAATAGCGTTGATCACTCAAATCTTCAGCTATATCTGAAGAAGGAGGATCAAATACATACCACGGAGCTTGATTCGGATTTTTAGGAGGTAAATCAATATTCATCACCGGCTCATCCCCCAGTTGTTCGTCAACAACTTCCGGTTGAGTCGTGTTGAGAGTGCCAGATTCGTTTACCTGCGCATTTCCGTCATCTTGTTCCTGATGTACTTCCACTTGAATCACAGTGGCTCCATCCGATTCCTTTGCATCTGACTGGTCTGAATGAGAAGATCTCTCTGCTATGATTGTACAGTCATTTGCAGAGTCTCGAGTTGGTGAGCAGGACTGCTGACTTTCATTCAGCAAGGTCTTTTCATTTTCTAAATTTTTACTGGTGGATGTTCCTTTGCGTTTGGGCGTTTCCACGTGTGCCATACTAGATGAAGCTGCAGGTACATCTTCGACGTTCAGGGTTTGACAAGTGGAAGGCCTCGCGATGACTGTAGATGTGTTGTCATCAGAATTTTCTGCGTCTTTCCAGTAAAAGCTTTTTGTATGATCGTCATAGTCGAGTTCTTTGCAATTTGCTTGCGCAGCTTTCAGCACCGTGTTCTTCCACATAGGAGTCGAAGGACTTCTACCTGCGGTGAGATATTTCTTTCGAATCTCATCAGCTTGAGGTGTCTTTGGAGTTGCAGGAGTTATTTCTACTTGAAATTCCGGTTCAGAGCAGCTGGCTTCACTCGAATCTTCATTTTCTATATCTTGATTTTCACGAAGGAATTCTTCTTCTTCTTCTTCGTCGGCCTCGTCCAAGTCTTCAGATTCATCGTGTTCATCTGATAAGTAACCTCGTTCAAGATATTTTTTAATTTCTTGAGCTACTTGAGGGCTGACTACAGGCAGTGGGTTGTAATAATCCTCTGGACGAACAGTACGATCTGCTTCTTCATCTGTAACGTTAATCGCTCGTTTTTCTAGGGCTTTATTGAAACGTTCAAATGATTTTCTCAAATCTTCGCGCATTTGTTGTGGATTCATCGCTTCAGGAGAATTTTTATCCCCCTGATCGCTGGAACTTTTCTCTGATTCGTTGAGCATATATTCCTCGTTCATGAGTCGGACTGCTTCTTCTTTCTCATCATCGGTTTCTTCAAGTTCTAGTCCGGGTTCTGGCCCAATCTCTACTACTGGGTCGGCCAGAGCTTGAAGTGCTGCGGATTGCCCTGGTTGATTTTGATCAAAAACGTCGTCTTCGATACTTTCTGAAACGTCAGGTTCAGTTGTACTTAATTCGCAATAATTTATCTTTTTCAGATTTTGTGTTATTTCCGTAGCCCGTCTCATTCGCAACCGGAATGCAATCGTGTCACGAGGTTGTGGAGCGCTGTTGACCCGAGGTTTGTTTTTACTTCCGGGTTTTCTTCCTCGTTTTACAGCTGCTATGGCTTCTTCATCGGGACAAGAAGTTTTCGGGAGTGGTAGCATTACTGCTTCCTGGACAGCTTTTTGATTTGAAAGTGCTTCATCTGGAGATCTGCCCTCAGGGTTGTAGGACAACCCTTCGGCATATTGCTCTGATATCTTATGTCGAACAATAACCGAAAATTTGTATTCGCTTAATTTGGATCTCCACTTAATTTGTCGTTCAGTGACAGTTTGGCTGTCTTTCAACCAAGATATGCAAGGGCTGCTTGTATACAAGGTGAAAGGTTTGCCATAAAGGTAAGGCCGAAATTGTTGTACTGCGTACAAAACTGCTAAACACTCTTTTTCATTGTGAGTGTATCTCGTCTCAGTCTCTTGCAAGACTCTAGAAGTACAGGAGACAATTTTTTCGATATTTTCGTCAGGATTTTCAGGCGTACGGTTTTCGTTCTCCAGTTCCTGGCTCAAGATGCCTGAAATACTGACATCAGAGGAACTGGTTGCCAGTATGAAAGGTCGATTGAAATTTGGGTATGCGAGGAATGAGTTCTCGCATAGTGCGTTCTTAATATCATCGATAGCCTTCTGCGAATCAGCTGACCAAACAAACGGTTTAGTTTTTCTGGTAAGGTCAGTGATCGGCTTTGCTCTTTCGGCGAAGTTTTCGATAAAGCGCCTATAGTAGTTTGCTAATCCCATAAATTTTCGAGCTTCTGTGTGATTACGGGAATGCGAAGTGTTTTTAAGGGATGATATTTTCTTTGGGTCGGGTTTCACACCGTCTTTAGTGATAATGTGACCCAAATATTCCACCTCGGGGCAGAGAAATTTGCATTTCTCGGGCTGAAGAGTTAGCCCAGCCTCTCGAAGGCGGTTGAAAAGTCTTTGGACTCGCACTTCATGCTCTTCAAGCGAAGATGCATAACTTACGAAGTCGTCGAGATAAATGAATAATTCTGTGCCTTTTAAACCGATCAACGTGGAATCCATCATACGTTGAAAAATTGCTGGAGCACACTCAAGCCCAAAAGGCATACAGCAATATTCCCAGTGACCGTCAGGGGTGGAAAACGCAGTTTTCTCAGCATCTCTGGGGTCCATTGGTACTTGGTGGAACCCACTGGCAATGTCAAATACACTGAAGTACTTGGCTCCGCCGAGCTGATCTAAAATGTCGATTATGAGTGGGAGGGGGTAAGCATCCCCAATGGTTATCTTATTCAAATTTCGAAAATCGATAACCATTCTCCACTTTTTGTTACCTTGAGCGTCAGATTTCTTAGGAACAATACACAAAGGAGAATTATACGGAGATTTTGATTTGCGAATAATTCCTTGTTTTAGTAGATTATCCACTTGTTTCTTAATTTCGTCGCGATGTTCTTGAGGAAACCGATATTGTTTTATTCGGACCGGCTTATCGCTGGTGGTTTCGATTTTGCAAGTGAACTTCTTAGAACGTCCCAGACGATCACCCGGGAGGTGAAATATATCATGATTTTTCTGGATAAGTCTGAGGATTTGCCTCTTTTCGGCGCGACTAAGATGGTCAGTAGGAATTTTGTCAAAGATTGCTTGAAAACGATCTCGCTTAGAGAGCGAGTGCGTTCTAGATGGAGTCTCCGCTATGTCGGAAAATTCGTCAGATGGATCAAGATGATTAAACTCGAATTCTTCAAGTATTTGGGGTTCAATTTCGATTTCTGCTGGATCTGATGTGGTATTGATGACCATACACATCGCTTGATCGTCATCGACTGAGACAACGGCTTCGCCCATTAAGAGTCCCTCTTTAAGAGGAATCTTACAGAGGTAGCCCTGTTTGATCTCAGGATTTACAACAGGTACCGACACGGACATACGCATACGGGGTGGAATTACGTATGAACGGGATGGTTTTATTCCGAGGCTGAAAGATAAGGGTCGGGAAGGTCGAGATGATAAATTCAGAGATTGATGATGGTATGAAATCTCTGCTTGTTCATTTTTCAATAAATTGTTGCCCAAAATTCCGACACCGTGAAAGGGTAAATTCCCATCACAAACATGGAATCGGATTTTTGAACCCAAAACTTTTAGTTCCACGGTACCAATTGTTTCCATGGACTGCCCATTCAAACCTCGGAGTAGCATCGTGTCATCACGATCTACTCTAATTTCGGGTTTAAGGGCGGAAGAATTTATCAAACACACATCCCCTCCTGTATCTATAAGAAAGCATTGTAATTCTCCATGAAGGGAATTACATGAGTCGAAAATTTTTGGACCTGTCCCTAGGGACAGGATATATCTCACGTCAAGGTCATTATCCATTGAAAAAGGGATAGGGCGAGTAGGTCGATTTTTGAGAACCAACGTATTCCAATAAAAGGAAATGCCAGCTCGTTCCTTGACGAAAAATTCATTTCCAAGGATGCCCAGGTAACCACCTGGTGACCTAGGTACAACCTGGAAACAAACATCGACATCGAAGATCTTGAGAGTCACAGTTCCAATTATTGGCATACTGCTGGTCGCTATGCCGCCTACCACACCGCCATTTTCAGGGTAAAAGGTAGTAACATCCCCCAGTGCGTCGATGCAAAGGAGATTCAGGTCAGAACCTGTATCCAACAAAACTTCGCATCCGCCCTGGAAGAGGTCTGGAGATGTTATCCAGACTCGTGGACCTTTACCGATGACTAGTGTGAGGGTTTCGAGCGTTGAAGGATTCTGAATTCCTTCACCGTCTGAGTTTTCTGATGAAGACTCGTAGGTCGGTGAGACTCTCGGGGCATACTCGCAGTCGCCTCGGTCTGTCGAGCGCCCGTTGAGTTTAAATGTTCGTCATTGTCTTTTGAAGAGTGAGATTTATTTGCCTCTCGATGAGGGCAGAAAGGACAATTACAACAGGGAGCCTCTAGCTTTAGATGTTCAAGTTTTTCTGAGTCAATGTCTGCAGAGTCAAAGGTCACAACTTTTTTCTTTGTTGAAAAAGGTTCTTCAGTTCGTGGGCGTGATGAACTTTTCTTGGACGTTCGTGGAGTTGAGTCGTCATCGTACGTCCGTCCGCGTCCCCCCTTACTTGAGGTGTAAGTGTACGTTCGGTAGTCAGCTGACGCTGAACTGTCATCGGAGTCCACATCGTCCTCGCTGTCTGTAGCGTATTTACTCGGTCTGTAATGCTTTTTAGAGTAAGAAAACGTTCTTCCTCTCGTTTCTCGACGGTCATCGTAATCGTCATAATCTCTGCGGTGTCTCTGATAGTCGTCTTTTGAATATCGTCTGTTGTAGTCTCGATCGTAACCTTTGTCTTTATGAGACTGACGCGAATAATCGTTAGAGTCGTGCTTACGCCTTGGTTGTATGCATTAGCGAGATCGTTCTTCCTTTACTGCTTTATAAAGATCCTCGAGTGTTTTTGGATCTTTTAAACTCGCGAGACATTTTGGAAGGTCAGGCAAAGCGGAATAAAGCGTATCGAATGCAACCTTCTCTTGCTGCGACATGATGATTTCTCGATTTTCCTTTGGCAACGCAGCTTCCAAGCCTCTAATCATTTTGCGTAACCTGAAAAAGAAATCTTCGATAGTTTCACCCTCTCTCGGACTAGCTGAAGCTAGTCGTTTATGCCAAACCAGAGCTGGATCGCCATCTCGATACCTTTCTCCTAGTACTTCGAGAAGTTCTTCGACACTGTGAATCGGAGTATATTCAATTAGATCCCTAGCGCGACCGGAAATTCTTTTTACAATTTTCGCAACGAACATATCCTGATGTTCTGGGATGATGCAAGGCATCCAACTCCGTACAATAGCGTCAAATTCCTTGAAATCTTGTTCGCAATTTGGACCTTTGCCGTTAAATTTAGGGAGCTCTCGATAGAGCTCCTTGGCCATATCATACTGAGTAGGTGGAGTGTTTGCATCATGTAGAGTGGCATTTAGCCGGATAACGGGTCTTTCGTCCTCATTGACCATTTCGGCTCTTAGACCACCTGCTGGAGGAGGCGTTAAATTTCTTCGCCTCCTGTTTTTGTTGGTTTTGGTAATGGTGACGACCACACCCTAAGGTGAAGCGTAAGACAAGGATGTCAAATGTCTTTCAATTCGGAGCAAAGTTGCTGACTTGGTCAGAAAGAGAAGAGAAGGTTAATTTTTTGTTTTTAACAGCTCAAAGCTGTACCGTGAAGTCGATGTCTGACTTCTTGCTGACTTTGCGATTTGGTCGCAAAGTCGCGAACTGTGAACTCAGGCGTTTCGCAACTCGAACTCGAGGGGCAAAAAAAAATGCTGAGTTTGCAATACGTGAAATTGCTACCTGTTAAGGTGTGGCAAGTCCACGATAGCAGGGTGTGGCACTTTCAAGAAAATGCCATGAAACTCGAAATTCTAAGATGTAAAAATTTCGAGAAGAGAAAAACAACCACAAAAATCTACCTTTTCACAAAAATGGTAGAAAAATTATACCTGTGGCTCAACAAGAAGGATTTTACTTTCGTAAATCCCACCGCTGCCACCAGTGTTCTTTATGTTATGTCCACCGCTTAAATTTAAATTAATTATCCGGGATTTCTCCCTTTGGTAGCGATAGAAAAATTTAGACGAGCGATTTGGAGGTTGCGGACAACATTAAAGAATACGAGGAAGAATTTATCTTCCTTTAATTTATTATTTATGGTGGATCTTTTCGAAAAGTAAGAACCCAAACGTCTCTGAAGAGACTGGTGCTCTTGTGTTAAACCAGATATCTCGTGAAAGAATAAAATGTAAATCTTTCACCTACCTTTCGATGTTTCTTTCTTTTTAGTCACGGCAGGTTAGATCCCTCCAGAACGTTGCAGCTCACTTAGCTTCCTCCTGTAGCATTTGGTTGGATGGGCGCGGTTGGGATAGTAGGATATAATCTTATGTGCTACTCTCGAATGAAACTCGAAAAGCTGAACTTGCGATCTTGTATTTTTATTAATAATTTAGTTACAATTCACTTGTACACTGAATCTTTTCACGATTTTAAACAATTGATATTTTTAGATCATTTACTGTTGAAGAATATTTGTATAAGAATTTTATTTTATATTTAAATGCGTCCTTTTTACACACCCGATAGTGGTTTTATGCGCAAAATTACTCAGCCCGAGATGGAATCGCAAATTCACGTGATTTGCGTCACTATTTCGATCGGACCGGATGATTCTATCAATCTCAGAGGATTTTTAATAGATAGATAAGTCGATTATTACTTTTTCTACGCCTAAGCGGAATCCTGCAATAATTGACTGCGAAAAGATGTTAAGTTTAGAATGCCTTATTGATTATTTCAACGCCGAAGCGGATACCTGCAATAAGGTTTAAATAGGAAATATTAAAGATCCTCTTATTGACCTTTCAACGCCTGAAGCGGAATCCTGCAATAAGAGTGCACGAAAACACGACGTTCGAATCTTCGCGGACCGTAAGTTTTAAGAACTGACTAGCCCAGAGCTATGGGTGCTCAGGCTTTTTATAAACTTTGATTTGGTAATTGATGGGGAATTTTTCATTATTGTCATTGGTGGAAGGTGACGACAGTTTATTAATTGTTCGTTAAACGTATTGCAGTTATCCTCCCACTATTCTTTGACGCGTAAAAAGGTGGAAAAAGCTGACGCTGCGTTTTCGCGCGCTTTTGAAAAGAAGAGCTCTGTAATAATTATTTTTGATAATTACCAAAATAAAAAAAAATATTATTTGGTCATAACAGGAGATATTCCAAAAATAAACTTTTTTTAAAAATGTTTTTTTTGGATAACTTTTTACAGGCTCGATGGATTGATTTCAAAATGGACTGGGCTCTGGAGATTCATAAGCCGCGTCGAATGCCACCTCAAACATCGAAATCAGTGAATTCTTTCAAGTGAAACCGTTGTCGAAAGAATTAAAAAAAAAAAAATTTTTAGTATTTTGAAAATTTCTCAAAAATGACTTGATGAATCAATTTCAAAATTTAATAAGTTATAGAACTCAATGAAACGCGTCGACTGCCACCTTAAACGTCTCAATCGGTTTATTCGTTCGAGAAATATCGTTATAGAAAAAATTGTAAAAAACGTTATTTTTTGAAATCAAAAGCATACAAAAGTATTTTCGAGCTCGAAGAGCTCGAAAATGTATCAACTACAATTTTTCGAGCTCAAGGAGCTCAAAATATGCGGCAAGTTTTGGGGCTGGCTCGCAGGGTCAACCGACAGACCGATTTTTTTTATTGTTTTCGTACAATCCACATCATTATTAAAAGGGAAATAATTAAATATATGTATTAATTTTCTAAGTTAAATTAAACTCATAAATAACTGTAAACAATACAAGTATCTACCTAATATAATTTGAGATAAAAATTATGCATCTTCCTCAGTCTCAACACTAATTTGAAAATTGCTTAACGGCTGACGGAAATCATTCGTATGTAAATAAATGGGTGTTATTTCAACATTTGCTAATTTGTCGACTTCAAAATTGAAATGAGACAGAGGATAAATGTCTAAATTAAAATCAATTCTGAATGTTGCATATGCATCTTTGGTTTTGAGAACCTTTATATATATATATATATATATATATATATATATATATATATATATATATATATATATATATATATATATATATATATTTAGTGATTAAGGGTAAAATTTAACTATATTAAAATAAATTGTTTAAACCAACTAATAATGTTAAATAAATGTTTTATTTAATTAACGTAATTAACACAGTAAAAGAAAGTACAGTATACAAAATATGAAAAATGCTTGAACGCGTATTCGCAGCTCAGCGGTGTATCTTGTAATTGACTAGTGTCACTACGAATGAGGTAGAGACGGAATATAGAAAAATCGATATTGTAGCAACGCTACAGAACTCCCTTTGTTTTTTTTTTTTTTTGTTTTAAATTTAATACACGATAATTAAAGTAATGGAATATTTACAAATGAGATGGATAAATAAATAAGTAAATGAATGAGTATAATACAGTGATGGATCGTTACTTTGATAAAAAAAAATACAATGTAAAAAAAAATTTTAAATCGTGTAAATTTTTAAATATTAAACCAGACTCGGCGTTTTTGGGTCTTGGTTGCTGTGTTATCCGTCGGGGAGTTTGCTATCGTCCTCGTCGTGTTGACTGAATTCGCCTCGTAAACCGGCTTCAATGTATCGACTGAAATGGCGATTTGTCGTCCTCGGAAATCGACAATGAAGTATTTATCGTGTCGAGTTATTACACGATATGGACCTTCGTAGGGCGCTGTAAAAGATGGTCCAACCTGGTCATTCCGTACCAATACGCGACTGCAAGTACTGAGGTTCCTGAACCAGAAAACAGAATGCTTGCCGTGACGCGATATTTCGGCCGGTGCCAATGAATTAAAATGACGTTTTAATGTATTGACAATGTGATGAGGTGTAGTTTTATTGCTGGGAGTGAGTAACTCACCAGGCAAACGAATTGGCTCACCGTATACTAATTCAGCCGGGGTTGTCTGGATGTCGTTCTTCCACGCAGCGCGTAAGCCGAGCAAAACGGCTGGTAATGCGTCATACCATGACTCTCGGTGACACAAAAGTGCTGCCTTTAGCTGACGATGTAAACGTTCGACGAGACCGTTGGCTTGCGAATAATACGGTGTAGTATGTTGGTATTTTATTCCATACATTTTTAGTAACGATTAGAATAACGACGATTCTACCGTCTCTGCAGTTCCATTGGATAACGGAACAGCCTCAGGAAACCTCGTGAATCCGTCGATGATCGTTAGGCATTGGTTAAAGCCTCTTGACGATTTGAGAGACACCAGATCAATATGTATGTGCTCGAATCGCTCAGTTAGAGGTTGAAAACTGGCGATCGGCGATGACACGTGTCTCTGGATTTGATTCTTCTGGCACTCGATGCAAGATTTCGCCCATTCACGGCAATCTTTATTTATCGACGGCCAGACGTATCGTTTGGAGACGATTTTAAGCGATCCTTTAATTCCGGGGTGAGCGAGCGTGTGTAGTGAGTCGAACACTTTTCTCCTCAGCGGTCCTGGAACGTATAGACGCACTGTACCTGACGCAGTGTCAGAATACAGTGCAGGTCCATTATCAAGTTGAATCGTTTTTAAATTCAAAGCAGTTGTTTTACGCAACAACTGCTGAAGCTCATCGTCGGTTTGTTGAGCGTCGGCAAGTTCTTGCGACGTGATAGCAGTAGATACTGCTTCGCCACGTGACACTGTAGCAGCGACGATATTGTCGTTACCCGACACATGTCGAATATCAGTCGTGAATTGACCGATGAAATCGAGTCGACGAAATTGCCAAGGCGATGCTCTTTCGGTGCGCTGTTTATAAGCGTGCTGAAGCGGCTTATGATCGGTGTAGATCGTGACATGCCGGCCTTCGAATGTATGCCGAAAGTATTTAACAGCCTCGTAGATGGCGTTCAACTCGCGGTCGTACGTCGACAATTTTTGAATCGACGGGGGCACTTTTCAACTGAAAAATGCCAGTGGTTGCCAGTTGTTATCTACTTCCTGTTGTAAAACGGCTCCAATTCCGATTTCGGATGCGTCGGTGAATATTGCCCAGTCAGCATCGATTTTAGGGTGAACCAACAATGTAGTATCCGCGGGAGCTCGTTTAGCTGACTTAAAAGACTCTTGAAGTTCGGTTGTCCAGTTGACTGGATGTGAGCCTTTGACTTTGGGTCCTTCCAGGATTTTGTTGAGCGGTGCTAGAATTTCTGCAGCGTTCTTAATGAACTTTTTGTAGAAATTCATTGTGCCAAGGGATCGACGAAGAGATTTTACGGTTGTAGAAGGCTCGAAATTGACAATAGCCTCGACCTTTTCCGGTAACGGCTTAATTCCATCTTTGGTGATGACATGGCCGAGAAATTTTACTTCTGGTAGACCAAACTGGCATTTTGGTACATTGATTACCAGTCCGTATTCACGGAGACGCTCGAATAAGGTTTTCAGGTGCTCCATGTGCTGCTTCTCGTCGTTGGATGCGATTAATATGTCATCAACATATGGAAAGACGAAGTCAAGGTCACGAGTGACCTCGTCGATGAATCTTTGAAACGTTTGAGCTGCGTTTTTAAGCCCAAACGTCATAAATCGGAACTCAAACAGTCCGAACGGTGTAATTCGGTCGTTTCCGGTGAAACGGGTATTTGCAAAATGGCCTTTGCAAAATCAACGACTGAAAATATGTTTTTACCGTGTAAAAATGCGGCAAAGCCGTCAAGATAACGCAATGAATATTTGTCAATCAGCGTTCGATCGTTAAGCGGTCGGTAATCACCGCATGGCCGCCATTCTCCGGACTTCTTCTGTGCCAAATGAAGCGGTGAAGCCCAGGCGCTGTTGGAAGGTCTGCAAATACCATCTTCGATCATTTTTCGAAACTCGGCTTGTGCGATTTTCAGCTTGTCTGGATCCAGGCGTCTTGCTTTGCACGAAACTGGCGGTCCAGGTGAAGTTTGAATGTGATGAACCGTCGAATGCTTTTTAGTTTGACGTTGAGTAGCGTCAGGTCGTGTGATATCGGTAAATTCTCTCAATAATTCTATATATGCAGAATTACCATCGACTGCTTTAATGTTTTTTTCTGCCGATGTTGTGTGAGAATTACCGGGTGTCAATAAACCGGTGATGCCATCACGAAGGCATTTGCGTTTTAGGTCGACTAATGAGTCATAATGACTTAAGAAGTCTGCACCTATGATTGGTTTAGTGACGTCAGCAATAATGAAATTCCATGAAAAATCACGGCGAAGTCCAAGGTTTAATTTTAACGACTTTAAACCATAGGTTTGAATAATCGAGCCGTTTGTGGAATACAGTTGGTAACCTATGGGTGTACTGGTTGATTTCAGCCAGCCACGCGGGAAGACAGATAAATCGGAGCCGGAATCGACAAGATATTCCGTTCTTGTAGTTCGGTCTCGGATAAACAGGCGGCGAAAAATCGATTGAGAATCATTAGCCGCCTTTACTGTTTCTCGTTTGCGTTTCCCTGCCATTTGCAGCCGGGAGCGCAATATTGGGCATTTTTACCATGTTTAAAATAATACCAGCAATAGTCAAATTTTTTCACTTTCCGGGGACGGTGGTGTGCTCTGGAGTGTGTGTTTGGAATTTTCTCCTGAGCAAGCATTTCGCTAACCTCGGCAGTGAACAGTGCAAGTTGTTTACGCAAAGCAGCAATTTCCTCTGTGGCGGATGCGTACATTTTGAAATATAGAAAACAAAAAAATATTTCCAATAATAATAATATCACCTGCACTTATAATTATTTTATTTTCTTGCCACTCTCCGTTTCAGAGTCTGACATCACCCATCAACAATGTCTTTAATTTAGTACTGTACTACCGAAAGATTATCGATGACGCACGGCTCAGGAATGTGCAGCCGGTGTATCGGCCTAATCCTCAGTGGTATTTCTGGTGACGGAAGAAAAATTATACGCGACACTGCACTAAAATTAATTACAATTTTTTTATTACAGCTCGCGAAAACTTTTACCACTATTCGATTCGCACGAAAGGTCTCTCGAATCAACACTGATGCGGCATAACGTTCATAAGATGCCCAGCAATGCACCAGCGGTGATAAAAGAATAAAAAACTGCACAATGATAACAAAAATCACTGCACTAATTAATTCAAAAATAAATTCACACAAAAATAACTGTGAATAAAAATCGCGGTTTCGGGTTAATCGGTAACGCGACAAAATATTCACGGCAAAACGACACGAGAACTCGCGAAATTTTATACACTGTGTAATACACGTGTTTGACGCTTCTCTTAAAAAGAGATCACGTCGGGGTCACCAATTTAGTGGTTAAGGGTAAAATTTAACTACATTAAAATAAATAGTTTAAACCAACTTATAATGTTAAATAAATGTTTTATTAACCAACGTAATTAACACAGTAAAAGAAAGTAAAGTATATAAAATATAAAAAATGCTTGAACGCGTGTTCGCAGCTCAGCGGTGTATCTTGTAATTGACTAGTGTCTCTACGAATGAGGTAAAAACGCAATATAGAAAAATCGATCTTCGGCGTAGATAGCCGAAAGTGACCGATCGTAATTATTGTAGCAACGCTATATATATATATATATATATATATATATATATATATATATATATATATATATATATATATATGTATATATATATATATTGTTACGTCCAGCTTAGACGCTGAACTTTTTATATTAAATTTTTTTTTTTATTAAAATTACGTGGCGACCAAATTTTATTTTTCTTTAATAACTCTAGAGTGATAAGAAATTTTAGTTGTAAAAATATTTCAAGATTAGTGAACTTGTTTGCTCTGACGCACGTAAAAAAGTACTAGAGCAAACAATCAAATGCATTTTTAATGACCCCTCAGGTCACTATAGGGAAAAGGCCCAAGTTTATTCTTTTTAGAAAGCAATAAAAAAATTATCAACGGAGACATATTTGAAATATTTAAAAAGGAAAAAAAATGAAATTTTAACAGTGACTCATTTTTGAATAAATAAAATAAACGAAAATACCTAATCTTATAAGCCCTTACATTTTTGTGTGCACTTTCAACGAGACATCTCGGGATCATAGAACAAATAGACAAAATTGTTTTTAAGTGACGAAATAGTCATTAAGGGAATTTAATATAAAAAAATTACTATTCAAAATAATTTTTAACTAACAAAATATCTGGTAAAAGTTCGTATAAATAATTAAATTAATTAATTAAACTCAAATAGATAAAAATACTAAGAATAAATATAAATATAAATTCAAATTCAAATAGCCAAAAATTGTAAGAATAAATATAAAACTTTTAAACTAATTAATAAAATTCAAATACATAAAATTTTAGGAATAAATACAAAATTTTATATAAATGATTAAATAAATTACTAAAATTTAAAGAAGTCAAGACTATAAAATAGATATGAAATTTTACATGAATAAATAAAACAATTAATAGAATTCACATAAAAAATTATTCATGCGAATAAATATAGAATTTTATATAAATAAAGAAGTAAATTTATGAAATTTAAATAAGTAAAATTCATATAAATAAATAAAAGTAAAATTATCAAAAGAAAAATTTATAAAATAAGATATAAATTTCTATTATAATAAATAAATTAAAATAGGCGTAAAATATTGTGCATGTAGGTGTATGTGAGGATACGCACACACATAGGCCTGCATCGGGGTGTGCCCTTTACCACTTCCCTAGCGGAAAATCCTAGGGAAAGGGAAAGGACCCAAGGAACTGTGTTCCGATTGAACACAGTTTTCCCCCAAACAATACACCGATTAGGACCTAACGAAAATTATAAAAAGTGTTGACACACATCAATCACGCTCTCTTTTCGCTCAGTCAATTGTAATTGCTTAATTGTTCAGTGTCTCAAGTTCTCAGTCCTTGATCAGTAAGAATGAGGAAATTCAAATACAAGTATTATCACACTTACACTAGTTCCGTACTAGTTTTTATTTGCAAGTGTTCTCACACTTTATTTTTTATTTAATGATACAAGTGTCCTTACACTTTATTCTATTATTTATATTTTTAGTGTTTAATAGTAACGAAACAAATTGTAACCGCGAATAACATAATAAACTCAGTGTAAACCAGAAGTGTACTCCAGCATCCAAAACTTCAGGTACTGTAAACATTAAGTCAAAATATACAAACATTTCCAACATACGGAAATATTTAAAAGAATGTATTGTATTTAAAGTTCTATAGTCCTCTCTAGTATTCAAAACGAATTTTATCACAACCATTTTATTGTAAATTAGAGTCGGCTGACTAGCCACCTAATGTTTTAAATATTAAATTCATTGTATTCACATCATCAAATTTGTAAATTGTATAATATATAGTAGTTTAATTCGTATATTCAACATCTTCATTTCAAACAAACCTTCCAGATAATAACTCCGTGTGATCCCGGTCTATTGGTCGAAAGGCTGGGGCCGAAAATAAAAATAATAATAATTTGTCCAAATATCACAGTACAAGCTACTTTTTGGACATAACAATATATATATATATATATATATATATATATATATATATATATATTTTATTAATTATTTACAAAAGTTAATGTAAATGTGAATATCGATGAGTAGCATTTACATTTATTATAATATATACATCTATTTTTAGGCTGTTACAAGGAGATGGCGAAGACTACACTTAAATCAGGCTGCAGAGGTTGTCCTGCATCTTACATGGGTCCTTTCGCTGGTTCCGGTGGAACGATTCCGAGAGGCATTCGAAGAAATAAGATGCTAAGCTCGTCGTTTTAAACAAGAGTACCCAAGACTTACTTTCTTGGTTATCAGAACCAATAATGTTGCTGAGGCTTTCAACCGACAGTTGGTGGGCAGACTTGGGGGTGGTCACTTGGATCTGTTCTTGTTTCTTGGTAAGTAAAACCAAATAATGGTAAATAACTACGAAGGGTCTCATGCCAACTGAACCTACTTTTTAAATTTGTAATTTCGATTCAGCTAATGGTTATTAACAATTAGAAATCGGAGCTTGAAATTAAATCTGACTCGGGGTTGCAAATTTTAGTAAAATTTGATTTGCCAATAGGATCGCAAATATAATCGAGAATCGGAGGTGCGTATTTAAACAGTAGATTAAGTTAGCATACAATTCCTCCCATACAGCATTAAAAAAAAAAGAAATTAATCCATTGACTCATTTATTTTAGAAAAATTGTCATTGATTAATCGGGACGAAGAGTTGAAATGGCGACGTTTGGACCACGGCCATAACTTGAGTGCTGAACGTCGTGCATATCAAGCCGCTGTCGATAGCCGTATCATCAATTTTCAGAACTCTCTCGATAGTGGGAGGTAATAATATTATATCCTAAATTTATGAAGTTATACATTCAATTTTGTGAGATCAAAAGTAATGATGTAAAATTTCTATGCTTTAGGTTCACAGTCGCGGAATTTCTGCATGCAGATAGACTGCAGAAAGTACAGGTGGTCATCGAGGACGCTAACTTATGGCTTGATGGTTTCTTGAAGTTTATTATTATTATGAATTTCACAATTAAAATTCACAAGGTAGCTAATTTTATATTTTTATAGGTGAAGATTTTAATTCTGATGATGACATGCCACTGTTGCGTGATTTGGAGGACCCTGTCGTTGCAGACGCAGTTGTTGAAAACCCTTCGCCACCTCTTCGAGAACCATTTGGAAGGGCAAATTTGCATCAACATATAGCAGCGAATGAACCATTGCCCGATAATATTCATCAACCTCACGTCCGCCGACCTCGTGGTAGGCCGCGAGGCAGAGTAAGAAGACTAAATCCCGTAGTAGTGCCAGCTCCTGTCATACAAGCTCCTGAAGTACCTGCTCAAGTCGCGCTAGCTCTTTTCATACAAGCTCCAGTAGTACCTGCTCAAGTCGTGCTAGTAGCCGACCCAGTTATAATGATTGATGGTAATAAATTGTTATATAATTAAGAGTTTAAGAAAAATATTGTTCCCACCAGAACTAGAAGATTAAATTGGTTAATATTATCGAATTTAGTATCGTTACGAGAATCTTAGCTTGTTTTTCATAGACTTATCTTGACATTTCTATTCATAGTTTAAACTCCCTTTTTACTGCCAAGTATTGAGATAAATAGATTTATTTCTATCATTCGAGTTAATTTGAATTACACGAGAAAAAATACGATCGTAAATATTTTCTGTAAATAAATCAATACTTTAATTACCCAGTCGTTGAATATGATGAATTTCACTGAATATATAGCCGTATGATTTATACTACGTTACTAATTCCAAAATAAAATATTTTTTAACTCTCTTTTGGTTTTAGGAAGCTTCTGAAAGCCAAAAGAGTGGACAAAACAAACAATTTTTTTGACAGGAAATTTTGCGTTAAGGATTGAAAACAAGCATTGATTTAAAACGGGAAGTAACTATTCAGCACAAGAAATTATTTCTTACACAAAAAATCATTTCTCATCCCAAAAAAATGTATGTATTTAATTCATAATGCATAAAACTTCGTGGTATAAGTAAAAATTGTTCGCGCCAAGAAATTCTTTTTTTTTCGATTCTATGTTATAAATTCAGTAGTGATATTCTGGTTGTCGCATGACTGCAGGTTGCTCAGTATCATGCGATAAAAATTATAACTATATGTATATATTACCGTAAAACCTCAAATCAGTTTAGCAGGTTGTCATTTTTGTTCATGTTACAGGAAAACTGTAACAGATTTACCGCGTTAATTAGAGGCTTTACTGTATTATTATATTCATTAAAATTATTTTCGATTATACGTATAATTGCAGATGACGGTGCAAGGGGTCTGTATAATTTCGCCAAACATGAAGTGAGTCAGTTATTCAGAATAAGTGGCGTGAAAGTAGGCTATAGTAACATATTAACAAGATGAAATAGCGTAGGAAAAAACCACTGAAATAAAATGGAAAGATTATAAAACCGAGAGCTCTCTCTCCCAGATGGCGGTCAAATAGTAGTGTACGAAAATATGTATATGAATTGCATAAAAAAAAGATTCAACGATAAGAAATACTTTTAACATAAATGTTCAAGACTACGGAAAAATAGCAGTTAAAAATAATTAACGCACTACACTCAGTGTTAAAGAAGGCTAGAACAACACACAGTTCATACAGTTTCTTTATGAAAATCATTGTTTCAGCTCTGCAATTATTATTGAATGACAATACTATAGCAGCATAAAATTCAAGTTTAATTAATTTTCAATTATTTTTGCCGATTAAAATCAGGTCATTTATTTATAAGCACGGAGCGCAGATCGCTGGAGTACTGAGACCCATACGGTTTATACGGTTAATTTATAAATATCACCATTTGAGGAGGCAATAATTATTGGGTAGCACTATAGTAGATGTATGACATCTAGTTTTAATTATTTCATAATTATTTATGATAATTTAATAAATAATTAATATATGAGCACAGAGCAAAGATCGCTGGGCTACAGAGACCCACACGGTTTATACGGTTAATTTATAAATATCACCATTTGGGGAGGCAATACTTATCGAGTCCTCCTACTGTGGGTGCATCATATCTACTTTTAATTAATTCTTAATTATTCATGATAATTAATTAAATAATTAATATATAAGTCCAGAACAGAGATCGCTGGGGTACAGAGACCTATACGGTTTATACAGTTAATACATGAATGTCACCGTTTGAGGAGGCAATAATTATTGAATGGCACTACTGTAGGTGTATGTCATCTAGTTTAAATTAATCTTTAATTATTCATTTATGGTAATTAATAAAAGAAATAATTTATACGTACAGGACAAGGATCGTTGGGATACTAAGAACCACACGGTTTATACGGCTAATTAATTATTATCGTCTAAGCTTTTCAGTTTTTATATTATGCTCTCTTAATGAAAGCTAAGGATATTTTTTTTTAATAGCAGCAGTTAATTCAATTAAATTTTACCAGTACAGCGCTTAATCGATTTGATTAATTTTACTTGATTTTATATATTGTAGTCGGCTCTAGGGCAAAATAACTCAGACAAAACGACTCGAACAAAGACAACTCCGGACAAAACAATCTATAAATTGTCTTATTGAGAAGGTTTGCATGTTATTTAGGTTTCCACTATATTTAAATGGTGTAATACCGTACGATGGACGGTGTGGCTCAATAAGTTATAGATCAAATCAAACGGAATATAGTATAGTGCCAGATAGCCCGTGAAAAAATTATCTGATATGGCCTGATATGGCTTGATTTCGGCGGTTCATATCAGGCCTGCTATGAAAATTGGCCATATCAGAAAATATATGTACAGATAAGATTTGATATGTTCTGATATGGACATATCAGACTATATATAGTGAGATTAACATTGTTATCTCGGGAACTAAATTTATAGATAATTTTATAAAATTGTGTATAACTTTGTAAAGTTGTATATGCAATAATTGTCATGAAAAAAAAAAAAAAAAAAAAAGAAAAAAAAATCCACCCAGGTCATGGGTTCGAACCCGAGTACTTCTGATTCTAAGTCTGATCTATTAACCACTCTGCTAAATCACAAACTTGAAATGTTAGGTTGATTATATCTATTTGGATAAAATTGAAACTAAGAAAATTAAAGACATCAGATAAATGATTGATTTGGTTACTTGTATTATATTCAATTGTTATTGTTAACTTCCCGCTAAGAAAATCGACGATTTTCGAAAATTTCGAGAAGTTATTGTTTTCACCCCGATTTTCGAAAATCGAGTTTTCATCAGATGTCGACGTTTTGAGGTCCTAGGAAGCTATTCTGACTATTTTTGGAATGATGTCCGAGTCTGTGTATGTATGTGTGTGTGTGTGTGTGTGTGTGTGTGTGTGTGTGTGTGTGTGTGTGTGTGTGTGTGTGTGTGTATGTATGTAAACTCTTTGTAACTTTTGAACCAATGAACCGATTCGGATGTTTAAGGCGGCGATTGAAAGAGCTTGTTGGCCATCAACTTTCCTGAAAATTTCAGATCATTTGATCAAATAGATTCGAAAATATCTGCAAATTACGAAAAAAAAAAAATTTTTTTTTTTAGTTTTTTATTGATTTCTCAGAAGTGACTCATACGATCGACTTCAAAATCTAATCAGCTCTAGTACTCAAAAAAACGCGTCGATTGCCACCTCAAACATCAAAATCGGATAATTCGTTCGAAAGATATCGGCATTGAAAAGTTAAAAAAATAACATTTTATGTTATTTTTCCTGGATAAATCATAATATAACCTACTAAAATGTGTCTGAAGTCATACTAACTCATCCTGTATATGGTTACTTTCGATACATAATGTCATCGAACTTGGTTTTTAGTTTAAATCATAATATAAACAATAAAATCGATAAAACGTAGTTTTCAATATTTTTCCCGGATATTTCATATTTGATTGTATCTCACATGAGTCAACACTCATATAAGTCTTCATTTAAATCCCTGGCATTTCTTTCTGCCTGAATACACTTATTTTATTAAACACAATCAGGGATTAAATTTTAAAAACCGCTTCATTAACAATTCTTGATTCTTAAATTTTCAAACTTCAGCATAACAGGAAACTTGTTAGAGCTCGAGAAGATCGTAAAAAAACAATCGCACGTAATAGCATTTTCGAGTTCGAAGAGCTCGAAAATATATCTACACTAATGTATTCGAGGTCTTTGAGGTCGAAAACAGCGGGAAGTATTGGGGCTGGCCCGCAGGGCCAACCGACGCCCAGATTTTTTATAGAGTAACGAGACCATTAACGGTATACCCACCAGTAACGGGGCAAGAACTACTTCTTTTGGTAAAAGAAAAAAAAAAAGTTCAAGATTTTTTAACTTATAAGTTTTAAAAAAGTATACATAAAAATTTAATAATAATTAAACTTTTTTCAATTTAAAATCTCAATTTTTTATATTTAAATTCATTACAAAAATTTGAAATTCTCTCAGAGATTCAAAAATTGATCTCGTTAGCTTATTGGAAAAATTTTTCAACAAAGTTTGTGCACTTTATACAATTTATAAATGCGGTAAATTAAAATATTTAACAGACTTCACAAGATTTTATGAATCATTTTAAAATCAGTTGTTCCGAACAATGTTACGTTATTTGGTCATTTCTAAATTATTTTACCAAACGTATGTATACGGAAAACTCGAAAAAACTAGTATATGTGCCCATATCAGGGCATATCAAGCCATATCAAACCTGATCAAGATTTTTTTTGACAAGCATATTAAAATATATATACCCTTATCAAGTTATATCAGGTCATATCAAGACATATAAAAAAAATTATATACAAGCATATCAAGTCAGATCAAGACATATCAAATCTGATATCGACATATCAAGTTGATATGGCTTGATATGGCCAATTTTTATATCAGACTATATCAGAATATATTAAAAATTATATATGGGCATATCAGATCATATCAGGTCAGATATGAATATATCAAATTTTTTGATATGGCCATATCAGGTCATATAAGGCTTGATCAGAAAATTTTTTCACGGGAGCTCAACTGGTAGAGCACTCGGCGCGATACCGACATGGTCTGGGTTCGATTCCCAGTTCGGGCTAGCTATATTTTTCTTAATTTATCTATAAATTGTCTTATTAAGAAGGTTTGCATGTTATTTAGGTTTCCACGATATTTAAATGGAATCTATTTTTTTACCGAGTTGTTTTTGTATAGAGTTGTTTTGAACGGAGTTGTTTTTGTACAGAAATGTTTTTACGAAAGTTGAAATGACCGAGTTGTTCTTACCAGAGTTATTCTAGACCGAGTTATTCATGCCGGGTCCCATTGTAGTCAATTCACCGTCTTTTCCAATGATTTCTACACTTTTCCTTTCTTCTTTGCTGTAATTACGTAAGGTACTCCCCAAGTCTTCAATTTTTATTATGTGCAAGATAATAATTCTTTGGTCATTTTGCAAATATTTGCGCTTAATTTTCTTGAGCGTTTCGAAGTTGTGCACTTCATCCTTGCTTTGTACCATAATTATAATTCTCATATCGCTGCCTCTAGTTTCTCTTTCCAAGCTTTTCGTTTCTCTTTTATCATTAATTTGCTTTGCTAATATGTCATTTTCAATAGTCTGTAATTTTTTTATTCGTCGGAACTGGTTTATTTTTCCAACTACAAGTGCGTTATCTACTAATTCTTCGTCGTCACCGTTCTCCAAATCGTTCCAAAATTCTTTTATTTCTTTCTCGTTTATTTTTGTTACCTTTTTAGAAGGCAAAGGTCTGTAGGTACCTTCTAACACAGCATTCCTCGTACTTCTCACTTCTCTGAAGATTGTCTTGATATCAGCTATAAAATAAAGGACGTCTTTGATAAATTATTCAAACTAATCATTTTTTTATCGAAAATATTCAGTATATTTAATAGTTATTCATACGTAAACTTACTTGTAAATGCGTTTGGTTTGGATGTTTTTCGAGGAGGCTATTTAGAATTTTATGATACGATTCTAGGTGATTATTTGTTCTATCGCACAGCATCTTATAGACTGAGAAACCTTCTGGCGTAATTTGTTTCAGCCAGAATTTTTCAAAATACACAAACAGGTTTTCAAAGAAATTGCCAAAATCATCAATTGTTTGTTTTTTTAATGTATGATAAACCTGTGTAATTTGTTCAGGAGAAAACAATGACAATTTAATGATTTGATGAAGTACGATAAATATATCAGGATCTGTGTTCGAGTTTTTCGACTTCCCAATTTACTTTAACTCCTGCGCTTTTCCTATGATGGCCTATAAATTATTTATACATCACAACTTAAACTCTAGTCGATTTACGCTTGTGAGTTTCAAACTAAACTAATTTTAAGCCAATATGATCGAGCGAGCAGGAACAGATAACTTTTTCTCTACACGGGAAGAAATAAACTGTTGCTACAGCAGGAGATGGCAATATAGCAGCTACAGGACTTAGTTCTGTTACAACTACGTGCCCATTTCTGTTGCAGTTACAGGAATAGCCTTGAAATCGTAATAAGTACAATCGTGTGAATTACTAAAGTTGTGAATTAACACTGATGAAAAATAATTTTTCCTCGATGTGTATGCATACGGTAAATATAAACTTTATTGTATATAAATATGTGGCTGTGTGTCCGTTAGGTGTGTGTGTGTGTGTGTGTGTGTGTGCGTGTGTGTACATAGCGAAACATTTGTTTTGTCGATGTTGATTGTCATTATACTTTTTACGAGTTCAAGACTATTCCTGTGACTACAAAAGAAATAGACTCTGGTAGTTGCAAAAGGACTGACCTTGCAGCTCTAACAAGGCTAAAATTATAGTCTGTTTCGACTGGCTGCAGCCATTAATCCTTCCAGTAATAATGCAGGTATAGGAAAAATATAACTTTGTAAATTATATGCAAAAAAATAATAAATAATGAAGTAACTTGTGGAACTTACTTGCGAATAATGAAAATAACAATGCCTTGGAATAATGCTTGGAAAAAATTTTTTCAAGGCATTATGCCAACCAATCTCATAATCCAACATATAAGATGTTGGCGCAAAAGTTGAAAATTTTTTTCTGGTATATTCAAAAATTTTTATATAGCAAAGCTCCGTCTTATTAGACATCAAGACAGTCATGCACGGGACAGGCTGTAAAAAAAAAAAACAATTTTAGGAAAATTATATATAACGAAGAAAGATGAAAAAAATCAGTTCTTCAAATTTATTACAAGAAAAATTTGAAAATACTTGAACAATTTCTTTTATTGTAAATTAGACGATTTATTACCTTCTCGATATTTGATACTGGATTCGTGATCTTCATCATAATAGTCAAAAGTTGCGGACTTGAACAGTCATCAAATTTTGGACACGAATCAAATGTAGCATCAATGTAAATATGCTGTTCAGATTCAGCACAAACAGACTGCATGAAATTTTCGTCATATATATATATATATAAATTTGACGCTGTAACCTCTCCCTTTACCGCAAATGTTTTAAACTCCTCCAGTTCTATGGAAAGTTTAGAATTTTTACTGGTTCCAGTATCAAGACTATCTGATTCCGCAGCTTGAAATAGCGAGTCAGCGAATGATTTGATAGAATTTTCATTCACATTCAACTTGACTCTCTCTGGCTGCATTTCATCTATATATTTATTAATTATTGACCGGTATTGAGAGTAAGGGTGATCTTCAGCAGTAACTTTACACCTATATATTAAAGTATTAATAAAAATCATGCTTTCACGGTAAAAAAATAATTCAGAACGACCAGATCAGATAAGATCGGTGTAGGTATTCTTTTTTTATTTTACATCTACCCTGGTGGCTTAGAATCACGGTGGAAACACGGTGGGTTTGTTCCATTTTACCGATGTGATTACGCGGTATATCCACCGTGTAATCACAGTCAAAAGACGGTGGATACACCGTATAATCACAGTGGATACACCATGTGATCACAGTGAATACACAGTGGATACACCGTATAATCACAGTGGATACACCGTGTAATCACAGTTGGTATACTGTGTATACACTTCCACGGTGTTTCCACCGTGATTCAAATCTGCGAAGGCGATAAAATATTAAGTATGATAGAATACTTTAATTACGCCAAAAGTGCGCTATTCCAAATATGTTTGGGTTGCGCATGTCGAACAGCACACAAACTTTTTAAAGTTTGTCTGAACTTCATCCTCTCCGACCGTTTTAAGTCCGGTTCATGATCGTGGTTCTCATATACCGGCTTAAATACACCATCAATGACATGCCCATACCCTGGACATCCGTTGATGTCTTTAATACATTGGACATATCTAAATGAAAAAAATAAAAAACCATTATTTATAAATATTCATATATCAAAAAATAATAATATATATAAGCTTCTCTATAGTTAATTCACGCTACTGAGATGAGTGTAATGGAGATGATTACATTGTTAAAATATTATTTTTATTAAAACGCCTCGACTTTTGATGATATGAATATCCATTGAAATAAAATTCTTCAGTATTATACTGATTTTTTTTTTAATAGGTTCCATTGATTACAAAAGTAACAATTAAGTTTTATTCAAACAACAAAACGTTGATGAGAAACATTTGTAACAATTTAACTTGAAAATTATAACGTATTTCCTAGCGCGATTCTTTTCTTTCTTCTAAGTTAATCGAGAGCTAAATATACATATATATATATATATATATATATATATATATATATATATATATATATATATATATAGATAGATATGTATATATATGTATATAATATATACATGTGATAATTTATCTTAGTAATACAATATTTATTGCCCGCGAAGCGGATAGGATCTGCTAGTATATATATATATTTGTAATAATTTATTATGTTTTATTATTTCTATTTATTATTTTGAATTTAAAATAATCATCGAATATATTATCTAATAAAAAATAATTATTTAATGAATATGATTTAACTTACATATTTGTTTTTTTTATAAAATATACGTTGTCGACACCCAAGACGTTGAGACACTTTTAAGATTGTAGTTGAGAGATTTGTATCTCCCTGAGTAAATTATTTTTTTGTCTAGTTTTAACAACTAATGAGAATGCATAAGGCCTAAAATATTGAGACCTGATTGGTACATTACACTATGACCTAGTTGTGTTGTTACCGGCAAGTTATAACGTAAAAATGAAAGTAAATAATTTTTGATGCACTTTATATCAAAAATACAATCGAATACATATTATGATGTGATATTGAGCATTATTTTTAAGAATCAATCAATGATATGTAGATCAAAAATTGATTGTTATTCACGCGCGGGAAAGGTTATATCTACCGAGACGACCTCTACCGAGATAGACTTATATAACACATCGATACTAGTAATCGATAATGGCGGTAAAATTTTTAAATTTGAATGAATTAAACTTATGAATGAAAAAATTTTTAATAATTATACATACCTAACAAATATTTTTTTCTTTAAATCAATCAAACAATTCTTTTAAACTGAGAATATATTAAAAATTAAGCATCGTATTTAAAAAATATTATTACTCTTGGCGGTAATAATTTTAAATTCAAAAATTATTCATACCTGAAATATTTTTTATCTCAAACTTAAAAATATATTGGAAATGAAACTAATTATTTCTTATTTATTACTTATTCCTATAAATTATGATTAACTTAATCTATCAATTTTATTAAAGGTTAAAAAAAAAAAAATTCAAAATATTATTAATTCAAATTAAAGTTTCTTTATTGAGTGTTTATAAACCAATTTTTTAACTTTTTTACATTTTCAAGTGCGCATGAATAATTATTGCTATTTAATTGACAATGATATTTACAAAAATCATTGTTGAATAATTTTAAATTTTTTAGCGCGGGACATTTAAAGTCATCTAAATCAATTACAATTTTATCATGTTCAATTAAATCTTTTATCCATAACTTTTTTTCAAAACCCTTCACGTATTGTCACGATATTCAAATATCGCGGCAGTCTCACATCCGGTCGGTGGGCAACAGATGGCAGCACCCTCTGCTTACACGTCTCTTCATATATTATTATTATTATTATTATTATTATTATTTTGTTTTATGTATACTTTTGTTTTAATTATTATGGTATTATTATTGCATTGTTTATGTAGGTAAATATTGGGTAGTGATCAGGAGAATCCACTGATTACCACAGGGATACAATGATATTTTTATTATGCTGGGAAAAATAATCATGTATTTAATTTGTGTGCTTGTCATTGTTGTGGTAGCTCGGCGCATGCGCGTTGACGCAACAGTTGTCATCAACAACGTTATTATATTTTAAAATTGATTCGGATTTGTTATGCACAAATCATTGATTGATTGTGCATTTATGTTGATTTTGTTAATAATACAAGAAGCAAATGGGCACTTAGCGTGGGAGGCAATTACGTTGCACAGTTGACATCAGGGACTTGGTCATTGTTATTGGTCCAAAATTAACATGCGACGGCAATAGTTCTCCATTGGTTGAAGTGAGAGACATACAGGCAAGATGGCCGGCCGAGGTGCCGGCATGAGAATCACGTGCTGCCATGGTCAGACGTGGATAATCATTTGTTAAAGCAGGGTGTGTTGCTGTGGCAAAGCCTGTATATTAATTTTTACGCCATTTGGTTTTTTTAACTTCCCGCTAAGAAAATCGACGATTTTCGAAAATTTCGGGAAGTTATTGTTTTCACCCCGATTTTCGAAAATCGAGTTTTCATCAGATGTCGACGTTTTGAGGTCCTAGGAAGCTATTCTGACTATTTTCGGAATGATGTCCGAGTGTGTGTATGTGTGTGTGTGTGTGTGTGTGTGTGTGTGTAAACTCTTTGTAACTTTTGAACTAATGAACCGATTCGGATGTTCAAGGCGGCGATTGAAAAAGCATGTTGGCCATCAACTTTCCTAAAAATTTCAGATCATTTGATCAAATAGACTCGAAAATATTGGCGAATTACGAAAAAAAAAAAATTTTTTTTTTAGTTTTTTATTGATTTCTCAGAAACGACTCATACGATCGACTTCAAAATCTAATCAGCTCTAGTACTCAAAAAAACGCGTCGATTGACACCTCAAACATCAAAATTGGATAATCCGTTCGAGAGTTATCGCGGGAGAAAGAAATGGTGAAAAACGGTTTTTTCTACATATTTTCGAAACGACTGACGCGATCGATTTCAAATTTTAATCAGCTCTAGAATTCAATAAAACGCGCCGATTGCCACCTCAAACATCAAAATCGATCAATTAGTTCGAATGATATCGGCGTTGAAAAGTTAAAAAAATAACATTTTATGTTATTTTTCCTGGATAAATCATAATATAACCTACTAAAATGTGTCTGAAGTCATACCAACTCATCCTTTATATGGTTACTTTCGATACATGATGTCATCAAACTTGGTTTTTAGTTTAAATCATACTACTAACAATGAAATCAATGAAACGTAGTTTTCAATGTTTTTCTCGGATATATTATATTTGATTGTTTCTCACATGAGTCAAAACTCATTTAAATCTTGATTTGAATCCCTGGCATTGATTTCTGCCTGAATACACGTATTTTATTGAACATAATCAGGGATTAAATTTTAAAAACCGCTTCATTAACAATTCTTGATTCTTATATAAATTTTCAAACTTCAGCATAACAGGCAACTTGTTAGAGCTTGAGAAGATCGTAAAAAAACAATCGCATGTGATAGCATTTTCGAGCTCGAAGAGCTCGAAAATATATCTACACTAATGTTTTCGAGCTCTTCGAGGTCGAAAACAGCGGGAAGTTTTGGGGCTGGCTCGCAGGGCCAACCGACGCCCAGATTTTTTTTGCTGTGATTGCATAATATTGTCGTGAATAATTTGCCAATTACGGTGATAGTAGTTGCCATTAATTGCTGGTTGAGATAATGGAACCAATACGCATCTTGTACTAAGATGATGATTGTAAGTATCTTTGAGTAAATTCATTGGCGTGTAATTTTGATTCCCGCGTTGGTGGCCATTTGCACTAGCGTATATGGATATATATAGTACTCTATTCATATACAAAAATTACAAGCGTATGAAGTGTATGATTATAAATCCCAGTGGACATTGGATTCGCAGTAATATTTGTTAATGTATAATAATACTAAATATTAAATTTGGAAATATTTGGGTAGTACTTATATTCAGAGTTTTGTGATAAATATTATTTGCGGGTAATAAACATATGCGACTGAGCCTGTAGCCTTTGTATATATATAAATATATATATATATATATATATATATATATATATATTAGGGTGCTTCTTTTCCGGTAAAAGTATTTTTTTCGTGGCTCATCAAGCAAAATATTGTTTTTTATGCTAAAACAAAAATTCCTGCCAAGTTTGAGCTCTTAAATCCAATCCTAAGTACTTTCCATTTGATTTTAAAAATTTCCCGTTTAAAATACACGTAAATTTAATTACTTTTTTTTTAACTTTTTAATACTCAGCAGCGTTTTATGATATCGACGCGGTTTTGATCACAAATTGTAGGGCATTTGGTGTTCTTCAAAAGTGCCCATAGTCACTGAGCTGTAATTCCAGCTGTTTCACTTATGTCCACTGAGGAAGTCATTTTTCCTAGGAAATAGACCTTTATTGGCTTGCAGAACGTAAACTAAGGAACGCACATCAAAAATGTAAACAGGAATTTTATAGGAATTTTTATTCCCTTTAAAAAAAGTCTTATGAGTCAAGTCACTAAAGTCCATAGTTTCAGAGTTATAGTAATTTTAATAATTTGAAAAATATGATATTAAAAAAAAAGTTGACACTTGATATTTTATTTTTTAAATTATTAAAATCACTATAACTCGAAAACTATAGACTTTAGCGACGTGACTTATAGGACTTTTTTTGAAAGGAATAAAATTTTCTATTAAATTTTCAGTAATGTTTTTGGTGCGCGTTCCTTGGTTTACGTTCTGCAAGCCAATAAATGTCAATTTCATAGGAAAAATGACTTCCTCAGCGGACGTCAGTAAAACAGCTGGAATTACAGCTAAGTAACTATGGGCACTTTCGAAGAACACCAAATACCCTACAATTCGTTACCAAAACCACGTCGATATCATTAAACGCTGCTGAGTATTAGAAAATCAAAAAAAAAAAGTAATTTAATTTTCGTGTATTTCAAATGGTAAATTTTTGAAATCAAATGAAAAGTACTTAGGATTGGATTTAAGAGCTCAAACATGGCAGGAGTTTTGTCTTAGCATAAAAAACAATATTTTGCTTGATGAGCAACGAAAAAAATACTTTCACCGGAAACGGAGCACCCTAATATATATATATATATATATATATATATATATATATATATATATATATATGTTTGTCTATCGCATGTTTTGAGACACCCATTTTCATTTTTTTTTCTTACGTAATTCGACATTCTAAACACCCTACAAAAAAATTTTTTGTTTATAGAGCAATATTTTCGAAAATAGACCTCAAAGTATGCGTTGAATTTATTGTATACTTTGGGGACAAGTCCTCAAATTATACGGTAAATCAAAAGCATACTTCATATATTTGTATACAACATATATATTGTATATATAAAGCATACAATATATATATATATATATATATATATATATATATATATATATATATATATATATATATATATATATATATATATATATATATATATATATATATATGTAATATAACCAATTTTGTCATCACGATTACGCCTACAATTCTTATCGGATCCTAATGAAATTTTCTACACTTCTTCTATGTGTAATTACCACGGTTAAGTTCGGAGATGGGCTAAATCGGTCAATTAGTTTAGAAGTTATGACTGTTTGAAATTTCCACGATTTTTCGAAAAAATCAGTTTTTAATCACTTTTACAGTCCATGTAACTTTAAAACTAACACTCATAAATGATTTCTGTAAAAAGTGTTTTAAAGCCTGACTAATAAGCTTTAATTTATGACCTAAAACTTTATATTTTGACCATTTCTTCGAATAATTTGATAGCTTTGAAAATTTTAATGGAATCAAAAAATGTTGAAAATATCGTTTTCATTCCACATAACTTATGCTTGTCCCATTATAAACCAGTTTTGTCAGTTGTATTTTATCGTGCACAACAATAACTGTGAATTTCACTGCTATTTTATATTTTAAAAGTAATTCTTTTATTATTTATGATGTATTAAATGTACCTCTAATCCTTATGATCATCACTGGTCTTGTCATTACAATAGCACCCACAGTTCTTATCGGATCTTAATGAAATTTTTTACACTTATTTTATAGGCGATTATCTTAATCAAATTCGAAGATGAGCTTAATCGGTCGATTAGTTTTGAAGTAATGGCTGTTTGAAATTTTCACGATTTTTCGAAAAAATCAGTTTTTATTCACTGTTAAAGTTCATATAACATTAAAACTTAAACTAATAGACAATTTCAGTAAAAAGTATTTTAAAGCTTGTTTAGAAAGCTTTAATTTTTTCCTTAAACTTCATGTTTTGACCATTTTTTCTAATTATTTGATAGCCTTGAAAATTCTAATGGTATCAAAAAATGTTGAAAATATGATGTTTATTCCATGTAACTTATGCATTTCCCATTATAATACAATTTCGTCAGTTGTATTTTATTGTGAATAAAATAACCTGTAAATTTCACAGCTATTTAATATTTTAAAAGTATTCCTTTTGTTATTTATTATGTTTCAATCGTACCTGTACGTCCTATAATTATAACTGGTCTTGCTATCGTATTAGTAAATATAATTATGATCTCATACTAATTAAATTATCTATACTTTGTTTACATGATGGTTAGTTTGATACATTACCTATATAGTGTTTTGTCAAATTCACTATCTGAAGTTCTCTATCGAAAATAGTCGTTGTCTTTTTTTATCCTGACTCTTAGAAAAACGAGCCTAATTTTATATCATGACTATACACTAACATGTATCACAAGATATGTATATATAAAACTTTTTATATAGATTAGTTGAAAAATCTACCTTCCATTTCGGCTGCCGAATGGCCTTTTTTTTAAGCATAATCGACACATCCAATCACTTTCGTTTAAATACCGATATTTTCTTTTCTTATTTTTTTTTTTCAGTTTAGAAAATTCAAATTTTCTTTCATCATCTGTCGTTGTTTCACCGCCGTCAAGACATTTTGTATGTACTTTACGAGTGCATATTTTACAGGTCCATTGGTCTTCTTTCCGTAGTTCTTCCATACGGTACGTACACTTGTCTAAAGCATTGTCGGCGTGTGTCAGCAACTGATTTGCAATCGTTCCTCTGTTATCATATGGAACAAATTCCATGTCAAAATTTTGTCCGTGATAGATACAATACATATATTACATGAAGTACACACCGCAATTCATGTTATCTGCATACTTCTGATGGGGACTCATCACACCTTCTTCTGTGTCCCACCACTTTATTGATTTAAGTTTTCCTAATGCGCTTTTATCCGTCGATTCACCAATGGCTTTCTCAAATGCTACTTTTACTCGTCCAGTGTCACTGTTTTTATTTCGTGGATCGTAAAAGATCAATTTTTTTCAACTAAGTCAGCAATCAGTAATCGCCAGTGATCCAAATAGCAATAGGGCATGATAAGTATGTCCTCAAACTTTCCCTTTAGCTTGTTAATGTATGGTTTAGGTTTGCTGATGTCTCAATTATTTTCTAACACTTTACTCAGTAAGTCCGTTGGGATGTAAGTCATTCTGCAGCCATTTTTCATGAAGGTCGCTGCATACACATCAATTATTTGACCGTCTACCCGTCCATTCTTATCAACAATCGAATGAAGCTCTCTCGGTGATATTTTAAATATTTTTAAGCCGAAAAATGTTTGTGCATCGCCAGTAAATCTTGCCATCTTCAGTGCTGCTGAATTTGATTGTATGTGTTACGAACCCGGCACCCTTCATCCCTTACGCATGTATATATATGTTGGTACACATATATATATATATTAGGCTGATTCAAAAAAATGGACTATTTTTTTTTTCGATATCCCCTGTGAAATACATTCAGAGAGACAAGAAAAAACGCCTGTGAAAATCAGAGCTCTTAATATTAATATTTAGAGGTCGCGCATCGCAAATTTCTATTTCCCGTTTAAATAACATGGGAAAATTTATTTTCTAAGCTTTGGAATTTTGTAGCTCACGGTGGGACCAATACTTTTAAATGTTCAAGACATATTTTTTGGGGAATTTGACGCTCTATAAAAAAGGTCTCTTGTAATTTTTTTAAATTTTCATTTCTTCAAAAGTTATTCGAAGTTAAAGTTAGATTGACGATAAATTTTTACAATTTTTTAATTTTTTGACGCAACCATTAACTTTATCGGAAAACTCAATCGGACATTTTTTGTAGGGCATTTTATTTTCTATAACTTATCTCAATGAAAATTTTCCATATTTCTCACAAGTCGTAAGTTATTTGCAATTAACTGAAAATTTTAATATAATTAATTTTAAGCGACAAAATTTGGATTTTTTAAGAAGATTTCCAGTTAATTGCAAATTTCATTTTGAAGAATATTTACAAGGATTTTTACTTTCATTTCAACATTTTTATTTGGAAAATATTTACGAGGATTTTCATTTTCATTTCATTTGGGGAATATTTCAAGGATTTCGATTCAACATTTCATTCGAAGATTATTTCAAGGATTTCGATTGTGGATCTCCAAGTTTTGGATTATTTTAATAAGTTCAGTTAACGTTAAAAATAAAACTCATTTTTTTTTTCCTTTCGTTAAAATGAGTGCAGTGATTTTTATTACCTTTGTGTTGTGAATATATGGGAAATTAAAACAAATAATTTAAAAAATTACTCGCGAAAAATCTATAAAAATTTGGTGAATTGAAACGAGTCTGTGAAATTTAATTTAAGATTTTATTTTCTAGTTACCTGAAATAAAAGGTAATGATTTGTTTACGAACGTGCGTTCTCTTTCGGTTTTTTTGTTCGATTACAACCGACAATTAGAAAAAAATTTTTCCAATAAATGTCAATATATTTGCTATCTTTCAATAATTAATTTAAAGTATCATTACAAAAATATTATAGTGTAAATTTAAATAAGAATTTCACTATTAATTGAATACGAATATAAATAATTTAATTTAAAATATTTTACGGACTTCCGTTTCCGGTGGCAGTGAGAGTGTAAGTGGTTTCGTTGCGGGCAAAAAGATTTTTGGGAAAGCAGGTGAAGATAGGGGAAAAGAAAGGGGGAAAATAGTCAGTAGGAAAGAGAGAATTTTTTAGAGTGTGGTGAAATAAAGAACTGAAAGGGGTGAAAAAATAAAGGTGGGTTTTTGGGGAGAGTTAGTAAGAGATCAGGAAAGTGAGGTTATAGAAGTAAGTCTTGAGAGGGGCGCGGGAAGGAGGGGGGGTAGGAGTGTAGTATAGGAAGTATCAGGGGGCGACGCCGAGGTGGGTAAGGAGGAGAGAAGTGAGTAAGATAAGGCAGAAAATTAAGGAGAAAGATTTCGAGTGTAGTGCGAGTAGGTAAGGAAGGGGGTAAGTAGAAAAGCAGAGCGGAGAGGGGGATGGGTGATGAAGGAACAGTGAAAAGACCGGTTATAGATAGAGTAAAGTTGAGTAGAAGGGGAAGTGAAGGGGAACTGGTAGAGGCAATTCTCAGGGGAACGAGAAAGGAAAGGGAACAAGAGGGGGAAATCAGATTGTCAAAAGAGTTGGAAAAGGCTGAGGTATTTAAAAGAAGCAAGCTAGTTAGAAGGACGCCGGAGAAAGAAAAGAAAGAATTAAATATGGAGGAGATGATTAAAATGTTAGAAGGGATAATGAAATCGGAGTGTGGTAAGATTGGGGCGAGGGTAGAGGAGTTGGCTTCTGAGACTAGGAAGGAACGAGAGGAAATGAGGAGGTGGTGGGAGGAGGAGAGGGTAGCAATGGGAAAAAGAATAGAAGATCTAGAGAAAAAGGTAGAAAGCTTAGAAAAGAATAGGCAGGAAGGTTGGATTAATGGTAAGGGGGCAAAGGAGGTAGAGATGGAAGACGGAGGGGGAGGGGGAAAAGTGATTGAGGAAAGAAGGATTAGGGAGTTAGAAGTTAAGATGGATAAAAGGGAAAGAGAGATAAGAAGAGAGAATATTGTGATCAAGGGAGTTAAGGTAGGGGAAGGTGGGGACTATGAGAAGGAGGTTGATAAAATATGGGAAAAATTGGGGGTAGTAGGGGGCAGGGTTAAAATGAGAAAAGTAGGAGGGGTAGATAGAGAGGGAAGGGGAATAGTATGGGTGGAGCTGGAGGGGATAGAGAAGAAGAAAGAAATTATGAATGCGAAAAGAAAACTGAAAGGGGAGCGGGAAAGAATAGATGATGACTTAACGTTAGATGAAAGGAGGACAAGGTGGTTGATTGAGAAAGAGGCTCAAAAAGAAAGAATGCAAGGAAAGAGTGTAAAGGTGGGGTTTATGAATATGTGGGTGAATGGGGAAATGAAAGTGTGGGACGAAGTGAATGAGATTTGGGTAGTGAGGTTGGGAAACGAATAAGGATAAGGGAAAGGAAGGTGGGGGATGAAGGGGGGCGGGAGAAAGAGAGTAGAAGGGGGAAAAAAGAGTGCTATAAGGTTGCTTTTTGGAATGTGGCGGGACTGAAAAATAAGGATGAGGATTTTTGGATGGGGCTAAAGGATTGGGATGTGGTGGTGATGATTGAAACGTGGCTGGATGACAAGGGATGGAAAGGAGTGTGTGGCAGATACAAAAAAGGATTCAAATGGGAAATACAGGGGGCAGTGGGGAGTAAGGGAAGAGGTAGGGCGAAAGGAGGGATGGTGATGGGGGTAAAGGAAGGTATAGAAGTAGGAAGGGCTGGAGAATGCGGAGAAAAAGGGTGGATGGAGAGAGAAGTAAAAATAGGGAAGGAATGGTGGTGGATAGTAGGAGTGTACATTGACGGGGATTTAGATAAAAAGTTAGAACTGTTGGCTAAGTGGGTAGAAGGCGTGGAGGGGAAAGTGATAATAGGGGGGGATTTTAATGCGAGGACGGGGGAGGAGGGGGGCGCTTTGTTCGGTTGGAATGGGGAAGAGATAGGTGTGGGGAGAAGGTCGAAGGATAAGGTAGTAAATAAAGAAGGAAGGAGACTGTGTAGTCTACTGGATGAAGGAGGGTGGGGAATGTTAAATGGTTCAGTGAAAGGGGACGAGGAGGGAAATTGGACATTTATAGGGGAGAGGGGACGGTCAGTCATAGATTATGTAGTGATGAGTGATGCGATAAATAAAAGAGTGGAAAGGCTAGAGGTGGTAGAGAGGGCGGATTCAGATCATTTACCGGTGGTAGTATGGATAGAAGGAGAGAGACAGAAAGAAGGTAAGGGAAGGGGTAACTGGAGGGAAGAAGGTGGCAGGGGGGTATGGACGGAAAAGGGAGTGAGATGTTTAGAGAAAGATTTACGGGCTGGGAATGGGGGGATAAAGGGGTAGAAGAGGGGTGGGTGTCACTTAGAGACAGGGTGAGGAAAGGTATAGGTGAAACAATGAAAGAGAGAGGAAAAGGAAGAGTGAATGGATGGTGGGATGAGGAATGCAGAGAGGCTAAAAGGAGGGTGAGGGAGGAGTTGAAGTTAGTCAGGGAGATGGAAGGTGATGTGGGAAAATACAAGGAGGAAAAAAGAAGGTTCAGGAAATTATGTGAGGGCAAAAGGAAGGAGGAGAGGGAGAGGTGGGAGGAGAAGTGTAAGGCGGTAAGGACGGAGGGACAGGTCTGGGAAGTGGTGAACAAGGGCAGAAAGAAAAGGAAGGAAGTTAACGGTAGTATTGACATGAAGAATTGGGATAGATACTTTCGGGGTCTGCTAGGGGGGGTGGAGGGCAGAATAGTAGGAGAAGTAGTGGGGGAAGGAAGTTGTGGAACTGAGGAAGAGGGCATTACATTGAGAGAGGTTAGGGAGGTAATAAAAGGGCTTAAGGATAAGAAAGCAATGGGGGAGGATGGTATTCCGAACGAGGTATGGAAGTATGGGGGGGAAGAGGTAGTGGTAGCGTTGTGGGAGTTATGTAGTAAGGTGTGGGATGGAGAGGGGTGGCCGGAGGGTTGGAGGGAGGGGGTGGTGATACCAATAGTGAAGAAGGGAGAGGGTAGAATGGTCGAAGAGTATAGGGGGGTGACGTTAACTCAGACGGCGTATAAGGTATATGTAGGGGTGCTAGAGAAGAGACTGAGAGAGGAGGTAGAAAGAAAAGGGTTGCTACCACCGAGTCAAGCTGGGTTCAGGAAAGGAATGGGAACGATGGATAACGTGTATGTGGTAAATTATTTGATGAACAGGGAGGTCAGAAAGGAGAAAGGGAAGTTAATGCTGTTGTTTGTGGACTTGAAGGCAGCGTTTGACTCGGTGGATAGGAGGAAGTTGTTTGAATGTCTGAGAAAGAGGGGGGTAAGAGAAGGACTAGTAAGGAGGTGTGAGGTAGTACTAGGTGAGACAGCAAGCAGAGTGAGAGTGGGAAAGGAATGTGGGGAGAAGTTCTGGACAGAAAGGGGAGTCAGACAGGGATGCCCGCTGAGTCCCCTTCTGTTTGTGCTGTTTTTATCAGATATGGATGAGGAGTTAGAAAAGGGAAGATGGGGAGGAGTAGAGCTGGGAGGTAGGAAAAAGGTGTATGGTTTAGCGTATGCGGACGATGTGGTGTTGATGGCAAAAGAGGAGGGGGAAATGAGGGGGATGATTAGGACCTTGGAGAGATATATAGAAGGGAAAGGGTTAGAAGTCAATACAGGGAAGACGAAAATCATGAGGTGTAGGAAAGGGGGGGTAGGTACACGAAAGTGAATTGGCGATGGATGGGGGAGGAGATAGAGGAGGTGAGAAAGTATGTGTATTTAGGGTATGTACTGAAAGCGAATGGGGGTCAGGAGGAACATGTGAGAGAGAGGGTGAAGAAAGGTGCAAGTGTGTTGGGACAGGTCTGGGGAATAGGAAAAAGGAAGTTCCGGAATGATTGGGGGAGAAGGGTATGGCTGTTTGATAAGTTAGTATGGTCGGTGGTGAGTTACGGGGTGGAGATCTGGGGGTGGGAGAAAAGAGAGGGGGTGGAGAAACTGCAGGAAAGGTACCTGAGATGGGTGTTAGGGGTTTCGAGGAGAGTGCCGGGTTATATGGTCAGAGAGGAGCTAAGCAGGGAGGAGATGTTGGTAAGAGCGGGGATGAGAGCGTGGGGATATGAAAAAAGAATAGAGGAAGGAAAAGGAGGAGAGTTAGCGCGAAGATGTAGGTTAGAAATGAGGAAGAGGGTGAAAGCAGGAAAAGGAGTTGAGGGATGGGAAGGAGAGAGGAGGGAATATTATGAGAAAAGAGGGTGGGACTTAGTGGAGGTAGAGGAGAAATGGGAAAAAGGAGAAATGAGAGGGGAAAAATTAGTGGAGGTAGACAAGAAAAGGCAGTGGGAGGAGAGATGGGAAAGGATAAGGAACTCGAAAGGAAATAAGGAGTATAAGTTCATTAAGGGGATAGGGATTCCAGGGTATTTAAAGAGGGGCTGGAAGGAAGAGAGGTGGAGAAGGGTGGCGAGTTTTAGGCTAGGGGATAGGCTGAATGGGGGTAGGTATTGGGGAAAAGAGGAAGAAAGGACATGCAGGGTATGTGGGTACGAAGAAGAGACATGGGAACACGTGTGGGAGGTCTGTTCGGGGCTCGGGGTAGAGAGAGGGTGGCAGGAGATGAGAAAAGGAGTGTTAGGGGAAGATGGGCAGGGAGAAGAGTGGTTAAAGGAACTGGAAAGAAAGAGGGGAGAGGCAGGGGAGGATAGTTAGAAAAAGAGCAACGGAAACGGAAGTCAAGGGATGTGTGTGAGGGAGTGGAGGAATGAGGAAAGGCAAAAGAGTTTTTCTTTTTCTTTTAAGAGTTTCTTTTCTCTCTTGTTGCCCTGAGTGTCAAGGATATAGGATGGAAATGGTAAAGGATGGAAGGATGGAAATTGTAAAGGATGGAAGGATGGAATTTATAAGGGAGAGAGGTTAGATTAAGAATATAGGATTAAGGAAATGGTTTTGAGTAAGATGGTTGTATATAGTTTATAGTTTATGGATTGTTAAATTTTTTGTAAGTGTTTTTATGTAGTCGTGGGCGGAAAGTCCGGTTGTAACCCGTAAGGGAAAATTTTGGTAACCAATAAAAAAAAAAAAAAAAAAAAAAAAATTAAAATATTTTACTAAAATGAATCTAAATAATTTAATTCAAATAAGAATTTTACTATTAATTAATTTAAAGTATTATTACGAAAATATTATAGTGTGAATTCAAATAAGAATTTTACTATTTTTCAATATTAATAATTGATTTAAAATAGTATTACAAAGATATTATAGTGTGAATTTAAATAGGAATTTTACTGTTTTATTTAAAAATATATAACGAAATATTATATTGTGAAATTAAATAATAATTTTACTGTTTTCCTATATTAATTCAAATATTAATAATCAATTGAAAATATATGATGAATTTAAAATATGACAATTTTACTAATTAATTTAAAATATATTACGAAATATTTTTCAATACTAATAATTAATTTAAAATATACTACGAAACATTATATTATGAATTTAATTAATAGTTTTACTACTTTTTAATATTAATCAAGTATGAACATAAATAATTTAATTAAAAATATTTTACTAAATATTACATTATGAATCTAAATGATTTAATATTATATTATGAATTCAAATAATAATTTTACTATTTTTTCAATATTAATTCAAACATGAATATAAATAATTTAATTTAAAATATACTATAAAATATTATATTATGAATTTAAGTAATAATTTCACTATTTTTCATTTCGAATATTACTCTAAATAATTAATATTATTTTATAAAACTAAAAATGATGAATTATGAATCAATATTATTTAAATAATTTTCACTTGTGAATTAAAAATAAATTTTCATAAGGAATTGAAATACGAATTTAAATAATTTTAATTTTGTTAATTTTTACGAATTTAAATAACTTGAATTTTGTTAATTTTCACCAAATATCTCATAATCAATATGTGTTTAAATAAAATTTAAAATTACGAAATAAAATTCATTATTGTAAAATTTCACATCCATGTTTCCCCGTGAATCCCCCGAAACAAATTATTCCGAGAAATCTATAGATTTCTAAAAATCAAAATATAAACATAATAAATTCTATAAAATTTTCACGGGGCCATAACATATGTAATATAAACTTGAGTTAACAATTCCATTGCTCAGTAACTCTACATTACATTGTTTATTGTTAGTTCCTATTCTTGTTGCCGATAAAACTTTTACTTCACTGTCTTGAATTTTTATTTTTCTGTTTGATTTGTTTGCTTGTGTTACGTACTGGAAAATTTCCAGTTTAATTTAATTATTTAAAAATTATTTTCAGTGTCTATAAGCAATGGTCACTGATCCTCGTCACAGTCCCACTGTTACATACTGGAAAATTTCCAGTTTAATTTAATTATTTAAAAATTATTTTCATCGTCTATAAACAATGGTCACTGATCCTGGTCACAGCACCACTGTTACATGCTAGAAAATCTCCAATATTAATTAAAAATAAAAATAATTTTTAATTATTCAATTGTATTCAGGTTTGACCTTGTTAGAGTGTCTATAGACCCCTGGTGGGCCGGGGTCGTCGATTATTTTATTAATTATTAATTTTACTTGTTTTTCGCGATTTTAAGTATTTTCATTGCCATAACTGCCTTAATCCTCCATATAATTATATTTATAGTAGCAGGTAAACGGTAGAAAAATCGGAAGGAAATTTAAAGGAAACCCGAACTGCTGTGTAGCGCTCAGGGTTATAAGACAGGGTGGAACAGCTGATACGCGCTCGCCCCTGGGTGATAATAATGTTATGGACAGGATTAATCTGGCTCTTTGTGGTATTTTTGTGGACATATTGAACTATAAAATGCACACTTAACATTATTGATTTCCACAATATTTTCGATCCAGCGCTTGATTTTCCAAAAAATCACCAAAAGCCTTTTTTAACTTCCCGCTTAGAAAATCGATGATTTTCAAAAATTTTGGGAAGTTATTGTTTTCACCCCGTTTTTCAAAAATCGAGTTTTCATCAGACGTCGACGTTTTGAGGTCCCAGGAAGCTATTCTGACTATTTTTAGAATGATGTCCGAGTGTCTGTATGTATGTGTGTGTGTGTGTGTGTATGTATGTATGTAAACTCTTTATACTTTTTTAACTAATAAACCGATTTGGATGGTTAAGGCGGCAATCGAAAGAGTTTTTTGGCCATCAACTTTTTTGAAAATTTCAGATCATTTGACCAAGTAGACTCGAAGATATTGGCCAATTACGAGAAAAAAAAATTTTTTTTTTTTAGTTTTTTATTGATTTCTTGGAAACGACTTATACGATCGACTTTAAAATCTAATCAGGTTTAGAACTCAATAAAACGCGTCGATTGCCACCTCAAACATCTAAATCGAATAATTCGTTCGAGAGTTATCGTTGGAGAAAGAAATGGTAAAAAACAATTTGTTGCGAATATCTTTGAAACAACTCAACCAAACAATCCAAAAATCTAATCAGCTTTAGAATTAATTAAAACGCGTCGATCGCCACCTGAAACATCAAAATTGAATAACTCGTTCAAGAGTTATCGCGGGAGCAAGAAAAAATAAAAAACAATTTTTTGCAAATATCTTTGAAACAACTAAACTAATCAACTTCAAAATCTAATCAGCTTTAGAATTTATTAAAACACGTCGATCGTCACCTCAACCATCAAAATCGGATAATTTATCTAAGAGATATCGCGGGAAAGAACAAAAAAAAAAATTTTTTTTTTCAGTTTTTTTCAAATTTTTCAAAAATGGCTTGATCGATCAATTCCAAAATCTAATCAGCACAAAAATTCAATAAAACGCGTCGATTGCCGCCTCGACCATCTCAATCGGTTTATTCGTTCGAGAGAAATCGATCGAGAAAGAAATGGTGAAAAACGGTTTTCTTCGATTATCTTCGAAGCAACTCATTCGATCAATTACAAAATTTGATCAGCTCTAGAACTCAATGTAACGCGTCGATTGACGCCAACCATCTCAATCAGTTAATTTATTCGTAAGACATCGTGGGAGAAAGAAATGCTAAAAAACGGTTTTTTCCGAATACAATGGCATACAATAGTATTTTCGAGCTCGAAGAGCTCGAAAATGTATTCGCAACAATGTTTTTGAGCTCAAGGAGCTCGAAAACAGCGGGAAGTTTTAGGGCTGGCCCGCAGGGTCAACCGACAGACAGATTTTTTTGTTGCATTTTCAAATTCATGTGACGACAGGAAAAAAATTTTTTCTTGAAAAAAGAATGAATAATTGTTCAAGGGAATTTATTCAAGTTTTTGAAACCCACCATTAACTTTCTGTGCGATCATTGGTTACTGAGATATCGATAATCAAAGACAAAAGGATCCTTTTCTATTTGAAGACCGATATCTCGGTGACAAATGGACGTATCAAGGTCTTTAAAAAATGAAATTAAAGCTTAACAATGAAGGTGTCCGATCCTTATAGTGGTTAAGCGAAAAAAAAATTTCCCACGCCCGCAGACCAAAAAAAAAAAAGTACAAAAAATTTGAAAATTTTTTTGTCGCTGGTTTTTCTAAGATTACTTAAAAACCGCTGACGCAAAAAAATTTTGAAGTTCTAATCCAAAAAGTAGACACTTGGAGCTACAATTTTCTTTCTTTTTTTTCCTTGTACAACCATTTCTCTTGAAGTTACGGCCTGTTGAAAATCACCCAAAAATTTTGAATTTTTTTTTGATCCTTTAATTTTTTCCATTAGTGTATATATATTAGGGTGATCCATGTCCGCAAAAGTTTTTTTTTTTTAAGTGCTCAAGCAAAATCTCAATCTACATCGAAAAACAAAAATTCTCACCAAATATGAGCTCTTAACTTCAATGCTAAGTACTCACTATTTGATTTCAAAGATTTCCCATTTAAAATACACGTAAATCGTTATGAATCGTTTCTTTCAATCAAGGGATGATACACACGGACGTCCATCTGGGAATAGTCAGTATAGCTACCTAGGAATTCAAAACGTCGACATCTGATAAAAACTCGATTTTCGAAAATCGAGGTGAAAACAATAACTTCCAGAATTTAAAAAAAATCATCGATTTTCTTATCGGGAAATTAAAAAATGGTTTTTCGTAAATCATTGAAATCGTTTTAACTTCAATTATTGCGATCCAACTTAACATTTAGATAATTTTTCTAATTTTTTAATTTCGATTCTTAAATTTTTTAGTAGCTTTCATAGAAATGAAATTATTTCATAATTAATTTTTATTTAAAAGTTCGAAATAATTAAATAATGAAAAATCTACTTCCATTTCGGCTGCCGAATGGCCTTTTTTTCATTTTTTAATGGTCATTTAAAGTAAAAACTGCTATTTTTTACAAAAATTTGCGCCGTTTTGGAGGTGGAAAACCCCCTTGATGTAGAAAATAATTCTAAAACTCAACAATGGGGGGAGGTATATTATACATAGAAAGTGTGTACCAAGTTTGAAATAAATCGGCAATGCTGTTTTTAAATAGCAGTGCTCGCGAACTGTGCTCACTGCTATTTATAAACGATTTTTTTCAGATAATTTCCATTTGAGATACACTGCTCACCGTAAATCTTTTTTTTTTAAAGACGCTCTGGGAAAAGCTCCATCACTGACTTGTTTGCGGATACTTTTACAAAAGAAAATTACCTAATGTTGATGAATATATACTTAATAATGTTGAAAAGGTTTCAATAAATTGGCTCAATCCATACGACTAAAAAAAAATCATAAAAAAAGCGTTTTTTTATGATTTAGCTTGTACCCCCCTCCCCCTTAAAGCCGCCAAAGCATACTTGTTACCAGAACTATGACAGAAATCTAAGTTCTGAAAACATGGAAGCTGCTGGTGTTCTCAAAATATTTAAACGAAGTATCGAAAGAAATGGTTTGATTTATTTAGTAGTGATTGCGGATGATGATAGTAGTTCTTATAAAGCTATCCACACTGCTGATCACTATCGAAAATACGGCATCACAGTAGAAAAAATAAAGTGTACCAATCGTATGTGGCGTAGATATGGTACACATATTTCTGAAGCTTCTGATGCAAAAGCTATAAAATCGTACGGCGCTGGTATTGTTCGAGAAAAAATTAAAACTAGTGGGATCAAGATTCGCAAAGTCATTAGCTACGCTCGCAGATTTGAATCACGGTGAAAACACTGTGAAAGTGTAAGTGCCGTGGATTCACCGTGATTACACAGTGGGTTTGTTCCATGTTACCACTACGTATGCACAGTGTATCCACTGTGATTACGCAGTGTATCTACCGTAATTCCATGGTGGATTTGTGTCATTTCACCACCGTGGTTTCACGGTGTATCCACCGCGTAATCACTTTGGAAACACCGAGTACATACGGTGGTAAAGCCACCGTGGAATCCCGTTGAATACACCACGCAATCACAGTGTTAAAATGGAACAAACCCACCGTGTTTCCACCGTGATTCTAAACCACCAGGGTATGAAATTGATCTCTTAACAAAAGATTTGGATTCGAATAAATTATCAAAGAATGATGATGAGCTGAAACAGTTTAAAGAAAAAGCTAAAGAACTGCAAAAATAGTATATTGCGTGACAAGGGATGAAACAAGATGATTTCAGACGAGGGTGACGGTCGCTGCCCGAGTCGCAGGCGATAACTGACGTCACCCGCAGTCTGAAATCGTGTTTTATCCTGAGTCACACACTATATTTTTCATGATTACCTGCATCGGAACTTCAAGATTCAGTGTCAGCAGCCAGTAAGAAACAAGTTAATTTTAAGCCGATGATGCAGAGAACTGTTAGAGAATGAGAAATGTGTGATTTACAATCACTCATTAAATAATATAAAAATATTATTTTTACTTATTTTTTAGTAATTTTATTTGGTTAGTTAAAACTGTCACTTGAATAATGAAATGAGTAAACTAAACTGACAAGTAAACAGATGAGAGTAATAAGGCTGCAAATGAATATTAAATATAACTAGCACAGGGCAGAAACAATTGTGTCTCTTTCCTTGGGAAGAAACACGCATGTTTCTACCCGCTGTGAAGGGATCTGTGAATTATCAATTAGCTAGGAGTTGTTTGCAGCATCGACTTGAAATTAGCTTGCTTCGACTGGCTGTAGAGACACTGAAACTTCAAATTTCGATGCTGATATCATGACAACCATTAAACTTATTTGTCATCACGTTTTTGGTAATCATGAGAAATGCCATTTACATTGGGGCAATCGTTGTGATCGTTCAAATCCAAACTTTATCGCAAAATTAATTGGGTATGGTTTGCTAGCAGGAATAGAAAAAGTTTTGGAAAAATTTAATTTAAATGCTACCAATTTACTCCATAAACTTACTACTGATGCCATTGAATAATGCTTTTCTATTGTTTCCAAGTACATTACTGGCAAGCGAAACAATTAGTATAGCAGAAGTGGTTATCAAGATCGAGTGAATGTAGCTGCTATCAATCAGATTACAGATACTCCTTTGATCAAAATTTTTAGTCAGAGCGAAGTTGATGTTCCTCAAAAACGTAGCAAAATAGAAAAAGCACAAGTTTTGCAAAGACTCCGCAATTAAAAATACCGTGAAACTAACAAAAAGAATAACCATCAAAACTAACACCAAGGTACTGATAAAGATTATGGTCCTAACGCCGCTCAGCCAGATTTAGCTGAAACAGACCCACAGCTTTATCAGCAGCAAAAAGAAGCTCTTAATGACAAGTTTTGTGAACGACAACAAAATCGTGTTGTTCTTGAAAAAAAAAACAAGAGATGAAATAAAGTATGGAGAATCTCATGCTTTTGAAACAGATATGACTCCATCTAATTTTTTTGGGAAAATTTGTAAAATGGCAAAAACATCATCTTGTATACCTGATGTTAGAAATATATGGGGCATTCCATGCCAAATCATCGGACCAATGGATTTTGCATCTCCGATTTGACTGAAATTGGGTCACTTTTTTGTACCCCTAGAAAAAGGTTTTTATGAATTTTTCAAATTTTTTTATCCAGCCAATCGGGAGATATGAATTTTTTAAGATTTCGGTGATTTTTTTTTAATGGCCATAACTTAGTAAAAAATTGTCCGATTTAGGTCTTTTTTTTCAAAATTCGTGTTTCTTGTTAAATTTTCTAATAAATTCATGCAAAAAAGTATTCAAGATAAATTTGATTATTTTTTTATTATTTTAAACTTAAAACAGCGATTTTAAGATTGTTTGTATCTTTCGATTTTTTTTTTTTAATTTTCAAAAATATTACTCCCCAAAACACGAATTTTGAGCCAAGTCTCGTAATGGGATAATTATGGGTTATAATTGTTTTGTAACTTGTCGCTGATAAAATTGAAAATTTTCAAAAATTCGGGAAGTTATCGGTTTTGGTTCAATTTCCGAAAACCGAATTTCTATCCGATCTTGACGTTTTGAGGTTCTAGGAAACTATTCTGATTAATTTCACGATTATGTCCGAGTGTATGTAGATGTGTATGTACATCCGCATGTAAATATCTGTAACTTTTGAACGGATGAACCGATTTCAATCGCTAAAAGGTCATTCGACGCGTCTTTTTCATATCTATAAGCTGTGAAAATCTGAGCTCAATCAGGGTAGATGAAAAAATTTAATAAAATTCACAAAAACTTTTTTCTAGGGGTACAAAAAAGTGACCCAATTTCAGCCAAATCGGAGATGCAAAATCCATTGGTAGGACGATTTGGCATGGAATGCCATATGAAATACAATTGTGTATGATGATGATCTCCTCGAATTCACGGAAAATCAGAGAGCAAATGCTGTTCAAGATTTGGAATCTAAAATTGGAAGAGGGATTTCACGTTGCGGTTTATTCATTTCTACAGATGAAGAATCCTTTTATTTATGTGCTCGGTCTGATGGTATAGTTGAAGATGACTCTGTTATAATAGTTTGTTATATTTCTGAAGATGAGCAAACAAGTGCTGATGAAGCATTAAAAAGCAATAGAAGTCTTGCTAATTTATTTTCCTTAGATTTTCCTGAACATATCAATACAACTCACTCAATATATTACAATATTCAGGGACATCTTCATGTCTGTGGCCAACAATATTAACATTTTGCTGTTTAAACACCATTAAATTTAGAAGTAGCTGGATTAATTGTGAAAGATGATGTTTTTTAGGGTACTCAAATGAAATAAAAACTATGTAGTTTTTATATCAAGTTTTATTTGATAAAATTATTGATAGTAGATTGGATCGGAATATGCTAATTTGCGAAACTCCATCTACTATCGAAGCTAGACGTGAAAAAGCTGAAAAAGAATCTGAAAAATTAGCTGACCAAGCTAAAAAATCAACTGACAAAGCTGAAAAATCAGCTGATGAAGTTAGAAAGCAGAGATCGGCAAAAAAAAATTTTCATTTGCCATTTTTTAATTATTTCAGTCAACATAATATTGACTAAAAAATTTTTAATTGATCAAGAATAAAAAAATCGGTCTATCGGTTGACCCTGCGGGCCAGCCCCAAAACTTCCCGCAGTTTTTGAGCTCCTTGAGCTTAAAAACATTGTTGTGAATACATTTTCGAGCTCTTCGAGCTCGAAAATACTGTTTCATGCTCTTGTTTCAGGAAAAAAATCTGTTTTTAGCATTTCTTTCTCCTATGATATCTTACGAACGAATTAACCGATTGAGATAGTTGAGGCGGCAATCGACGCGTTTTATTGAGTTCTAGAGGTGATCAAATTTTGTGATTGATCGGATGAGTGCTTACAGATAATCGAATAAAACTGTTTTACACCATTTCTTTCTCGATCGATTTCTCTCGAACGAATAATCCGATTAAGATGGTTGAGGCGGCAATCGACGCGTTCTATCGAATTCTTGTGCTGATTAGATTTTGAAATTGATCGATCAAGCCATTTCTGAAAAATTTGAAAAAAACTGAAAAAAAAAAATTTTTTTTTTCTTTTTTTTCCATATCCTAGAGTCTATTTGATCGATCGATTTGAAATTTTTAGAAAAGTTGACGGCCAACAAACTCTTTTGATTGCCACCTCGAACATGTTAATCGGTCAGTTCATTAAAAAGATATTAAAAGTTTACATCCATACACATACACACAGACACACACACATACAGACACTCGGACATCCTTCGGAAAATAGTCGGAATAGCTTCCTAGGACCTCAAAACGTCGACATCTGATGAAAACTCGATTTTCGAAAATCGGGGTGAAATTAATAACTTCCCGAATTTTTGAAAATTAATCATTTTCTTAGCGGGGAATCAAAAAAATTGAGAATTTTTATTTTTTATTGTTTTGTTAATTAAAAATTACTACGATATAATTTTTCATTAATTAAAAAATGGAATATTTTTTTTAAATAATTTTTATTAATGAAATAATTAATGAAATTATTTGAAAATTATAGTATTCTTGAAGTAATTATCTTTAAAAATGAAAATTTTTTCAATTACCAATTTTCATTATTAAAAAAATAAAAATTATTTCACTCAAAAATAATAATTATGAAAAAATTTCAAACTATTTTTTATTACAATTTTCGTAATTATAATAATTAATGTTGGTTAAATTATGTGAAAAATAAGGGAATATTGCAATTGTGGATCTGGTTATGGCGAGGAGAATTAAACAATTGAAAATTACACAGGATTTTATAGGAAATAAATTAGATATTTATTCACACTTATTTACACTCAAAAATTATGAGAACTTATAATTAATAGCGAATGCGACTAGATAAATATTACGCGATAGCGAATTCAACTCAAAATATAAATCACGTATAAAATGACACGTGGTCAGTAGCGGTTAAATTTACAATAATTAATTTACTATTAATTATTGTCGTTAGCACAATTTATTTATGCTCAATAAATAGCAGCCTTGATATACTGACTAAATATTGAGTATAATTCAGCGTAGCGGTTTAGATTTATTTTAACACAAGAAGAGTAATGATTAAGCGGATTCACGCACGAGGTTACAGAAGTAAAAGCACCTTGTAGAATGAATAATTAATGGCGGAAAAAGCAGTCCTCAACGGTTTTCTTGTGACGTCAGAGCGATAGACCAATAAGAAAATTAAAAACAGACGCTAACTAACTTTCAGCCAATAGCGAAAATCCACGTAGCGTGTTGAAATCTTGAGCCAATGAGAGTGTTTCACGTCGCAACTCTTTCGTTCAAAGTTGGAACTAATATTTAAATGATGGAATTTTCTCATTGGCCAAGATCTCGCGCATAAGTTCAAGTAGCGATAGTGCTGTCGACCTATTGGTGAGGCTCGGCGTTCGCAGGTGGAAGCGAATTGGGTCTTGATTGAACATTATGAGAATCATGATCAAACAATAGTCAAATTATGAATCAAATTTCTTAAATTTTTTATTGATCAGATTTTATAAATTCATACTTATGTTACACTTAGCCAGTACTCTAAGTTCAAAATTATTATCCGTCAAACGGTTATACTTAGGGAGATCAAACATAGTGGCGTATCTAAGTAACCGCTCAACTGCAGCTGATGATGAAGGGACAAACAAATTTCAAAAAAATTCTTTTTACGCACGGATACACATTTAGTAAATGTAGATCATTTCTAGTTTCATTAATAAATTTTCGAAATAGAATTTCATAATTAGTTGTACCAAAAAAAATATTATTGTTATCAGTACTTTCGACATCATCTACACCAAAGTCGAAATAATCGTCATCATTAGCATTTTCAGTAGCTAATTGAAAATCAGAAGTTTCCAGTACAGTAGACAGAGCATTCTGTATCACTTTGATACTGTTTTTTCTAGCATCAGGACTTGAACAGCGCAACCAATTCAATTTCAACTTTAGATGAGAAGCTTTTGCTACGGCACTTATACAACCTTCCTCTTCAACGTCAAAAAATTTCTGAAATCTAACATTTAATGCCTCAAGTCTGACAATTAATGTATTGCAGTATTGTAAATTCAACTTTTAAAGCTATTTTGAATAGAAATGAAGGAAGTAAGTTGCCATAGAAGCATAACTTCTCACCTTGTAATCGATCGATTGCTTCTGCCAAGGGTCGATTACAGTGCAAGCATTCTTCAATAAATCTGAAAATTATATTAATTTATATAAATTTGGCATAAATTTAAGAAATTTGAAGCAAACATTTGTTAAATTTAGTTACCATCTTTCAAGAAATTTTTTTAAGTAATCAAAAATTTATTAATTGATTAATTTTTGTTTTTATTACCTTAAGTCTGCCTCATTCATTACATTTTTTAAGCTTATTTTCTTTAAATTTGAATTATTTTTTGAAATATTATTTTTTGAAGCACATATCTGTATTAATGAATCACACAATGGATTCCGCCGTGTTACTACTGGACGTTTAAAGGCTCAATTAAATAATTTTTTCAATACTTCACTTTTTTCAGGTGATCGTGTTAGATTCCATAAGTCATTACACCGAGAAATTACTCGACTGTAATTATTGTAAAGCGGTTTATATGATTTCATTAAAGCTAGGGTATCTACTGGTGCGATAAGGCTGAGCGTATGACAAGCGCAACGCAGATGTTGAGAAAATAAATTGGATGTTAGTGTATCATTATCGTCATCTTCTGATACAATAATTTCTGCATGTTCATTTTCTTGATCTAAATAGATTAAATCACCAATATTTATTTCCGTTCCATCTGTTTCCACCTCATCAACTTGTATTTCATTTATTTCTTCTGCATCACTTTCTCCACCGACAGTTTCATTAGAATCTATAATTATTGGTTTAAAAAAATCCTTACTGCTCACATAATCAAAAAGAGATTTAAAATAGAAAAAAAAATCTTGGCATCGGTTGGCCCTGTGGGCCAGCCCCGTAACTTCCCGCTGTTTTCGAACTCTAAGATCTCAAAAACATTAGTATAAATACATTTTCGAGCTCTTCGAGCTCGAAAATACCTTTGTTCCACTTTTTTATGAGTTTTCCAAGTTCAAAAGGATTACGTATTATATTAAAATTAGAAAATTTAGACTCCAAAATAATTAATAAATAAGCGTTTTTTACATATTTATTTACATTTCTGTTCAATGGTTCGCTCAAAAGTAAGTTTACGTGATACGTTGTATCTATATGGTGTAAGTATATCGTGAAACGAGCAAACATGATGATTTTTAAGAAGTCACTTCCAATGACTTACATGAACAAGAACATATTAGTTTTGAGTTATGTTGTTCAGTTATTATGATGTTATTCAATGAAAAAAGCTGATACAGATTTCACATTGATTATTCCGTCAACGATGCCTCTCGAACGAGTTATCTGATTGGGACGCACTTGGCAGCAATCGAATACTTTTATTGAGTTCTAGAGCTGATTAGACTTTGGAATTGATCGACTCAATAGTTTCCGAAATATTCACGAAAAACGAAAAAAACGATTTTTTTTTTATTCTTCCGTCGACGATATCTCTCGAGTAAATTATCCGATTAAGACGTTTAAGGTCGCTATAGGCGCGCTTTATTGAGGTCTAGAGCTGATAAAATTTTGTGAATGATTGGTTTGGTCATTACGATGATATTCGCAAAAAACAGTTTTTTACTATTTCTTTCGTCGACGATATCTTTCGAACAGATTATCTGATCGAGACATTCTTGGCGTCAATCGAAAGCTTTTATCGAGTTCTAGAGCTGATTAGATTTTGGAATTGATCGATCAGACAGTTTTCAAAATATCCAAAAAAAACGAAAAAAAAAATTTCTTTTCTTCGTATTTCTTAAATATCTCAGAGATTATTTGACTAAATGATCTAAAATTTTCCGAAAATCTAAGTTGAGAAGAAATCTTTCGAATGCCGTAAAAAATGTAAATTGGTTCATTCATTAAAAAGATATGAGAGCTTTACATCCACACATACCCATAGATACACACTCGCAGACACACACACACACACACACACACACACCTGTTGCAGAGGAGAAACTGCTCACAGGCGCGTCTCCACGTGTGGATTGGAGAAGCTTTCCCTGCTCTTTCGGGGACATAGGGTTGGAGTAAAATAAAGTAGCTCCCGTGTACAAAACTCAACCGTAATGCTAAGGTCATGTCTCTGGCACCGGTGGCCTAGGCTTAACTGAACGGGCCGCGAGGTAGAAACCCTCTATGAAAAGTTACCCCAAGTCCAGAAGCGGAACCGTCACGAAGACTGAATGACGCTGGGGAACAGGCGATCTTTACGGTTCAACCCCAGGGCAGCTGGTCCAACCTTGGGTGTACCAAGTGGCCTTACTCCAGTATTACTGTGGGCTCTGCTGGAGTGGACATTTATTTCCCCTGTACTCGTGGGAACAAACATGAATAAATATTTACTTACAAATACAAAAGAAGATGAGAGAAGTGAGAGCGGGCAGAGTGACCAGCAAACATCGCGCAAACGCAGCGCAGAGAAGGAGAAACTGATGAGGGTCTTGTCAGTTTCAAAAGAAGAACGAATTTCGGGCAAAGGACGGAATGCCTTGAAGGCAGCATTGGAAACCGGCCTGGAATTAACTAAGGAGCAAGCTTTGGGCATCTTGGGAAAGCTTATTAAAGGTCTACGTGGTTTCGCTGACCCGAAAGGCAACGTCCATAAGCCGATTAAAAATCAGCTGATGAGCATTGAGGGTGTCCTCGAAGAGCTTCAGAAGTTGGAAGCTCAGGAGCAAGGCGAACGAAAAAAGACTTCTCCGAGGGCTCCAATGAAAAGTACATCACCACCTCAGACAAAAGATGCGACTACCGACACCAACACTGAGATGGAAATTGAGACAGATGCGGACACTGAGTCAATAGCTCAAGACAATCGAGAACTGAGGAAGGCGAAAAGGGAAATTCGCTTTCCTCAGGATGGAACATTGCGCACTATTAAGAAGCTGAGAGACTCGGGACCTAGTCTTTCAAACAAGAAGAAAGAAACTACTGAACAGCCGCAGAACTCTGGCAAGCCGAGCCAGAAGCCGGGCTGGGAGACAGTGCAGTCGAGAAATAACGAGAGAAAGGAGCGCAAGGAAAAACCTTCAGAAAAAACCTCCAGTGCCTCAACCGAAGCCGAATCAGAAGAAGCCAAAAAGATCAGCGATAAGACCGGAATCACTTATCATCCGCCCAACGGACAAAGATAAGTATTCTGACATACTGAAACGGATCAAGATGGCAATACCCGCTGACCAGGTCTGTGACACGGTCAACAAAATACGGAAGACAGCAGCAGGGAATATGCTTATCACACTGTCGAAAGGCAGTGCGGACACAGGAAAAACACTGCATAAGACTATTACAGAAATACTGCAGGATAACGCTACAGTCATCAGTACAGGACCTGAAGAAGATCTAGAGATACGCGATATAGATGACACAACCACAACAGGAGATATCCTGGAGGCCTTACAAAGGGTAGCCGGGAGCGATTGTGGCATAACGGCAGAAGTGATCAAAATTCGTAAAGCTCTTAAAAGCACACAGACTGCATCAGTCACGCTAGCAGCAGCAACAGTGCAGAAAGTGGTAGGAGAATACGGCAAGATAAGGATTGGCTGGGTCAACTGTCGTATTATAACAGTGCTAAGGCCAGTCCGATGCTATAAATGCTGGCACTTTGGAACCGCGCTGTCCAGTGCAAGAGTGGAAAAGACCGATCCAAACTCTGCATCAAGTGTGGAGAAGAGGGTCACAAACTTACCGAGTGCAATAAGCCGGCCAAATGTGCACTGTGTGCTGATCATCCCGGCGTAGAGAAGGTCGCCCATCTTGCCGGCTCAAATAGATGCCCAGTATACCAGGAGGCACTCAAGAAGATAGTGAACAGTCGAAAATGAGAATACTGCAGCTAAACATAAACCATTGCGAGGCTGCGCATGATCTGCTCATGCAGACAGTACGTGAACTCAAGCTCGACCTTGTGCTTTTATCAGAGCCGTAAAAGCACCTCATTGGTCAGCCATGGGAAACCGACAGTACTACCAAAGCTGTCATATGGTCCTGTGGCAAGCTCCCTTTCCAGAGAGCAGTTGAAAATAACAACGCTGGCTTTATAGCAGCATCAGTAAACGGCATCCACTTCTACAGTTGCTACTCACCACCTAACCTCTCTATCGTCGAAATTACTGACTTCCGGGATCGAGTGACTGAGGACGTCAAGCATCATCATCCAGTAGCGATAGCAGGAGACTTCAACTCCTGGGCAGTAGATTGGGGCAGCAAGCATACCAACGCACAAGGGAAAGCACTACTAGAGGCCTTTGCTACACTAGATGTAGTTTTGCTCAACAGTGGCGACACACCGACCTACACCAAAGGCGACGCAAGCTCGATTATAGACCTCACTTTTGTCAGTGACAGCCTTGCTAAAAGCATCAACAACTGGAAAGTGTTGGACAACTACACTGCCAGCGACCATCATGCGATACTCTGGGAAATATCAACTGACCAGTACCTCGAGAGACCTATTAAGCAATCTAACACCGTTGGTTGGAAGATGAAATCTCTCGACCCAGAAGCACTGCTAGTAGCTCTCAACAGTGACCCGATCAACACTGGATGTGCAGTAGAACATACTAAGGCCCTGATGATGCGAGTAACACAAGTTTGTGATGCCAGTATGCCTCGTAAACGTGTAATAAATTCAAGACCTGCGGTACACTGGTGGAACGATTACATCAGCAACCTCCGTAGAGAGTGTCATAGAAAGAGAAGAATATCTCAGCGTGTGAAAAATGAGCGAATAATACTAAGAGGATCTGATTATGGCGAGGAGAATTAAACAATTGAAAAATTACACCAAATTTATCAATAAATAAATTATAGATTTATTTACCCTTTGTACACTTAATTATTGTGAGGTATAATTATTGATAGCGAATGCGACTAGATAAATAATACGCGATAGCGAATTCAACTCAAAATATATATATATCACGTATAAAATGACACGTGGTCAGTAGCGGTTAAATTTACAATAATTAATTTACTATTAATTATTAGCGTTAACGCAATTACTTTATTCTCAATAAATAGCAGCCTTGGTATAATGACTAAATATTGAGTATAATTCAGTGTAGCGGCTTAGTTTGAATTAACAAAAGATAATTAATTAGAAGCGATTTCAAGCACGAAGTTGCAGAAGCAAAGACACATTGTAGAAATCATTAATTAATGGTGGAAAACCAAGGCCCTCAACGGCTTCTTTGTGACGTCAGAGCGGTAGACTAATAAGAAAATTAATAACAGACGCTCACGAACTTTCAGCCAATAGCGGAAATCCACGTAGCTTGTTGAGATCTTGAGCCAATGAGAGTGTTTCACGTCGCAACTCTTTTATTCAAAGATGAAACTAATATTCAAATGATGGAATTTTCTCATTGGCCAAGATCTCGCGCGTAAGTTCAAATAGCGATAGTGCTGCCGACCTATTGATGAGGCTCGGCGTTCGCAGGTGGTAGCGAATTGGGTCTTGATTGAACAGCATGGCTATCAACGACCTAACTCTGCAGTGCTGATCGCAGAGTACAAAAAAGCTCGTCGTGAACTTAATAAGGCCATAAAAGAGAGCAAAGGAAGATGCTGGAAAGAGCTTATATACGAGGTGGACAAAGACGTGTGGGGTCGGCCTTATAAGGTAGTCATGACCCACCTAAAGAAACAACAAATGCCGCCACCTACGTGTCCTCAACTCCTTCAGAAAATCGTCACTGCACTGTTTCCACAGCAACACAGTTTCGATTATCAATTAACGCCATGCGAACTGGACGACATTCCACCTGTCGATGAAGAAGAATTGCTGGTGGCCTGTAATCGTGAAGGAAATAATAAAGCGCCGGGATTGGACGGAATCCCTAATGTAGCCTTGAAGACCATCATAAAGGCAGCACCAACATTATTTCTAGACGCTTACAACGCATGCCTCAAGAAGGGGATTTTTCTTCGTAAGTGGAAACAGCAACGATTGGTACTGTTACCTAAAAGGAAGGAACCATCAGAAGAACCGTCATCTTACCGACCACTCTGCATGCTAGATACAGCGGGTAAGATATTCGAGCGCATAATCCATCAAAGAATAGATACAGTAGTCGACCCACTCCTGGCAGACAACCAGTGTGGATTCCGTATAGGACGATCAAGCCTGGACGCGATCAATCTGGTTGTTACTACGGCCAAGGAAGCAATCGCAGAACTAGATGGAAGGGTAGAACGAAGAAGTACTGCCTGGTGGCCGCCTTGGACATCAGAAATGCTTTCAATTCCGCTCACTGGGACTGCATCATGCAAGCTCTCGAAGAAAAAAACGTGCCAGCATATCTGCGCAGATTAGTGATTAGCTATTTTACAGATAGAGTGCTGAAATACGACACGAAGAACGGTCCAAAAGGGTATGATATAACCGGTGGTGTTCCACAGGGCTCTGTTCTCGGTCCACTCCTGTGGAATCTTATGTACGACGGGCTTCTGAGATTAAAGCTTCCAAGATGTGTCAAACTAGTAGCGTATGCGGATGATGTGGCCGCAGTTATCGTCACCAAACGCCTGGACGAGATTCACCACTTGTTTGACATCACTTTTAAGAACATCAACCAGTGGATGGATTCAGTGAACCTACAACTGGCCAAGCATAAAACCGAAGCAGTGCTCATTACCAGCAAAAAAGAGTTAGATACCATCAAGCTGAAAGTCGGAGATCAAAAAATTAGGGGTGTGCGAATATTCGAATTTACGAATTATTCGTCTCGAATTGAATCGAATTATTCGATTCGAATTTCGAATCGAATAATTCGAATTATTTGAATTATTCGAATTGTTCGAATTATTCGAACATTTCGAATAATTCGAGTAGTTCAAATAATTGTCTCGTGCTCTTAAATTAATCGATTCCGATGGAAAAGTTGTCTTGTTCGAGTGTATTTGACTCAATTTAAATATTTTTTCATAGAATTCATGACTAAAATAATGAAAATTCGAATAATCTGAATTCAAACCAAATAATAAACTAATTAATGAATTAAACAAGAATTTGTATTCGTCGTATTTATTAACATTTTTTTTTAATTTTTTGATACATTTTAATGTAGAAAAATTAAATAAGATCCTGATTCTGGTGTTAAAAAAGTTATTTTTTGGGTTATCATATCTCCTGCTGCCGAAAATAATCTTTCCCTTTTGATAGATTCAGAGCAAATAAAAAAAATATCCAGTACCGTTAAAACAAAAAATTTTTCACTTTTGCTGGCAAAATGGGACACCCTTAAAAAAAATTTCTGCATATTACGTAATATTCATAAAGAAAAATTACGTTTCACACAATTATTGGATGCAAAGGAAAGAAAAAAAAGCCTTTATCATGAAACAAAAGCCTTTAACATTTTTTGACTGAGACTAGATTTTTGAAAAAGTTTAACAAAAAATATTCAATACAATTTTTAGAATGTTTAAAAAACATTTAAAAAATAAAAATTTTTTTAATAAAATTTTTGGAGTACTCCGTTTTGCCAAGCATACTCCGTTTTGCAACCGCCCCCCCCCCTTTTTCCCTGAATAAACTTCAATTTGGACTGCTATATCGTAGTTCAATGATGTGCCTTTAATATACTGCAAAGTTTGAACTATATCTGTAGAATTCATATAATACATGAAGAAAAATTCGCAGATTAAATAGTAATTGCAGGCTACGTAACATGGAAAATTTTTAAAAATTTTGCCTCTTGGCATTTTTTATTTAATGTATGTAGAAAAGAATTTCTCAATCAAAATACAAAATTTACCTTCTCATTCTGGATACGACCAGATGACAGTTTTTTAACAAAAAAATTTTTATTATTTTAGTCATGAATTCTATGAAAAAAATATTTAAATTGAGTCAAATACTCTCGAACAAAACAACTATTTCATCGAAATCAATTAATTGAAGAGCACGAGACAATTATTTGAACTATTCGAATTATTCGAATAATTCAAACTATTCGAATAATTCGAACTATTTGAATAATTCGAATTATTCGAACTATTCAAATTATTCGAATATTCGATTCGAATTTCGAATCGAATGTTACTATTCGATTCGATTCGATTCGAATGATATTCGCACACCCCTACAAAAAATCATATCACAATGTTATATACGATATCTGGGAGTGATGCTTGATGCCCGACTCAACTTCAAGCAGTAAGTGGAACACGTCTGTACTAAAGCATCAGTAGTAAGAGCTAGTCTCGCACGATTGATGCCGAGCGTCAGAGGTCCAAAGCAGAGTAGACGGCTATTATTGTCATCGGTAGTCACATCGGTGCTTACCTACGGAATATCCGTTTAGGCTGACGCACTAGAGACGCAAGAAAGGCTGGACCAATATATCCTATGAGTGCACTACGAATCGCAAGCGCTTTTCGCACAGTGTCTGAGGAAGCAGTGTGTGTCATTTCCGGAACTCTACCTCTTAGAGTTCTAGCTGAGGAAAGACGGAACCTCTACTATCGTAAGACGTCAACCAGACTGAGCGCTGAAAAACTCAAAGTAGAAGAATGACAGAAGAGCTACGCACGTTGGCAGCTTCAATGGGATACTGGAGAGAAGGGTAGGAGGGCGCACCGTCTCATACCACGGATTGATGTTTGGCTGAACCGTAGACACGGTGAGGTCGACTACTATATAACGCAGATGTTATCGGGACATGGCTGCTTTCGAGAGTATTTACACCGCTTTAAACACGGTAATTCTCCGGAGTGCCCGTCCTGCCCGGGAGTCAATCAAGATGCGGAGCATGTTTTCTTTGTGTGCTCACGATTTTATCCACAGTGTGATCAACTCGAAAATATTTTACACCAGAATACCCAACCAGAGACACTAGTAGAAACAATGTTGTCGTCAAAATCCATTGGAACGCTATAAGCGCATTTGCAACAGAGGTCCTTACAGACCTGCGTTCCATCGAAAGAAGAAGAGCGAATGACAACACCATCTAGAAGAAAGAAGAAATAACATCTTAGCTACCAGAAGGAAGAGCAGTAGCTATATCCTCCCCCCACGAAGTAATGCCTAACGGCGGATATCTTGGGGAATCAGAGTCTAGAAGATTGCGGAGGTTTTAGTCGGTATTAGCATTAACACGTCACCCTAAGTTGATGTTTGAGCCCGATATACCAGGCAAAACAACTAAGCCCGAGATTTGTAAAAGAATTTCCTTCGCTGTATAAAAAAAAAAAAAAAAAACACACACACACACACACACATACATACATACACCCATACAGAAATTCCTCTGAAAATGTCTGAGTAGCATCCTCGCACCTTCAAACGTCAACATATGATGAAAATCCGATTTTTGAAAATCGAGGAGAAACCAATAATTTCCCGAATTTTTTGAAAATCGACGATTTTCTTAGCGGGAAGCAGTGTTCGGCAATAATTGTATTTTCGTCAACGAAATAGGCTTTAATTACTCGTTATTCGAAAAATTGATAATTAGCGTAACGATCAGACTAAATTATTTAGGTATTTAATAATTATTGTAAAATAAGTTGCTAATTACCAACATAATTATTAATCACGTCTGAAATAATACTAGTTTTTCACGAAAATTAGTTAATTATTTTTACTAATTATTAATTTTCACAAATAATTGAATATTCTTTATCACTAATTATTAATTACACAACTAATTAGATATTTTTTATTAACAATTACTAATTATTAAGATAATTCGATGTTTTTCAATACCGATTACTAAATAGTCAAATAATTAAATATTTTTTATCACCAATTACTAATTAGTAAAATAATTAGATATTTCATATTACTAATTACTAATTACTCAAATAAACAGATATTTTCCATTACCGATTACTTAACACTTAAATAATTAGATATTTTTTAATACTAATTACTAATTACTCAAATAATTACTTACTTATACTTCCATAATAATTAATTTTCGAAATAATTGTACTTTTTTTCATCGCTTATTAACTATAGATTTGAAACTATATTGGATATACTATACTGAATAATTTTAGGCAGTTTGAATTTAAAATTTGTACACCGCCAAACGTGTATCATTTTCATTTTTTGTTTTCATTATCATTTTGCGATAGATTTAATTTTTTAAAAGTTATTTGTTACAAACCCGGCACCCTTCATCCCTTACGCATGTATATATGTAGGTACACACATATATATATATATATATATATATATATATATATATATATATATATGGATAAAAATAAATATACACTAATAAAATAAGTCGGATAAATTAAAACTAAATAATTTAGAAATAACTTAAATTTTAAATAAAATTAAAGTACATAAAAATAAATAAATAATATACGATTTATACATTTGAACAATAAATAATGTATATATATATTTAAGGATAAATATGTTTAACAAATAAGGAAATATACATGTATTTAAATGTAAATAATATATATTTTAATTAGAAAACATATTTAGAAAAATTAATATATGTATATATTTATATAAATTTGAAAATAATTAAAATAATGATAAATAATTGAGTACACCATTTTGTAAGATAGAGAACATACGCGAAGGCGAAACATTACATAGGAGCGAGCGCGAATACCGTGCTGTAACCTGAGTACCGGGCGAAGTAAAACAATAGAGTAAAGCCCAGAATAAAATAAAAGAAACGCCTGCAGCAAGAGTAAGCGACAAACTTACTCCTGCTGCTATCCTAATACATAAAATCGAGAAAAGACTGTTCAGAGGACTGTAATACCCCTAAAATAAATAGTAAACTTATCGAAAAAAATTAAATTCTATGGTAATTTCATTCTTATAAATTTTTATATATGCATTTTGGAAAATATCTATAATTTTATCATTTATTAATGTAATAAATTAAACTGCCGATGGCAGTACTTTTTATTTTATTTTAATCAATATACTGCTGATATGAGATATCAGATTTATTTAAATAAACAAAGATTCGGAGAAAACTTAGATCATCGATAAAATTTTTAATGAGTAAACAATAAACTCTGGGAGAGTCTTTCTGCGTCTTTTCCCATGGCCCCTACCATGGTAGCCCATCTAAAATTACATGACAAATAAAAGTCGCTGCACCAGCTAACAAAATCAGTCAGAAAAACTCATCAGTCCGCGATGTAAATCTGTTATCGTCGGGTGTAATCCCGTTCTCGTCGGGTGTAACCCCGTTTATTTTTGTTTGAAGTTTTTTTGTTAAAGTTCGTTTTTACGCTTCGTTACTTCCGGATGTGACCCCGTTTTTTTGAGTTTCTTACGAAGCACAGTTTTGGGGTGTGATCCCGTATTTTTACTTGGAGAATATTTACAAGGATTTTCATTCTCATTTCAATATTTATATTTGGAGAATATTTACAAGGATTTTCATTTTTATTTCAATATTTTATTTTGGAGAATATTTACAAGGATTTTTACTTTCATTTCAATATTTCATTTCGGAGAATATTTACGAGGATTTTCACTTCATTTCATTCGAAGATTATTTCAAGGATTTCGATTGTGGATCTCCAAGTTTTGGATTATTTTAATAAGTTCAGTTAACGTTAAAAATAAAAATCATTTTTTTTCCGTTCGTTAAAAAGAGTGCAGTGATTTTTATTAACTGTGTGTTGTTAATATATGGGCAATTAAAACAAATAATTTAAAATATTACTCGCGAAAAATCTATAAAAATTCGGTGAATTAAAACGAGTCTGTGAAATTTAATTCAACATTTTGTTTTCTAGTTACCTGAAATAAAAGGTAATGATTTGTTTACGAACGTGTGTTCTCTTTCGGTTTTTTTGTTCGATTACAACCGACAATTAGAAAACAATTTATTCAATAAATGTCAATATTTGCCATCTTTCAATAATTAATTTAAAGTATCATTACAAAAATAGTCAAGTGTGAATTCAAATAAGAATTTCACTATTAATTGAATACGAATCTATATAATTTAATTCAAATAAGAATTCTGCTATTAATTAATTTAAATTATTATTACAAAAATATTATAGTGTGAATTTGAATAAGAATTTTACTATTTTTCAATATGATGTTACGTCGAAATTTGGTACGTAATTAATTTTTAATTAGTGAGTATTTGGTCCAAGCCGAAGCCTATAGACCGGGAACTCCAGAGGTTTCTGTTTAAATAATATTGTTGGTGAAGGTCAAGATTAAATGATAAATTCTTGGGTTAAGATTTAATAAATATATATTCTAAAAACCGTACAATGTTATGGTTTGTTACTTAGCTATTACAAAAATTTAATTATTCAAATACAATTTTCAACCACAAAAATTTAATGATTCTAATATAAACTCTAAACTCAGAATTAAATGCCAAACAACACTTAAATAAAATTGATTATTCAAATACAGTTCCAGAAATAAAATTCGTGACCAGACTATTTTCTAAAGTCTCTTACAAAATTTTATTATTCTGCTGTAAAATTATTCAATACGATTTCTTAACGGCTCTTACGATATTTTAACTGAACCTATTTATGTTGTAATATTCATTGACATACCTGGTCACAGTGGATTCGTTGTAACACAAATTAAACGGAAAACAACGATACAAAATACTTGAAGTTAAATATATATGGTCACTGACTCTATTTTTAAAATAACTTAAAGTTCTACGTGGAGAAACCCGGCCACTGAACTTAATTGAAAGTTTCCGATCTGCACCCTGGGAGATCCTGGTCAAGAGAGAGAGTTCACACGACCAATTTTTTGGGTCTCGAAATTCTGGGCGTCCCAATAGTCCTCAATTGGGAGAAAACCGTGACCAATTAGAGGTCCGGTTCCTGGGCCCTTATCCTCACTCCTTGATTTTCCGGGGAGCGTCGCCTGAACTCGATCTATGATTCGAGGTTCCCTATTATACCTATGTGTCTATTCGCATAAGTGTGTGTGTGTGTATGTGCCCACCCACACGCAAGCACATTTACGCGTGGCAAAACACACACACGCACACACAGGCACGAGCATTTTCCTGTCCACGTTTAATTTTTATGAATTATTTTCATTAGTTATTCAAAATTATTATTTATTATTATCAGATATTATCTTTGAATATTATTTATGAGATATTATTTATGTAATATTATTTATTATTTATTAATATTATTTACAATTTATCAGGCCTGGCCTCTTGCCTAGAACCTTAATTATTTATTACTACTTGTTAGAATTATTTATTATTGAATATATAATTTATCAGGCCTGGTGTACCCACCAAGAACCTTTAATTATTTATTACTAAATATTATTTATCAGGCCTGGTGTACCCACCTAGAACCTTTAATTATTTATTATAATATATAAAATATTATTTATTATTTATCAGGCCTGGCCTGTTGCCTAGAACCTTAATTATTTATTATCTAAAAATACTAAAATGAGTCATTTGTTTATTTAAAAATATTCTGTAATGAGTTTAAAAGGTTTTGAATCTTATCTATAATTCGTAAACCAAATAAGTTTCTATTTGTTTGTTTGTTTTGGGTCTTAAGCCGTTAAAAGCTTTGTGACGCACGAAGGTATGTTTCTGGATGACCAACGAGGCACTTAACGTATTCTCTCATTACTCTATTTAAAATTATAACATAAAAAAAAAATAAATTGTTTAAATTTTGCCAGACGTAACAATTAATAATTGATTTAAAATATTATTACAAAAATATTATAGTGTAAATTTAAATAGAAATTTCACTGTTTTTCTATATTAATTCAAATATTAGTAATTAATATGTTATGAATTTAGAATATGACAATTTTACTGTTTTATTTAAAAATATATTCTGAAATATTATATTGTGAAATTAAATAATAATTTTACTGTGTTCCTATATTAATTCAAATATTAATAATCAATTGAAAATATATGATGAATTTAAAATATGTCAATTTTACTACTGTTACGAAATATTTTTTAATACTAATAATTAATTTAAAATATACTACGAAACATTATATTATTAATTTAATGAATAGTTTTACTATTTTTCAATATTAATCAAATATGAATATAAATAATTTAATTAAAAATATTTTACTAAATATGACATTATGAATCTAAATAATTTAATATCATATAATAAATTTAAATAATAATTTTACTAGTTTTTCAATATTAATTCAAATATGAATATAAATAATTTGAATTAAAATAGATTATAAAATATTATATTATGAATTGAAGTAATAATTTTACTATTTTTCAATTCAAATATTACTCAAAATAATTAATATTATTTTATAAAACTAAACATGATGAATTATGAATCAATATTATTTAAATAATTTTCACTTGTGAATTAAAAATAAATTTTCGTAAGGAATTGAAATACGAATTTAAATAATTTTAATTTTGTTAATTTTTACGAATTTAAATAACTTTAATTTTGTTAATTTTTACCAAATATCTAATAATCAATATGTGTTTAAATAAAATTAAAAATTACGAAATAAAATGCATTATTGTAAAATTTCACATCCATGTTTCCCCGTGAATCCCTCGAAACAAGTTATTTCGAGAAATCTATAGATTTCTAAAAATTAAGATATAAACATAATAAATTCTATAAAATTCTCACGGGGCCATAACATATTCAAGGTCAAAGTTTGATTCATAGTTAATTTTACCACTATTCGACTTTTTCGGCGAAACTATCAGACTTATTGTAAAATGTTCTCAAACCTTTTTTAAAGATTATTTTATTCTTTACAAATTAATTTTCACAAAGATTTTTTAAATTCCGCATTGTTTCCTAGTTATTATCATTTTCATGACAAGCTCTTAAAAAAATAGTTTTCGGATCGACTTTAAGATCTTGACATTAAAATATAAATAACTAGAAAACAATGAGGAATTAAAAAAAAACTTCATTGAATATAATTTGTAAGGAATAAAATTGTCTACGAAAAAGGTCCTAAAACATTTTACAGTAAGTCTGATAGTTTCACCGAAAAGGTAAAAAGATCTAGAAATTTGCAATGAATCAAACTTTGACTTTAAATAACTTTTGAAAAATTAAATTTATCGTAAAATGATAAGAGACCTTTTTTGTAGAGCATTTAATTTCCAATGGAAATGTTTATTGATTTTTCCGATATTTCGATTTGCTAATGCATGAGAAAATTCCAAACTTAAAAAAAAAAATTTTCCACGTTAATCAAATGGAAAGTAGAAAATCACGATGCGGCACCCCGTAATATTAAAATTAAAAACTGCTATTTTAACACGGTCATTTTTTCGGTAATCTGAACGATATTTTTGGAAAATTTAAAAAAAAAAGTACCCGATTTTTTTAAAATCAACTATCAATTGATACAGCCTAATATTTATATATGATTACAAAAAACAATTAGATATAACTAGATATAGTTATGATATGATTATAATGATATATGATTGTATGTAATTTTTTTCCGGGAATTGTAATAAATACATAGTGTAATTTGCGTATATTTGACTTGAATAGTATCGATGATGAAATCGATAACGTCCAAAAACAATCGATAAGGGCCGACGACTATTGTGATGGGGTTGTCCCACCACATGCATATGCTAAAGCTTTGTAATTAGCAGTGTATGCAACTCATTATGGGTAAAAAAGCTCAGGCAGTAACTGAGTTTTTCACTCGAGTTATCGTTTAAGTTATTTGCGGATTAAATAATCTAACTTCATCATTTTACTGAGATAAGTAATCGATAAATTTAATTATACAATAACTATTAATAATAATAATAATAATAATAATAATAATAATAATAATAATAATAATAATAATAATAATAATAATAATAATAATAATAATAATAATAATAATAATAATAATAATAATAATGTTATTGAGTTCTCAGCTCCGGCTGAGTATAACATCACAGTTAAAGAAGAGCACAAACACGAGATATATCAGGATCTCCTGTTTGAAATTGGCAAACTTTACCCAGGCTACCGTGTCAAGCTTGTCGTACTCATTGTTGGCGTCCTAGGAGGGATGAAACAGTCTTTTGTTTCTGCATTGGCTAAAATCCCAACTTGTTTATCGCAAGTTGAGTTTTTGGCATCGCGGATGCAAAAGGCTGTGATACTCGGATCCCTCCGTCTCCTAAGGCAACGGAACTTGGCCTGCTGCGCATGCTGATCATCTTGTTGATGAAGCATCGCAGCAGTAATGATTTGGCGCTCAGGTGAGGCCCTCGGTAGAGTCGGACTACCGGGGATAACCCCCTGAGCATTTATCTAAAAAACAATAATAATAATAATAATAATAATAATAATAATAATAATAATAATAATAATAATAATAATAATAATAATAATAATAATAATAATAATAATAATAATAATAATAATAATAATAATAATAATAATAATAATAATAATAATAATAATAATAATAATAATAATAATAATAATAATAATAATAATAATAATAATAATAATAATAATAATAATTGTTGTAATAATAATTAAATAAATACATGCCAGGACTGGTTGGTGGTTGGGATGTTTGAAAAATACGCATATTAAAAAATATAACAATATTTTTATTTGTCACAGCACATAATATCACTGGGTTACAAAATTAAATCGTTGATTTAATTTATTAATACTGTTTAATTTTTTGAGCTCATGATTACGTAATTAAATGAATGCAAAGAGTAAAATTAATCTCGAGTAAATAATTGACATAATTGATTTGAGTGTAATTGAACACTGAGTTGATCGCAAAATTGTCATGAGAATAAGTAACATAAATTCAGAGGTTACCGAGCGAAGTTAAATTATTGAACACTTGGATTATTATTTGTAATAGCACAAATTATATAAATAATTGAGTTCATTGTTTAATAATTTTGTTGAACACTGAATTTAATTTAATTAATGAGTTTATAATAAATTGCACTGCATTGCATTTATTTTATGAACACGTGGTAGCATGATTGCAAAGGCTACCGAGCGAGAATTTACTTTTATATTATTAAAAATATTGAGCATGTTGATAATTAATTAATAATAAATTGAGTCTTTTATATTTATGAACACTTGATATAATTATTGATGGAATAAATAAGCACCTGTAATGTTTTCCTTTGGAATAACCTCTTGAAAAACGTGGTCGATGATCGCTTGGATTGGTGAGTTTTGAACGTGTTACTTGTTGAACGTACGTATGCGAAAGATAATGGCGGCCGTCTTCTCGACACGAAGCAGGAAAGCGGAGATGCGCATGCGCTGAGTTGCGCATGATCAAGTTTAAATTTATGAACGAGGCCCCAGTAGGTGCTGCCTCTATCTGCGGAAGTGAAACTATATTTAAATTTAAATATAGTTTCGATTACGCAACATTCCGCCCGCCATCAGCAACAGAGTTGATGATTGATGAGTTCTTGAGTACGTGATCTTTCGTTGAGCATGTCAATGAACCAGATGAGCTAGTTGTCGTCATCTTCTTGAGGTTCTGGTTCAATTGGTAAGAGTGCAAGCTTCGTGATTGGACGAGTGAGTGTAGAGTTCACGGTTTTGAGTGTAGCAACCCTGGTCAATCCATCCTTGCCAGGGTGGAGTGCAATTACACGAGCGAGAGGCCACCTGGCTGGTGGAAACCTTTCGTCGGTGAGTAATACAAGTGACCCAACTTGAATTTGATGAGTTGGACGTTGCCACTTGGTGATTGCCAGTTGTCTTTGTAGATAACTTGTTGACCAATGATTCCAGAACTGTTGAACCCGTTGTTGTATAAATTGCCATCTTGACAATCGAGTACTGGTTGTATCGATGAGTGCTGGTTCAGGAATCATATTGAGTGCTCGTCCTATTAGAAAATGACCAGGAGTGAGTGCGTCAATATCATCTGGATCTTCTGTGATAGGCTCCAATGGTCTTGAGTTCAAGATAGCTTCAATTTGCGTAAGAAGAGTCGTAAATTCTTCAAACGTGAATGAAGATTCTCCCACTGTGCGAGTAAGATGATGTTTGAGTGATTTGACGGCAGCTTCCCACTTTCCACCCATGTGTGGAGCTGCTGGTGGATTAAAGTGCCAAGTAATACTGTTCACAGTGATGTGATCCAGTATTTCCCTTGATTCTTGAGTTCCTTGAGTGAACAGACGGTTGAGATCGTTTTCAGCGCCTTTGAACGTTGTTCCACAGTCGCTGTAGAGTGCTGTGCAGATGCCTCGTCGGCTGATAAATCTGCGGAGTGCTGCGATGAACCCACTAGAGCTGTAGTCGCTGACTACCTCTAGATGTACTGCTGATGTAGAGAGACAGACAAACACACAAATCCAGCCTTTGTATGTTTTTGCTCCTCTGCGTCTCCAATTTTTGAGTGTGATTGGACCAGCGTAGTCAACTCCGGTATGTGTGAATGCAGATGATGGAGTGACTCTTGAAACTGGTAGCTGACCCATGAGTTGTTGAGCTCTATCAGCACGATGTCGTGCACATTTTACACACTTGAGTATAACTGAGCGTACTGGTTGTCTACCACCAATGATCCAGTACTTTTGTCTGATGAATGCAAGAGTAAGTTGAGTACCACCATGCATGGTACGCTGATGAGCATCAGAGATTATGAGTGTAGTGAGTGCCGCATTCCGTGGTAGAATAGCAGGATGCTTACTTTGGTCTTGATTTGGAGCATTCTCCAATCGTCCACCTACTCGAATGATGCCGTCGGTGTCAATGAATGCAACCAATCGAGCAAATGGATGACCATTAGGCCATGGTGCGTGTTTGGAGTACATGTTGATTTCAGTTGAGAAATGAATGCGTTGAGTTTCTTTGATACAGAAGTTGAGTGCGGAAATTACTTCGTCAGAAGTAATGGGAGTATTGAGTGATGAGTTTGGTGATTTCTTGATCATGTCACGGAGTCTAAAGCAGATTGCAGTAGCTCGTAACATGCGAAGTAGAGGTATTGGCCGTTCCATGATAGGCCACCTTGATCTCTGTGATGAATTCGATGAGAATAGGGCCAATCCAGGCCGTTCTTCTGCTTGAGCTCCTGTATCATCGATTGATGGACATTTAGGCCAGGACGATGAACTCTTGAGCAACCATGGTGGGCCAGTCCACCACAGTTGATGATCACGAAGTTGATTAGGCGTCAACCCTCAAGTTGCGCAGTCTGCTGGATTTTGTGTGCCAGGACTAAAATTCCAGTGGCCATCTGGAAGTAGATCTTGAATCTGTGACACCCTATTCCGAACAAACTCCTTCCAGCGAGACGGGTGAGATTTGATCCACGTGAGAGTGATTGTTGAGTCCGTCCACATGTATGTTGGCGATTGATTGAGTTTTAGAGTGCTCTGGCAATGTTTTATGAGTTTAGCCAACATGTGAGCTGCAGTGAGTTCCAACCTTGGTATCGTTAATTGCTTTAACGGAGCTACCTTGGTTTTTGAGCAGAGCAGCGTAACTCTGACTCCATGAGCAGGTGTGTGGACTTTAATGAACACGGCAGCTGCCATTGCCAATTGCGAGGCATCCGAGAATCCATGAATCTCGGTGGTTGAGCACGTGGATGAGTGGATCCATCTTGGAATCTTGATTTCAGATATTTGTTTGAGTTCATTCTTGAAGTTTCTCCATTTATGCCGATGATTGGCTGCCAATGGAGTGTCCCAGCTGAGCTTTTCGAGCCAAAGCTCCTGCATGAATACCTTGGCTCGAATGATGAGTGGTGCTAGAAATCCAAGAGGATCAAAGATTTGAGCTATCTCTGATAAAATGATCCCTTTTGTGAATTTTTGAGTAGAGCATGGTGGTGAGTATGTGAAGTAAAACTGGTCTGAGTGTGAGGACCAGTACATGCCCAAAATCTTGGTGCTGGAGTCTGGATCCTCGAATTTGTGGTTCTTGATCGCTTCCACATGATTGAGTTGTCTTAATTTTGGATGATTACTTGCGCAGTCAGCAAGAGGGAATCCGCCCGCCTTGCAGAGTGCTTGAAGTTAATCGTCAACTTGTTGTAATGAGTTCACCTTACACGAGTGCGATGTCTAATTCGTTTGAATGCCTAGATGAGAGTTTGTGTTCGAATTGACATTGAGCTCTACCAGCATTGGATACACTGATACCAATGATCTTAATAGTGTGTGCGTGCGTTAGAGTTTAGTGAGTGCACCGAGAAATCTGAAACAAAAATGAGTCAGAATTTGGATCCAGCAAGATACATACTGGATGAGTACTTAACTGATGATAAGGGCAAGTAGTCAAGTTGCGAGTAAGATTGCTTGGCGATTACTAGTATGATGAATGCCGGAAGTGTTTACAGATAAATGTAGTAGATGAGTGCGTGGCTGGAGTTTGAGTATCAGATGAGTGCGAGTTTGAAACAGCAGCAGCAGCATACGAAGCTGTTTTTCCCGATGAGCGTTGTGGCTTCGGCAATGATGCCTGTTCCACACGTTCTTGAGCACGAGCACGACTTACCAAAAACTCATTGAGTGTTGAGAGTTTAGGGTATTCGGTTGAAGCGCCCATTTTGTTCTCCCAGAGCTCCCTGTTGTGTGAGTCCAGCTTGGATATGATCAATTGCGTCAGCAATGGATTCATATCCGAGTTCAGTTGAACACCAAGTGCCTTGAGTGCGTTGATTACCTCTGAAACTGTGTTCAGGAGATAATTGAGCTGCTCAGATGAGCGTGACGTGAGTGCGTGCATGTTCAGGATCTTATCCAATTGAGCACCGATGAGTAGGCGAGGATTGTTGTATCTCTCGGTGAGCTGATTCCATGCAGGTACAAACTGGTCGTCGCACATTTGTACACTGGCGAGGCTGAGTGCTGCTGGTCCCTGAAGACAACTCTTCAGATACTGAAGACGCTGTACTGGAGCGAGTTCCTCGGCATTAATCACCATCGAGGTGAATGAGTCCCTGAATTCAGGCCAGTTCTCATAACGCCCATCGAACTTGGGAATTGCGAGTGCTGGCAGATGAGTTGGAGCCCTAGTTGAGTGCACTACAGCTGGAGCAGCAGCTGGAGCTGGAATTAAGTTGATGAGTGCGATGAGCTTGCCCTTTGCGCCAATGTATGAGCGGTACACCAAATCGTATACCCCGTCCTTGACGTATGAGCTCTCCAAGAACTCCTTAGTGCAGTTGTCACATAGTGAGTCATGAGTGAGGTTGAACTGGTGCCATTCACCCTCGAGTAGCTCAAGCCGAGACTTGAGTTGAGCTAAGCCGTCGGAAACGGTGAGTGTGGCAGCCAGAGCTTCCCAGTCTGAGAAGGCTCTGAGCCATGAGTGCTGACTGATCACCTTCATCTCGAGTGCTGGAGAAATCGTCGATTTCTTTGGAGTGCGTTTGGTTTTGAGCTTAGGAGGGTCAGTATTGCCATTGTTTCCAGTGTCGGTGATACTGGAGTCACTGAGTGCTGTTTTGTCGTCGACTTTGATCTCAGGAAAGAGGTGTGGATTCTGAGTTGTTGCCTTCCCGACCCGATGAGTGCTGAGTGTCCTTGGGAGGATCCTCCTTCTCCTCATTATCTCCCATATTGAGCTCCGTGACCTGTAATGTCCATATGAATGCAGCTGCCCACTGATGATGCTTCAGACACAACCAACCAACCATCCGGCTCGAAGGACCATAAAATGTTGTAATAATAATTAAATAAATACATGCCAGGACTGGTTGGTGGTTGGGATGTTTGAAAAATACGCATATTAAAAAATATAACAATATTTTTATTTGTCACAGCACATAATATCACTGGGTTACAAAATTAAATCGTTGATTTAATTTATTAATACTGTTTAATTTTTTGAGCTCATGATTACGTAATTAAATGAATGCAAAGAGTAAAATTAATCTCGAGTAAATAATTGACATAATTGATTTGAGTGTAATTGAACACTGAGTTGATCGCAAAATTGTCATGAGAATAAGTAACATAAATTCAGAGGTTACCGAGCGAAGTTAAATTATTGAACACTTGGATTATTATTTGTAATAGCACAAATTATATAAATAATTGAGTTCATTGTTTAATAATTTTGTTGAACACTGAATTTAATTTAATTAATGAGTTTATAATAAATTGCACTGCATTGCATTTATTTTATGAACACGTGGTAGCATGATTGCAAAGGCTACCGAGCGAGAATTTACTTTTATATTATTAAAAATATTGAGCATGTTGATAATTAATTAATAATAAATTGAGTCTTTTATATTTATGAACACTTGATATAATTATTGATGGAATAAATAAGCACCTGTAATGTTTTCCTTTGGAATAACCTCTTGAAAAACGTGGTCGATGATCGCTTGGATTGGTGAGTTTTGAACGTGTTACTTGTTGAACGTACGTATGCGAAAGATAATGGCGGCCGTCTTCTCGACACGAAGCAGGAAAGCGGAGATGCGCATGCGCTGAGTTGCGCATGATCAAGTTTAAATTTATGAACGAGGCCCCAGTAGGTGCTGCCTCTATCTGCGGAAGTGAAACTATATTTAAATTTAAATATAGTTTCGATTACGCAACAATAATAATGATAATAATAATAATAATAATAATAATAATAATAATAATAATAATAATAATAATAATAATAATAATAATAATAATAATAATAATAATAATAATAATAATAATAATAATAATAATAATAATAATAATAATAATAATAATAATAATAATAATAATAATAATAATAATAATAATAATAATAATAATAATAATAATAATAATAATAATAATAATAATAATAATAATAATAATAATAATAATAATAATAATAATAATAATAATAATAATAATAATAATAATAATAATAATAATAATAATAATAATAATAATAATAATAATAATAATAATAATAATAATAATAATAATAATAATAATAATAATAATAATAATAATAATAATAATAATAATAATAATAATAATAATAATAATAATAATAATAATAATAATAATAATAATAATAATAATAATAATAATAATAATAATAATAATAATAATAATAATAATAATAATAATAATAATAATAATAATAATAATAATAATAATAATAATAATAATAATAATAATAATAATAATAATAATAATAATAATAATAATAATAATAATAATAATAATAATAATAATAATAATAATAATAATAATAATAATAATAATAATAATAATAATAATAATAATAATAATAATAATAATAATAATAATAATAATAATAATAATAATGCCCACGGTGCATGTTGTGCGGCCAGCAGGGATTTTGTTTACCCTGTGGCGCATCGTGGGCTATGTAGGTCAGCCTACGATCTGCTGACCTACCAATCGCACAACAACCTTTGCATTAGGTTAACTCCCTAATGTAAAGTATACCTGAGTTCAAGATGATTCTGAACCCAGAAGTGCTCCCCACAACCTGCCCTTCTCGGATGAGGGCAACCCACTAGCTGGGCGGAGCACCGAGATTCCGAACGATGACGACCTTGGCGACCAACGGACTGCATTTAGGTGGACGGAGGAATTACGAGCCGATCTCCTGATGTGCTATAATAACAGTGAACCGGAGCGGAGAGGCTACATGGCTAGGATGCATGCACTTTGGTGCGATATGCACCCTAACCATAGCCAATTCTCACAACAACATCTCCGTGATTATGCCTCTCATCTCCGGCGTACACGAAGATCACTGTTGACAAACAGACGGGTATCTCACCGTCTGTCATTTCCAGCACAGCTACATCAGGAGAGACGCCGTTCTTCCGAAGACACCAACAATGAATTTGACACACGGCAAGTGTGTGTCTCTAGAAAGACACACTACCCAAAACATCTACTTGACACGGAAAACCACGAACTGTCTGCTCGGATTCGGGAAGACTCTACTTTGCTCATCATCAATCAAGCTGTCTATGATGCTGCTTCCTCACTCTTACCTCCAGCGAGGAGAAATGTTTCTTCTCCTGAGGCTAAGATGAGAGGGCGCATTGGACAGCTATCACTGAAGATTGATGATCTCCGGAAACATGTCTCCCGCATTCAGTGTGTGATTGACTTTGTAAATGCTCGTAAAGCATTTACACTAAAAGTCCGCCGTATTGCGGCTCAATTACGATATCAGCATCACACACTGAATAAGGCGAAGCTTCTTAACATCAAAGAAGGTTCCCTTAACAGGTTGCGGGCTCTAGTGACTGCTAAAAAGTCACTAGAGAAAAAGCTGAAGCGGCTTACCGATAACTCTTTGTTTCGGTTAAGTCCTTCACGCTTTCTGACACCTAAGACCTCTGTTTCTGGTGATCCCCCATCCATCGAGCGAGTAGAAGCTTTCTGGTCCGAGTTGTACGGTGATCAGCCGAACGTGAATCGCGACACTCCAGCTCTCAACGACTTCGAGGCATTTTGTCGACAACATCGCAACGGCAATGCTGATGAAGAGAGCCCTGAAGTCAGCGTGGAAGAAGTTCGTTCAGCTCTGAATAATGGCAAGAACTGGGCTGCTCCGGGTCCAGATGGCATAAACTTGTTTTGGTGGAAGAAACTAACTTCTACCCATAGTCATTTGGCCCGGATTTTTACAGCGTTCATCAGAGGTAATGAACCAATTCCATGCTGGCTTGTAGAAGGGCGAACCGTGCTCATCCCGAAGAAAGGAGACTTGTCTGACCCGAAAAACTACAGGCCTATCACCTGTTTGAATGCGGTTTATAAGATTTTCACCAAAATCTTGAATAATCGCATTCTTCAGGAGATAGACCCTGTATGGCAGCAGATATACGAACAACGTGGCAGTAAAAGGGGCCTGTCAGGTTGCAAAGAGAATCTGTTAGTGGATCGATGCGTCATTCAAGACGCGATCTACTATCAGCGCAACCTGTCAATGGCCTGGATTGACTACCGCAAGGCATTCGACTCAACATCTCATGAGCTTATTCTCTTTTTGCTCAAATGCCTTGGGGTCAATCACGATACAGTGGGATGCATTCAGCGTACGATGCAGCTTTGGCGAACACGGTTCCACATTTCATGTGGTAACGACAAGCGTGTAACCGAAGTTGTACAGTACAAACGAGGAGTCTTTCAGGGAGATTCTCTGAGCCCTCTGCTGTTTTGCATCTCACTGCTGCCAATATCTGTTGCGCTACGCCGCACTCGTGGATACTCAGTGGGTCCACCAAATGATCGAAAATACTCGATCACCCACTTACTCTACATGGATGATCTGAAGGTGTATGCTCCTGATGAGGAACACCTTCAGACATCCTTGAATATCGTAGGAGAGTATACACGGGATGTCGGCATGGCTTTCGGGTTGGACAAGTGCGCGGTCGTTAATCTGGTGAAGGGTAAGTGTTCCGATGTGCGTGAAGATATCGAGTTAGTAGATGGGAGCGTCATAGACCATCTTGACGCCGGAGAGTCGTACAAATATCTAGGGATTGACGGGAGTCCTATGCAGGACGTCTCGAAAATCAAAACGACTCTCTGCAGCGAGTATGTGCGGAGACTCCGGAAAATCTGGTCATCAGAACTTTCCGGGAAAAACAAAGTCTCTGCAACGAACATGCTTGCTGTCCCGATACTTCTGTACTCTTTCGGTGTCCTGAAATGGGCCCGAAAAGAGCTCAGAGATCTCGATATCAAGACACGCAAAGTAATGAATATGCATCGGAGCATGCACCCTAAGTCCTCAGTCACCAGATTATACCTTTCCCGGCATATCGGAGGGAGAGGTCTACAGAGCTTGGAGTGTCTGCATGATCGTTTGGTTTTGGGTATAACATACGAGGTTGTCAATTTCACAGCAGATGAAGACGATTTCCTTATGCAAATTGTTCATAGTCATGAAAATAGGCATAAGGGAGCGTTTTTATATAAGGCAGCAATGTACGCGGCAAAATCCCTCGGTCTTGGAAGAGTAAACCCGCTTATTGAACTCCCTAAGGAGGAATTTAAGACGGTCATCAGGAATGCTGAGCAACAAAAACTGCTTAGTACGCATATGGACAAGTCCATGCACAGCGTGTTCTTTAAACACGTGCGTGATCATGGTTTGTCCACACAGCTGACGTTTTCCTTCCTTAAGTCAGCTGGCCTGATGTCCGAGACCGAAGGATATATTTTTGCCTGCCAAGATGGTGTTATTAACACTCTCGAATACCGTGCTAAAGTGCTCCAGACGCAGCTACCCGACACTTTGTGTAGGGTTTGTAAACAGCATCCAGAGACGCTTATGCATCTTTTGTCAGCATGTCCTGTGCTGGCAAGAAATGCATACATCCAGCGCCATAATGCTGCTCTGCGAGTACTTTATTACCATCTAAGACACACGCACGGTATCGACAAAACACCAGTGCTGCCTTATCTGCCAGGAGATATTCCGCAAGTTGTTGAGAATGAGCGTTGCCGTATTTATTGGAACGTGCCATTCGCAACAACGCGGAAAATCGATCATAATAAACCTGATATTGTGCTCTTCGATAAAACCGCTCGTAACATTTATGTTATTGAGTTCTCAGCTCCGGCTGAGTATAACATCACGGTAAAAAGGAGCACAAACACGAGATATATCAGGATCTCCTGTTTGAAATTGGCAAACTTTACCCAGGCTATCGTGTCAAGCTTGTCGTACTCATTGTTGGCGTCCTAGGAGGGATGAAACAGTCTTTTGTGTCTGCATTGGCTAAAATCCCAACTTGTTTATCGCAAGTTGAGTTTTTAGCATCGCGGATGCAAAAGGCTGTGATACTCGGATCCCTCCGTCTCCTAAGGCAACGAAACTTGGCCTGCTGCGCATGCTGATCATCTTGTTGATGAAGCATCGCAGCAGTAACGATTTGGCGCTCAGGTGAGGCCCTCGGTAGAGTCGGACTACCGGGGATAACCCCCTGAGCATTTAACTAAAAAAAGAAATAATAATAATAATAATAATAATAATAATAATAATAATAATAATAATAATAATAATAATTATAATAATAAAGCGTGGTATGAAAATTTATGTTTTTGCAGCGACGTCAATTGTTTACATTATAAAATTGATTTTTTGTTAATTTTTTCAATAACACTGAACATTTTTTTAAAATAATTTTCTTTAATTGAATAGCATGCAGTTGAAATAAACATTTTAAAACATTACTAATACTTTCAAAAATAATAGAAACAAAGAAAATTGTGAAGAATGATCGGCGTATTGTTTCTTTACCCTTTCTCTTCAATATATAAACCCTTTCTCTTTTATATATATAATTCTATAAATAGAACAGCGTCTTTTTTGAATATGCCGATTATTATCTGCTATTTTGTTTGCACTGTAATAGGCTGCTATTACTATCTGAACATTGTTCTTAATTTTTCTGCGAATTCGTCGCGTACCTCTTGCCGAAGTCGTTTGTCGGGCATATACGGAATCGCCGCAGTGTTAAATTTTTTTTTCTCAAGCTTAGAAATTCTCTCAGGAATCTCAGGAATTTTCAGAATGATGTTTCATGAAATAAGGCCAGTGAAAAAAATAGAAATTTGAAATTGTTTTTTTCATTAAACCTCTTGAAAAACTTAAAAAAAAAATGTTTCTGTAAGATTTAGATAACTTTTTGAAACATCAATTAAGAATGCTTTTCCTAAATGAAAAAATATTTGTTGAAATCAATTGCAGGTAATATATGTGACATGCTTTTTATTTACTTGCAGATAATTGCGAAAGCTTTGAATTAAACTGACTTCCGTACATAGAATACGATATAATTTGTAAGAACTTTGTTATTGTAAATTAAATTTCTTACAAAAAAGATTCATCATAATTTTCGGTACCTTCAATATTTATTTAAACATAAATATTTTAATTTACTCTGTGCGTTAATTACATAAATTAATAATTTTTGACTTCGAAATAATCGTAAATAATATAATTTGAATTTAATTGTTTATTAAAATCTCTACTCTAAATCTTCCTCTAGAATCGTTTGTTTACTTTTATTGTCATTGAAATTAAACAAGACGAACCTCATCATTAACTCACAAACTTATTGATTTCAAATTATGGGATTCTTGAAAAAAAATTCACACGCATAAATTTTTGTTATCAGTTATCAAGTATATTTTTTTCACTGATACCAAATTAAATTTTTTTAATCTTAATTTTCATAGAAAACATGGCATAGACTAAATTTTTCTTATTCTCTCAATAATATAGATTATTTTATTAAACAAATTAAGATTAAAATGGCATTCAACCAAAGTTCTGAAAGATCGGAATCACTTATAAGTTATAACAGTATTGACAATGACATTGAAATGTCTAATGTGGAGAGTTTGACCATAGGTATTGTACAGAGTACGAGAAGAGCAAGAGAAGAACTAGCTATAGAATGTCGGAAGCGTCCTTATTTAGATGGCAAGTATTTTGAACCTGATTTCAACAATTCATCTACGAACGGTACCATAATTAATATTTGCCAATTATGCAAGGTCGAATTTAATAAGAATCATACAATTAGAGGTTCATTACAAACGCCATCAAACTATAATGCCCACATTCAGGTAATTATGATATTATACTTTTTTTAATGAGAAAACTTTAATATTTTCGTTTACAATTTACATTTAAAAACTTACAATTCCAGATCTCTCACTTCACACATTTACTAGCGCACAAAAATGTTTTGATGAACATATTTATTTAATTTATTAAGATCCATCAAAAAACGCAAAATTCTATAAGTTACCTTTTTGATTAATATTTAACGTTATACAGAAATATCAATCGAAAATGTAACTTACAGATTTTTAGGTTTTTTCTTTGCTCTTAATATATGAAGTGAATATGTTTGTCAAAATATTTTTGAGCGCTACTGTATGTATTGAAAATATTTATTAATTTGAATTTTTAATCCTGTAAGAATTTCTTTGATGCTTTAGTAATTTTTATAATTAATAAAATTGTGATTTTCACGTTAAAATTAATATTAACTCTTATAGTTTTTAATATTTTTATTTTTCCAAATTAGATTAAAATTTCCAAATATTTTTCTTGGTGTGGTAATGATTTTTCAAATTTTGAAGATTTTTTAGTTTTCCGCGTTGCTCGTGAATTTTTTTGAGAATAGCAACAGTTTTAATAAAAATATTGTAGCTATTAATAATTATATACAGTACCCGTGTCAAAAAATTAGATCTGTTTAAAAATAAATGATAGATTCAAATATTTTTCCTTCAATTCAAGTTTTTAAATCGTATTTTTATTTTATACAGGAATTTAATCTGTTTTTGCCCGTACTATTCCTTATCCAGGCCAAAATCAGACTTATTTTCGTATGATATTTAGTCTGTTTTAAGTTGGGTTTAGACTAAAAACAGACTTCTTTATTATAATTATTGGTCTGTGTTCACTTGTTTTTAAGGACAAAATCAGACTTTATTGACTATAATTTTGAGTCTTTTTTTAATCGCTTTTAGATCTAAAACAGGACTTTTTAAAAATATAAATAATAATAATAATCCAGATTTATAAATTTATTTTAATTTTTATAATATTTGAAACGCTAATGCGCTTCCGTAATAAGATCTCACAAGAATTTTAATGTTTTCTAATGCCAAAATATTTTCGAATTTATCCAGTAAATAAGAAAAATTTTTTTGATATTTTAAATTATTTTATCACTTTTATTCAATGCTATAAATATTCAGTCAAGACAACTAAAGATTAAGCTGTTAAAATTTTATAAACTGCCGAAATTTTTAAACAAAAGATACTAAATAAATAGTAAACAAAATATAATCAATTCCGTAACTTAATATTTTTTTTAAAAATATTTTCATGAATATCGAATTTTCAGAACTAACATTTTTTAAAGTTCAAGAATTAATCTAGTTTGGTCTGCCTGTAACGCCATCGTTTTTTTAAAACAGCAGGTCGAAAACAGCTTAAAATATTTGTAAAAAATTAAAAACAGATCAAATAGTCCAATTAGACAAAAATCAGATTTTTCGGTCCGGGTAGATCAAAAGCAGATTAAAATTTTGATAGAAGTTCAATAACAGACCAAGTAGTCCAAATACAATCCAGTTGGACTGAAATCAGATCAAATTTTTTGACCAGGGTAGTTTTCAATTATTTTATTGGGAAATTTAAAGAACAGGCATAAAGAGGCAAAAGGAAAATTTTATCAATATTAATCCAAGTGGTTCGAAAATTTTTATTAGTAATTGTGAGTGAAATTTTTCAGAAAGTCCATGTTAAAAGTCATGCTTCTTATAAAGAATATGTGAGTCAGAAGCGAAAAAAAAGAAACGAAGACGCTGATCAAATAAAAACTTATTGTAATTTTTCTCAAGTAATTTTTGAAGAAAATGTTATAAACTACATACTAGAAACTATGGCTTCCTGCAATACTGTCGACTGTCCAGCATTTAGAAAAATCTTTGATGGTATAAAATCTATAATTATAATTTATTGAGCATTAGGGTGATTCAAAAAACAACAAATTTTTTTTTTCTTCTCGCAAACAGGTTCAAGAGTTTCATTTAGATATAAGAAGACGCCTGTGAAAATTAGAACTCATAATATTAACATTAAGAGGTTCCGCATTGCACTTTTCTATTTTCCGTAAGAATAACGTGGAAAAAATTTTTTTTGCATTTTTTGATTGTTATAACTAGCTGACGATGCACAGTAGAAAAAATCACCAGGCATGTTTTTGTAGGGAATTGAATGTTCTACAAAAAAAAATCTCTTATCATTTTTTGATAAATCCACTTTTTCAAAAGTTATTTGAGGTTGAAGTTGAATTTATATTAAATTTTGAGATCTTTTTACTTTTCGGCGAAACTATCAGACTTATAAAATATTAAAGGACTTTTTTTGTAGACATTTTTAATTCCTACAAATTATTACCTATAAAGTTTTTTCGAATTCCACATTGTTTTCTAGTTATTTTCATTTTAATCTCAAGCTCTTAAAGTCGATCAGAAGATTATTTTTTTTTTGAGCTTGAGATTAAAATGAAAATAACTAGAAAACAATGCGGAATTCGAAAAAACTTTATAGGTAATAATTTGTAGGAAATAAAAATGTCTACAAAAAGGGCGTATTATATATTGTGAGAAGTTTGATAGTTTCGCCAGAAAAGTAAAAAGATCTTAAAATTCATTATAAATTCAACTTCAATCTCGAATAGCTTATGATCAAATGGATTTATCAAAAAATAATTAGAGACTTTTTTTGTAGAGCATTCAATTCCTTACAAAAATATGCCTGTTGATTTTTTTTACTATGCATCGTCAGCTAGTTATAAGAATCAGAAGATGCAAAAAAAAATTTTTCCATGTTATTCTTATGGAAAATAGAAAAGTGCAATGAGGAACCTCTTAATGATGTAACGGGTAAAACTGAGGTTAATTGCAAGTGCCAATTAAAAGTTATTAATTAATTGATAAGTCGAAAATGAACCATACAGAACCAGAAAAGATGAACCAGTAAATTGATAAGAATCTAAATGTTATGAATTAAATTATTAGCCAGTATTAATAAATAAACAATACTTTAAATACACTAATGCAAGAAATCAAAGGAGCAGAAGAATTTTATAAATTTTTTAGTAATATTTGGAAGTCTGTAACTTTGTAAAAAATAATCGTATCGAGATTTTAAAAAAAGCATTTTATAGCTTGAAATCTCTAGTTTTGGTGCATTTTTATCGAAATTTTTTAGAAGGTCTGGTTACTACGCTAACATGAGAAATACCGCGAGACGAAAAATTTCTAAATTTTTTTTTTTTTTTTCAAAGAGCCCACGGACCGTGGAAAAATTTTGTCAACTTAACCATTGTATAGGTCATTTGGCAAATTTATTCAGCTTCAATTTGGCAATTTTTTTAACTTCGTAGAACAATTTGTCGCTGAGATATCAGCCTTCAAACAAAAAATGATCCTTTTGGCTTTGATCATCAATATCTCAGGTACCAATGATCGCACAGTAAATTTGAGGGCGGCGTTAAAAACTTGAATAAACTCTCTCTAAGACCCGTTCATAATTTTTTGGAAAAAACAATTTTTTTTATTTTTAGCATCCTTCAGGAGTAAGTACAAAAAAATGACTTTTTTTGGTTTTTTAGTAAATCAACCGCTACTCTGCAAATATTGATAAAAAAAATAATGTTGCCAGGGACTTGTTTAGCTTAAAGTATTCTCAATAACCCTATAAATTTTTGAATTGATCTATCGAGCCGTTTTTTGGGGGTGATCCCCCAAAAAAACGAAAAATTTCCAAAAAATGTCAAAGAAAATCACAGAAATCAAAAAAATTGAAACTTGTTTTTTGGGGTCGAAAATTTTTTTTTTTTGACATTTTTTGGAAATTTTTCGTTTTTTTTTCTCTTTCCCTCACATTTACTGAGTTACCAATGCAAAACTGAAAGAAAAGTAAAAAAAAAATTATCTTTTCATTCTGATTATGATTACACAATTAAAGGAACAAAACTTGTTCCTTTAATTGTGTAGCAAAACTTTAATCGATCATCCCCAAAAAACGGCTCGATAGATCAATTCAAAAATTTATAGGGTTATTGAGAATACTTTAAGCTAAACAAGTCCCTGGCAACATTATTTTTTTTATCAATATTTGCAGAGTAGCGGTTGATTTACTAAAAAACCAAAAAAAGTCATTTTTTTGTACTTACTTCTAAAGGATGCTAAAAATAAAAAAAATTGTTTTTTCCGAAAAATGATAAAGGGGTCTTGTAGAGTATTTATTCAAGTTTTTAACGCCGCCCTCAAATTTACTGTGCGATCATTGGTACCTGAGATATTGATGATCAAAGCCAAAAGGATCATTTTTTGTTTGAAGGCTGATATCTCAGCGACAAATTGTTCTACGAGGTCAAAAAAATTGCCAAATTGAAGCTGAATAAATTTGCCAAATGACCTATGCATTGGTTAAGCTGATAAAATTTTTCCACGGTCCGTGGGCTCTTTGGAAAAAAAAAAAAATTTAGAAATTTTTTGTCTCGCGGTATGTCTCATGTTAGCGTAATAGCCAGACCTTTTAAGAAATTTTGATAAAAATGCACCAAAACTAAAGATTTCAAGCTGTAAAACGCTTTTTTTAAAATCTCGATACGATTATTTTTTACAAAGTTACAGACTTCCAAATATTACTAAAAAATTTATAAAATTCTTCTGCTCCTATAATTTTTTGCGTTAGTGTATATGCGAATAACCTTGGTTCATTGAAATATCGCGGTAACTTTAATAAGCAAAACACAAACTACCCCTTTTGGCTCGGGTACTAATCGCCGGAGTCCAGGGTAAAAAACAAAAGGGGTCTTCAAAAAGACAGACAATATTATAATAATTTTAGATTTTATTCAAAATCAACACTTTACATAGGCTTCGAGCCCTTGTTCTACTACTTTTATAATAATTAATTACGGTTTTAATCATTTAATCACGGTTTATCATGATTTTTAAATCATAATCACGGTTACGTGGTCAATTCACACACACACAAATTACGTGGACTAGTGACGCGGTTCTACCCCCTCCCGGATGCTTCAGGGGTGTCTGGTCGACTTCCTAGTCGGCCCTGCACGGATTCCCCTTCCCTGAGGGTAAGCGGGTGGTCTCCGTCTAACCCCCACCTAATCGGCTAGTTTCACCTACCACCCCTTGGCAGAAGGTCTCAGAGTGGGGACCCTTAAATCTCCCCGAGAATCGAAATTTCGCTTACCTTGGTCCGGTCGGACTCGGGGTAGCCGAAGTTCCAGATGTTGTCCAGAGACTGATCTTCCACTAGAAAACGTCTCGGGAGACTAAGTTGCCAATATGGGCCCTCCCGAGCGCTTTTATTATCTGAGCCATCCGTCACACATACGGAAAGGGATAAATTTCATCGCCCTCTAGCGTCACTCGCGTAAGCGTGGCGAGAGCAAAATTATTTTAAGTCCAAACCGATAAAAATCAAAGGGGAATAGAAAATTACAAAATAATATCTCAAGAGATTGAATTTCTTCTAAGTTTTATGCGATAATATCAACGAGAATTGAAAAATATAATTTAACGAAATATAAAAATGATTTGGAAAGAAAAATAATGTGTTTCAGACTTTGAGCAAATGTCTAATACGGAGAAATTAGCCGTGCGGCTTACACACTCGCGAGCGAATGGAAAGAAAATGAAAGAATACGCGATTAAAATACTAAGCTAAATTCAACTCTCTCACATTATTTTTCATATTTTGTATTTCTTTCAATCTCTTGAATCTTTCAAAAGATTCATATAGAATTATGTTTCACGTTTTTTTCCTTTTCCCTTTGATTCCCGTCGGCTCGGGACTTACAATAATTTCCACTCGGCGCGCATTTTTACACTCATACAATACACTCGTATAATCGTAATATCACACAAAAACTTATTAATAATAATACACAGCCATAGTAAATAATAAATCAACATAGTTATAGTAATATTTTTAGTATATTCAAAAGAAAATAGAGATAAATAGTAATTAAGGAATAGTTATAATCACAATAGTTGTAAGTAGATCATAAGTAGACATGTAGTAATATAGGTTTTAAGCACACATAGTTTAGAATAGCACCATAGTTTTAGGTTTAGTCATAGTTATAAATAATAGTGCTAGTTATAAGTCACAAATAGTAATAAGTAGTAATTTAAGTATCAAAATAGTAATAGTAGTAGCATAGTAATATATCACATGTAGTAATAAGTCATAGTAAATAAGAAATAGTAGTAATTTAAGTATCATAAAGTAATATAGTATAATAGTTAGTAACAATACTAGTCATAGATTTAAGAAAATAATAGTAGTTCACAAGAAATAGTCATAAGAAACCACACTAGTAATGAGTCAAAAAAAAAATCACAGGAACAACAAAACTGGTCTGCATAGACTGGTCCACCATCAATATGATAATATTAAGAGCTCTGATTTTCAAAGGCGTCTTCTTATATCTAACTGAAACTTTTGAACCTATTTGCGAGAAGAAGAAAAAAATTGGTTATTTTTTGAATCACCCTATTGAACATAGCATATTTTGATTTATTTGTGTGTTTCTGAGAATCAATATTTTTACTAAACTAAACTTCAAAAAATTTAACAATCGATGAAAAATGAAAGTTGACGATTATTTCATCTACTTTAATAGTCTTTTTCAAAAAAACTAAAAATCATGTGTCACGTAACGATTCAAATTATTTAGATTTAATTAGTTTTAAGTTAAATATTTTAATCTTATATTTGAATTTGAATCGTTGCGCGGGCATTCCGCCATTTCGCCGTGGATAATGGCAGTCCGTGCACGGTGCTCGCGCATGCGCGAAGGGTATGAGAGAGCACGTGTGTGATTTTATTTATAATTTATAATTTATGATTTAATTTATAAGCGATCGACTGTTGTTTAATTTAAGTATTTATTTATAATTTTGATTTAGTTGGGACGCATAATTTGGCGTAATATTATGCCCCAACAATTGATAACATATTTTTGTTTGAAATTTGTCATCAGACTGATGACATCAAATGATGTTTATTGTTTGGAAATAATTAATATTTATTTTATGAGGATATGAACAAATAGTTCATATATTTAAGAAGTTTACCATGTATCATCCGGGTGTCAAATACTTATGTTTAAAATTTATATTTTTAATTTAAATTGGATGTCAAAAGTTATTACAATAATTAAGGGCGATGGTGCTGCCCTTTACGCGACGACCAACAGGTGGAGGTTGATCTAATTAAGTTAGAAAGATACGGACAAGCAGCGTGTGCGGAAGTGATTTATTTTACTTTGATACTGAGTTTGGATTTTTTTTTAAGATTGAAGTTATTGAAAATTTGGTAATATTCACTGGGTGGATTAAAATTATTTGATACATAATATTATTTTTGCTGAATTATTTTTGCTGATATTGTTGAGTAAGTACTTAGTATTTCTGTAGCTGGATAAAATACTTTCATTTGTTAACCTCCCCCGGTAGTTGTTGGTCGCCGCGAGGGAAAATTAATTAATTCATAATTATTATTTTTGGAATGATACATGAATTAATGGTGAACATTAATTATTATTAAATATTAATTGATGATATTGGTGAAAATATCCATATCTATATACATATTTGATAAAACGTACGCAACGTAATAAAACGTTGCCGGTACGTATATAGATATACACGGGTAGTATATATATCTATACTACACACGCCGGACTTGAAAATTCCTCAAGTCTGATCTCATGGCGTAATTATTTACCCAAAGTATTTGAGGCATTTTTCTTTCTGGTTTTTACTGGAATTATTATCATTGTAAATTATTAGTATTATTATTATTTATATTAATACTGCTATTTTATATTATTTAAGGAAAGTAAATAATTATTATTATTTTGATTCATATACCCCAGCGGTCAGTAATAATTATTGGATTATTGTTTAATACTGAAATTATTATTTTATTTTAAGAGTACATTATCAATTATTGTGTGGGTAAAAATATTATAGTATTTTGAGGGTGAGTGAGAATTGACACCGTATCTTTCTCTCTCTCACGAGTGGTGGGAGATTAATTTAAAAAGAGATATTGTTGTTATTTTTATTTTTATTTCTTGTTTATGACAACGAAAATTTAACGGAAATTATTATTTATGTATATGTGATTTTTATAATTAATTATCTTAAGGCAAAGTATTATTTTTGATTTTGAGTATTAAGTAAAAGTTTTGATGTTGAGGTAATCGCAGACAAAATTGTATCCCCAGTGGTAAAGATATTTAACCAATTGTTATCGTATTTTCGTTTATAACCACCGAGTGTTTGTTGTGGTTCATCAAACAAGACTTGATTATTGTAAAATATTATTATTTATATTTATTATTGTTTAAATAATTAAAAGACGGAAACCAACAGCTATCGAGGGGAAAATTTAGTGCTTATTTTTCCTGGATCTTTCCCTTCTGTTATTTTCCATTTATTTTTCTGGTATACATTTATTATTTATAGATAATTATCTATTGTTTATCTAATTTACTGTTATATTTTCTCGGATGTTTTTCTGCTTTGTCGCGAGTCACTTGCTCGGATTCCCCTCGTAAATTCCCCCTGAATTAAATTTTGTCCGTTTTTGGAAAACGGTCTGGCGCCTGCGTGCACTAACCCAGCCTGAGGAGCTGGTTCAGGCACACCAAGTATTAATTATTTATCATTTAATTATTATTTAACATTTATTATTTATATTTTCATTTGATAAAAATAGTTATTATCATTTAATATTATTTAAAGTCAATTATTGTTAATTGTTAATACGCGTGGGCGACCGCATACGCTATATTTGATAGATTCGCGTCTCCGTCGCGAATTTTTCGAGTAAATATACGTTATACATGTTTCATTAATATCTTAAAAATGAAATTAATCATTTAACATTCTCAATTTTTAGTATTTTTTACATAGGAAAAAAAGTTAATTTGTTTCAGAAGAAAAAGTCAGAAACCAAGAAATTTCCTTTTAAGACCGAGTTATCTTGTATCAAGAGAAATTTCTTGGCTGAACATTATTTCGGCTGTGTATCCAAAATAATATGATCTTCTAAAAAATTTTTATGGATCAAGTTACTTTTGCCATCAACGTCGTTTTCCTCTAAAACTATAGCGACAGTTAATTAATATTATTGATTTTACATAGATTTCAAAATCAAAAAAGGTGGTAAGCAACTAATTTATTTGTCAGCTCGAACTGTTGGACGCAGAATTGATAAAACGTTTAATAAAAATATTCAATCTATAAAAAAAATGATTAGTATGGTTCAATATGTATGCACCACAGCTGATATCTGGACTATTCTTAGATTCATAAATAATACTTTTTTGATCTTAATATAATAACTTAATTTTCATTGAAGTCTCATTAATTTCTTTAGTTTTGACAAACGTACACGCAAAAAAAAAACATTGTTCTGAGAAGTATGCTGCATAGTTACTAGGGTGTTTCAAAAAAACAAACAATTTTTTGCTTTTATGGTGTACAAAAATTAAAAGTATTTGAGATTTTTTTACTTTTCCGGCGAAACTATCAGTCTTATCAAAAAATGTCATAAGAACTTTTTGTAGGTAATTTTATTCCTTAAAAATTATTATGAACAAAGTTTTACAAAATTCCACATTGTTCACAAGTTATTCTCATTTCAATGTTAATCTCTTAAAAAAATGGATTTCTGATTGATTTTAAGAGCTTGACATTGAAATGAAAATAACTTGTGAGCAATGCGGAATTTTGTAAAACTTTATTCGTAATAATTTTTAAGGGATAAAATTATCTACAAAAAGTTCTTATGACATTTTTTGATAAGACTGATAATTTTGCCACAAAAGTAAAAAAATCTCAAAATTTACTATAAATTTGACTTAGGGCTTAAATAACTTTTGAACAGTGGGATTTATCGAAAAATGATAAGAAATTATTTTTGTAGAGTGTTCAATTTCCTACTAAAAAATTTATTGAGCATAAAAATCCGTTGATTAGTTTGGAGCTAGAAAATTCGAAAAAAAAAGAAATTTTTTTCCCGTGTTATTCAAATGTAAAATAGAAAAATGGATTGACGCAAAACTTAATATCATTATTATGAGCCCGGATTAGTGACAAAATTTAATTTTTAGTTATACTTTCAATTTTTGTACACCATAAAAAATAAAAAAATGTTTGTTTTTTTGAAACACCCTAATAGTAGCAGTAACAATACGCAATAGTTATCTACTAGCTTGTTACTGTAACGATCTACTGTATCGTTCTGACAACAATACGGTAGATAGCTCTGAGACCTATACCGTATCGTTCTGAGAGCTAAACCGTATCGTTCTGAGCCCTATCTGACGTTACAAACATTTAAAAATCTTTATCATTAATAAATAAATGATTAATAAATAATTTTTATTACATGAAATAAGTTATCAAACTTTCATATTTTTTTTTAATTGTTTTTTTTTATAATTTTATATAAATTTAGAATAAAAAAATTTATAAAAAAATCTAGAATTGTTACCATAAGTATACCTATCGTTGTGGTAATGATCTACGAGTTGCTATACTTTAGATCGTTCGAGGAATTACAATTTTTTCCCGTACTCTTCTTTCCTAACATTGAAAAATTAAATTTGTAGATTGAAAAAAATACGTTGGAACGCAAATCTTATGCGATCGCATGTCGGCGGTTTTAAGGGACTCACTCTTATGACAGAATCGCTAAATTAATTGAAGAAGTTCATAGGTCATTTGGGATTGATGGAGCCAAAGTATTAGCAACAGTGACCGATAATGGGTCAAATTTTATTAAAGCTTTTCGAGAATGTGGGATAAATTTTGATAACTTCTTCTCAAAAGGTAATTTTTAAATAAATAAATCAATCAATTGTTACGTCCAGATTATTGGACTTAATTTGATATTTATTTTAGTCCAAGCCAATGGCTTATAGACTGGGAATTTTGTGAGGATATTTGTCTGGGTTGATCAATAATAAATCTTAAGTTACAATAAAATATTTCTATATTGATACCCAAAAATAGTTTTACAATTTAGAGTTTTACAAATTAAAATTTTATTACTAGGAATATGATAACTTGAGATTACTCTATGAAAATATTAGGTGGCTACTTGCCGATGCTAATTATTACGAGTTCGAGATTACTGTTATGTGGCTACCAGCCGACACTAGTTATCTCGAATTTGAATTTATACGGAGGGTTTAGGTGGCTACCAGCCGACACTATCTCGTATTTCTCGAATTCTATTATATAAATCATACGACTGATTTCAATAATTCAAAGACTCGCTTAAATTAATTTGTTTTGTAATAAAGAAATTTACTTAAAAATAAAAGAAATTTTTACCTGGAGTTGCCGCAACTGAATGAATTTCTAATTAATGACACTGATTCGAATTTTTTTATATAATATATAATTTTATTTTATTGTTAACTCTGCTTTCTTAACAGTTACTAATTGAATGGGAATTAATAAAAATTACTCGAAAAATATAGAATAAATTTAAATGTGAAGACACTTGTAAAATTGACTGAATGAACTAACGTGTGAGGACACATCTATAAAACAAAAACTAGTGCTGAGCTAGTGTGTAAGCTAAGTGTGTGGAGACTTAGGTTTTCTGTTCTTACTGAACCGGAATTAAACTGGACTGAGCTGATCTGTGTCGATTTTCAGTTCAACGACACTTTTTATATTTTCTTATCTGGTTTATTCGATATATTGTTTTGGGGAAAGACTGTCTCCAATCGGAAGCACAGTTCCTATGGGTCCTTTCCCTTTCCCTAGGATTTTCCGCTAGGGAAGTGGTAAAGGGCCCACCCCGATGTAAGTCTATGCGCGTACGCACCCACACATACACCCACATGTACAGTACAATACTTTAAGTTTCATATTTCAAATTTACTTATAATAATAATAAAATTTCAGTAATAATAGTTTGAATTATAATTAAATTTATTTATTATGATAATTTCCCATTAATAAAACTTTCACTAATAATATTTTGAATTTATTTATTATAATATTTTTCATTAAAAAAAAAAAATTAGTAATAATACACTTATCCAAAAAATTAAAGGAACAAGAAAATTTTATAAAATTTTTAGTGATTTTTGGAAGTCTGTATTTTAGTGAAAAATGATCGTATCGAAAAAATAAAAAAAGCAAATTGAAGCTTGAAATTTCTAGTTTAAAGATCTTTCAGCCAAATAATTTTCTGAGCCACAGTTTTTGCGGAATCATAAGAAATATGCCGAGACAAAATTTTTCTAAATTTTCCAGTTTTGTTTTTTAGGTCTACGGGGCCGGGAAAATTTTTTTCGAAAAAACCAATTCATAGCTCGTTTAGGAAATTTATTCAGCTACAATTTGCTTTTTTTTGTTTCTCTGTACGACAATATGCTGCTGAGATATCAGCCTTCAAATGAAAAAGGGTCCTTTTGTCTTTGATTATCGATATCTTAGCAACTAATGGTCGCACAGTAATTTAAAGGGCAGTTTAAGAAACTTGAATAAATGCCCTACAAGCTCTATTTTCGATTTTTTTGAAAAAAAATTTTTTTTTCAAAAAACGAAAAAAAAAAAAAAACCCGAATAAAATGTAAAAAAAAAAATGTTGAAAAGACTCTTGTTTTATCTCGTTTTTTGAAAAAAAAATTTTTTTTTCTCTTCACCTTACATTTACCGAATAACTAACGTGAAAATGAAAGAAAATCCGAAAAAAATTAATTTTTTCATTTTGGTAATGATAACACAAATTAAGGAACAAATCTTTTTCCTTTAATTGTTTTATAAAACTTTGAGCAATCGGTCCGGACAAACGGTTCGATGGATCAATCTGAAAATTTCCAGGGTTTTTGGGGGTACATTAAGCTGTAAAATCACCTGGCAACATTATTTTTTTTATCGATATTTACAAAGTAGCGATGAGTTGACTAAAAAACCAGAAAATGGCCATTTTTTGTGGGTTTTTCAAATTGATATTAAGGATGAAAAAAATTTTTTTTCAAAAAAATCGAAAATAGAGCTTGTAGGGCATTTATTCAAGTTTCTTAAACTGCCCTTTAAATTACTGTGCGACCATTAGTTGCTAAGATATCGATAATCAAAGACAAAAGGACCCTTTTTCATTTGAAGGCTGATATCTCAGCAGCATATTGTCGTACAGAGAAACAAAAAAAGCAAATTGTAGCTGAATAAATTTCCTAAACGAGCTATGAATTGGTTTTTTCGAAAAAAATTTTCCCGGCCCCGTAGACCTAAAAAACAAAACTGGAAAATTTAGAAAAATTTTGTCTCGGCATATTTCTTATGATTCCGCAAAAACTGTGGCTCAGAAAATTATTTGGCTGAAAGATCTTTAAACTAGAAATTTCAAGCTTCAATTTGCTTTTTTTATTTTTTCGATACGATCATTTTTCACTAAAATACAGACTTCCAAAAATCACTAAAAATTTTATAAAATTTTCTTGTTCCTTTAATTTTTTGGATAAGTGTAGTTTTAATTTATTTATTATAATGTTTTGCATTAATAAAAATTTTATTAATAATATTTTAAATTCATTTATTATAATATTTTTCATTAATAAAAATTTTATTAATAGGGGAGAGGGGGGCACCTTTGAACACTTTTCACTTACTTGTTTATTACTTTTAATGTGATGAAGTATGTAATATCTTTTATGTTTGAATCAATACATTGGTCATTTATCTTTCATAATGCACTTTAGTTAATTAAAAAAAATTGCTTTATTGAAACTATATTGTTAATTGAAAAAAAGGTAATTTTGTTCAAAGGTGTCCCTCTTAGGGGACACCTTTGAACAAGCCTGGGGCGGGTTTGAACAATCTATAAGAGAACCACATAAATTATTATTATTACATTCATAGTTTTTATTACCGTTCTTATTTTTCATAAGTAAGCCATTCATTTATTAGTTAAATTAAAATTTATAAAATCTTTGTAATAATGATAAGTTAACAACGTTATTATATAATTATTAAATTTTTAACATCACTAACTGCACTAATAAATGAAATTTAATAATCTAGCTTACGAGACAATTTAATAACGTTAATCGTTAGACGTAGATTGTTCTCAAGTATTTTTTACTAGAAATCTTGGGCTCAAACTTAAATCAGAAATCAATATAAAATATTTAAGATTAAAACCTTTTTTTAAATTTAGTCACAGCTGCATTAATTTTTTTGTTTCTAGATTGAGTTACTTTCTTGACTACTTTACGCGATAGAATAAGGTACCAGCTGTAATATTATAAATATTTGCAGCATCTCTTAGGGGCATCGTCTTATGAATTACATAGATTATAGCTTTTCGTGTATCATTATGAAAATGATAATATTATGATGATGAATATCAATGCTCGTCCACTTTTTTTTTATAATTTCTAACCATAATTAACCTTCAAATTAAAAAATTATTTAATAACCATGGATTACGGATCATATATTTTTTTTATAAATAAATTAAAAGGAAAGAAAATGTATATTGATTATAATTACTTTGGTTTATAAGTGTTCAAACGTGCCCCCCGTTTCTTGTTCAAAGCTGCCCCAATAGCATACTTGAGATAAATAATTTATTTAAATTAATTGAAAATCAGTAATATTGGAATGACTTATTTTCATTAGGTAGTGAAAGACATAAAGATTAAGTGACACTTGATACATTTATGAATATATTATTATTCTAACTATGAGATGCTAACATCCAAAAAATAAATATTTTAGAATTGCAGCGTAAATTCCACTATTCATTGTAAGTTAGGTTTAAAGTGAAAAATAAAACAGTTTTTGATGGATACTAGTTGGCAGCTGTGTTGCCACCTTAAATTAAAATTCGCGGTTGGAAAGATCTTTTTTTTTTATTTTTAATTACCGTTGTTCAAAGCTGCCCCTGTTCAAAGCTGCCCCCCTCTCCCCTAATAGTTTAAATTTGTTCATTATTTTAATTTTACTTATTGTAATAGTTTAAATTTATTTATAATTATATTTTTTTTTATTAATAAAATCTTCTATTAATTAGTTATCATAATGATAATTTAAATTTGTTCATTGTAACTATAATAGTAATTCAAAGTTTATTTATCATAGTTAATAATAATATTTATCTAGTTTAAATCCATTTATTATTATAAGTTTTATTTATTTAGATTTTTAATAATTTTTGCTTATTCGAAATTATTTATTGTATTTTTATTTCCTTAATGACTCTTTCTTCATAAAAATCTACTTTTGTCTATTTGCTTTGAAACGTGGGGGATCACGTTTTCCTACACTAGAGGTGGTAGCGTGTAGTTTTCCTGGGTCTCGCCTCGGCTTGTTTCAAAATGAAACTCGTCTTTATTAATTTACCCGAACTGGCCTTATAAAACTAAACTACTACTAGTACTTAGCCTAATTTTAGTATTCGGTGTTGATATCCCTGATGTTGGTGGATTGGCGATTTGTTGGTCCTTGGAAATCGCCTCCTTGGACCCTTGATACTGCTCAAGAACGCGGCTCTGCTTGCTCTTAATTGTAAGGAGTGGAACTGGATCAAAGGAATTCACTCAACTCTGGTTTCAGTTTCTTAATTTATGATAATTATGTTTTATTGAATAATTATTAATAAATGCCACACACTCACGCACTGGTACAATATCAAGATGTAATACACAACTACCTGTGTGATATTACAGTTACTGTGACTAACTGCACAAGGGCTTTTTTACCCAATAATCCGATAATTACAAGGTACCGTATTATTGCTCCGATCTACGTATAACACTAACTGGTTATTATAATTATTAACTAACTGTAATAATTATACTGGTTGATCTTTACCTGGTTAACTAGATGTAACCAATTATAATGTAATATTCAACACGGACTATAATCGAATAGCTAAGAGGTAAATCGACTGATTGATGATGCGATAAGTTACTCTGTTTTAATAGCTGGTAAGGCGGTAAAAATCTACAGCAAAAAGCACCTGGGTGTGGGATGCACGTGCTTATATAGGCGGCAACGCCATATTTAAGCACGTGACAACCACCCGAGGTTATACGGCGGCGCACGATTCCCACATCGTAACACCAGCCCCCTTAACTTTAACCCGGGTGAGTTTAAATCACATGAATGCGACCGGTTGAAGTTAAACTAACCGCGCTGACAGTAACAATATTATCACACGATACACTCATTCATTCATACCGTGGCTCAAATCTGGTGATACTGCTGTACAAATAATTAGCTAGCATCCCAGTATTTCAAAATAAATATTATTACATAAATAATTTTTTTATAAAAATAAATATAGATATAAACGTTGTATATTTTGTCACTTGACATCTCATGTCTATATTGAATAACTCTATCAAATACTGGTTCAGTTCTGGACTCATCAATGTCCTTATACTCTATTCTATGTTTTACAGGTACACATTCTGGTAGCAGCAAAGCAAAAATAAAAATCAAAAATAATAATCCCTTACTAATACAATCATGTATAAGTACAAAATAAAAATAAAAATAAAAATGAAAATATTAAGAACTGACCACTTTTTTTTCTCATGTCTTTCGACCAATAGTAAAAATCAAAATAATAAATTGGAATTTAGACCAATTGTATGGTTCCATACGTCTAAATCGAGAATATTAAATTTATGCACAATAAAACAAAAAATAAAAATAATCTTGACCAAAAAAAAAATAAGGGATTAAGATTGTGTATAGATTATTTATTTATTTATAACTAAAATTTATTTACGGCTTACTTATTCCACGTACACTTTTGTTGATAATTATTTCGGTTTTTCTGGGCCTTTAGAATTGCCCGAGGGGTCATTAAGATTACGTTTAGGTGTTTGCTCTAGCATTTCAAACAAATGTCAAAGCAAACAAGTCTTAATCCCTTAAAAGCATTTTACAACTACGTCAGGCCTTATCACTAAATATTATTGAGGAACAAGAAAAATAAAAGAAATAATAATAGAAAAAAAAATTAAATAAAATCTGGTTGTCGGCTCAATTTTCTTTACTTAAACAAAATTAACAATAAAATATAACGTTCAGCATTTAGCTGGACGTAACACCCCCGCCGATAGACGGAAGCACGAGCTGATTCAAAAAGAATCAAGCAAACGAGTGCGATGACAAAATTTTAGTTTTTACGGTTACATATCTTAGATTAGTTGGAGGTACTTAAGATCAACTCTTTTTCAAACGAAGACTCTGGCAGCAGGTGTGACTTCGTTGGTTGAGGATACGATTGGTGTGGCAACTCTGGGTAGCAGTGGGTATATCTCTGGAGCGGTTGGGGAGGGTGCTTCGTCCTTTTCGGTGTCGTTAATTGCATCCGTTCGGTTGATTTGTTCCTTATTTTGTCTTTGCTTGTCCAAGTGTAACATTAAATGGGTCAGTGAGTCCCAAACGGCTCCTATCAAACACAATGACCATCCGTAGACTGTGTGTAGAGCGTACCCATGAACGATAGTATCTGCAACTAGTTTAATGGCTCTGAAGCACATGACGATTCCAATGATTCCGGCACAATAAGTACCAAATCCGACGAACTTTCCCCAAGTCTTGGCCCATGCACTTTCTGCTAAGTGCTCCAAGACTTCTTCGTTGAGTGTGTTGGTTATTGATGGGATTCCTCTGGAATGATTGGTAAACTGCTGGGCAATGGTTTCTATCACCACGTTTTGTTCCATGGTAAACATTATTCTGCCCCTCATCGCATCAAGACCCTCCTCGGAGTATATCCCTCCGGTAGCTAGGTTGGTTGGATTCTGATAGTCCCAAGTCATCCTGGTGTTGGGCTTCAGTATTTTGGGAGGAAGAGTCTCAACTGGTTTTGGCATAAACTTGTACCATGTAACACCAACCTTGAAAAACTGTAATAGTGGAGAATTACACGGAATTTCCGTGGCGTAATTAGTGATGATCTGCGTTCTTGGGGTCAGAAATAGAGTCTGGTTTCCTCGCTGGATCGGCATTCGGTTATAACATCCTTCTTTATGCTGAATTTTGACTTTGACTGGTACACATTGGACTATATGCACTACTTCCCCGGCTACCACCGCCATGTATCCGGGTCCTTCCATGTATCTGAACGCGAACTCATCTGGTTGTGTTGAAGCGATGGAAAGAGTGTTCTTTAATACCTCCTTCTCTGATTTACATCGTTTTCTTAACACATCTAAATAGAGTGACTGGACCTGAGACCTCAAGTATCTTTCTACATAGATAAATTTCGCATTTACATATAAGAAAATATCTAAATTATCGGGATTTGACCCGACTACATTATTTTTTTCTAAGGTTTGCAAATCTTTACTTTCTACAATATATAATTTGAGATGCTCAGTTTTAATGAGTGATATCCCGCATGAAGTTTCAGTACCAGTTGTACTCAACGAGAAACTAGTATCTCTTACATTCAGTGAGAATACCGTTTCCTTTTTTGCTTTTAATTTAGTGGCTGCGCCATTATACAAAATAGTGTAAGTATCCGGAATACAATACTTCTGAGGCAACGTATGCCAGAAAGTATAACCGTCTTCAGAGTCAATGCAAGACCCTTTTCGCAATTTGCAATTGTATCCCGAAGGTAGATAAATCGTATCATCTCTGACGTTTACGCGGGTTAATCGTGACTTTATTGTGATTTTAGCTATTCCTATTACGAATACGTTGTCCCAAGTGCCAAAAGGGTCACTGTACTGGGCATTAGTGCAATCCGCGTCGTTATTTACACTTCCCGCGAGAGTAATGCTTCTAACCGTAGTGACATTTTGATTGATCTCGTCAATAAAGGTATTACCGATACGTAATGTACCATGGTCGTGCGCGACCTGGCACATTTCGTGACTTATCGGAAGAATGTACTCGTTAATTCCTTGGTTTACTATCGAATTATATGATTGCCAACCACAGTGTTGAATTATCCGATGTATTTCAATTTTGCACTGTATGATTGGGATATGTTCATACTCATTTAATTGTAATAACGCGATATCCGGTAACGTAATAACAATGTGTTCTTCCTCCAGATAACATTCGTCGATGTCCACTAAAGAAATAGTGGTTAAATTTAGGATTTTGCTACCGCAATCATATCCTATGATTGCGTTGACTACTCCCCAATGGGATAAAAGTAACAAGATGATACAGGAAGCAGCCTTCATTCTGGAATTGAAAAAGTTTTATTTAAGGTCTAAAGTCGGGATCCGGGTCCACCCAAATATTTGTATCAGAGTGATTCCAAAAATGCGACTGTTTTTTTTTTTAATCATACGGAAAACATTGTCCGAGATAACGAAGAAAAAAAAACTGTTGAAGTTGAACTCCAAATTACAAAAAATGGGGGGGGGGGGGGTTCGAAAGAAAAGGAGAGAAAAAAAAACTAGGCAGTTCTATCCAGTAGGTCCTGGATATTGTTTGAAAGGGTTCGAGCTGGGCTCAGGTCCCCTAAATAATAGTAGGAGCGGTGGCGCTCCTCCAAAGAAATCTGGGCCCGAATCCACTGCCTCCGCTGTACTGCAACTACGCGATTAAGTAGTCTCTCTGGATTAGGACTTTCTCTCTCTCACTCTCTCTCTCTCTCTCTCATTACAGCCTGATTGCTGAGCTCGGCTGAGTCAGGCGCTAGACCACAAGGCATGATCTCGCGCAGCAGGTGACCGTAAATCGGTCATGTGCGCATAATTAGGTAGGGGTCATCGGAGGTTGGTACCTAAGACGTCTCTATGGGAGACGACACTCTAGTTCAAGGATCTACACCGATCAGTCGGAAAATTAAAAATACACTGCGCTTTAGTATATATTTTTTTGAATCTTTTACCTATTACTTGAAACTAAATTTTGCTGGTTATATAAACCAAAGTGCTAAGTGAGTTGTGGTGATTGTTTTACATCGGAAGCAGCGGACATTCATTAAGACCTAAGGACAAATCCAGGAGGCTACCCAGGTTTTTCAATAGGACGATCCACCGCGGAGTTGAGTAGCCCAGGATGAACCGACGACCCATCCCACCAGTACGTCGTATATAATTGATCCAGATAAGATTTATAATAAATTTATATATATTTTATCAGAGTGGCTAATGACACCGTTTACGGGAGTTTAAGGTCACGGAAAATCACTAGAAAATCACCAACTTTTTTAACTCACCCGTGAATATAAGAAAAATGAATTGAAATACATGAAACAATTAAAAATGCAGATAATAATCGAATAATTACTTATAAAATGATTAGAATGCAGAAGAAGTATATAACTGAAAAAAAAGTTGGAAAATCCAAAAGTACACACCTCAATCGCTCATTTTATTCTTACACATTAAATTTTTGTCATTATTATTTATTTTTTTTTATTTAAGTGACAACTTTCGAAAAACTAGACTCATTGACTTATTTTTTTTTTTCATTGTCTGTGTATTTTTGATTACAAGAACCCTTTCAAAAATTACTATCTGAATCCTTTTTGTTTTGGTGTAATTAATAAAAAACGTAAAAACTGATTATTAACAAAAAAAAAATTTAGCTGCCATATTTTTTTTTTATTAATTTTATCTTATTTTTATTTTTATTTTTCTTTTTTTTTCATTTTTACAATTATTATTGCTCATAATTTATGATCATGAGTAATAAAAAAAAAACCACATTTTTTTTTATTAATATTACTCATTTTACATGTGATTTAAAAAAAAATAATAAAAAAAAAAATGGCAGCTAAATTTTTTTTTTGTTAATAATCAGTTTTCTCGTTTTCCATTAATTACACCAAAACAAAAAGAATTCAGATAGTGATTTTTAAAAGGGTTCTTGTGACCAAAAATACACAGATAATAAAAAAAAAAATAAGTCGATAAGTCTTGTTTTTCAAAAGTTATCGTGTTTAGACGAGTCCAAACACCACAATTGACGCACTAGGGGCTTCAGACTAAATCATTTTTTTTTTTTTTTATCACATCATGAATTAAATAAGGATAACAGTGAGAAATGTTCCTGAATAAATTTCGGTTAAAATGATATACACGATTAACAACTTTGGTGTACTATAAAGAAAGTAGAGAAGATTTAAAGTCAGTGAAAGGGCCGAGAGCGAGAGAGTGACCGTAAAGCACACTCAACGCTTTCGCGATTGAGGTGTGCAATACATATACTACTATATAATGAAAACAATTGGTATGTAACAAGATAGGTAAAAGAGTCTAACTGATGATACGGTACCGACAGAAAATCGAAAAAAAACGAACTGCGCAACTCAGAGATTGACTTTCGAACGTGAAAATACAAAATAAACGTAAAAAATAATAATAGATTACTCTGATAGTTTCGTTTATATGAAAGTTATGAAATATACGAAAAGAAAAGAAATTAACAAAAGTTTCTCAGTACTACAAAGTCACAACGTAGTACATGAATAATTAATTTACCACTAATTAAGTACAAGCCAAGAATAACTTGGCTTTTTAAAGTCACGGTCACCTCATACCATAGATATATGAGGATAAAAGTTAAAAAGTAATTATAAGTAACCAAATTACAATATTCAGGCCACCTGGAGGGCTCAGACTATCTGTCATTAACTACGTAAATAATTAATTTACTACTAATTAAGTACAAGCCAAGAATAACTTGGCTTTTTAAAGTCACGGTCACCTTTTACCATAGATATATTAGGATAAAAGTTAAAAAATAATTATAATTAACCAAATTAAAATATTCGGGCCACCAGGAGGGCTCAGACTATCTGTCATTGACTACGTAAATAATCAATTTACTACTAATTAAGTACAAGCCAAGAATAACTTGTCTTCTTAAAGTCACGGTCACCTCATACCATAGATATATTAGGATGAAAGTTAAAAAATAATTATAATTAACCAAATTAAAATATTCGGGCTACCTGGCGGGCTCAGACAAAAACAAAAATAATAATATTTATTACATTTGTAATTTGTAAAAATATTTGTTAAATATTATTTTTTTTTTTTTGTCATTAATTTTTTATTTCCGTTGCTTATACTTAAGATTTCTTAGTTAAAAGTTAAATTATAAGAACTTAATATACATATTCTCATTTATAATTAGGTTATATTTTTTATTATATATTTACTAACATTATTATAATTATAGATATAGTTAATGTAATTATGAATATAAGTAAAATATTCTATAATTATAAAATAAATAAATTTTATTGTCAATTGCTCCAAAATAATTTCGAGTAATAATAAGAAGTATGAGACAGAGCATGCGCAGTAGTCTACATCTCGGGAATACAGCACGCACAACTGTCATGCTATGTCTTCTTCTAACGCACGGACTTTTGCCGCTCAACTTTCTCTCTCGCGCACCACTGTTTGCTCCGTTTTTTAAACTTCAAAGCCTGACAATGGATATTAATGACCAGGTTTTCGTAGGCAATCCTATATCATCGTGTTTGTTATAAAATTAACTATATTTTGGTATAAAATTCAAGCGGTTCATAGATCGGTGGAGTATTTTCTATTGACTTACCTGTTTATACCCGCTTGCCAGGTCGTTTGGTCAAGAAATGGATAGGCAAGACTACCGCGGCATATTCTATGCATTATTTGCTGTTGGTTAGAGCATAATTTGACAGGTTGCAAGAACGGTAAAATATTTAAAAAAATTTAATTTTTATTAATTTATTTAAAAATATCCTGGTCAGGATTTTGTTAGGCAAGCTATTATAGGCGTATTTATCTATTATGTAAGCGTTTTAAAAGATATATCTTATTAGGTTGCAGGATCGGTGAAGGTCGAAGTAGGTCCGGCTCTTAGACTATCATCGGCACGTTCTCGAAGAGCTTTTCTTCTGTGGGTGATCGTTCTGGTAAAATGAACTGGAATTTCAGCAATTCGAATTCCGGTTTGAAATGACCTTTCTTGTTCTTTAATAAGTCTGTCAAAATTGATTACCGAGCTTAATTGCTTTGCGTCTCGAGATTTAGACCATTTATGGGCACACAACTGATGTTCAAATATCGGCTTATTCAAAAAAGCTTTAAGGGCCAAAATATGACGACATGGTAAATTATTACTTCTGTTAAAATGACAACTGCACTGCCACGATGTAGTTTTGTACATATTTGGTCCAATAATACATGTAGATTTATCTGTTTCAGAGGAATAATTACCGATTGCTATTTTCTTGTAAATAGATAGTTCTTCTGAAAGTTTTTTATAGGCATATGGAGTTAACCAGTTCATGTAATCTTTTTCAACGTTATTATCTGTATTAGTTAAATTTAGCCGCTTCATGTGATCGGTTGCTGTTCTTAAATCCGTTTCCTGCTTCTGCGACTTTAATGATGCAAAAAAACTTTTACCAAATGCACAAAGCGTAATACGAAGACTTACAATTGCTTTGATTTGCTTGTTCGTACTTTCAACAATATTATTTGTTAAATTACCGTAATTCTTGTCAGTCATACTATATTTGGTCCATTCGTCTTTATTCTGGTGCCAATTCTTATTAAAGTAACTCACAACACATTCTGGAGCTTCTTCACACATTGTGTTATATATTATATTGTATTCCTCCTCAGTTTCAGAAAACGCCAACTTTTCTAAAAGTTTTAGGTTCAAAGACTCTTGATCAGGATCGAAATTCATTTGTTTTATCGTTCGATTAAATGTTTTTAATGTGTGAAACAAACATAAATAAAATTTAACACTAGGAAATATTTTAACGAAAGCATTCCGTTCATTTAAATCTTTGTCCGACATGAAACATTTAATATTCTTGGATGCATCACAATTTTCGTTTTTAAAGCTGTGTGCAATCCATTCTAGTGTAGCTGCATCTTCATTTTTAATAACTGCAGCTCCAACTATTTCTCCTCGACCATTCCCTGTCTGAACCATCAATAAAAATAACACGAAATTTAGCTGGAATCGTTTATAAGTGCCATCCATAAATAGGCCAGTAAATAAAGCATTTGACCTCGCACTAAATTTCCTATCCAATTTTATTTTTTTTTTTAGGTTAAGGGTCACTTACTGACCATAAAATCACAAAATGCTGACAGATCCAGGTGGAGCTTCGATCGCAATTTTGAAAGAAAGTTTTTGGCCTATATCTCGGAAACTATGCACTTTAGGGCAAAAGTTATTGAAATCGATATTGTAGAGGATAAAATTTTGCATCTGTTGTTTCCTGTAAACTTTTTTGTAAAACTTACCGTTTACGATTTATGGCCTATTTAATGAACCGGTTTTTCCATTTCTGCCGATAACTTTTAAAATATTGAATTAATCGATGAAATGCATTCGTTCATTTAAAAAGATCACTTAATTCTCTACAATTTTTGTTTTAAACTTTTTTTTATAGTGCCCATACTTTTTGAGCTATAAGACGTTCAATGTTGGACCGACGGGTATAAGGTCGAAAATTTCAAGGTATGCATAGTTTTGTAACGGGGTGGAATGCCTCCACCTCGCGTTTTAATTTAAATTCGACTCGCGCCAAAAGATCCGCCCTCCTTCCTCAACAACTGTCAATATTGAAGAAAATACAAACATTGATGCGCCGGGGTCGCTACGGTCGAGTCCCTCGACAATTGGTTTTAGGGGTTGGCCAACCTGAGTGGGGAGGTACGAGGCCCAGAGACGACGAGCGGTCGGTCTCTTGGCTCGCAGCAACCGCCGTGGACGGACGTGCCTACCACTACCACCTTGGTCTTCTACTACCATCTACTACTACACGTGCTGATATACTATACTCATAATGGGCCAAGAGCATATAAGCCCACTTCCGGTGGAAGCTTATTCTTTCTTATTTAAGTTTATTTAAATAATATTTATAATTACTGTGGATTGGACCTGGTGGACTTGGAATTGTTTGGAATGGATTGGTGGACGTTGGAAGGAACTGGTTGGAGGGCTTTGGTCATGGAGGAAAAGGTTCGGTGGAAGGAAGGACTGGTTTGGATTGGAGTTGTTGGAGTAAGTGAGTCGTTTTGTTATTGTCGGGTTAACTATTTTGTTTTGTGAAATAATATTTTTTTGGATTGAAGAGTCGTTGTAATTAATTAATTAAGTCAGTCGAGTCATTCAGTTTAGTAAAATCAGTCGAGTCAGTTTCATCAGTCATTTATAGTTATTGTTCATAATTTCATCATTATTTTGTAAAGCGACTTCGTTGAAATAAATGCCATAGTTCTTTTATAGTGCAATTAAATACATTTAGTTTCTAAAATTAATAACAACCTTCCTGATAAGTTTAGTATAAGATCTCTCTCTAATTTTAATACTGCGTGGTCCAGTACGGGGTTACCCTCGTCCTGAGATTACTGAGCTTAGCTGGACAGGTACGTAAAACACCTTAAGTTTTACATATGTGTGGGCCCTTGTTTTATTACGACCACATTAGTTAATAAAATAAGTGGACCCATTACAGTTTACTGGTAAAAATTTGGTAGAAGCTACCTATTAACAACCGGTTGCCTGTATTTTCTGTAAAAACCCTAAATAACATCCCTTAAAAGTAGTTTTTTTTTACTGCTGAAACTGGTTAGATAACAGCTACCGATCCGTAATTGGTAGCTGCTAGCTACTATTTCCGTACACTATATCGAAATAATCGGTAGCTGGTGCCAAAAATTTTCCGGTAGCAGCTACCAATTACGAATTGGCACCTGCTACTATTAATTTTCGGTAACTACCACCGTACGTAATTGGTAGCTTCTGCCGATTGATTTTCAATAATAGCTACCGATATGTAATAGGGAGCAGCTACCAATTACAAATCGGTAGCTGTTATCTAAAACTATTCAGTAGCAGCTACCAATTAAATTTTAGTACCCGATACTGAAATAATCGGAAGCTGCAATCGATTATTTCGGTTCTACTGACTGGTTTCAGAAGGGGAAAAAAAACTACTTTTGAGGGATGTTACTTAGGATTTTTACAGAAAATACAGGAAACCTGTTGTTAATCGGTAGCTTCTACCAAATTTTTACCAGTAAACTATGCATACCTTGAAATTTTCGACCTTACGCCCGTTGGTCCAACATTGAACGTCCTATAGCTCAAAAAGTATGGGCACTATAAAAAAAAGTTTAAAACAAAAATTGTAGAGAGTTAAGTGATCTTTTAAAATGAACATATGCATTTCATCGATTAATCCAATATTTTAAAAGTTATCGGCAGAAATAGAAAAACCGGTTCATTAAATAGGCCATAAATCATAAACGGTAAGTTTTTCAAAAAAGTTTACAGGAAAAAAAAGATGCAAAATTTTATTCTCTACAATAATAGTTATTATAACTTTTGCCCTAAAGTGCATAGTTTCCGAGATATAGGCAAAAAACTTTCTTTCAAAATTACGATCGAAGCTCCACCTGTATCTGTCAGCATTTTGTGATTTTATGGTCAGTAAGTGACCCTTAACCTAAAAAAAAAATAAAATTGGATCGGAAATTTAGTGCGAGGTTGACCAAATAAAACGGCTTTATTTACTGGCCTAAAAAATAGTCTCTGGATTGAGCTTCATCGATTTTTCATTTCATCGTTACAAAAATAAATGCCTTCAAATCTATTAGACTGTTTTTCTTTCAGAATCTGTACAGAACAGTCTAAATAATAAAACATAAGCATCAAGTATAAACCATTCTTTTCATACACACATTATATTTTGAAATAAATACTTACTGTTGTCATCTTGCAATAGCTTTACAAAAGAATCTAAATTATCTGATTTTTCTTTACTTTTAGCTTTCAAATTTTGTAAATCTTTATATTTTAAATATTCTTGTTTATTTTTAGCTAAGTCATTTTTAACTAATTTAGAATTAGCTCCCATCGATGATATTATAATTGTAGCTCTTTCAGTTTCTTCGGAAAGCCGTCGATGCTCAGGAAGAGTAGATCGAAGTTCCTGTTGAAAAATTTAAAATATTACATCAGTAAACGCTAAATGTATTAAGTAATTATATCATTTTAATTTTCATCTTACTTTATAGTGCACCGGATGATTTTCGTGATTTAGATTTATATCAAAAATAACTAACATCTGAGTCTTTTTATCAATGTGGATCTTTATATAGGCACCACAATAGTGATTATAAGTGCTGTAAATTAAATATTTTATATTAAAAATATCGTAATTAATACCATTAATTAAGCACAAAACGAGTGTAACTGAATTTCTTATAGTCACGATAGCTTGATACCGAAGATTTATTGGCATGAACATTAAAAAATAATAATGATTAACCAAATTAAAATATTTGGGCCACTCGAAAGGCTTAGACCATCAGTCTTTGAGCACGTAAATAATTAATTTAACACCAATTAAGTACAAGCCAAGAACCACGTGGCTTCTTAAAGTCACGGTGGTCTGATAACGAAGATTTATTGGCATGAATTAAGTCTATATGAGTTGTACATATAAATTAAAACTTAATTAATATTAAAGTGATACATGATTTCTAACTAGATCTCTTTTTAACCAATAAATACTTTATAGTTTGTTACCTGCTAATCCGTTCGCCCGACGATTGCGACGTTTTTGTCGCCGGTCCAAATTTGCATTTGTACCCAAGGTACTTGTATTTTAATTTCTCACATAACTCCTCTTTTTCTTGATCGTTCAGATTCATATTGGTTAAATGAACGAGATATAATAAATCCGATCGTTTCTTAACGAACGTTTCTTCAATTTCTTCGCTCCATTCCACCAGAAATGTTTCAAGATCTTTAATAGTATCAAATGATTTATTAAGTATATTACTCGACATTTTTAATAATACTTGATCAACAAAATTAATTAATAATAAGAAATTGCATATGTGCCGTTGTATATTTAAACGAGAGTGTTTTATTTTTTTTACCGCTGGACATAAAAAATGTGGAGATTTAAATAGTTGTATTGTTCGTTTCGGAAGTAGTGGGAAAAAAAAGAACTAACTATCATTCGTAAGCAGAGACACATCCTATACCTATGTTCATACCGTTAAATGTATGCATTAATATTATGAGTGTGTTGTCAATCTAGCATTGTTGTGTTTTACACTTGGGAAGAGAAACGTCGTCAATAGTCGTGTACGCGCGCAAAAATCCAACGATCAATCTCGTGCAGGTATAAATTTATTTATTATATAATATATATTTTTGCCTAGCTCTTTATAAAATTATATCGATGTAATTTACAATAATATGTAAGCATGGACAAGTATTTTAAAGTCGGTGATAAATTCGACACCCTACAACAATTAGAAAATGCTATTAATGATTATACTCGTGAAACGAGTTACAAGTTTTCAAAAGGGCGTACAAAAACGCTAAAGAACGTTTGCGATAAAATTAAAAAAGACTATAACAACGAGCTTCATTATAATGAAGTGCAGTACAACTGCACCCATTATGGAATCCATGTTTCTAAAGGAAGAGCTGAAAGAAAACGTTTGTAAGTATTGTATTGAATTTATTTTTATTTAAATATGACGTAATAGTTTCCACGAACGATATGACCTATAACGAATAAAAAAAAAAAAAAGAAATGAAATAATAAATGCAGGTTTATTTCACTATCAAATTTGCGGTTTACAGGCCCAATATTGGTTATTTCGATTTATTATTAAGTACTTAACTCTCTAGTATATAAATTCATCAATAGAAAAATTGCTTTTGACCGCAATCACTTCTTTATGAAAAAGCTCTTGACATTGAATTATGAATATTTGAGTAACGGATTGCATGCTTCTTTTTACTTTTAGTAAATGTTAATTTAATTTATTTTTATCCATCATACGTTATAATGAATAAGTAAATAGTTATTAGTAATTAACAAACATTGATGATAGTTATGAAATTGATATTTTTCAAGGTCAAAAAGGGCAGACTGTAAAGTAATGCTGAAATTAAGCGTCGATCGACAAAAGAAATTTTTGAAAGTTATAGAATGTTCGTACGATCATTCAGTTCAAGACGATCGCTAGCACCTGAATATGATCCGCCAATATCTGACGCACCAGCGGTGCCTGAGAAAGCTAGAGAAGATAGTGATGAAATGGTCAGGGAGAATAAAAAAGAACTTATAGGTCGAAAACGTGTTAAAATATTGAAATAAAGATCTGAAAATGAAGAGACCAACGAAGAAACTGAAGCAAGTTTGGAAAAAAAACTGAAAAAAAAATGAAAATCGAGAAGGTAAAGTTACTTTAACGGAAATTAGTATCAAAGACAATGTGCCGTTTAAGTCGAAGATCATTTTAACGCCACAGGAATTCGCTACCAAAACTTGGGTAGTTAAAACTTCGGGAGGTATTGAACAAGCACCATCGTCAGATATCGTGGCAGAAATGGTACCATCGTCATCACGAGGTCGACCAAAGAAAAAAGAACAACTGAAAGCTATTGGTCTACCTAAATCGTCAAAAAACTCGGACTGTGTACTACCAGTCAAATTGAATAAAATGTCGAAAGACGCAAAAAAAATCTTATGATGAGCTGCATTGTGAATCAAAAAACTAAAAAAAAAGAGCAAGATATTCACAAATTTGTTACTGATGGAAAAAAATTGAAGATTAAAAACGTAAAGCATTTAAATATAGAAAATTTGAGTCATCCTTCAACTAAAATTGACTTAATATAATAAAAGAGGATTGGGATGAAGACTCCTTCAACTACCTTAAAAAGATTATCCATTTAAGAGAAAATCAAGATATTTGGAAGTGCAATCAGTGCGACGGATTACTGGACAATGCATTTACGACCGAATGCGAAAGTTGCTTATGCTGGTAATGTGAACAATGCGGAACGAACAAAAAAAATATACCAAGAACTTGGTTCTGTAAGAATTGTATGGATAGAGAAGAATAAGGGAAAATCTAATGAAGTTAATTATCCGAGATAGTTTTTTAAAAATTTTTCGCAATTTTCTTATAGATCGATGGAAAGAAGTAACCGTGACTATAAGAACCCAAGTTATTCTTGGCTTGTCTTTAATTAATGTTAAATTAATTGTTTATGTCATCAAAGATAGAGAGTCTAAGCCCTTAAAGTGACCCTAATATTTTAATTTGTTAAATTATAATTATTCTTGAATTTTTACGCCAATAGGTCTATGGTATCAGACTACCGTAACTTTAAGAATGAAAGTTGTTCTTGGCTTGTACTTAATTAATGCCAATTTAATTATTTATGTAATCGACGATAGATAGTCTAGGCCCTTCAAGTGGCCTTAATATTTTAATTTGTTTAGTTATAATTATTATTTAATTTTTACGCCAATAGGTCTACGGTATCAGACTACCGTGACTTTAAGAATGAAAGTTGTTCACGGCTTGTACTTAATTGATAGGAAATTAATTATTCATGTACTGAAGGACAGACAGTCTGAGCCCTTCAAGTGGCCTTAGTATTTTAATTTGTTTAATTATGATTATTATTTAATTTTTATGCCAATAAATCTACGGTATCAGACTACCGCGACTTTAAGAATGAAAGTTGTTCTTGGCTTGTACTTAATTAATGCCAAATTAACTATTCATGGACTGAAGGACAGATGGTCTGAGCCCTTCAAGTGGCCCGAATATTTTAATATGGTTAATTATAATTAATTTTTAACTTTTATCCGAATATATCTATAGTATGAGGCGACCGTGACTTTAAGAAGCCAAGTTATTCTTGGCTTGTACTTAATTAGTAGTAAATTGATTATTTACGTAGTTAATGACAGATAGTCTGAGCCCTCCAGGTGGCCCGAATATTTTAATTTAGTTACTTATGATTATTTTTTAACTTTTATCCTAATATATCTATGGTATGAGGTGACCGTGACTTTAAGAAGCCAAGTTATCCTTGGCTTGTACTTAATTAGTAGTAAATTAATTATTCATGTACTACGTTGTGACTTTGTAGTACTGACAAACTTTTGGTAATTTTTTCGTTTTTCGTATATTTCATAACTTTCATATGAACGAAACTATCAGAATAATCTGTTATTATTTTTTACGTTTATTTTGTATTTTTACGCGCGAAAATCAATCTCTGAGTTGCGCAGTTCGTTTTTTTTTTGACTCTCTGTTGGTATCTTATCATCAGTTAGACTCTCTTACCTAACTTGTTACATACCAATTGTTTTTATTATTTAGTGGTATATATATTTCAGTTATATCCCGTCCGGCAGAAAGATGACATACAGAGCTCTTAAAGATAACATTTTTCTGATCTGACATCCGAAATAGTTATCCCGAAGATAACAGAAAGATATCAGAAAAGCCTCTTACGCGCCATCTGAGGATATCTTTAAGAGCTCATTAGTTAGAAGTCAGAAAGATAACATTTTTTAGAGATCTTAAAGAAATCAGTTTACGGAGATCATAATGTCAATACTTTTGGGTTTTTCATATCTATGATATATGCCGGCTACAAATGGCTGAGAAATTTTGTGATGAATTTGTGCAAGAATGGGATAAAGTTGACTCGTCGAACTTTTAGCAATTGGCAGCCCATCGATATCAATATTAATGACAAATTGACAATCATGTCCGGTAGAGTATAATAATCAATAATCCTCAATTGATCAGTCAAGGCATTTTTTAACCCGTAATGAAAATATTGACCAGGAGAAACTTCACGAGTTACTATCGGTGTTTCCGGTGGACCAAGTAATGTCCAATAACCAAGAGGTATATTACTGAATTCTTCTTGATTCGATGTTTTTAATATTTTTAGGCATTTACTCGCTGCTTCACGTGATATATTGGAATCAGTCACCCACTGAGCTAGTTTCGATGATAAACGTTTCATTAATAGCTACAAAAGCATTATTTTTTAATTGATTACAGATCGATAATATACGTGTCAGAATTGCCACTAGTTTCATTGACAGAACTATAATTGCTTATTTCATTTTCATTAAGTTTTTCGCTATCAATATTATTATCTGGATTAATATTTCTTTTATTACCAACATCATCTAATTCATCACAAGATATATTATTACTCACAAAGCATGAATTATTTTCTACTGTTTTAGTTTCATCACTAGATGAATTTTCAAAATTAAGTAATCAATTAAAAAAACAACGTATTCGTTTATTTTTTTGACCTTTACGCAAATTTAAAAAATTTTTTCTTTCCGACATTTTGCTATTGTATTTTTAATAACTAATTATATGTCATTACTTTAGAGTAAAATCAATAAATAATATTTATAATCATTGGTACTTATAGGTTACAATGACATTAGTTGACAAAAGTTGAGGTTAGAATAGTCTCATAAGAAAGTTATTTTTTTATGTTCTAGAGACATCCATAAATAGTTATCACTTTGCTAACTTTCAGATTTCATTTAAATGACCTCAATATAAAGTTATCAAAACGATAACATTTTTCTGAGCTCTTAAAGGTAACATTTTTTGGGTAACATTATGTCATCTTTTTGATATTGATGCCGGACGGGATACTTCTTCTGCATTCTAACTATTTTATAAGTAATTATTTGATTATTATCTGTATTTTTAATTGTTTAATGTATTTCAATTCATTTTTCTTATATCCACGGGTGAGTCAAAAAGTTGGGGATTTTCTCGGGATTTTCCGTGACTTTAAGACTCCCGTGAACGGTGTAATTAGCCACTCCGATATTTTATACTTGATAATACTTTCTCTCTCTCTTCAACGTAGCATTGAATTCAAATTGATTAATAAATTTAGTTTCTCGTGCCCATTAACCATTTGCGCGTTAAATAAATTTATTTCATTGTCGCTGGGCACTTATTTATTTCTAAAAGAAATCAATTTATAAGTAAAGGGGAATACATTCTCAAAGCTTTAAATATTCTTACGATATCAATTAACATCATAAGATTTTATTGTTAGTGAGTAATTATATTTGTTATTTTATTTATTATTTTTTTTTTAATTATGTTCATAGAAATGTTTTTAAAGATACATAGTGAGAATTACAAAAGAAATAAGTTCAAAGATGGTGTTAAAAAAAAAAAAATGTGGACGTTCCAAACTGGATAATTCATACGGGAGCACGAAGAAAATTCCGGTAAAAACCAAATACAATTTGCAAAAAAAAGCTTTTTTTCATCCGTAAGTTCACTTCTAATTTATTATTATGAACTATTATATGCAGCTTTAGAGTAGAGCTTTAGAGTTATTAGATAGTATACAGAAAAAAAGGTTAATTTGACTTGAGGTATTTTTTTTTACCCAAGAAACTTTTAAGTGACTTGAACGAACCTCAAAAATTTTTTAAGCGAAGTAACATATTTTCTCAAATTATAAAATCATGAATTAAAAAATAAATCTTAAGCTAATAAATTTGTATAATTCGTCCAATAATATAATTATGAAAAGAATTTGTATTTATTGATGTAATAAACAGTTTTCTTAAGCGAAGAATGTTACTTCAAGCATGTTAATCCAAGGTATCTCTCGAGTTGAGAATATTATATTTCCTATCCGAGATCAGCATTACTTGACCTAAGAAATTCTTATTCTCGGTTTAAGAAATTAATTTTTTTACTTTCAAATTCAAAAATTTGTTTATTTCAAGTTAAGAAATTATTTTATTAGACTTAATGAAGTAACAGTCTTTAGCCAAAATAGATATTTCTTGAGTTGAGAAAATCACTGCTTCTGTCGAGTAAGGTTTTTCTCAGTTTAGGGAAATAATCCTTTCAGACAAAGAAAATAATTTCTAGATCTGAAGAATTTTTCATTTTAATCAAATAGAAATTTTTTATTTTATTCACGAACAAAATTTTGAACAACATTTCCTTCTTGATTCAGGATAATTTTTTTTTCTGTGTAAAGTAGAATAAAAGTATTACTTTTGAAATATTTCAGAATCGAAAAAACGATATCAAAAAAAAAACTACCACAGAAAAGCGATCTTGATAAAGCAATTACTCAAATGGAAAATTGTACAAAGAGTGACAGACAGCTTTTAAACAAAAAGAAAAATGAAACCCTACCAAAAGTGAGCAAAGAAACGTTTAATACATTCTCATTCCTTTATTTATTACTTTAAGATATTTAGCCTTAAATAGAGCATGAAAAATAAGTATAACTTAAATGAGGTCTTATCAAGGATTCACTATCTTAAAATAATTGCTATGCACAGCAAAAGCTCTGTAAGTTTTTAAGAACAATATAGTTTTGTGAGTGCGACATTGATTGAAAAGCTATCATAATTACCCGGGAAAAGATGATCAGACCTGGTCACACATGAAAAATGACCATGCCTGACCAGGCCTGGTCAGGCATGTTCAGGTCTGACCAGGTATGTTCATGCCTGTTCATGCCCATCCAGAAAAAAAAATTATATATAAAAAATGGCCCTATATAATTGTATATAATTATGTATAACTATATTATATTATATATAATTATTGCTATAAAAATAAAAAAAAAAAAATAAAAATTCGAGCGTGTGCAGGATTTGAACCGTGGGCCTTGCGCTCGAAAGTTTAACACGCTACCCACTGACCTAAGAGATTTAGATGGAAAGTAAGTTTTGTAGGAACTTTAAGTGATAAAAATCTTATATGTGATAGATTCTTGGTCAACAAAATTTTATATCTATGAACAGCCATGCACAGACATGAACAGACATGATCAGGCCTGAGCGTGTTTAACGCTTCAGACATGAACAGGCATGAACAGACATAAACAGCCATGAACAGACATGAACAAGTATGATCAGCCCTGAGTGTATTTAACGCTTCAGACATGAACAGCCATAAACAGACATGAACTGCCATGAACACCTATGATCAGGGTTGAGCGTGTTTAACGTTTCAGACATGAACAGGTATGCTCAGGCCTGAGTTTATTTAACGCTTCAGACATGAATAGGCATGACCAGACATGAACAGGTATGGTCAGGCCTTAGTGTATTTAACGCTTCAGACATGAACAGACATGAACAGGCATGAACATACATGAACAGGTATGCTCAGGCCTGAGTTTATTTAACGCTTGACATGAACAAGCATAACCAGCCATGACCAGGTATGATCAGGTCTGAGCGTATTTAACGCTTCAGGCATGAACAGATATAAACAGCCATGAACGGACATGATCAGGCCTGAGTGTATTTAACGCTTCAGACATGAACAGGCATGGACAGGTATGATTAGGCCTGATCATGTCTGATTTCAGGCCTGATCATACATGAACAGGCATGATCAGGTCTGATCATTTGTTCCCGGGTAATATTATCTTTGAGTAAAAACCTAAAGACGCTTTTGAAATTAGCAGACAACTAAAAATTTTCTAATTTTTTTTTTTCGAACAAATCAATTACAAAAAAAATAATTATAAATATGTACCTGTAGAAAATTTAAAAAACTACAGGTGTGATTTTTTTAAATATTTTTTTTTTATAATTTATCGTTTTATAAAATAAAAAATCATTAGATGTCGGCTAACTTCAGTATCACTGTACTAAGTTATATTGCTTAGTACCGATTTACTCCAACCAAGTCAGATTAAAGTCACGTTGTCTTGGATTTGATTTAGTTGTCTTAAATTTATAAGTTAAAAAAGTCATATATAAGTCAAAAGAGTTATAGCAGTTAAAATCAAGTAAATTAAGTCAAAAGCAAGTAAACTAAGTCAAAAAAGTCAAAATCAAGTTATTTTTTTGACTCGGGTGAGCTAAAGAGATGAAGAACAAGAAATAATAAAATTTAACTTACGGTGATTAGTCAAGTTCTAATAAAAATTACATTTCCAGTCGAAATAGTGCTATTGTACTCTACTGGATTCGCAATTATATCACTTAGAATTCACAAATCTGTCTTGATTTCAAAAACTGACAGTTCTGTTGCCGCACAGGATAGTCATATGTTGCTGCAGCAAAAAAGTGCTATTGTAGCTGTAGTAAGGTTTTGTTGCAGCAGCAGGAAAGTCGTGTGGATATAACAAAGGCAGTTTTGTTACTGTAACAATGCTGCTTCTGATTATGCTATTATTAAAATTATAAAAATTTTCCATTGAAAAATTTTGTATCTTGAACTTCGAAACTTTAAAATGCTGTTCGTTATCTCTATATAACAATTATTGATAAAATTATAGCCTTTTAAAAATCATCGAGAGTTTTTATAAAAATTTTGTTCATTTTGATCTGTTATATAGCAACACTGAATTAATAATCTTTAGATTTATTGTTAGTATAATCAAAAAATGAAGTAATTCCTTTTTTTTTAGCATGACCAAGAACACTTACAAGAAGTACCCCATGTAAATATGAATATAAATAATTTTATCGGTCCTGAAGAATGTACTGGGAATAAAATGGACATTATTATGGACAGGAATCCTACAAATAGAATTTTAGATAAGGAAGTGACTCATGACTCGAAAGAAATTCCTAAAGATTTGCTGATTAACAATCTTTTAGTCATGGCAATTAAATGGCGGCGCAGTACGACGTATACTGTGGCTCAGGATATTTTAAATTTAGTTAACATATCATGCAAAACTAATAATTCTAAAAGTTCTAAATATTATTGGAAAATTATTTTAGACCGATACTCTCAACGTATTTCGACTCATTTTACTTGTAATAATTGTGGTAATTACCTAGGTTGTCAAAATGATCTCCCTGATATTTGTGACTGTTGTCAACTAAAAGTCGATTATAAATCTAATGAGGGTTCATTTTTACGCATACCATTAGCAGATCAACTTCAGGACTTATTCGAAAAAACTGATGCACATAATTTATATTCAAATAATCGTGAAAAAATCAATCAATACGGTCTTGAGGACATTTATGACGGTAAAATGTATAAAAATCATTCGTTTAATGACAACATGATATCTTTAAACTTTAGCGTAGACGGAGCACCAATTTTTGAAAGCTCAAATACATCTATTTACCCTGTTCTTTGCACTGTCAACGAATTAATTCCACATGATAGAAGAAATAATATTCTTTTATCAAGTGTCTGGTTTGGAGTAGGTAAACCCAAAGATATGAACAGTTATTTAAAACCATTTGTGACTGATGCGAAGGAGCTACTCAGCAATGGATTCACCTATTGTTATAAGGATCAAACGTATAAAAAAACTGTTGTAATTTTGATGGGCATTTGCGATTCAGTTGCACGTCCACTTGTAAGATGCTTAACACAATTTAATGGTAAATACGGATGTGGATTATGCTTGAATCCAGGAATTTCAGTACAAAAGGGGAAAGGTTATACCAGAGTATACCCAATAATTAATGACGATCCCTTTGGAGAAGGCTTACGGAACCATAAAGATACATTGTTACATGCGAAGCAAAAAAACAAAGAAAATAGAAAAGGAATAAAAAATATATTGTTACGTCTAACATGCAATTATCATGTACAGTCTCTTATTTCGAGTCAAGACACTTAAGTCCTTTACTCGGGCGACGGAGACCTCGTCGTTACGGTAATGAGTATGAGGAATAAAATCAATATAGATAATTATTCTAAAGAAATAGTAAAAAAACGACTGGATAACTTACAATTGTTATTTATAAAATTTATTCAGCTTCCGTTGTACAAATTGATGGTTGTTGTTAGTTGGAAGATCGTTGCATTTTGTAAATCGTATAGTAGCCCGGGCAAGGACCCCGTATTCAACGCTTGCTCAGTCCGTACCCCTGGGTGGTTGCGGATTTGCGGTATACCGAGAGTTGAGAACCGTGCAGAACAATTCCTTAGCGCGACGCGTTGTATAATTATTTCGACGGAGTTTTTAGCTTAGCTGAGATTTGAAGACTGGACTACACTGCACTGGACTGGACTAGACTGGACTATTAGACCGAAAAACTGCGGGTTTATATAGTCCGAAATCGAGGGGAACCGAGCCATGCCCCTGGATCTTGTACACTAGAGAAGAGGTGCTTGCTGTATTTAGTTTTATGGGTTTTCTAGTGACTTCTAAATGTGCTTCTCCTCCTGCGGTTTTATTCTGCACGTGCGGTAGCCAAGGTTAAGTAAAAAAAAAAAAGAGAAGAATAATTAATAATTAGATAATTTCTTCAAATTATTCGAATTGGTCTTTTATAAAATATTTTCAACACGGATGCAGGTTATCCGAAAAATTCAGCATCCTCTTAGGAGATTGAGAATTAATGCATCTTTAATTTAAGAAGGTTCTGGAAGCGTAAACATATACTTGTTCTTGGTGGTACGCGTCATCCCGGCTTGGCCTCCAACGGATGGAGGGGTACCATCTAAGAGGTATCGCCTAACACCAGAGCGGCTACTGGGTGACTCCTGTTACTGGGTAATTAAAACGAGAGCTCTTGGAGAATAGCTAGAATCATCGGTTGACACGTGTGATGTCAGGGCTGAGGTCTTATGGCTCATAAATCACGCGACTGCGGTCTTGAGTAGAAATAAAGGAATTAGAGAACTAGCGCGAGTGTGTTTTAGTTTACTCGTGAAATTAGGGGTCCTCTCTTGCTCTTCCCTTCTCAGCGTTAAAAGAGGCACACTGAATTCGAGAGTGAGTGTACTTAGTATATGTGTTGAGTAATATGTTATTACTCTGTACCCATGCAGGCTACGTCAACTATCTTTTATGTTTTTATGTTCTCCTATTTCAGATGACTGGGAAGATGTGTGTATAAGCCCCCTTACGTGTATGAGTACGCGCTCCGGCACTCTTTTCTTTATTATGCTATGTATACGCGTTACATATGAAGACATTACTAAGAAATTTAAAATAATAGTGGTATTAGCTATTGGAACTACAGTTTACCAACCTCCGATTACTCTGCGTTTTGGAGGATATTTAATAAGCCACGAAAGGGATGAATGCCGTTCGGCTAATTCGCCACGTCAATGCCCGAATTCCTTTTGAAGATTATAATGCCCCATATTTATACACGGGGAATGTAGAGGGTATCCGAGAGATGGCCAGTGTATTAACGCGGTTTCTTAATTAAATAAAGCAATACAAGTTATTTTTTGTGTTTTAATATGTTTGACTGTGTTTGAATGTTTTTATTACCCTAGTAATAATAAAATCGCCATGGTTACTTTAATAATAAAATTTTGAACTCGGTTACGAGGGGACACGCACAGTTCTCACCGCTCTAGATCCCACCACTTCGCGTATTCCCCGCTCCGACTTGGAAGAGAGCTTCTGTAGCAATAATACCTCTTCTTATGTTTAGAGAATTTTGTCGGTACCAGGGTACGATAGAATTTCAACAAACAAATTTTATTTTTAATTTATCTTTGGTGTCCTCACCCAGGCCGTAACATATATCCGTCCTTTGTGAAATACTAAATTACGACATCATCAATAACTTAGATGCTGATTGGATGCATTGCGTTGGCCTTGGTGTTTGTCGTCAATTTGCGAATTTGTGGTTCGATAAAAAAAAATTTAGCGAAGAATTTTATTTCGGAGATATCATTGACTTGATTGATTCATGTATTACGTCATTTCGTCCAACATCTAACATTTCTAGAACACCAAGACCTTTGTCTGATCGCGTTCACATGAAAGCCCATGAATGGATAGTTTTTCTTTTAATATACAGTTTACCTCTGTTAAAAATGTTTTTCTCAAACAAATTCGTCAGTCATTGGGCTTTATTAGTGGAAGGTATTTTGACTTTAGTTAAAAAATCAGTCATGAAATCCGAAGTTAAATATGCTGCTGAATGTTTAAACGACTTCATTCTTGGTGTTCAATTACTTTATGGAGAAAAGTATGTGAGCTTCAATGTCCATCTTCTGTCTCATTTAGCCACTAGTGTCGAAAACTGGGGTCCTCTGTATACGAAGAGCGCTTTTATTTATAAAGATTTTAACCAAACAATAAAAGCGTATGTGAAAAATCCTAATGACGTTGAATTACAAATATGTAATTCGTTTCGGTTAAAATGTGTGATTGATCGATTGTCACGGTTGTGATGGAATGATTTGAATTATCATCAAAAAAAATTTTTATTAACTTTATTGGAGAGAAAAAAAAACCTGTATCTAACTTTCAGATAAGTAATTGTAGAGTTTTAGGTAAATCAACATTTTTAAAAAAATTAACAGATAATCAATCCCTCGCCATTGAACGTTCAAATATTAAGATCGATCAAAATTCATCGATATTCACGTTCAACAGATGTATTATTAATAGCGAAGTGATTACAAGTCAAAATTACTGTCGAGAGAAAAAAAGAATTAATTATATAGTAATGCTACAGGATAATCAAATATTTGAGATTAACGATTTTATTGGTTTCAAATCAAATTTTGGTCAGAGAAGTTATTTATTAGGTTTCTACTACACATTAAAAAATGAACCTTTCATTAAAAGTAGAAAACTTGATCATTTAGTAATGTTAGATAAAAAAATAGATATATTAGTCGCTGTAAATACTGAATCTATAAAAAAAAAGTTGTGGTCCTAGAAATGGTAAAATTCAACTCTTATGTAGCTTGCTTACCGACGTGTGAATTAGAACTATTGACGTAATCATAATAAATGTATATATATTAGGATGTGTCATTTCAGAGCAACATTTTTTTTTTAAGCGCATGAGAAAAAAATCATAGTTCAACACAAAAAAATCGGTCTGTCGGTTGACCCTGTGGGCCAGCCCCAAAACTTTCCGCCCATTTCGAGCTCTTTGAGCTCGAAAATACTTCTGTATGCGTTTATTTTCGAAAAATAACGTTTTAGTCTAGTCGAGAAATGAGTTTTCTGCGAAAAATCGTTGATATTTTCTTAAAAATATGGCGATTGGTGCAATGGATTCAGAATTTCATTCTGAGAAATGGGTATTTTTTTTTTTATCCGCCATTAAAAATTGCATTTGTTATAAACAAAAAACGAAGAGACAAAAAGGGAGTCTCCGTTTTTTAGCTATAACTTCAAAAGTATTAAAGATATCTGAAATTTAAAAAAAGATCCTAAAAGAGGAGGAAATTTCAGTAAAAAAAGGCTCCACTCCCCCAGTTGTAGCTCCATTATTTATAATTTTAATTTAACGTTGAAAGTTAGGCTCCGCGCGGCCGTTTCGGTGCCTACGCGCCGTCGCCAAGCAAAGTATGGAACACAAAATAATTTTTTTATAACATAAAATATTAATTTAAAAATCTGAATAAATTATAGTGTCATCTAGACACTTGAAGAAATATAACCCCGCATAGAAAGAATTTTTAGCTTGATTTTTGTTTAAGTTATTTAATTGTTAATTAACAAATTTTTCGGAGACTTGAGTTTTTATAAAATCTCATAAAAATGTTTAAAAAATGTGCCTATAAATTTTTTTTCTTTTGGGAGCTCTTGTTATATAAGTAATGAACAAGATCTCGCTGTAATAGTTTATAAAAGTTTTTTCATTTGTTTATAATGATTTTTCCAAGTAATCAAAAATTGAAATATCCGGCTAATGTTATAAAAAATTTTTTTTTCCAAAATCTTCAATTTTGGTTGTTTTTGGATTCATTTATTGCGTTTAGTAGCATGGCTCAAAAATTTTCAACATTAATTGTTTAAAAATTTTTTATAAACAAATAGAGAAATTGAATATTTTTGAAAAATTTTTTTTTGTCATTCTGTTGTCTTTGTAAAATAATGATTTTTAAAAGAAAAATTTTTTCTTAAAAAAATTTTTTAATTGTTTATAATTGTTTTTTTCATTTATCCACCATTCAAATTATTTATTAAGAAATCATTTTTTTTTCAAAAATCATTATTTACAATTCTCAATATTATTATGGAAAAAAATTTTTTTTATTTCAATTTTCTTTGTTTATTTTATAAACAATTTGTTATAAACAAATTTTCATTTTCATTATATTTTTTTTCCGTAGCTTTAAAAAATTACAAATACAGTCTTGTGTATTAAAGTTATAAAAAAATTTTTTTTCTATTTTTTATTGAATTTTAAAATACTTTACCCCCTCAAAGTTGAAGCGGTCAACTATTTTATCAACTTATAAATTGTTATAACTTTTAAACTATTGATGATACGGTCTTAGACATGCAAGCCGATCTTTTAGACAATTTATTGATTTATATAATAAATTTTTTAAATGCTCGATATCTATTATGGTTCAATTTTTATAAACATTTGTTTATAAAAAAATACATTACTTGAATTTTAAATTAATTATATCTTTTAAACTATTGAAGTTACGACTTTTATGATTCAGGGCATTTTTATAGAGTAATTATTGGACTACTTAAAAATAATTTTTTTATATTTTTTATTTCATTTGTTTATCATTTTTTCTTTATTTATTTAAATTATTACACGGTTAAGGGTACATTTTCTTGATTTTATTGGCCTTATATTCTTATCTAATGCCAATTCATAGTGCTCTTGCTGTTTTTTTTCAGTTTTGAAATTTTCAATTTATTATTTAACGTATGTCAAAGCAAAAACTCTAAATTTTTGTTAGTTGTACAGCCTAGAAGGCAGTTATGGAATCGAATGAACTTTTTACAATTTTTTTAATTAGATTTGCGTAAAAAACTATAAAAATGAAATATAAAACCAAATTATTTATTCCCAAATGCCTCTTCTATTTTTAGTTTATAGTTTTTAAATTTCAAATATTTCAAAGTGCATGGGAAAATATTTAGTTCTATGCATATTTTTCAAAATTGGAACAATAAAATATAGAATCATAAACATAAACAACAAACACAAGTAAGTATTTTTATAGTTTTTTTCAAAACTGAAAAAAAAACAGCAAGAGCAACATGAATTTGCATTAGATAAGAATATAAGGCCAATAAAATCAAGAAAATGTACCCTTAACCGTGTAATAATTTAAATAAATAAAGAAAAAATGATAAACAAATGAAATTGAAAATATAAAAAAATTATTTTTAAGTAGTCCAATAATTACTCTATAAAAATGCCCTGAATCATAAAAGTCGTAACTTCAATAGTTTAAAAGATATAATTAATTTAAAATTCAAGTAATGTATTTTTTTATAAACAAATGTTTATAAAAATTGAACCATAATAGATATCGAGCATTTAAAAAATTTATTATATAAATCAATAAATTGTCTAAAAGATCGGCTTGCATGTCTAAGACCGTATCATCAATAGTTTAAAAGTTATAACAATTTATAAGTTGATAAAATAGTTGACCGCTTCAACTTTGAGGGGGTAAAGTATTTTAAAATTCAATAAAAAATAGAAAAAAAAATTTTTTATAACTTTAATACACAAGACTGTATTTGTAATTTTTTAAAGCTACGGAAAAAAAATATAATGAAAATGAAAATTTGTTTATAACAAATTGTTTATAAAATAAACAAAGAAAATTGAAATAAAAAAAATTTTTTTTTTCATAATAATATTGAGAATTGTAAATAATGATTTTTGAAAAAAAAATGATTCCTTAATAAATAATTTAAATGGTGGATAAATGAAAAAAACAATTATAAACAATTAAAAAATTTTTTTAAGAAAAAATTTTTCTTTTAAAAATCATTATTTTACAAAGACAACAGAATGACAAAAAAAAATTTTTCAAAAATATTCAATTTCTCTATTTGTTTATAAAAAATTTTTAAACAATTAATGTTAAAAATTTTTGAGCCATGCTACTAAACGCAATAAATGAATCCAAAAACAACCAAAATTGAAGATTTTGGAAAAAAAAATTTTTTTATAACATTAGCCGGATATTTCAATTTTTGATTACTTGGAAAAATCATTATAAACAAATGAAAAAACTTTTATAAACTATTACAGCGAGATCTTGTTCATTACTTATATAACAATAGCTCCCAAAAGAAAAAAAATTTATAGGCACATTTTTTAAACATTTTTATGAGATTTTATAAAAACTCAAGTCTCCGAAAAATTTGTTAATTAACAATTAAATAACTTAAACAAAAATCAAGCTAAAAATTCTTTCTATGCGGGGTTATATTCCTTCAAGTGTCTAGATGACACTATAATTTATTCAGATTTTTAAATTAATATTTTATGTTATAAAAAAATTATTTTGTGTTGCATACTTTGCTTGGCGACGGCGCGTAGGCACCGAAACGGCCGCGCGGAGCCTAACTTTCAACGTTAAATTAAAATTATAAATAATGGAGCTACAACTGGGGGAGTGGAGCCTTTTTTTACTGAAATTTCCTCCTCTTTTAGGATCTTTTTTTGAATTTCAGATATCTTTAATACTTTTGAAGTTATAGCTAAAAAACGGAGACTCCCTTTTTGTCTCTTCGTTTTTTGTTTATAACAAATGCAATTTTTAATGGCGGATAAAAAAAAAATACCCATTTCTCAGAATAAAATTCTGAATCCATTGCACCAATCGCCATATTTTTTAGAAAATATCAACGATTTTTCGCAGAAAACTCACTTCTCGACTAGACTATTTTTTACCATTTTTTCTACAAAGATATCTCTCAAACGAATGAACCGATTGAGACGTTTAAGGTGGCAATCGACGCGTTTTATTGAGTTCTACAACTGATCAAATTTTGAAATTGATTTCTCGAGTCGTTTTTGAGAAATTTTCAAAATACTAGAAAAAAATTTTTTTTTTAATTCTTTCGTTAACGGTTTCTCTCGAACAAATAAACTGATTTTGATTTTTGAGGCGGCATTCGACGCGGCTTACAAAGCTTAAGAGCGGATTAGATCTTGGGATCAATCTATTCAGTGAATTAAAAGTTATTCAAAAAAAACAGTTTTCAGGAAATTTTATTTTTGAAATATCTCCGATCGTACTCGACCGATTAAGCTCAAATTCTCAGTGTTTATAGTAAATAGAAAGCCGCGTCGAATGACACCTTAAAGTTCAAAATCAGTTTATCCGTTCAAAAGTTACAGAATATTTACATACGTACGTACGTACATACATACATACGTACACTCGGACATCATCGTGAAATTAGTCAGAATAGCTTCCTAGGACCTCAAAACGTCGACATCTGTTGGAATTTCGATTTTCACAAATCGGACTGAAACCAATAACTTCCCGAATTTTTGAAAATTTGCAATTTTCTTAGCGGGAAGTTAAAAAAAATTTACGCACAAGAAAAAAAATTCTATGTCGATTACAGACCTAGCTCATTGAAAAAATCGATTTCCCATTTAAATAACACGGGAAAATTTTATTTTCAACTTTGAGTATTTTTAACTCGTTACCTAATCAATAGATCGAATAGACTAACACTGTTTTTGTAGGAAATTGTTCGCGCTACAAAAAAGGCCTCTTATCATTTTTTGATAAATCTTTCTGTTCAAAAGTTATTGGAATCCGAAGTTAAGCTCTAGTAAATTTCGAGATCTTTTTACTTTTCCGGTGAAACTATCAGATTTATCACAAAATGTCATGGGTTTTTTTTTATTGGAAATTTCATTGCCTATAAATTATTATTAGTAATGTTTTTTCAAATACCGCCTTGTTTTGTAGTTATTTTTATTTTAATTTCAAGCTCTTAAAAAAGTAGTGTTCTGATCGATTTAAAGAGCTCAACATTGAAATGAAAATAACTAGAAAACATTACGGAATTTGAAAAAATTTTATATATTATAATTTGTAGAGAGTGAAATTTCCAATAATAAAGATCCTATGACATTTTGTGATAAATCTGATAGTTTCACGGGAAAAGTAAAAAGATCTCGAAATTTTCTAGAGCTCAACTTCGAACTCCAATAACTTTTGAACAGATAGATTTATCAAAAAATGATAAGAGACCTTTTTTGTAGCGCGTACAATTTTCTACAAAAATATGTATCAGTCTATTCGATCTATCGATTAGTTAACGAGTTAAAAATTCTCAAAGTTGAAAATAAAATTTTTCCGTGTTGTTCAAACGGGAAATCGATTTTTTCAATAAGCTAGGTCTGTAATCGACATAGAGTTTTCTTTCTTGCGCGTAAATTTTATTTTTGTGTTGAACTATGATTTTTTCTCCCATGCACTTAAAAAAAAAATGTTGCTCTGAAATGACACACCCATATATATATATATATATATATATATATATATATATATATATATATATATATATATATATATATATACATACATATATAAATTTATTAACGAATGGTATTTTTTAGCTCTGCTCAACTAATTATGATAGTTTATGACAAAATTCCTTGTAAAATCGACCATGAGGACAAATACAATAGTTAGATTTTTAAGAAAATCTACCTAAAAAAAAATAGTTGACTTTTTTGACCCACCCTAGTATGCATGTATTAACGTATTATGTATGTATGTAAATATCTGTAACTTTTGAACAGATGAACCGATTTTGATCTTTAAGGTGTCATTCGACGCGGCTTGTCAATATCTAAAAGCTGAAAAAAAATTAAGCTTCATCAGTAGGTCTTGTTCAGAGATATTCCAAAAATAAACTTTTTCAAAAATGTTTTTTTTGGATAACTTGTAATGTGCTCAATGAATTGATTCCAAAATCAACTGGGCTCTGAAGCGTCATAAGTCGCGTTGAATGCCACCTCAACCATCAAAATTGGTTAATTCGTTCAAGAGTAACCGTTGTCGAAAGAATTAAAAAAAAAAATTATTTTAGTATTTCCGAAATTTCTCAAAAACGACTCCATTAATCAATTTCAAAATCTAATCAGTTGTAGAACTCAATAAAACGCGTCGATTGCTACCTCAACCAACTCAATCGGTTTATTCGTTCGAGAGATATCGTAGAAATAATGGTAACAAACATTTTTTTATCGAAAACAAAGGCATAGAAAAGTATTTTCGAGCTCGTAGATAAGAGATCACTATATTATAAAATCCACCAATATTGAGCTTGCTCAATGTTTCGCATTATGGTAAAGAAGAAGGGATTTTGCAGCGCGAGTACGTCCAAAAGAGTGAGGAATCGGCCTCCGATCGGCGGAGGTGAACTTAGGTCCCGTTACATTAATTAATTATATGTTAAAGTCCACCAGCTGCTGTGAACTTTGATTTGGCTTGAATAATTAGAGTGTCTCATACCTCGGAAGCTAGAAAATCTATCAGGGCAGCAGTATTTTTGATTAACACACAAAAATATTAAATATTTAACATGAAAATTTTTAACACAGACTCATTTTTTTTCCTCCTTCTTGGCTATCGTCCCAATTGGGCCACATGCCACTTCACACATACTCATTTCTCAACACAAATACGAAAATTTTTTTTACTGTGCGTAGATAATATCAATGAACCTCCAACGGTTGAAATAAATGATGAAGAGCAAGATAATAATGAAAAGAGTGGAAATGATTGAGAATGTGGAAAGGATGGTATAAAGGTTGGAAATGGAGTGGAAAATGAAGAGGATTTTTCTGATGACAAAAATGCAGACGATGTGATAAATGAAGAGGTTGTATCAGAAAAGGACTCGGATGATGAAATAGATGAGAGTAGTGAGGAGCAGGTCCCGGAGAAAGACGATATCCTTCGGAAAATTCGAGAAGGTACTCACCTTGTTTGTAAAATCTTATAGAATCCAATAGATTCTCATGAATTCTCATAGAGATTTTAGAAGAATGAATAAGTTCTATGAGAAGTGTTATAGTTAAGTATGGGCTTCATACATACAGCTATAAGAATCTATCGGATTTTTAGGGTAGGACGAAGAAAACAGCAAATAGGTTGAGACAAATATTCGATTTGATTTTATCGAGCGATGTTATTATTATTATTATTATTATTATTATTATTATTATTATTATTATTATTATTATTATTATTATTATTATTATTATTATTATTATTATTATTATTATTATTATTATTATTATTATTATTATTATTATTATTATTATTTCTTTTTTAGTTAAATGCTCAGGGGGTTATCCCCGGTAGTCCGACTCTACCGAGGGCCTCACCTGAGCGCCAAATCGTTACTGCTGCGATGCTTCATCAACAAGATGATCAACATGCGCAGCAGGCCAAGTTTCGTTGCCTAAGGAGACAGAGGGATCCGAGTATCACAGCCTTTTGCATCCGCGATGCCAAAAACTCAACTTGCGATAAACAAGTTGGGATTTTAGCCAATGCAGACACAAAAGACTGTTTCATCCCTCCTAGGACGCCAACAATGAGTACGACAAGCTTGACACGGTAGCCTGGGTAAAGTTTGCCAATTTCAAACAGGAGATCCTGATATATCTCGTGTTTGTGCTCCTCTTTTACCGTGATGTTATACTCAGCCGGAGCTGAGAACTCAATAACATAAATGTTACGAGCAGTTTTATCGAAGAGCACAATATCAGGTTTATTATGATCGATTTTCCGCGTTGTTGCGAATGGCACGTTCCAATAAATACGGCAACGGTCATTCTCAACAACTTGCGGAATATCTCCTGGCAGGTAAGGCAGCACTGGTGTTTTGTCGATACCGTGCGTGTGTCTAAGATGGTAATAAAGTACTCGCAGAGCAGCATTATGGCGCTGGATGTATGCATTTCTGACCAGCACAGTACATGCTGACAAAAGATGCATAAGCGTCTCTGGATGCTGTTTACAAACCCTACACAAAGTGTCGGGTAGCTGCGTCTGGAGCACTTTAGCACGGTATTCGAGAGTGTTAATAACACCATCTTGGCAGGCAAAAATATATCCTTCGGTCTCGGACATCAGGCCAGCTGACTTAAGGAAGGAAAACGTCAGCTGTGTGGACAAGCCATGATCACGCACGTGTTTAAAGAACGCACTGTGCATAGACTTGTCCATATGTGTGCTGAGCAGTTTTTGTTGCTCAGCGTTCCTGACGACCGTCTTAAATTCCTCCTTAGGGAATCCAATAAGCGGGTTTACTCTTCCAAGACCGAGGGATTTTGCCGCGTAAATTGCTGCCTTATGTAAAAACGCTCCCTTACGCCTATTCTCATGACTATGAACAATTTGCATAAGAAAGTCGTCTTCATCTGCTGTGAAATTGACAACCTTGTATGTTATACCCAGAACCAAACGATCATGTAGACACTCCAAGCTCTGTAGACCTCTCCCTCCGATGTGCCGGGAAAGGTATAATCTGGTGATTGAGGATTTAGGGTGCATGCTCCGATGCATGTTCATGACTTTGCGTGTCTTGATATCGAGATCTCTGAGCCCTTTTCGGGCCCATTTAAGAACACCGAAAGAGAACAGAAGTACTGGGAGAGCAAGCATGTTTGTTGCAGAGACTTTGTTTTTTCCGGAAAGTTCTGATGACCAGATTTTTCGGAGTCTCCGTACATACTCGCTGCAGAGAGTCGTTTTGATTTTCGAGATGTCCTGCATAGGACTTCCATCAATCCCTAGATATTTGTACGACTCTCCGGCGTCAAGATGGTCTATGACGCTCCCATCTACTAACTCGATATCTTCACGCACATTGGAACACTTACCCATCACCAGATTAACGACCGCGCCATATTTACATTCGACAAAAATTATTTATCAATAATAATATCTTTATTTGTAATTTTTTTTTTAAATTATTAAAAAACGCCTTAAACAGTTAAAGTGAGCGACTAATGGTACTGACCGGGTATATTACCTTATATGAGGTTAAAGAAAAATTAATAATGAATTTGAATTTTTTTTTCTTTTTTATTTTTTCGGCGAAACTATTTAAGTTATTACAGAATGTCATAGGCCTTTTTTCTAGAGAATGTTATTCTGTACAAATTATCATAAAAAACAATCTGTCTGTCGGTTAACCCTGCGGTCCAGTCCCAAAACTTGCCGCTGTTTTCGAACTTCTTGAGCTCGAAAACATTGTTGTGAATACATTTTCGAGCTCTCCGCGCAAATGCAATCTTCGAAATGCATAAAATGTTAAAGCTCCGGTGAAACAGTACACCGAAAAAAAAACTATTTGGCTCAAAGTAATTTTTGATTAGCTGAAAACAATTTTTTTCAACGCTCTGAAATTGTTGGAAAAGATATGTAGAGAGTCCTGAAACTTTGGACAGCTTTAACAGCAAAATCATTTGGTGCTCAAGTAGGACTACCCGGAGAAAAATGTCAAGTGAATATGTATATGCAGCACAGTAATATTTACATTACTCTATAGTTTGTGTTCTGCCGCTCTTATGCACAAACTATAGAGTAATGTAATTATCACTGTGCTGCACAGGCGTATTGACTTGACATTTCTCTCCGTGTATCCGATGAACCGAAACTAATTTCTTTCTCTTTAAAACAAAAAAAAATGAAACTGATGAACTCTGGGCATATACTACAGCTTTGATATCTGGAGATTTTAGAATTTTTGTTCAGACACCAAATCAATTTTGATTATTTTTCCCTCTACAATTTTAATTGAAACAAAAAAAGTTGAATTATGTGTAGTTTTTAAGATACATTTAAAATATCTTTTCAATATATGTATTAGGTTGCTTCGTTTGAAACGACTATTTTTTTTTTCGCTCCCATCCCGAAATTTTGTTAAAAATATCCCCCAAAAAATTCCCTGAGAGTTTGAACCCTTAATATTAATATTAAGTACTTTCCCAGAGCAGGTGAAGATTTCCCATTTAAAATACACGTAAACTTGGGTTTTTATTTTTTAAACTTCTATAACTCCACGGCATTTTATGATATCATCCCGCCCAAAGTCGGCATTTTCTCACAATTAAAGTTACTACAAAAGTGTCCGTTGTCGCGAAGTCGTAACTCATATGGGTGGGGTAGTACGGACCGCTAAACCGAATTTTTTCATTGATATCTTGTTTTTCTCTCATTATCTCATAAACTACAAGGCCTACAGAAAAAAAAAAAAAAATAAAAATTTTATAGAAAATTTAATTTCCAACAAAAAAGGTCCGTAGCATCAAATCACTCAGATTGATATTTTCTGAGAAATTAGTCAAATAAAAAATCAATATTTTCTAAGATTTGATTTGACATTTTTCGGGAATTCAATGCTACATAAACTACAATAATTGATATCTCAGAAAATATCAATCTGAGTGATTCGGGGCTGAGGACTTTTTTTGTAGGAAAATAAATTTCCTATGAATTGTCATTTGCATATTTTCTGTAGATCTTGTTGTTGAGAAAAAAAACAAGAATTCTATGGAAGAATTTGGTTTAGCGGCCCGTACTACCCCACTCGTATGAGTTACGACTTCGCGACAATGAGCAATTTTGTAGTACATTTAATTGTGAGGAAATCCCGACTTTGGGCGAGATGATATCATAAAATGCCGCTGAGTTATAGAAGTTTAAAAAGAAAAACCCAAATTTACGTGTATTTCAAGTAAGAAATCTTCACCTGCTCTGAAAAAGTGCTTAATATTAATATTAAGGGCTCAAACTCACAGGGAATTTTTTTGGGGGTATTTCCAACAATATTTCGAGATGGGAGCAAAAAAAAAATAGTCGTTTCAAACGAAGCACCCTAATATGTATGCATAGATAACTCAAACATATTTATGTATGTTAAATATATGTTCCATCGAATTTTATAATGTTTGGAATATATATAAATACATAATTTAACGATTCGAATATACATCACTACGACAAGGGACAGCAAAAAAAAATTAATATGTGAATTTCTCATTGTTATACCCACTAGGGTAAGCCAATCAAAGTGACTATTTTTTATTCTTTAGTTACAGTGATACAATTTTTTAAAATGATGAAACAAAATTATGTTGAATTTTGACCTCTTAATATTAACATTAAGAGATGCCTATGTGAAATTTTTATTTCCCGTTTAAATAACATACAAATTGTTTTTTTGCGTCTTCTGATTTCTATAAATAGCAAATGATGCATCATAGAAATAATTGGCAGGGGTAGTTTTGTAGGTAATTGAATACTCTACATAAAAAAGTGTCCTACCACTTTTCAATAAATTTATTTGTTCAAATGTTTTTCGAGGTTGAAGTCGAATTCGTATTAAATTTTGAGATCTTTTCACTTTTCCGGCAAAACTATCAGATTGATTACAAAATATCTTGAAATCTTTTTTGTAGACAATTCTATTCCCTAGAAGTTTTTCTAATTAAGCTTTTTCGGCTTACACATTGCTTTCTACTTATTACCTAGACCCCTTTTTCAAGCCTGGCCACCATAGGGCAGTGTAGCAGACCCTACAGGGAATAGGCACACCGAGTTTCAAGCCGATACTACGGTGGGAAATACCTCGACCCCTTTTCCAAGCCTGGCCACCATAGGGCAGTGTAGTAGACCCTACAGGGAGTAGAATAGGGCAATGTTGACACCCCAAGGCGGGTAGGCACATTGAGTTTCAAGGCAATACTACGGAGACAAATTTGTGAACCCCTTTATTTACTAGTAATTAAAATTTTATAATTAATTTTCGTTCGCAGCGCCATCTCTTAATTCCAAAAATTTTTCTCCCCCTGGCAATACAGTTTTTATTTTTTTTAGTTATTTTTTCCCTCGTTAGATGGCCCTGCTGTTGAATTATTGAAGACGCCATTTTTTTACCGGGACATTGAACAACCGGCACATTGCCACACCGGCACTTTGGCATACACCCACTACACTTGATACAAACTTCCGAAATTTTATACGGATATAACCGATGCCAGTTTTGATTGCAAAATTTAAATCTTTTTGTACAAATTATTGGACAGTCTTTTAAACAGCTTTCGCACATTAATGCGTTATCAAAATCATTATGATAAAACTCCTTCACTATTTTCCATGGCATGGTACAATATGATGTTATCAAACTTGCATAAAATCTTAATTTTCTTCCAGGAATTCTTGTATGTGGAATTCCATTTAATGCATCTAATTCTTCATCTATTCTCCTGTAATAATACTTTTAATTTAAGTATCATCACTTAAAATTATAAAATAAAAATATCACAATTTGGAATTTGTTAGTTATAAGTTGTTAGTAATTTTATAATTGAGTTTAAAATTATTTTATGAGGATAAACGGAACATGCTGGTTGTTTTTTGAATAATTCTTGCTTCTTTATTTTCTTCTTGATTTATTGGTAATATTGGATAAATTTTTTCATCTGCTGATGGTGCTGATGGTTCAGTATTTTGATTTATTGTTTGAATTTCTTGATTTTGTGTTGGTTGTTGAATTATTACTAATTCAACATTTTCGTCGTTGCTTGAATTTGTATTATTATTATTATTAATACTTTTCTGAATATTATTTATATTATTTCCTTGTGCTCTTATTAAAATGAAATTAGTCCAAGCATCCCAAAATGATAGAGACATATAAAAAGGGCATCCATAAGATTGTCGAATTTGAAAAGCATGAAGTAATGTGTCAAATGAAAATTTTACTAGTTGTATAATTATAATTATACTAAATATTCCTGCACTTGTAGATCCGAAAATTACAAATTTACCCCATGTCTTTTCCCATGCTGAATCAGCTAATTTTTGTAAAGCATTAGTATCGAATAAATTTAATATTGATTCACCCTGGTTTGCAAAATGCAAACCATCCAGCCCTCTAGCAATATTACTTAAAATTGCTGGTTTTTCCACTGGAGACATAATTTTATGTCTTAATTTGTCGAGATCTTGTTCAGAATAAATTCCGCTTGTAGCTAAGAATTTTGGAGAAGTATATTTCCATGTTGGTTTAGTTAATGGTTGAATTTTATTTGGTGGTAAAACTTCAACTGGATTAGGTGTAAATTTATACCATGATTCATCTATTAAAAATAAAGGTGGAAAAAGTGGATTGCAATCAATCTGAGTACCTTTTCTTACTAAAATTCTTGTCTTTAGAGTTAAAAAGTAACTGTCATTTTCTTTCTTCACTGGTAATTCGTTATAACACTCACTTCTTGGGTAAACTGATACCTCAACAGGTTTGCACTTAACAACATTTATCGATTCACCTGACATTATAGCTATATAACCTGGTCCTTTCATATAATTGTAAGCAAACTCGTCTGGTTTACTTGACGCAATTGCTAACAAATTTTTTAAAGTATTACGTTCTAACATACAACGATGAATTAATACATCCTAATAAAATTGTTTAATTTGTTTTTGTGTAAATTTTTCTACGTATACAAACTTAGAATTAATAAATGCAAATAAATCTAAATTTTCTATTGATATTTTATTACTTAACATTAAATTATTCTTTGATGTTTCAAAATAATTTTGGATGTTTAGTTCTGATTATTTTATAGCCACAAATAATTTCAACATTTGTGGTAGTTAATGCAAACGTTACTTCATTCGATTCTAAAGAATAAACAATTTCATGCTTATCTGAATTTTTCTCAGATGTTTTATTTACTTTACCCGTATATAAAACCCCAAAATTTTTAAAATCACATTTATGTGATGGAATATAGTCCCAAAAAGTATAACCTCCCTCTAAATCTAAACAAGATAAATCAGATAAAGTACACGTTAAACCCGATTTTAAATAAACTTTACCATTTTCATATTTTACTTCCGTGAAATATTCTTGCATTGTTATTTTTAAAACCCCTTGAGTGACAATATCACTCCAACCTCCATAAAAATCTGAATAACTTCTTCGTTTACACGTCCCATTATTACCGATTGATCCTGCGAGTGTTGCACCACGCGTAGTGGTGCTATTAATTTTTAAACCGGTTATGAATAACGTACCGAATCTATATGACCCCGATTTATGAATATCTAAACATCTTTCTTTTGAAATTTCTTCAATATATTCCATATGTCCACTATGTACGACTGACATATGAGAATGAGCTACGCAATAATAAATATTTCAATCTACTTCGCTTTTACAGTGAATAACTTTTGTTAAGGAATGTTCTTTTAAAAGTAATAATTGAATGAACGGTTTTGTTGTATCTATTTCTTTAGGATGAATATCACAATCTCCCACCTCTGTAATTGAAATTGTAGTTGAATTTGATGAAAATTTTCCGCAATCATACCCAATTATTCCACTCACTGATGACGGCCATAATAAAATAAGTAAATCGCAAAAGTGATATTGATAATCATCTGTAAACATAAATTAATTAGAATTTTCTCCATCGCTATTTTTCTTTTGTTTTCGTGTTTTTTTAATTGGTGTAATTTCTGGATTTATAAATGAATATCTCAATCAATTCATGTGAACTATTTGAATTCTTTTTTCTGTTTGAATTTTTACATTTCTTTTACCCAAAATTTCAAGCATTTTGTGTGATCCAGAATAATGATCTTTTGTTTTACCTGGATTTGGTCGACTGTGTAAAAATACATATTGACCTAGTTTCAAATTTTGTGGATTACAATGTTTATCGTAATATTTTTTAGATTTGTGTTTAGCGTCAACTAAATTTTGATAAGCTAATAATCTTATCCCATGTAATCTTGTGATTAAATCAATTAAATAACCTTGCATTGTAGGTAACCTTGCATTGTTCTTATTCTCTTATAGGATCACTTGAAGGTAATCTAGACTGTTATCCAGAGACAATAGCATAAGGTGTATTTTTTATTGCTTCATGATAACTTGTATTGTATGAAAATGTTGCTAACTCGATCCATTGTTACGGCGTAACATGCGAAAATACGGAAATAACGTATAATTAAACAAATAATTATGAAATTCTTAGAAATTAAAATTTAAACATGTCAAAGATCAGATGAGTATTGAGAACTGGTTGATGTAAACAAAGAATAGATAAATTTCCTTTTTTATTACTTATGAAGAAATAACGAACTAACTAGTAAATTGAGCAATCGAATTAAAACCATGATAAGTACCCTAATGCCTGTGACCCGGACGGTACGACTTTCAATTAATGCCACGCGATACTTCTCTGTTTTTTTCATTTATAAAGTCAAGTGTCATCACCCCGATAACCTTCATATCTATACGTCGTTGATTTATATTTGATTCACCTAGACCCTCTGCATTCTCTCTAGTATCTACTAATCCAAATAAATATGGGATTCTATTTCGATTTTAAATAAAGTATAAACCAAACTGATTCCTATTAACAAAAACAAGGTAATAAACTCTATAATCAACCCCATTGACAGTAAACACAGTCGTAAATAATGCTTAAGACGCAGTATTAACTATTGCACCATAGGCTGAAAATCTTATTAGTAATTAAATATTTATAACTTGAACGCAATATCCCAATAACTAAGATAAAAAAGGAAAATAATAATAATATTGACTAATTACGCATTCTTGGACAACTATGACATATCGCAGAGAAAAATATAAGTATCATAAAAAGTCCTAACAGCCTATAGATAATGATTAGATTCACAGCCACCTATATAACAACACTCATAACAAACCCGTGGGTAAAGAAAATAGAACCAGAGATCAGATAAAACCTACTATACCAACTAACTAGATATTAGAGATCGATTAAGGAATTTATCATTCGTTACCTCTTATTCTTTCCTAATACGACAATGAGTTGCATCTTTAATAATTTAATTAATAACTCAAATTATAATTAAATAAATTCCTCTTAAGGACCAATTCATCGGTATCCCCTTATTAAGGGATTAATAATAACTATAAATTATTGAATATTAAACATTAAAAACAATTACAACCCCTAATCACTAACTATAGTCATTAATATTTAAACAGCATGAATTGTTATAGTTAAACATTCAATTTTTAATTATAATAAATGGTTAATTATATTATATTAAAATAAAATTTCTTCCAATAACCTTGATCTAGATCAGTAAATTCTTTCAATCGCGTGATCGTGACGCATCTTTTAAAATTACTATTGGTGTGACTTGCCCTTGTATTTGTCCCTAACACATTAGCATAACGATAGAAATATCGGTGTGACCCTCTAAAAATTTCCTTTTATGGTAAGATTCACGGCTCGTCACATATTCCGTAGCATTTTTTACTGACGCATACATAACTATATCTATGTTCTTCTTTGAATAACTCGATAAATAATTAAAATAATAAAAAATTAAATACACCATCATGATTCTATTATCCTTTTCAATTAATTAATTCTAATGAACCTTTAGATTATGTAATAATCATACTATAATAATTAAATTTAAATATGACCTTTAACCTATTAACTTAGGGAAGAAATGACTATAACCAATCGAAGGATAATGACAAAAGGATCAATAACCAATAACCATCAATACCATAAATCCAAGTAATAACCCGTAATTAATAGATTAAACTAATTCCTATCTAATAACATGAGGTCGGATCTCTTTCTCGCACCCGTAGTTTCGACCATCGTCTCTTTTTGGGGGTCCTTGTCATTGTTCTAGAAGTTTCTACCCGAGATGATCACGTACGCTTTTTCTCACACCACACCCCGCAAATAGACAATTCTTCTTAATAACGTTGATTTTCGGTAACAAAATTAAAAGTAGGTCACGCATGTTACCCCTTGCCTATGATAGCGACTATATAAACCGCCGAAAATTTACCCTCAATGCCCATTAATTATCAAGCTCTTGATAACGTATAATCTTATTATATTTTAATATTAAAATTTAATTTCTTATTTGAGTCGCTAATATTTAAATTCGGAATTTATAAAATTAAAGTAAATTATTCTAAATAAAAATAATTTCGATTTTCAATTCTTTCATTCAACATTATAAATAATTTATTTAATTAAATTATTTCTGTGGAATATTATTATTGCTTAAACATTATTTTTTAAATTTAAATAAAATTCGTCATCTTAAAGTGTATATTCAGACAGATTGTCAACTACCCAGTATAAGTAAACCCCTTGCTTATTTTTACATCAACAATCCTCAACGCTCAAGATTCATAAATAATTATCAAGTCACCTGACAACAATTTATTTCGAAACGACCTTCAACCAACAACAAATTAATACGAATCGAATCTTAATCAACAATCTGGTCTCCAGCTCAGCCAAATCTTGTATCCTGACAACATATTATATTGAATAAACCAACTGTAAGTTAAATCAGTTGTTCATTTATCTAGTGATAAGACACATCCATTCACCTCGTACATCCTATTTCCGTATATTGACATACTCGACACTAAATAGCGAGATCCCCGCTACCCCAGTAAATGGCTTAAGGAGGTTCATCGGATAATCACTTTTCTTACAATATCTTTCAATTTTTAAACACAAATACTTTTAAGTGTCTTGTATACGTAGGAATTTTTTAAAATAGTCCTTGCGGTACTAAATTTCGAAATATTAACAATTAAAAATCGTATATTTAACATGCATTTCCTTTGTTGACCGTAGTTAGAGTGAGAATTTTATTAAATAACAATCATACTTTTCTTACAACATTTTTTTAAAAGCTGAAAATTATTAATTCAATTTATAACAAGTAATTTTTTTCAATAAAAACATAAACGAGCGGTATTCATTTTTTTGTAATCAATTTTTAAAGTTTGTTACTTTTAATGATTTTCAAGCTTTCTCCCATAACCTGACGAGTGAGAGATAGTGACTTGGCAACGTTGCAGCGCGCGGGAAATTCAAAACACAGTAGAAGCCCAACAGATTTAAATAATTACAAATTATTTTTTAAATTTAGAATTTTTTAAATTTAGTCGTGAAGTCATTGTTATTTATTATTTATTATTTGTTGTCTCCAACTACGTATAATCTTGAAATTATTCAAAACTTTTTCTACAACACATGCTCATGGGGAAAAATATTCTAAATTAGAATGCAACGTAGCCAAGTCTGAGAAAAAACGCAATAGGATCATTTTTATACTTCTGCGCATATAAGAGGATGCGCAAAAGTGTACTGTATCTCAACCACTTCTTTTTGTAGTTAGAATGTGTTACACGGGAGAAATCTTTCTAAAAGTTGCGAACTACTGCTACCGATGAACCTCCCCGAGTCGAAATTTGAATCGTCAGTCGGACGTAATGAACGTTTGAATCGTTAGTCGGACGTAATAAACGTTGTAATCGTAAGTCGGACGTAATGAACGTAATGGAATCGTCAGTCGGACGTAATTAACGTTGGAATCGTCAGTCGGACGTAATGAACGTTGGAATCGTCAGTCAGACGTAATGAACGTTGGAATCGTCAGTTGGACGTAATGAACGTTGGAATCGTAAATCGGACGTATTGGACGTTAAAATTGTCATCTAGATATTTAACGTTAAAAGAGATGGACAAAATCAATTTCCTTCGGCTTTCCCGTGGGGGGTTTTAGTGGGTTGAACAATAAAAATATTCCAGTTTTGCATTGTCCGACTTACAGACTTGAATTTTCACACAAATATTCCCAATAATCTTAACTTATTCTTATCATAAACTAGCGTACATGTTTCGCGCGCTCGTGTCGTTTTTCGTATATTTATTTTAATGTATATTTTCCTGTCGTTTGCATATATTTTTTTCTTTCGACCAATCATGTTACTAATAGTTTTGCTTCACATATATTTCATCTAAATTTTATTATAGAGAATTTTTCAGCATATGTAAGTGTGTATATAGAAGACATTATTAATGAAAACAATATCAAACTAAAAGAAAGGTTCCTTTATTAAAAGAAACGATTTGAAACGATTAGAAAAAAAACATTCTAAATACTTTTTAATGCTTTCGAATACTTCGAATACTTTTGAATCACCCTTCTTATAGGAAAGCCGAAGGAAATTGATTTTGTCCATCTCTTTTAGCGTTAAATATCTAGATGATAATTTTAACGTCCAATACGTCCGATTTTTGATTCCAACGTTCATTACGTCCAACTGACGATTCCAACGTTCATTACGTCTGACTGACGATTCCAACGTTCATTACGTCCGACTGACGATTCCAACGTTAATTACGTCCGACTGACGATTCCACTACGTTCATTACGTCCGACTTACGATTACAACGTTTATTACGTCCGACTAACGATTCAAACGTTCATTACGTCCGACTGACGATTCAAATTTCGACTCGGGTCCTTAAGTGCTTTGACTCAAAATTAAGGGACTGAATAACTTGTGTTCGTCATCCAGGACGTAACACATATAATAAAAGTTGGTGTCAGAAGTGGGATTCTTTTTCGAAATGCCCAAGGTGATCGAGTATGCTAAACGCAAATAATTATAATACGAGATCACGTAGTAAAAACCGTGAAGATCAGGACAAATCATTAGATAATATCGATTGGCAAAACATCGACCCAAGAAGTTTAACACCGGAACAACGTAAATTTTTAAACTTACCAGCGGGCACAAAAATTAATAAAGATATTCCGTCGGATAAAAATCGAACGCGTCAGATAGACGAGGAAAGACAAAGAAAATTAGAACAAGTGCGACACGAAGAGGATCGTATACGTGAAGAGGAACGGTTGCGCCGCGAGGAAGAGGATCGCCGTCGGCAAGCGGAAAATGCGGGATTAAATCGAGAAATTGTGAATATGAACTCCCAGCAATTCCTGATATACAACCTGTAAACGTAATAATGTCACCATCTATTAAATATACCGTTGAAGTAGTTCCTTATTTTACCGGAGAAAATATTCCGTTGTCACATTTTATCGATGGCTGTAAAGAAGCTCATGCTATGGTTCCAGCAAATGAAGAACAAAACTTGGTTTTCATGTTAAGAAATAAATTACATGGCGAAGCGCGTAGAACGATACAGGGATTAACATTTCAAACTATTAACGCTTTTTTTATCTCATCTTAAAGAATTATACGAGCCACCGAAGTCATTTTATCAATTTCAAGGGGAAATGGGTAGAATATTTCAACGCGATGACGAAAGTACTTTATCATATACTAACTGAGCTCGCGAGTTAGGTAACCAAATGTGAGATGTCATACAAGCTCAATTACCTGATCGTGCCGTACTTGCAGAAGAGGAAAAATCGAGATACAAAAAAGAATTTGAAAATTGTTTAATACGAGGACTTAAACCAGAGATCGAGAAAAAAATTTCAAGGAATACGAATTTCCGAGAAACATTATTGGAATCTGTAGCAATTGACAAAGAATTACGCGCTAAACATTTACTCAGAGGAAAAATATCATCTAAACGAGATATAAATTATTCCAATCGAACGTATACTTATGACGTACCCAATAATAGGGAGGGGAGAAGAATCACAGTCGTACAAGGTCAACCAATAATATGTCAAATTTGTAATAAGGCGGGTCATGGTGCTCTAGCGTGTAACCAACTCGAGCTTAATCGTAATAAAAATAATCGAGAGCGTTTTTCATCTAATATGGATAATAATGGTAGCCGATACAACAGTAACAATAATAATGATGGCCGATTCCGTGGCGGTGATCAAATTAATAATCGATTCAACAATCGTTACAGGGATAATAATCAGCCCAATTACAACCGTTATAATGATAATTCTACCGATCGCCGTGATAATTCACATATTGTTGCTTACCGAAATAATGATCGGTATAATAGCAATAATGATGGCAACCTGGGTAGTAGTTCTCGAAATGCTTCCAATAATCCACCATTATCACGAGAACCGGTTAATGGAAATATCGATGAAAAAATTTGTTATTCCTGTAAATCTCCGGGACATTTCATGGCAGACTGCACAAAAAAGAAAAATTACAACCGAGCGTTTACCGATAGACCGCCAAGTCCTTCTAGCGACGGAAGAGCTCGTGTTAACGAAGAAAGGTCGGGAAACTATTGTTACGTTCTGGATGACAAACACACGTTATTCAGTCCCTTAATTTTGAGTCAAAGCACTTAAGCCATTTACTCGGGTAGCGGGGACCTCGCTATATAGTGTCGAGTATGTCAATATACGAAAATAGGATGTACGAGGTGAATAGATGTGTCTTATCACTAGATAAATGAACAATTGATTTAACTTACAGTTGGTTTATTCAATATAATAAAATGTCAGGATACAATATTTGGTTGAGTTGGAGACCAGATTGTAGATTGAAATTCGATTCGTATTGAATTGTTGTTGGTTGAAATTCGCTTTGAAATAAGTTGTTGTGGGTTGAACCTTGTTTTGAAATAAATTGTTGTCAGGCGGCTTGATAATTGGTTATGGTTCTTGAATGTTGAGAATTGTTGATGTAAAACTGAGCAAAGGGGGTTTACTTATACTGGATAATTGACAATCTGTCTGAATATACACTTTTAAACTGATGAAATTTACTTAAATATGAAAAATAATATTTAAACAGTAATAATATGCAACAGAAATAATTTAATTAGTTAAATTATTTGTTATGTTGAATAAAAGAATCAAAAATCGAAATTACTTTATTTAGAATAATTTACTTTAAATTGTATAAATTCTGAATTTAAATATTATCGACTCGAACAAAGAAATTAAATTTTAATATTTTAGAATAATAAGTTTATACGTAATCGAAAGCTTGATAAATAATGGGCATTGAGGTCCGATTTGCGGCGGTTTATATAGGCGCCAATCATAGGCGAGAGGTTGCACGCGCGACCTAAATTTCATTTTTTTACCGAAAATTAATGTTATTGAGCAGAGTCGAATACTTGCGGGGTGGGATGTAAGAAAAGGCGTACGTGACGATCTCGGATCGAAACTTCTAGAACAATGACAAAGACCCAAAAAAAAAAGATGATGGTAGGAGCTACGGGTGGAAGAAAGATGACCGACCCCATGCTATTGGATAGGAATTATTTTAGTCTGTTAATTACTGATTATTAATTAGATTTATCGTATAAGTGGTTATGGATTATTGATCCTTTTGTCATTATCTTTCGATGGGTTATAGTCATTTTCTCCTATCGTCAATGGTTTAAGAGTTACACCTATTTTCAATTACAATATTCAATAAATGGAAATTATTATAAGGTTCATAGATAGATCTGCATTAGAGGATTAGGGTAATAATTTCAGTTTTTCATTATTTTAAGTATTTATCGAGTTATTTAAGGTTGAATTTAGCGATGTAGTTATATGCGTTAGAGAAAGAAGTGATCATATGAGTCATGCGCCACGCCTTAGAACGAAGCTTCTAGATCCAGCTCAATGTTATTAGGTGAGCCTTATGTTAAATGGTTAATTACCGAATACTAATGAAGATTAAGGTATAGATGATTATTGATTATTAATTCTTTCGTTATTAGCTTCAATTGATTGTAGTCATTCTCGTCTACTGTTATTGGCTGCAATGTTATACTTATTTGTAATTATTGCGGGGTAATTATTAAATAATCTAGAATTATTATTGATTTAATTAGATAAGTTATTTTTCTGGATTATTGTGAGATGTTTAGTTAGTCGATATTTTAATTAGTTATCGAGTTATTTAACCTATAATTTATCGATATAATTGTATGGGTTAGAGAGAGAAGTGACAAAATACGTCAGACGATACGTCACAAGAAGTAGCGGTAGCAACAGATGAGTCATGAGCCACGCCTGGGGAGAAGGTTCTAGATCTGAGTCAATGTATTGGTTGAGTCTTATTTTGGGTGGCTAATTAGGCCTTATTAATTAGGTTTAAGGTGTAAATGTATATTGATTAGTAATCCTCTCGTTATGGTCTTTCGATTGATTATAGTCGTTTCGTTCTACTGTTATTGGTTGAGTGCTAACGTATTTTTAATTATTACGGGATAGTTATTAGATAATCCGGAAATATTATCGATTCAGTTAGATGAAGTATGTGACTGGATTATAATGATATTTTTAGTTTCTCATTATTTTAATTATTTATCGAGTTATTAGAATTAGAAATTAGCGATACGTTCGTATGGGTTAGAGAGAGAAATGACGCGGTACGTCACACGGTACGTCACAAGAAGAACCTTGGGAGTGCGAGAAGGCAGGCCGTATCAATTCTGCTAATGGACGAAAAAGATGCAATCCCATGTCATTAGATGGGCTTATTTTAAAGGGTTAATTACGAATTAACCGTTAAGGTTAAGATTTGAGAGTTTAATAATTAATCATCTATTTTTCCTTATCTATCGATGGGTTATGATTATTTGTTTCTACCGTTAGTGGTTTCGAAGTTATGCCTGTTTTCGGGTTCAAATAAATAATAGTTTGCAAATATTACTAATCTCGTCGGTAAGGGGACACGAATGGGTTGTCGTGAACACTTTGGTTAATTATATTTTAAATTATTAGCTGAGTTATTAAAGGTAGAAGTTACGCGCTTACGTATGTGTTAGTGAGACAAGGGTGAAGCTAAAGAGTTAGGTTCCTTTATCGGCCTCTGATGGTTAGTTAGTTAGTATGTAGGTTTTTACCTGAACGGGAATTCTATTTTTCTTTATTTACCGATTGATTAGAATTTACTCCTGTTGTTATAGCTAGGTGGTTATGAGTTCAATTATTCTTTGTTAGAGGTTAAAGAATTATTATTATGATTAATTATTCTACCATGGTATGTTATGGTGGTCCGATGCTGCGTAGTTATTTGGTGAGCTGTTATCTTGTTTTCGTATCGGTACGTTGGGATATTGCGTTTTAAATTGTTAATATTTATTTAATAACAAGGTTCTTGGGTTATTGTGCAACACTATTGCGTATTACGCGTTATTTATGATTCTGTTTACTGTCAATGGTGTTGATTATAGAGTTTATTACCTTGTGGTTGTTAACAATTATCAGTTTATTTTATAGTTATTCAAAATTTAAATAAAATTTAATATTTATTTGGATTAGTAGATACTAAAAAGAATGCAGAGGGTCTAGATGAATAAAATGTAAAGTCATTGAAGCGTAGATATAAAGGTTATCGGGTAGTGACACTTGGCCTTCTAAAAAAACGGAAGAGCCTCGCGTGGCATTATTGAAATATGGTACTGTTTAGGTTGCAAGTATTAGGGAGCTTATCATAGTTTAATTGATTGCTCAATTTATTAGTTAGTGTATTATTTCTTCATAAGTAATAAAAGGGGAAATTTATAGTATTCTTTGTTTACGTCAACAAGTTCTGACCACTCATATGTTTAGTTTTAGTTTTTATAAAAAATAAATTTTGTTTATTTAATTATGAAATATTTCCGTATTTTCGCATGTTACGCCGTAACACTATACACCACCTTTGCGTCAGGGTGCGACACGGGAGGTCGGAAGATCAGAGCGTCCAGTATTGCAGGTAGTTGCAGAAGAAATGGAATCGGAAGAGAGCACGGAGATGTTCCAGTGGCAGTAGTCAGACTTAGTCATGATTGCGAGGCCCCCACTATAAAAATAATGGCTACAGAAATTTTGGACTCGGCTATACTTATGATTGATACTGGTTGCGAATTTAATTTAATTAAATATGGGAAAGTAAATCCAAATACCTGGATTAATCGTAGTGAGATCTTAAAATTAACGGGTATCACTGCGGAATTTGTTTTTACTTTGGGAAAAATGGAAACGAAGTTTTTTGGTATTCCGATCACATTCCATTTAGTTCCAAATGAATTTCCGATAAGAAGAAACGGAATTTTGGGATCTAAATTTTTAAAAGATAATCACGAAGATGTATTATATTCTCAAGGTTGTTTAAAAATTCAGGGGAATAGAATAAATTTTGAGCGTGAGGAAACTATTGTTGTATCTGCACGGACAAAATCGGGATTTTACGTTCAAGTTGTGAATCCGGAAGTCGAAACAGGATACGTGGGAAGACTCAGGATTCAAAAAGAAATTTATTTGGGTGAAGCAGTTGTCACCAATCGATGTGGATTAGCGTATATGCATATTAGGGTGCTTCATTTCGGAGCAACATTTTTTTTTTTTTCAAGTGCATGTGAAAAAAATCATAGTTCAACACAAAAAAAAATTTTTCGTGCAAGAAAAAAAATTCTATGTCGATTACAGACCTAGCTCATTGAAAAATTCGATTTTTCCATTTAAATAACACGGGAAAAAATTTTTTTTTAGCTTTAAGTGTTGTTAACGCTTTAACAAATCAATAGAGCAAATAGACTAATACATACTTTTGTAGGAAATTGAACGCTCTACAAAAAAGGTCTCTTACCATTTTTCGATAAATCCACTTGTTCAAAAGTTATTAGAGCTCGAAGTAAAGATGGAGATCTTTTTACTTTTACGGCGAAACTATCAGGCTTATCACAAAATATTATAAGATCTTTTTTGTTGACAATTTTATTCTCTTTAAATTATTATCCATAAAGTTTTTCCGAATTCCGCATTGTTTTCTAGTTATTACCATTTTAATGTCGAGCTCTTGAAATGGATCAAAACCACTTTTTTAAGAGCTTGTAATTAAAATGGTATAACTAGAAAACAATGCAGAATTCCAAAAAAACTTTACGAATAATAATTTGTGGAGAATAAAATTGTCAACAAAAAAGATTTCATAACATTTTGTGATAAGCCTGATAGTTTCGCCGTAAAAGTAAGAAGATCTCTATCTTTACTTCGAGCTCTAATAACTTTTGAACAAGTGGATTTATCGAAAAATGGTAAGAGACCTTTTTTGTAGAGCGTTTAATTTCCTACAAAAATATGTATTAGTCTATTCGCTCTATTGATTTGTTAAAGAGTTAACAATACTTAGAGATAAAAAAAAAGTTTTTTCCCGTGTTATTTAAATGGTAAAATCGAATTTTTCAATGAGCTAGGTCTGTAATTGACATAGAATTTTTTTTCTTGCGCGAAAATTTTTTTTTGTGTTGAACTATGATTTTTTCCACATGCACTTAAAAAAAAAAAATGTTGCTCCGAAATGAAGGACCCTAATGCATATTGTTAACTCGACTCCTAACGAAGTCGAACTAGCGATACCAGTTGTGACATTGGATCCGTATCGAGAAATAGAGTATTTTAATGCTTTTGTTAAATATGAAGAATTATTTGACGGTAGAAAAACCGTTTGTTTTAGCGGTGAGGATGCCGTTTGTGTTTATGAAAATAATAAAATAATAAAAATGCCTGTGTGGCTCAAGTAAACGGCGAGGATGCCGAGTATGTTTCTGAAAATGCCTGTGTGGCTCTTGTTAGCGGCGAGGATGCCGTATGTGTTAAAAAGGTTAATTTAAATGTTTCTCAAGGGAATAAAAATTCCCGTTCGGTTTCTAATTGTGATAGGAAAGCTATTATTAATTATCCACAGGATAAAAGAGTTAATGTATCAGTACGCGCCGATGAAAATGTCGAAGGTGACCGTCGGAAGAATAAAAATGTGTTTCAAGATGAAAAAAATAGTGAAGAAAAAAATTGTGAATTTCAAGAGGATAAAAATGTTTATGATGCTGAAGAAAATAATTGTGAATTTCAAGAAAATAAAAATGTTCGTGATATTGAAGAATTTGATATTAAAGAAAATACAAGTGATCATGATGCTGAAGAAAATAATTGTGAATTTCAAGAGGATAAAAATGATTATAATGCTGAAGAAAATAATTGTGAATTTCAAGAAAATAAAAATGTTCATGATGTCGAAGAAAGTGATATTGAGGAAAATACAAGTTGTCGTAATACTGAAGAAAATAATTGTGAATTTCAGGAAAATAAAAATGTTCGTGAGGTTGAAGGAAATACAAATGATTGTAATGCTGAAGAAAATATTTGTGAATTTAATGGGAATAAAAATGTTTATGGTGTTGAAGAAATTAATATGGAAAGCAATAAAAGTTATCGTCGTTTCAATCTCGATCCTGGAATCAAGAAAACCAAGGGGAATATTTGTGAATTTAAGGAGAATAAAACTAAGTGTGATTTTGATTATGAAGTAAATAATAGTGGAAAAAAGGAATTCAGTACAGAAGCCGTCGGAGCTAAAAAGGTTTATGTGAATCAAGAGAATAAAAATATGTCTATTAATGGAGAAAAGATTTTGTGTGATCTACAGGAAAATAAAACAGTAATTGATACATGTAATTGCCAAAAGGAAATACGAAGTTTAAACAGTATTGTGTATGTTATCAATAATTATCAAGGAAATAAAAGGATACCAGACAATTTGGAGGATCATGAAGAATCAAGACAAGAGGAATTAATTGAAGAAGTAAGTGAAGCAGATTTTTATGATAACTGGTGCAATTTTGATGATAATGGTGATCGTACCAATTTTAAAACAAATGATTTAGAGTATCAAGGTCGAAAAAAGTGTAAAATGAAAAATTATAATGAAATTAAAACAGATGCCAGTCATATGGTTGACCGTGAAACCAGGGTCAACGCAGGCGAAGATAACACTAGTTCTAACGACGACTCCAACATAAGAGATAAGATAAATAACATAGAGTACACACAACTGGAAGATAGTTGCGGTAGTCCAGCTGAAATTAAATATTCGTTAAATCAAAAAGAAGAGCGAGTGAATAAAATAATGCAGCTTCTAAGACATAACCATATGAATGAGGAGGAAAAAGAAAGCATTATTGAACATGTGAGAGATTATCGTGACAACTACTTTTTACCTGGGGACGAGTTGGGTTGTACGAATGTACTGACACATAAAATTAGAACAATAGATGATGGACCAGTATCCACACGACAGTATCGTTATCCACAAACCTTAAGAGGAGAAATAAATCAACAAGCCAAGGAGCTAGAGGAACAAGGAATTATCGTGCCTTCAATTCCACCGTATAATACTGCTGTATGGATTGTACCTAAGAAACCGGACTCACAGGGAAACAAGAAATATAGATTGGTATTGGACTTCAGACCTTTAAATGAAAAAACTATTGGTGATGCACAACCACTACCTTTAATAACTGAGATCCTAGAACAATCAGGCAGAGCAATTTATCTTTCCACATTAGATTTAAAATCTGGTTATCATCAAGTGGAAGTAGACCCAGCTGATCGTCACAAGTCAGCTTTCTCAACGGCGTTTGGACATTTTGAATTTTTGCGTATGCTATTTGGGCTTAAGACCGCACCTGCTATCTTTCAGCGAATAATGAATATTGTTTTATCGGGTTAACAAGGAGTGGATGTGTTTGTTTATTTAGATGATATTGTGATTTATGCGAGTTCATTGGAGGAACATTCCTTGAAATTAGAGGGAGTAATGAAACGGCTTAAGGATGCGAATCGAAAACTTCAACCGGACAAGTGCGAATTTTTACGCAGGGAGGTCATCTATTTAGGTCATATTATATCAGCTGAGGGAGTACGATCTGACCCAGCTAAGGTAATAGCAGTCAAAACTTTTTCGCGTCCACGAACTCAGAACAATATACGTCAATTTTTGGGACTTGCAGGATACTATCGCCGATTTATTCATCCTTTTTTTACAAATTGCAAAATCTTTAACAAATTTATTAAAGAAGTCAATGACCTTCAAATGGGGCAAGAGTCAACAAGAAGCTTTCGAAACTCTACGTGATAAACAATGTGAAGAGCCAGTATTACAATACCCTGACGTCACAACCTTTTGTGGTTACAACTGATGCTTCAGGTATTGCAGTAGCTGGAATATTGAGCCAAGGACCTATTGGGAAGGATCGTCCAGTAGAATATACATCTCGCGTTTTAAATGATAATGAACTAAAATATAGTACGTATGAAAAAGAAGCACTAGCAATATTACTTTCGGTATCTCAATTTTGCCCATATCTTTATGGACGACCTTTCAAATTAGTTACGGATCATAAGCCACTGGTCTGGATGCAAACGGCAAAGGACCCAACGTCACGTTTAACCAGGCGGAAGTTAAAACCACAAGAATATCAATTTGAAGTAATTTATAAAGCTGGAAAAACAAATGTTAATGCTGACGCTTTATCCAGAAATCCGCCATCCTTGCAAATTGAAGAAATCAGAGAAGGAAATACACAAGAACTGAGTGAAGATGCAAATTCACAAATACCGGTTATAACAAGAGCTCAAGCCGCAAAAGCCAAAGCCGAGGAAATGGAAGAACCTTAACCATCTACATCACACAGCGCTCCTGTTGCTACAAGGATACCAAGACAATCCAAGCTCATACAAAAGGAACCTCAGGAAATAAAAGAAGATTACGATTCAACAGAAGATGACAAAAAATTGGATAATTGGGCACTTTCAAATGCAATCATGGCTGATACATTAGGGACAGATCCTAAAGGACAGTCATTTCATTGGGAAAATAATGCCGATAGCGGTTCAGAAAACTTTGAGGACCTGGAGTTAGGAGACGACGATGAAGAGGATGATCCTATGTTGGACGACGACGATGAACCACCTGACTTGAAACGGAACAGATCAGGAGCACCACGACGAGTAGTAGAATCTAGAGATCAAATATATATGCAAAAGAATAATTATCTTTACTTTTTAAATGAAAAGGGGGAACCATGTGACGAAGGCTCTCGGAGAATGTACGAAAAATCGTTATTACCGCGTTTTAAGAAATTACAAACTAAAAGTATAACGTTAACTCGGGTAGGAAAGCGACATCATGTTGTAGTAATATTAAATTCGCAGGAAACCGTAAGCTGGAGCTGGATACGTAAAACACTATTTAGTACGTTGGACAAATTGAAATTGCGTGCTATAAGTATAGCCAAATCGCGAATAATTAACGGTAAATCATGGAATCAGGTACTAGCTATATTACGAGGTTGTTTTACCGGGCTAGAAACTACTCAAGTAGTTTGTCTAGGGGTAGTTGAATATGTTGATCGGAATAATCGAAACGCGATTTTGGAAGAAGCGCATGCATCAGCCGTCGGTGGACATAAGGGCGTCACCAAGACATATAATCGAGTACGTTTACGTTATTACTGGGAAGATATGAAGGTTGACATTCAGAAATTTATTCAAGGTTGTTTATCATGTCAATTATCTAAATTAAAAAGAGTTAAAACAAAACAACCTATGCAAATAACTAACACCCCTGAAAATTCTGTCGATAAGGTTGCATTGGACATAGTTGGACCACTCACGAGAACTCGAAATGGTAATCTATATATCTTAACTGTTCAGGATTTATTAACTAAATTGGTCGTTGCTATTCCTCTTAAAAAGACGATATCTGAGGACATCGCAAGGGCTTTCACTAAACGCGTTATCTGTGTATATGGATCGCCCAAATCCATACTAACAGATCAGGGAGCGAATCTTATTAGCCAACTTATACGCGATTTCGCAAAAATATTCAGAATCAAAAGGTATCGAACTACTGCATTCCACCCACAATCTAATGGCTCACTGGAAAGGTCTCACCATTCACTGGTAGAATACTTAAAACAATTTGCAAATCAAGAGGAAGAATGGGACGAGTGGCTGGAGTTAGCTACATTTTCGTACAACACTAGTACTCATGAAGGAACACGCTATCAACTATTTCAACTAGTATATGGACGACCTGCTAGGTTACCATCTAGTAAATCAGAAGAGGATCAACTACCAACGTATGAAGATTTTATTGCGGAATTAACCACGCGAATTTACGAAGTACAAGCTTTAGCGCGCAAAAATTTAATTGCAGCTAAGAAAAGGTCAAAAAGATATTATGATCGGAAAATAAATATAATAAATTTCCATCCAGGTGACTACGTATTCTTATTAGAAGGAAAAAAGAGTGGAAAACTACATCTCCCGTATGAAGGACCGTATAAGATAATAGAAGTGATGCCGGATGGTAATATTAAATTAATAATAAATCGGAAGGATAAAATAATCCACTCGAATCGGTTAGCTTATTCAAATATATTTCCACCTAAAGAAGATAGTAGTAGTAGTGATGAAGAGTTATAATCTTTAACAAAAAAAAACCGAAGTCAATATATTATGGAATTTTTCTCTCCCCATAAGTTTTCTGTTCTCCTTTATTTTTTTTTTTATTTATTTTTCTTTAATTTATATTTTTTTGCCGTTACATATAACTCACATGATAAATAACTTATTCAGAAATTGGGTTTAATAGTTCAAGAGGATGACATAGTGAACCACGTCAATCAAATTACCTCATCAGTAGGAAATTAACGGGGATGGCCAAACGAATCTTAACGAATACAGAGGATGTGAGATTCATATTAGTAGAAAACTATTCAAACTTCTCATCCACACCCCGGCACCCTCAATATTCCCAAGAAGCGGACCGCTTAGCCAGCTTCGACGGATGGTCAGTGTCTTATGCTAGATCTGAAGATACATTCAAGAGTGGGTTTTTCTACCCAGGTGTAAGAGATATAGTGATATGTCATCATTGTGGATTGACAGCATGTAATTTCAAGGGTCCAATCAATCCAGCAAGTCATCATCTAAAATATCAACCGAATTGCCTGTTCTTAAGGGAAAAATTCTTTCCGATCTCAACCCTTAACTGAAATTTCTGGTGGATACTATCAGCTGTTGTTATCTTTGTTCTAGTCTATGATCTTTAACTAACAAGAAGAACAGAGAGTCAACGTATCAAAATAAAATATATATGCTTTTTATATATACTCATATCATACACATAAAAATTTCCTCTTAGACAATCGAGTAAGAGTTCCATCTGTCAGACATACGAGAAAGTCACGTCCGGAGTAACATATTGGTATCTATCCCCAGGGTACGACAGCAATATTAAGAAATGACTATGACTGTACTTATCCAGTCAACCTTGGAAGTTATACAGGCCGTATCAATTGATCAATATACCAACTTATCGCCCACACCGCGCCACTCCCACTATTGTCAAGAGCCAGACCGTTTAGCAAGTTTCCAAGGATGGCCAGAATCTGAAATCAAAGCCAAGGATTTCGCCAAAAACGGATTCTACTATATTGGTGAAAATAACTTTGTGGTATGCTTCCACTGTGGATTTATCTTGTGTGATAGTGACCCTGAAGCTCAGGCATCAACTTACCATTGGACGTTTCAACCCAACTGTTATTTCTTAAGACATTTTTGTTCCACAGAGGTTCAGTCATAATCAAGGTTATGAACCCAAGAGGAAGAGCTCATTACAAGGCGGCAATACAAACATGAATTCAACTACCGGGCTAGACCAGGAAATCCTGCGGGCATTACTAACAGCTAGTTACTCAAGCTTATCCACCGTGCCACGATATCCTTACTATAATAAAGAAACCACTCGTTTAACTAGTTTTCAAGGATGGCCAGTGACCAACATGAAACCTAAGAATCTGATTAAAAGTGGATTCTTTTATATTGGCAAAAGGGATATAGTGAAATGCTTCCACTGCAGGTTAGCTATGGGCAATTTCAAATTTACGATCCGGCTGGAAGATTATCATCAACGATTCCAGCCCGAATGTTATTTTCTAAACGCAATTGTTCATTCCAAGCTAACCTTTCACAAAAAATTAATTAGAGCCCTGCTAATAGCAGTTATTCTCTTTTTAGTAATAAAATTTTTCGATTAAAAAAAAAGAAAAAGAGAACAGAACAACCCCCTCCTAGTCAAAAAAAAGGGTGTAAACAATAATAGTAAATCAACTCCATTGTTGTAGACATCACCACTAAATGGAAACCATCACATGGATCGCAATCATCCTTACCAGTTACGTAGTCTACGTAACCACCGATAACGCAGTCAACCTAAATCCAATCAACATCGGGACCAGTCTTCATTATGAACCAATAGGGGAACTACGCTTCACCCCGGGGAAGTGGAAACTAGTGACTAGAATCAACATAAGTGCTATTCAAGCTTATCGCCCATCCATTGAAAGTTTGGAAATAGAGCAATTCTACAAACAATGTCAAGAAATTATAGAATTAAGAGACTGTAGACGATACATAAAAATGGATAATTATCGGTTAATCACAAGACAAATCGATGATCAAATCGAAATATTACAACGAATGCTAGGGGTAGAATCGATTAACCTAGATCAGTTCGTAACTTACTCTATCAACACCAGAAAAGTTCTCAGCCGATACACCAAGGAGTTAATTAACACAATCAGATTTACAAATGGTTCATCGTAAGGTAATCACCTTAATTAATTCTCAGTATAAATACCAGGAACCCATGAAAAATTTCACAGCTCCTACATTGTCAGCCAACATGACTTATTGGATATACCTGGAACATTTAAACACCTGGAGCAATCTCACACAGTATGGATTTGAGAGTTATTTTTCGTATGTGAAAATGGTGGTCAGAGTCGTAGACCTGGTCCTTATAGGTAAGTTACCACCTACCTTGTTGAAATTCAAAACATTACGAAAATTAGCATGGGAAATTACTAATAACAATAACGACTATCTAGCGCCCCTCAAAACTCGAGAAATATTTTCGGGCGAAATATATCATATCGCTAAATTGACTTATGAGTTCTTTTAACAACAACTGATCTTAGTATTGGACGTTCCGCTAGTACAACGAGATACGTATACATTGTATAGAATGCATTCATATCCTGTCAACCAAGTTATTAAAAACACCTCTGGAATCGCCACATACATCAACCCAAGTAAGGAATATCTATCAATATTAACTGGTAGAAGATTGTACGCGTTAGTCGACAGAGAATTTTTAAACCAATGCAAAAAGGTGGGAACTCTCTATATTTGTGTTCCGACTCCTATTCTGTATGATCTTAACCACCAACCTATTTGCGAATCTGACTTATTCTATTTTAAATCTGCATTATTTCGTAATTGTGAAATAAGGTTGCATAGGAATCCTATCTCTCTTTGGAATTCACTAGAGAACATGGAAGGATGGCTATATTCCCTGCAAAATCACCAGCTATTGCAGGTAATTTGGGGAAACAAGTAGGAAGAAGTCACCGAATTATCCGGGACCGAAATACTAACTTTACAAACAGGGTATATGACCCACACCACTCTTCAGTGCATCGGACGTTACCACACAGACCTTCCACCTGCAACACCACAACATTCGCTGGTAGATCTGAATATTACTCGACTTCTACCAAATATTATGGACTATAAACCCTTGTACGATAACTCAGTTAACACCTCCCAACTGGCCGTTCTTGTTAACAACATTGGCAACCACGACTATACCTTAGCCGAGATTAAAAGGGAACTGTCAGTACACCCACATGAAACAAATTTTCCAAGGCACGATTATAATTTATATGGAATACTAATAACCTTATGCATTTTCATCTGTTATCTCTTTGCTTGCACTTATAAGTTAACGTCCTGTCGTCGGGCAGTAGTGACCCCAAGCGTCCGAGCAACGTTCCACGGGTGTGATTACATTACTTAACCGATACACTGACAATCAGGAGCTAGGACTACTAATTAACCCTCTAATATTTACAGCCACACGGACTCAAAAAAAAATGGACTTATTAGGACTCGATTGCAACTCGAGAGATGAAGACTAGTCACCAAGATATCCCGCCTTTCGATCAGAAATGGTTCGATGATATAGGTTCATTAGATGGAAATATACAACCGTAACTCTAGCTGCGTTGGCCGCTGCAGGTTTTTTTTATGCCCAAAGAGATGATGAAGTAACTTGTTTCGCCTGTGGGATATCAATGGGAAAATGGAAGGCAAACGACGACCCAATGGCAGATCACGCTCGCTGGAAACCACAATGTAGGTTTGTACTACATTTACCTTGTGGAAATATACCACCAGATCATCCGGAAGAAGCACGTTTGAGCGAAGACCTCGCTGGTCCCACATATGCTAACCTCGGAGGATTGACAGTTAGAAGGGAGCTTGAGTCGTCATCTTCTTTTTATAATGTGGGGAGGCCGCAGGGACCTACTCATCTAAATTTCATAAATTATGAAACTAGGTTAAAAAGCTTCGAATCTTGGCCGGAAACTAACTCCCAAACCAAGGAAGAATTAGCCAACGCTGGATTATTCCATACGGGTACTGAAGATTTAGCTACATGCTATCATTGTGGAGTGGGACTTATGCATTGGATTCATGGTGATGACCCTTGGACTGAACACGCTAAATGGTCACCTAAATGTTATTATGTATGGGCAGTAAAAGGACAAGGTTTTATCAATCAAATTCGGCGGAAACTAAATAATCCACCACTCCCAGGAGGCAAAACTGTCACAGTGATAACAGCCGAGTATTATTCCGCAGGAGAATTATCAATCCCCGAAAATCTCTCTACCACAAATTGCACCTCAGCAACCTCACCGTTCGCTTGTAAAATTTGTTATAATGAAGACTTAGCCATAGTTGCTCTTCCTTGTGGACACATGTTCTCTTGTACTAAATGCGCACCTAACTTTACTACATGCGCAATATGTCGCGGCCCAATTCGTATGGTCGTCCGTGCCATCATCCCCTAATGTATCGGAACCAATATCTCACCTTTTCTTACCCCTAGTAGAATACCTGCATACTTATAAATAGATTAGTTATTATTGAAACCCACGATACACACATTAGTGTAAATCTCATTACAGAATCAAACCATGGCCAGAACACTTCGAAAAAGCATGATATGGGATTACCCTCAAAATGCTGTAATCATAATGGACATTCAAGGGTTTGAAGACGACCATGGGCGGTTGATTCCGAAGGAAATAGCATCAGTGGATTTGGGTCACCCCTATGAAGATCACTGGGTAGTTTACTTTCCATGCTCTCTATACCGCTTGAAATCACAAACCCGACGCAGAGCAGAAATAGGTACGGCTTCTCACGGTATTCCTTGGGAAACATCCGGACTTGAGCTCGAATTTAGTTATTGACGAGTGCACCAGATGATGCGAGCAGCAACCCGTGTGTATGGATTCAGCAGAGAAGCTACCAGATTCCTCAGTGACATAACCGGTTATCAACTACAGGACTTATCATTACACCTGCCTGCTATCGCACTACTACCTGAGGCAGATGAATATTGTTTCTTTCACGGGAGGGAAGTCACAGGAAAATATAATTGTGCCAGAAACAATGTCTACCGTGCCAAACAGTGGCTGTTGAATGAATCACCTGGATTTGTAACCTCCGAGTACGATATACCACGGCCCGCACAACCAGAGCCGTTGTATATGGCCATGGGTCCAGTCAAGGATATATCCCGGACGCGTGAAACCTTCTCTCTCCCCTGCTTATTGGACACAACCCCCGAAGAGATATTAAGCGAAAATGCAGAAGCCAAGGAAAATGAAGTTGCGCCACTGATCTTCGGACCAGAAATTATGAGTCCACGACCGTGCACATTAACTCCTAGTACCCCTAAATTAGGACGAGATACTACTCTTAAAAACAGAAGAAACAAGAAATTAAAAGGTTGGAAATACATGTTTACACTAACATTGATAACGATGATCACAGCAATTCACGGATTGACTGGGTACGATTGTGGTGCTCCCAGTTTAAATAGCACCACCCTCTCATTACTGAACGTCGGTGAATGTGATATTCCTGAGCCTAAATTAAATACAACCCAGTTACGTGTTCAACTACTACAACTTAGTGAGTATACACAAACCAAGGCTATACAATGCAAGATCAACATTAAACGTACTATCACCTATTGCGGAGCCTGTAGCCACAATTTGGTAGTCAAGGGTTCCGAAAACACATATATTCAAACAATGGGAGCCGATGAATCTAACAGTATTCATAGTACCGGGATAGTTCATCTCGGGGTGAACACCTAAGTCACAGGGCTTCGATCCAACTCCTCATCATCACACAGTATTATCTTAGCTCGTGAATTAAGTGTGGATGGAGCATGTAAAGGGGTAACTTATTCCGACCCCTACGGCGTTTGGAGTAACGTAGTAGCCCAAGGGTACGCGACGGTGGAATTAAGAGATTATTATGCTCAAGTAGATCTGGAAAGAAATCTGGTCATGTTACGATCAGGAGTCACCTGTCCATTAGCTGAAGGGAGTTGTACTGACGTCGAAGCAGGAAATACCTTTTGGTCTCCCTTACCCACAGATGTATTGGGGATCGCTACGAAGTTTTGTATGATGGACCTGCTACCAAGATCATAGACGATGGAAGGGAAAATAAGGAAACCATGTATACAGTAGTCAGCAGGGAGGTCACCTTTGCCTTCATACGAAAGGGACGACAGATGTTATGCGGGTACCAGCTTACCCGCACAGAACACCCTCAGCTCTTTATCATTGAACATTCAGATGCTAATATGTTGCCCAAACATAAGGCTGCAATCAACACCAAGAACGCTGACCTCATGGCATATATAAATTCCAAATTTGTACATGTAGAAAGGCACATTCGCACACAAGTGGAACAGCTTTATTGAGATATTTTGCGACAAAAATGTGACCTGGAAGTGCAAGTCCTCAAGAATTCTGTAATGCATGCTACCCAAAGTCCAGACGAATTCGCTTATCACCTCATGAAGGGACCGGAGTATATGGCTGTTGTCGTCGGAGAAGTAATACATTTGATCAAATGCGTGCCAGTCAGCGTGCGTCTTCGATCCACCAACGAGTGTTATCAACAAATACCTGTCGCCAAAGATAATGAAACTAACTTATTTCTAACTCCACGAACCCACATATTATTGAACTACGGAACTCAAATTGACTGTAATCCCATTTTACCTACCATGTATAGATTAGCAGATTCTTGGTACACCCTTGCACCTAAACTGACTGCAACTACCACTCCTGAGAACTTGAAACCCTCCACGAAAACCACATGGACCTATACGAACCCAGGTTCATTAGCCACCAGTGGAATTTATAGTTATGAAGATCTAAAAAATTTACGATCCAGCATAATGTTCCCAGCTGAATGACCAACGGTATTGAATACTTTGGCCCAAACCCTGACGGGACAATCAACTTTAACTCAAGGAACTAGATTCTTGAATTTATTGGATGAAGAAACCCTGCAGAAAATCACCGATTCTGCTTGGACGAGAATATGGGGGTCATTTTTAACATTCGGAACTGCCAGTGCAGGACTCATAGGCATGTTACTTCTTTTCCGTCTCATTAAATTAGCTGTCGATACTATCATCCATGGTCACGCGCTACATTCTATTTACGGTTGATCAATACACCTGTTGGGGGCAGTATGGGGTTCAATTACCTACCTCTTAATCTATCTTGGAACGAATAAAGAAAAACCAACAGAGGAAATAGGCTTACAAACCTTGCCTCATATATCAACCGCTCCGGAGGATCAAGGAGCCCCTGAAGAACCAGAACGACCGCAACTTACTCAGACTCAATATACTTATCTCCGTCAAGCTGCTCACGAAATCGATGTTCAATTGTTTTAGATGGACTTACACAATCCTAATCCAACCCCAAGCCAATCCACGGACGACCCAGGAACGAGTCACGAAGAGGAAATATCGCAGTATATACAACATCTAGAAAACCAAGTTATAACCGAATTGAAGGGAAAAATTTGTTCACCACCATGTTTGGATCCACTTAGCGAACCGGAACACAGTACTTCGACTACCTCAAATGTAAAAAAGGAGGCTAATGAAGAACTTACCCGGATTGATGAATTCTTGTCCCCGAAGGAAACTGACTAGCTCTAACAACGCTAGCCACGGAACAACCAAACGCCCTCGCAAATCAAACCAACGTAGAAAAAGAAACCATACCATCCTGTTTTACATTCATCAAGAAGGAGCCCAACAATCCTGGCGTCGGGACTCAGAACACTACACCTTGGTCCGAAGTTATGTCCGAAGACGATTTATTATCCCTATTGGCAACTTAATCCTTTTGGACCTTACATAAGGGGATTTCCATTTGTAAAATTTTATCGAGAAAAATCACCAGGGATGATTAAGCCACTTAGTCCCGTCAATAAACGACAACGGTGCCTATCGCCCACAGTCCCAACGGTGACCCCAGATTTACAACCTTAGATTGACGCCCTATTGAGCGTCACAGAAATTCTTAAAGGATCACCGAAAATGGACCAAAAATTGGCAAATCTAAGAATAGCTGCAACTGAACTAACTCAATCCCACTATTCAAGTGTATCTGAGTTCAAGCTTAATTCTAAATGCCGCATGTGGAATCCTTTAGACCAGCGTACGTGTAAGGCTGGGGTACTATGGACAGACCCTCAAGGAAGAGTATGTTCCAAATGTAAGGAAGGCAAGGACACAGGTGGGGTCCCCAAGCGATCAACCCTGATGCCAATAGTCTCCCACGCACTTATACTAAGCTTCTTTATAACAGATTACATTTGCGGTAAATGCTATCAACCCATCCACATAGTAAGAGACGCTAGTACCTGTCCAGAATGTATTATAATGTTTTGGGCAAATAAGGGTTTCTAACGTCGGGGAGGTTCAGTGGATGTGTAAGCCCATCAGCGCTCATATATTTCTGACTGGGGTATGTAATTAATTACTTGTTTACAGGCCATGAATATCGAGACAGAATAAGAACCAAGCCACGCACAGTTTTTCCAAGAAATAACTCACTACTTACAACCTAAATTTGATCCGGTGTTGGAAGTCGAACCAATTTGTGTCGGAGTAACCCTCTGGATACAACAAATACCAGTGGCCATTGCATTTCCTTCGAGTGAAACAATAATATTAACTAACGATCGAGTAACCGAAATTCATCAAGGAGCTCAAGGAGTCTATAATTACTTTATGAAAATATTTTGCCAACAAAGGTCAGGAGCCGCAATAACAGACCAAATGGTGGAAGACATAGAATCCCCTTCTATCTCCACTGACGATTACACTCATTACTGCACAACTATACAGACCGCCCTACAAGAACAGGGCTCAGTAATGAACGTAGAGCGATATATGATACTAAGGATTGCTGTCATGTGGTATTTACACCAGATCCTAGTTGCACTTTTTAATTTTGAATTTATCATCGACTCACGGCAATTTTCATCAACCCTATTCCTGCTCTGCACATGCGGGAAATAACCGGCTATCGTCACTTAGCAAATACTACAAAATTCTCCACTTTAGATCACCTCTTCAAGGAGCTCCACCATGAACGTCACTTCATTCAGCAATTACTCACCGCCCGATATCCAGGAAATCTAGCTTCACTCATATGTGACTACCTGGAAGATAGAATAAGTAACAACAATAGCAGGAACCACTTAAGAAAGGAATTACTACGAGCAATGAATTTTCGCTACAACCATCTTTTAACAGAATGCATCGCCGCCACTGATAGTATGTCTGATGAAGAAGAAGTCCAATTATAAAAAAAAGAAAAAAAAACACAAACAAAAAAAACCGACAACGAGAGACCCACACTCACAAGGATACAGGAAGGAAAGGGGTAGGATAAGGAATAAACACGAACTCAGGCTGTTGTGATGCATAAATTAATTAAATTAGCAAATGACTTCCAGCCATTATTACGGCTGATGATTTTTAAATTTGAATTTAAATTCAAATTATTTTTATTTATGTAAAGTTATTATTGAATGATTATGAATAAATGAAAAAAAAGGTTAAATAATAAAAAAAAAAAGTTGTTTTTAAATTTGAATATAAATTCAAATTATTATATGAAATTTATTTATAATTAAAATAATATCGAATAATTGAAAGTAATTAAAAAACAAAAAATAATAATTATGAAATATGAAATAAATGACAAAAGAAATAATGAAATGATAAAATTTTTATAATCATGAAATATGAAATAATAAAATGATATAAATATGAAATATGAAATAATGAAATGAATTGATGAAATTACATGAATAAATAAATAATGGTAATTAATAATTAAATATGAAATGAAATTATGAAATATTTATAAAAAAAAAATAATAATTATTAATAAACAAGTTCTTAATAATTAAAATAAAATAAATGATGAAATGCTTAAATAATAAAAGAGTAAATTGTAATAAAGAAAAAAAATAGGAATCAATAAATATTGATTTATGGATTCGACTCTAATGCTTTATGCGTATATTGCTAACTGCATTGGAAGTCATGAAAAATATATATAAATATATATAAATAATTATGAAAAAATATTCATTCAATTATAGCCAATAAAATAATTGGTATAATCAAATAATTATTGGAAGGGATAATACTATCTGGTAACAGTTCTTCTGGAAATCAAAAAAGATTTCAGTTTCCTAAGTGAGCTCATTCGTCATTGACGAAATTTTAATTATTTAAAGGCACAGTCCTCAATTTTGTTAAATCATTGTAATGTGATTTAAATATTTATGAACCGAATTATAAAAATATAATTCAGAATATTTTTAAACAATTATTGAATTATTGAAAGTAATAATTCATTTTAATAAAAATAATTTTGATAAATATCCCATCAATTATCAAGTTCAAGTTGAATTATTTAAATATAATTCATTTAATAAATAAAATTCAATATTAATAAAATGCCATCAATTATCAAGGGTTAAGAAGGAAAAATAATAAAACGAAATTGAATGAATAATCATTGATAACAATAATAATCATCAAATAAATCAAGGTAACAATTTAATTAAATAAATAATTAATTATCAAATTTTAAAATAATAATCGATTGATTTTAAATAAATTTAATAACTAGTGAAATCGAGAGTTGAACCATTTTATAAAAGTGTTAAAATTGTAAATTGCATTTAATTGTCTAATGCAAATTAAATTTTGTTTTGTAATAATTTTTAAATAATTGTTTTGATTTTAATAAATTTGGAAGTTGTTTTAATTTTGCTTTTATTATTTTACTCAATTAATTAAATTTTATTTTACTTAATTTTTATTATTTTAATTTATCTCTCAGACGACGAAACCATCTTTAATTTTTATTTTCTTTTAATTTTAAATAAGCAGTCATCCTTATAGCTCCGTCCCAGTTATTTTGCTCGGCAAAGGCCAAACAGGAGCGCTACTCTTAATATGTGTTATTTTGATGTAACGCTGTCATATGGAACGATTTGGATAATATTTAATTATACTCTACACATATATATACTCAATAATAAAAAAAAAAGAAAAAAAAATTTTTTCTTTTTCTCTTCTTTTTTTATCTTTTTTCTTCTTTTCTCTGTTTAACAATCTATAATCAAATGTGAGAACCTTGTATTTGGACCTACCAAGATATATGTACTAAAATGGGAACTCGAAGGGGAAGAAATAATAGAGTTAGGACTAAGGATTCAAAACCAAGGGTCAAAATTTAGAAGCACCAGTCATTAACTCGATTACTTGTTACAGTTGACCAAAATGCGGAGGACCCTAACGCGTAGGAGGAAGGAGTATACAAGACGTTACAACGTTATGAGAACATTTCTGTGGGATTTCCAGAACGAAGTAGCTGCCGTGAGGGGACAAGAGAAGGAGCAAACCACTATGAGTCTCAGAGATTTGGGGGATATCCCAAGGACACTCGCTAATACTTATTTACTCCCCATTGAGTCTTTGTTTATAAAAGAAATTGTCAAGGAAGGATGTCTAGAAGAAACAAAAATTATCTTAGAAACTTATGGGATGAAGTACTCAATCACGATGTTAAGTGTATCTATGTTATACCATGAAACGTAGGGTATTCGTTCTCCTGCACTTAAGATGTGGTCGTGCAGGTTTCGTGAGTCAATTACCAGGCTACGCTCCAAAATGAGACTCTAATTAAGTTTAAGTACCCGAACTGGCCTTATAACACTAAACTAATACTAGTACTTAGCCTAATGTTGGTGTTCGGTGTCGTTGTCCTTGGTGTTGATGGACTCGGCGATTGGTTTGGCCCTTGGAAATCGCCTCCTTGGACCCGACTCCGGTCTCAGATGCTGCTACTCTTATTATTCACAATAGGAGGTGGGTGAAGCAGTGTGAATTCACTCAAACTCTGGTTCAGTTTCTTATTTAATGATAATTATATTTTATTGAATAATTATCAATAATGCCACGTCGCACACACTCTGATTACAAAGTCTTGTATCACACAACTAACTGCATGTGATACTATCGTTACTGTGACTAACTGCACAGGGCTAATTACCCAATAATACGACTATTACGAGGAACCGTACTATTGCTCTGATTCTTTGTACAACACTAACTGGTTGCTATAATCATTAACTAAGTGTAATGATTATACGGGCTGATATTCACCTGGTTATAACTGGTAAAATCGCTGGTAACGAGCCAAGCAAGAAGCCCTGGGTGTCGGCTACACGTGCTTATATAGGCGGCAACGCCATATTGGAGCACGTGACACCCCCACCCTACGTAGTTTGGAGGCGAACGATGCCCACATCGTAACACCACCCCCCTTAACTTTAACCCGGGTGAGTTTAAATCACAAAAATCGACCGGTTGAAGTTAAAATTTACCGCGCCGACAGTAACAACATTACCACATGATTCACTCAATCTCTCACACTGTGGCTAAAATCTGGTGATACTGCTGTACAATTAATTAGCTAGCATCCCAGGATATCAAAAAATAAATATTATTACATAAATATTGTTCATAAAATTTAAATATAAATTTAAACATTATATATATTGTGTCTTTTTGACATCGTAAATCAATATTAATTCTAACAAATACTGACTGGTTCAGTTCTGGACTCATCAATGTCCTTTTACACTATTCTATATCTTTACAGGTACACAATTCTAGTAGCCATAAAGTACAAAAAATAATAAAAAATAATAATTATCTACCGATATAAATGTGTATACAAAAAATAAAAATAGCAAAATGAAAACAAAAACTAAGAACTGACCAATTTTCTCATAAAAAATAATAATTAGTAATTTTAAGCCAATTAGATGGTTAAATGCGTCTAAGTCGAGAATATTGAATTTATGCACAATAAAAAATAAAAATAACTTTTGACCAATGAATAATAGAATACAAAAAATGAAAAATAAACAAAAAACCGGTTTACAAATTAAATCACTATTGCTGGATATCACACTGGTTTTCTTGAGCAATTCTTGGTCCATCTCTGGTTGAGCTGTGCATAAACTCTGGTCGTCATCTGGATAACTTACGGAGGCAATATCAGGTATGCTCCCCGTGCTGCTTTCGTCACCTGACTTCTCTGTCTGCAGTCTGGACAGGAGTCAATCTCAAACGGATACTGCGTTGAACAACGACGGCAGTACCCTCTCATTGCTTCGTACCCTTCGGTACGCCATCTCTGATATGGACAATCATTGTTTGTATGTCCCAGTCGTCTGCAATTGGTGCAGTAGCAGTCCCCTTGTAGTTCGTTGGGGCATTTGTCAAAAGAGTGCCCTGTTTGTTTGCACTTTAGACACCCTGGTTCAGGAACTGGTGTCAATCTGGTCTCCACGGTTTGTGTTGCTACCGTACGCCTTGTCTTTGGGCCTAGTTCGGCTGCCATCTTCTGCATTGCTGCCTGCCATTCCTCGTTGGACAACACAATGTCTAGTCTCGAGTCAACACGATGCATGTGCTGACCCACTGCTACATGAACGGTGATTGGAATCTCAGGTACCGATGTCATTGGTAACTGAGTTGGCACCTCCTCTGGTTTCTCTGGTACTACTAGCACTGAATTCTTTTCTGCGTATAGCAGTACTCTGCTCAATCGTCTATAAAACCCTGACAACAAGGTGATGCTAGTTGTCACTGGGATGTCAAATCCCAGATAGCCTGCTGGTGTGGCGAACACTGGATGTTTCCAGTACGACTGCTTATCACCCACATTACCGTGGTATCGCTGCTTCTTCAGCAACTGGTGCGCCTCCTGTTGTTCGAATGAAATCTTCGCTTTTGACCACAAGAGTTGACTGAGGTCCATTCTGTAAGAACACCGTAATTAGACTACGCACAGTACTAGTATTCGCGTTTACAATTTGATGTACGAGTTGTCCCTGACCTATGACTCATTGTTTTACTTTAACTACCTGTCTATTCGACCTACGAGGTATTTTAAGATCACTAATACTAAATGTACCTACTAATACATTATTCTGATCACAAATGTTTACTAAACTGTTTGAATAAAAACTATGTATATAAAATGGCCCTTTTCTGGGTGCCGCAAGCTTACCTGCGAATCCATCAGCCTTTTTACTCAACTGTTTATTTTTAATAAATACCTCTGCTCCAATATTTAAGTCTATATTTGGCTCTGGTACCAACTCGTCCTGTCTATTCTGAGCTTTAATCATAAACGACTCTACATAATGTCTTAATTCGTCGATCCGTGCTAAGACCGTACTACGATGACTCTGGTCTTGGAGCTCTGATAAAACTTTTCCTCCGCGATGTAAGTCTAAATACCTCGGATCACGGCCAAAATTTAAGTATGCTGGACTGACTGTCAGCGAGCTGTGAACAGATGTATTATAAGCATAAACAAGTTCTGGGAGATTCTGGTCCCATTTTGAATGTTTATCTGTAAGAAAAGTTCGAATTAAGGATTTTAAATTTCTGTTTATTCTTTCCACAGGATTTGCCTGCGGATGATAAGTAGGAGTCAGTTCATGGATAATGTCATTATTCTGTAAATATTCCGATACTACCTTATTTACAAATTCTGTTCCATTGTCTGTGACGACTACTCTTGGGTAACCCCAACGATTGAAAACAGAACGTAAAAAGAATACTATCTTACTACCTGTTGGTTCCGAGATGGGCTGGACCTCCAAGTATCTTGAGTACATGTCACACAGAACAATTAAGTGAGTTTTCTGGTGTATCGTTCTGGGCAATGGTCCCACTGTGTCTACTGATACACTCTCCCACAATTCGGTGATAGGTCGATGTCCTGGTATGACTTGAGGTGGATTAGTATCTGGTTTCTGCAATTTACAGATCTCACAGTTGTTTACGTAGTTCACTACGTCGTGATAAAGGTTTGGCCAGTAATAATGATTTGCCACGTGGATGTACGTCTTGCTGATGCCACCATGTCCGGATACGAGCTCGTCATGCGCCTTGCGAATTATTGATCGACGCTGGTCTGGATGCGCTACTAGTTTCCAGTGCTCTGGCGCATTCTCGAATAACTGAGTCGGATGCCGCGGTCGATAGTAATATAGGTTACTATCGAGGAATTTCCATTGAGGAAACCGTGTTGGAGTAGCCTTGACCTCTTCTATTTTCCTCTCGTACCACTGTTGTCGGATGTCGTTCACTCGGCAAATCTTATCTGTCTCTGGTTCAACGCCCTCGTAAACTCTCGAGAGAGCGTCAGCCGCTTTGTTGTTTATTCCTGGTCGATGGACTATAGTTATTGTCCAAAGTGAATACTCTGCAATCCATCGAGCTAGTCTTCCTCTGGGATTCTTGACGTTTTGGAGCCACTTTAAACTCGCATGATCGGTCACTACTGTCACAGGATACTCGTCGTAGTACCCTCTTAGCTTCTGGTAAGACCAAATGACGGCCAAGCACTCTTTCTCCGTCGTTGTATAGTTCTTTTCATGCTTATTTAATGCTCTACTGATAGCGGTGATATGATATTCTCGCTCTGGTCCTTTCTGAGTGAGAACTGCTCCAATCCCTGAGTCACAAGCGTCTGTGTAAAGTATGAATGGCAAGTTGTAATCTGGTACTGTTAATGCTGGGGCATTGATAAGCATTTCCTTGATCTGATTGAATGCTTTAACCTGGTCTGGACCCCATGTCCATATCGCTTTTTCACTGACCAATGATGTGAGTGGTCCCTGGATTTTTGCAACCATTTTCATGTGCCTTCTGTACCAATTTACCATTCCTAAGAAACGTCTTAACTGTTTCTTACTCGTCGGTTCTGGGTATTCTTCTACTGCGCGCAGCTTTTCTGGGTCAGGATGTAACTCGTTTCCCTTGATGACAAATCCTAGATACTTCATTTCTGCAACACAAAATTTGCATTCCTCTCGTTTGATTAATAAACCCACATCTCTAAATACTTTAAATAATATTTCAAGAACTTGTAAGTGGATTTCAAACGTAGGTGTTGCTACTACCCAGTCATCCATGTACGGATGGACGTAATTAATCCAATAAGCTGGTCGATCTAGCTGGCGTAGTACTGGTTTCATTGTCTGGATTATCAGATCCATCTTCCTCTGGAACGTTCCCGGTGCTGTTGATAGTCCAATCGGCATCCGTATAAATTCGAACGATCCCATACCTTCTACAGCAAACGCTGTAAACTGCCGATGTTCTGGTTTGATTACGATCTGATAGTATGCATTCGTGCAATCGATTACGCTTCTATAAGCGCCTTCTTTGATGACTTCCAATGAGGTGTCGATACGCCTCATCGGGTAGTTGACCATCTTCATGACCTTGTTGAGTGGTCTATTGGGAAACTGAGTATTTCGGTACGCTGCCTGGTGGTCCAAGTTAGAACTAATGATTGTAGGATAAACATCAACAATTACATGTGATTATCGTGATCGCAGTGACAAAAACGCTTCATAATAAGTGAAAATATTAGTTGTCGTAATAAATAACACATAATTATATATAAATATATATGTATATATATATATATAGATATAGTTTAACTTATAAATATGGAATTTTCCCCTCATAAAAATAAAAGTAATGTGTACTGCAGTGTTTATGGGTGTAAAAGTCATGCATGGAAGCATGAAACAGTTCGTTTTCATTTGTTCCCTAAAAATAACGTTAGTTTCGTTAATATATTGAATAATTTTAACGAAGAAGAAGTAGTCGATAGACAAGATGCTTGGGTAAAAGTTCTTAAAATGGGCAAAAAAATATCACCCACTATGCGCGTGTGTTCATTACATTTTACTCCGAACGATTATATTCCTTCTCGTAAGTATAACAAATAACGTAATGTTTACCATAAACTCCAAATTTTCCAATGTGCATTAAAGTATTTACATCTTTTTTTATTTATTTTTTTAGTAAGTCAGCAACATTATCTAAAAAAAACGGCTGTCCCTTCTGTTAATCTACCTAAAAGTTCTGTCAAGTATTTTAATAAATCAAACGAAGTACAATCGGCATTACGAGAGAAAAGACAAAGAAGAAGATCATTTCTAAAAAATGATATACCTAATGATACACAACAACAAACATTAGTAGAATCTAGCAATTTTAATTATGATGAGAATTTGGAAGGTCACAGTGATTTAAATGAGCAGATTGAGCAAAAAAATGAAGAAAGGAGAATCGATAGAAAAGAATCAACTCAACAAAATTATGAACTCAATATTCAAATTCCTTTAAAACAATTTAACGACGCTATGGTACAAGTTAATACTGATTGCTTTATTCCAAAATTTTCTGAGTTTATTTCTAATGACAATGAGCTGAGTACATTAACTGGAATTCCTAGTTTAAAGTTACTGAAGACAATAAAAATATTAGTGGATAAAATAAGTCAATCGATATTACGCTTCAATACAAAATTTGATTCGTTAGAAATCATAATAATGACTTTTATGAAATTAAAACAAAACATGTCATATGCTCTGTTAGCCATTTTATTTAAATCTTACACTCCAGAAACTTGTAAGCATCGAATTTTCCAAATGATTGACATTTTATATATCTGTTTGAAGCCAGCAATATTTTGGCCCAGCAAGGATAACATTCTTAAAAATATTCCTCTTGATTTTGTAGGATTTGAAAACGTTCGTGCTGTGGTTGATTGCACAGAAATTTCAATCCAACGACCAAAAAGTTTGTGCTGCCAAATTGTCACTTATTCTCACTATAAAAGTTGTTACACTGTCAAATTTATGACAGCTGTAACACCTGCTGGATTGATTTCTTTTATTAGTAAACCTTATGGTGGTCGAGCTTCTGACAATGCTATCTTTGAGCAAAGTGAGATTATCAAAAAGTTCGATAAAAACGATGATGTTATGGCTGACAGAGGTTTCACTGTAGATGAAATATGCCAAAAGAATGATGTGAAACTTATTTCACCCCCTTTCCTGAAAAATCGTAAACAGTTTTCAAAAATTGAAGCAATAAGTGGACGTAAAATAGCGAAAGCACGTGTCCATGTTGAAAGGGCTAATCAGCGAATCAATACTTTTGAGATTGTATCGTCTAAGATGTCTATTGGCCTTGTCCATAAAATTGACGAAATTTTTACAATTATTTGCGCTATTGTAAACCTAAGTCAACCTATTCTAAGAGATGACAAATTTATTCAGGTTTAAAATAATCTTAAAATTATTTTTTATATTATATGTATTTTATTCTATTGTTAATTTATTAAAAAAAAAAAAAATACAAAGTAAAATTAGAACTTATAACAAACAATTAAATAATTACTTTTATTCCTTAGCTTTCTGTTTTTCATTTTCTTCTTTTTCTTTAATACATATATTATGTAACATTTTATTAAAATATACTTTCTTTAATACTGTTAATAAATTTCTAGTAAATTTCACATCAAAACTAATTGGCATTATTTTTATATTTTTATCAAAAGAAGAGTAAATTATAAAATCTGTAGATGATAGATTAAGTATCGCCATACTTATTTGAACTTGTGCATAATAAATATGTTTTTTTTTTTAGAGTTAATTGACCATGTTCATTAGTTAACCATTTAATAGATTTTACAGTTTCTTCTATATTTTTTCCTTTACCTTCTTTTGGACACTTGATTTCTATAAGCTTAAATGGCTTATTATCTTGGAAAACAATACCGTCTGGAGAACAGCCTAACCAAGAATTTGATTCAGAAATAACCAGACCACATTGCACTACTTCCAAAGACATTAAATTCTCATATGCTTCACGCGCATAAGGCTCTTGTTCTAAACCATACTTCGTATCATTACTGCTAAATGATGAGCTATAAAAATAATCGATTGATTTTTTTCCAGTCTGGATTTTTATTTGAATAATAAGTGAATAACGAATAAGCTCTACTAGCTGTTATACGATATTCTCGTTCAGCTAGCCATACAGAATAAAGCTCAGTACTTTTTAAACAAATTGTAAAAGCGTCTGTTGACAGTCGATTAAAAACTTCAGTACAACAGTTTTCAACACGACCAATTTTTAAATTTTTCAATAAAAGAAGTAATTCAGATGACTTTTGGTTATCAATTATTGATTGAAGTTTTTCAGAACATAAAAAAATTGAATTATTATTATTAATTTCTACACTCTTATGTCTTCCACACCTGCATGAAATTATGTTAAAAAAAAAAAAGAAAATGATAAAATTAGTTAACAAAAGTATAAGTGATATAAAAATTGATTGTCCAAAATGGAGCTTAATTCAAAAAATAAAAAATAGTAATTTCATGTTAACTTGATTTTAGAGTATAAGAGTCATAATCTAAACTATTAAAAAAAATCATTTGCAAAAATCTGTCAAAAAATCTATCAAAATTCATTAAAAGTAAAAATTATTTACAAATGCTTCGCTGAAGCTGATAACGGATTCTCATCAACCATTAGTTTACGAAATTCTTCTGCATATACATTTTCATCAAATTGATTTATATCAATACTTGAACAAGGTAAAGGATCAGCACTTTCTTTGTCAGATGACATATTTTTTTCAAGGCTACCTGACGCCGATTTTTTAGATTTTTTAACTTTTGCCTCTTCATTTTTTTTCTTTTTTTCATCAAAACAATTGTGTTCAAGTAAAGGATTCATGTCATATTTTTCAAGTACTGATTTATGAGGTGCACTCCAAGCACATTTTTTGTCTGTGCACGTCATAGTTTTCAAATTTTCCAAATCATTGCTGTGAGTGTAAAAGAATAAAAACATTAATATTATTATTTATTACATAATTCTCATATTTATTATTACTAAATATAATTATAAATAACAATTTTATAAAGATCATAGTAATTACCGATTACAAAATAGAAGAACTGCCACAATATGTTTGCACGTGCTTCCTAATCCAGCCTTACATGAACATGTCATTCCAACTATTCGCCCATCTTTTAATATTTGTCCATTTATTTCATGAGGCTCATTTTTTATGCCTGTTGTTTGTAAACAAAAGGCCAGAATTTGGTAAACGTCACTGTCATCACCACCATCCACTTTACCACAATTTAACACATGACCACTATCAATAATATTTTCTCCTCCAATAAAATTTTTACTAGTAGGTGTACCAGACGTAAATTTACAAATTTCTTTTATGGATACACGCATTTTTATTGTGTAATTGTTTAAATGTGTATGATTGAAATATTTTAAAAATAAAATTATATGTGCTAGGATACATCAGCTGATTCAATTATCCTACAATTAGTAGTTCCGCTTTAGACCACCAGGCGCTCAAAAAGTAAGCCCCGCCCATCCCAAGGTTCCCAATAGTCGACGGACATTCGCCATGATTTAATGTCATCTGCGTCTTGGCCTGGTAACAGTTTCTTCTTAACCATGACTGGTTGAAAGCTCCATTCGCTTGTACTGGGCTGGATAGTTTTCTGGTCCAGCAGCTGCTCTATGATTTTATGTAAAGCTTCTGTTACTTTCTGTTGGTGATCGTCTATATGGCTTGACGCGTATCGGTGTATAATTGTTTAACTCAATCTCGTATTCAACTCCTTTTAATGTACCAAGATCAGCTTGGTCCATCAATTTGAATTCAGCATCTAGAAATCTATTTAATGTCTCTGTTTCGCTCGCATTTAATTGTATTGTACATAGCTGATTACCTGGTTTACCTGGTTCACATCTTCTGCGCTCTTGATCATGTTTCCATGTCCAAGTCATGTCATCAGCATGCAAATGTACCCCATGGTCTGTCAAAAATCTCATTCCGAAGATGATGTCATCCGGCATCTGGTCAAATACCTCAAACCATGCGTTTATCTCAACTCCATAGATTTCAAATGCGACGAATACCCTGTAAAGGCTTTGGATTGCTGAATTGTCTGCTAAAATAAACGAGCTATTAATTGAGTCATATTTTATTTTAACTATATTGTCTGGTATCTTCTCTGCAATTAATTGTGTCATAAAATTTCTGTTGGCACCTGAGTCGAACAACGCCGTGCATCTGATATTATTTATATCTACGGGACATGTAAAATATTTACTTACAGCAATAGTTGTCTGTTGTGTCCATGTTGCCCCAGACGGTATAACTATGGTGTTGACTTTTCCCGCTCTTTCTACTGTTGCACGTCTTTTATTCGTTGTTTTGTCTGTGTGCTCTGGTGATGGCTCGAGATAATCATTTCCACAACATGTTGCGATACAATTCCCGAATTTAACACAGCAATTTTCCATTTTATTACTACAATGAATTTTATTTAATAAACGAACGCTCGCCTCACCTCCCCCTTGTGAGTAACGTGGTGCGGGAATATTTATATCGAGTACTAGCTCCCGCTGCTGTCCTCGTCTTACTAGTTTTTTCCACAATTACATTTTGTTGCTGTTTCACCTATCTTGAAACATCGCACACAGATATCTACTCTTTCTTCTTTGCACTCCCGTGTTTTGTGCTCTCCTTTTTTCCCACAGTTTAAGCAGGTGTAGGTGCCACCCACTGATCTACCTGATGATCTTGAAGTTGCTGAGTCTGATCTTGTACTGCGATCGTTTGACTTTGACCTGTCTCTGTAATTGTGTCTGTCTCTTTTATTTAATACGATATTTAATTTTTTATCGTTTTTATTCTCAGTCAATGTATTTTGCTTGACTGGCTCTTTATCTATTATTTTTTTCTGATATCTCTTAATTTTCCTTTGTATCCTTCTTACTCTTTCATTTTCTTCCTCCGTGTCGGATTCTGTTTCTGACCCTGCTACTGAGTTCTTTGTTGACTGCAGCCTACGTACCGTTGATCGTCTGTTCTCTCTCGATCTTCTTACATCTGCGACTCTATTCTCTGCTTCAGCTAGTGCCTCTGTTAATTTTTTATATGATGTTATTGGCATTAATATATGCAGTTCCCTTTGGATCTCTGCATCCAACTTTGGAATGATTATTTCCAACTGCTTTTCCATTTCCATTGGGCTTCGTAGCTCGTCAAACTTTGACCTCATTTTTTTTATAAATTGTTGTGAGTCTTCATTTTTTCTCTGGTACGTCGAGAATATTTCCTGCAGTATATCTGCGTCTCTTGTTGCTTTGCAGAACGTTGTTCTAAACCCTTTTTCTACGTCGTTCCAGCTTTCCCATTGATCCATATTTTGTTTGATCCACTCTCTTTCCATATTTAACGCCATTTTAAATAATTCTAATCTGTCGTTGAAATCGAGTGCTTGTTCTTGACATACTTCTGTTATTGTTTGGATCCATTCTTTGGGTTGACTGTCCTTTGTGTACTTAAGTCCTTTAATTCTTATTAATGTTTCCATTAGATGAATTTTGTCTGCTGTTCTTCGCATTGACTCCTCTCTGTAGCTTGTTGTTATGTTTGGTCTACTGACATACGTCGGTTGATACTGATTTGGATACTGGTGACCTTGATTATATTGGTTCACCGTATAGCTTTCCAGTATATGATATGGTGTTGGTATATATTGCGCTGATGGTCTACTCGTGCTTCTTTGCTGTTCATATTGCGGCACGTTTGCGTGCGTTCGTGCTCTGTTGTCAGATTGCTTTTGTTGAACCTGCGTTGAATTTTGTATTCTGTCCAGATCTACTGTGTCGTCGAATAATTGCATCCCTCTGGTGATGTAATTCACTATATCATTTTCCCAGTTTCCTTCTGTTTCCTCTTCTATACTTAGTTCAGTCTTCAGAGATTCTATTTGGTCTTTGTCTTTTATATGGGGTATTGATTCGACTAGTTCGATACGTTTTTGTAGATTTTTTTCTCTTCTTACTATTTCCCTGGACCATTGGACAAATCTTGCGGTAGTTTTGCACCATCTTTGTATTTTATCATTTATTTCTCTATTTTTCTCCATATTTTCCATGAATATCGCTCTTTTATATTCATCCAACATCCACATTTTCTCTTCTTTTGTGAGGAATGTTTCATCTCCTCTCATTTGTTTCTCGTACTGGGTTGGACACTGGTGTATTACAACGTCTCCTTCTTCTTCGACGTCTTGTTCGAAGTTGAAATTCTCCGCTGGTTTCCAGTTTTTTTGACTTTTGTCGTTCTTCTTTAGTTTTAGCCGCTTTTCCAGTACTTTATTTTCCACAATTACCGGTACTGATTTTTAACTTCCCGCTAAGAAAATCGATGATTTTCAAAAATTTCGGGAAGTTATTGTTTTCACCCCGATTTGCGAAAATCGAAATTTCATCAGATGTCGACGTTTTGAGGTCTTAGGAAGCTATTCTGACTGTTTTTAGAATGATGTCCGAGTGTCTGTATGTATGTATGTGTGTGTGTGTGTGTATGTGACCGGGCTATAACTTTTTAACTAATGAATCGATTTGGATGGTTGAGGCGGCAATCGAAAAGGCTTGATGGCCATCAACTTTTCTGAAAATTTTAGATCATTTCATTACGTAGACTCGAAAATATTGACGAATTACGAAATAAAAATTTTTTTTTTTTTAGTTTTTTATTGATTTCTCAGAAACGAGTCTAACGATTGACTCCAAAATCTAATCAGCTCTCGGGTTTAATAAGACGCGTCGATTTCGTCCTTAGCCATCTCAATCGGATAATTCGTTCTAGAGTTATCGTGGGAAATAGAAATGGTGAAAAATGGTTTTTTGCGAATATATTTGAAACAATTGAACTGAACAATTTCGAAATTTGATCAGCTTTAGAGTTTATTAAAACGCGTCGATTGCCACCTCAACCATCGAAATCGGATCATTTGTCTCAGAGTTATCGTGGGAGAAAGAAACGATAAAAAACAGTTTTTTCCGAATATCTTTGATACACTTGAAGGAAACGATTCTAAAATCTGATCAGCTTCAGAATTTAGTAAAAGCCGTCGATTGCTAGCTCAACCATCAAAATCGGGTTATTTTTCTAAGTATCGTGGAAAAAAGAAACGGTGAAAAACGATTTTTTGCAAATATCTTTAAAATAACTAAACCAAACGATTTCAAAATCTGATCAGTTTTAAACTTTATCAAAACGGGTCGATTGCTGCTTCAAACATGAAAATCAAATCATTTGTCAATGAAATCTTGTGAGAGAAAGAAATGGTAAAAAACATTTTTTTCAAAAACAACGGCATGCAAAAGTTTTTTCGAGCTCTTTGAGCTCGAAGCTGTATTTCTGACAATATTTTCGAGCTCAAGGAGCTCGAAACGGGCGGGAAGTTTTGGGGCTGGCCCGCAGGGTCAACCGACAGACCGATTTTTTTTCTGGTATTGTTTCTGGTGCTGATTTCATACTTTCATTTTCTTGTTTTTTGCTTTTCGCCAACTCTTCTTTTAATTTGGCCACCGACTCGTTCAACTCCTGGACGTGGCGATGCAGGTTTCCTACCTGTGTCCTTGTTTTAATCATCTTGATTTTTTTGATACTCGTTGGGAAAGAATAAACAGAAAAAATAAAAAATTGCGACAAAATAACTAAAATTGAAAAGATAAAATTTCTATGAATTTTCTGGTAACCAAAATCTCCGTTATCTCTGCTTTATACACCTGTTGACTTACAATAAATTTGTATTAATTTCACGGTCACGTTTCAGTATGAATTTACTAACCAAGAATATCAATCTACTTTTTTGATACCAAATTCTAATTATTTTACTATTTATTTGAAAATATATTACTTTACTTAAAAATAAAAAATTAAAACTACCAATTTTAATTTTAGTTTTTAATATTTTTTTGATTTTAATAAAAAGAATTAATTTTGCAATTCAATACCTGAATGTTTAGCACGTGGATAACCTTGTAATAAAATAATATATCTGTATATATTTTATATCTCTGTTTTTAAGCTTTATTAGCTTTACTTGATTTTTATATCTCGTGCTTTTAGTTTTATTTTATTAAAAATATTTATATTAAAATATATTTACTTTAGACTTTTTCTATTTTGCATAAAACGTGATGCGTAATAAATTTATACTGTAACTGACTATACTTGTGTCTCTTTTTGTTTAACTGGTTTGCTACCCTATAGGTGGCGGTAATTTATTCTATGGTAACTTATCCTGTTAGTTTCTGTGTTACCGATGGTAAGGCTGATGGCTTCCTAGGCAGACTTCTGTAACAAACAATTCAAATTTTAAATTTTTGCCGCCTTTGCGGATTATCGCCTATTCTGTTTTACTGTCTTATTCGTATGTATAATAAAAATAAATTTAACGCGACAATGAGTCTCCCTGGCTGTTCGGGTATTTGTCGTGTTTTCTTTTATTTTATCCTCTGTTGCTATGTGATTTATTATTGTTATTTTATTTCTTTTACTCTAAAACTTAAGTTTTTTTTTTTTCCCTAAACCTCTGTTACTAAGCAAGCTGTTATTATTATTTCTTTCTATTTATGGATTTATAATCCTTACTGCTTTTAGTTTCTCACAAAGATTTTGTTCTAGATCTTTCTGGTTAAATCCAGTTTCTTCTGCTTTTATCCAGTTTTATCTGGTTTTTTCTGGATTTTACTTAAGTTTTTAATCTGTTATTCCCGGTTTACAATAATCTTATTATTGATTTTTGTTCTTACTGTAATTTTATAAATCTATTTATAATTAAAATATACTTAAATTTTAATTATACATATAATTATTTCTTAAATTAATTTTACAAAATAACTTAATTACTACATTAACAATTTTAATCTATTTTTCCTGGTTTTTCTTTCCATTCTTTTACCAAAAGAATGCAAATTTTACAAATTTTTTGTAAATTTTATTTTTACGGGCCCGGGCAAAAAGAAACCCTTAGAAAAATTAATCCCGGGCAATTTTTCTTGTGTAATTTCTAATTTTTAGAAATTTTAAACAAAAAAAGGAATGAAAAATTAGTTTTTTCAAAAACTAATTAAAAAAATGCAAATTAATTAATAAATTTAACAAAACAAAAAAAAAATATAATTTTCCCGTTTTAAATAAAAACGTTGAGTGCGCGTTTTCTTTCTGATAAAACGCGTAAAAGTCAAGGCTTTAGGAATTTTTCCCGGAACAATTTTATTGTAATTGAACCCGCTTGATAAATGATAAATTTTTATCCGATCTTTTCTTTTATTTCGCAGACTCTACTCGAAATTTACTTGTTTTATGTCTGATAGAATTTAATTACACAGTGATTAATTGAATTGATATAATTAAATGATGTTAATTGTTGGCTTAATTAATTAATTAACTAATTAAAACCCGTTGGGCGCCATTGAAACGTAGGGTATTCGTTCTCCTGCACTTAAGATGTGGTCGTGCAGGTTTCGTGAGTCAATTACCAGGCTACGCTCCAAAATGAGACTCTAATTAAGTTTAAGTACCCGAACTGGCCTTATAACACTAAACTAATACTAGTACTTAGCCTAATGTTGGTGTTCGGTGTCGTTGTCCTTGGTGTTGATGGACTCGGCGATTGGTTTGGCCCTTGGAAATCGCCTCCTTGGACCCGACTCCGGTCTCAGATGCTGCTACTCTTATTATTCACAATAGGAGGTGGGTGAAGCAGGGTGAATTCACTCAAACTCTGGTTCAGTTTCTTATTTAATGATAATTATATTTTATTGAATAATTATCAATAATGCCACGTCGCACACACTCTGATTACAAAGTCTTGTATCACACAACTAACTGCATGTGATACTATCGTTACTGTGACTAACTGCACAGGGCTAATTACCCAATAATACGACTATTACGAGGAACCGTACTATTGCTCTGATTCTTTGTACAACACTAACTGGTTGCTATAATCATTAACTAAGTGTAATGATTATACGGGCTGATATTCACCTGGTTATAACTGGTAAAATCGCTGGTAACGAGCCAAGCAAGAAGCCCTGGGTGTCGGCTACACGTGCTTATATAGGCGGCAACGCCATATTGGAGCACGTGACACCCCCACCCTACGTAGTTTGGAGGCGAACGATGCCCACATCGTAACAACCAACAATTCGAGATAATGCAGTATCTACTGGATATGGGAGGAGACATTAATTACAATAATGCCGGATATCATAGCTACCCAGCACCAATTGATTGTGCCATAGGAACGTTGGATTTGGAACTAGTGGAAATCTTAATTACCAAAGGAGCTGAGGTAGACACTAGTTTGCTCTTAGACTATTACGATGACCGACTACTACAGACATTTTCCACCAATGCAGAGACTCAACGGAAAATAGCGTTAACTATCCAACAAACAGGGTACGATATTAACGCAAGGGATGAGCGAGGACGGGGCCTGCTTATAAGGTGGATTCTGGAAGGCCGCTGCTTAGATATAGTAATCCAAAAGGGAGCTGATATGAACCTTGCTGACCATAAAGGACGAACTCCATTACATTACGCCGCAGAGAGACAGGATCTGAGACTGATTCGTAGCTTAATCAAGCATGGAGCATATATTGAAAGTCGCGATAAGTCCGGCCGAACGGTTCTCCATGCATTTCTCCAAGGAATAACAGTAGATGAATAAGTGGGTTTTCGGCCCCGTAATCAGAACATCACCCTACCTTACCGGCCTAGGGTAAGTGACGATCGTTGGTAATGTAGATTTGATTTTATCGATATTTTGTGCTGTTGTAGGTAATGTAGATTTATTTTATCCAAATTTGGGTTCTGTTTTCACTTATATGGTAATGTAAATTCGTTTTTATCGATATTTTGGGGTTGTTGTGGATAATGTCCATTTATTTTATCGATATTTGGGACCTGTTTTCATATATGTGGTAATGTAGATTTGGTCTTATCGATATTTAGGGCTGTTATCGGTAATATAGATTTATTTTATCGATATTAAGGGCTTTTTTCTCATTGATGATAATGTAGATTTGTTGGGACTTGATCATGATAATGCAGGCTTGGTTGAAGTTCGATCATGGTAACGCAGATTTAATCGGAACCTGATAATAGTAAATAATGATATCGTTGGGACCTGTTCCAGCCGATCGATAGAGCAGATTTTTTGGGACTTAGTGGATATTCAAGAACTTTTCAGTATATATATTTTTTAACTGTTTTACGTAGAATTGGAGGGGGTCGAACATTCGGAATATATCTCGAATTTTCTACGCATAAATTGGTGGGGATATTTTTTTCATTCTGGCCCGTTCTAGACCTTTGAACAGCTGTAAGAAGAGGTTTATGGTCAAAAATTCGAAAGTTTTTCTGAGAACATTACTTATTTCATTAGTAGTAGGGGTTTAACGGTTGATTGAACCGGTTTTGAGCCAATCATTTTTACTCTGTGCTCCTAAAAAGAATATTTTCTGGAGGGGGTTGCCATTATAAAACTCATGCTTTTTTGTTAAGTCCTCCTTGTTATAGCTGTGCTACATGGAGGAGTTAAGTGATAGTGAAAAACATTTTTTAGGTATTAGTCATCCGGGTATGATAGACACCGATGAAATAGTTGAAAATTATTCTGGTGACGTATGTCCAGAGTTTATTGGTTCTTTTCTTGGTGATCTATTTTCTTAATATAAAAATTTGGATATAATCAGAAGCAAACGAGATTTGTCATGCCCAAGTTGCATTGCTCTGAAAGATTCGATAAAGAATTTATATAAAATCATTTAAAATCTGGAAAAATAAGAGCGTCGCATAGTTGATAAATGAATATATAACAATGGAGTATATAGTGGATTTCGTTGGTTATATAGTTTCCAATGGAAAATTTATTGTCAAGGAACTATGTGTAGTTGATATTTATAACCTAAACAATGAAAATGGTGTTGATCAGTTTGAAATTTTTGTATTCAAACCACCTATTCAGTACACTGACACTGTGATTGTGCAACAAAGTGATGATCAAGATGGGAATCGTCATGGTATTCACTGGGATACTGGTGATCATCCTTATGAATCATTGCAACCTATGGTAAAACAACTTGTTCAGAATGCACGATATTTTTATGTACAAGGGCCAACAATGCAAAAACGACTCGAAGAAATGATTGATTATGCAGTCCCAGTTATTGATTCAGAACAAATGAGATTTTTTTCGATTGATAATCTCGAAAATATGAACAGACCTCGATGTGAATTCAGATTCAACCACACCAAACTTGGACATTATGCTTGTTCATATGGAACTGTTCAGCAGCTAAAACAATGGTTTTTGAAATATTGGGGCCGTAATCCATCATATGAGAAATCAGTACAGTTATTCTATCAACTATCAGATTTGAGCAAAATGGATGCAGCTGACATTGCTTGTCTTGATGATGTGTTCATTCTCCAATTCGCTCGATCTCAAATACGATTTGTCTGGGATAATCTACCAATTAATTTAAAACAAAACTTTAAAATTATGGACTATAAGTTTTGCATTGAACATAATTCAATTACCAGTCCTGATTATGATGTCCCAGGAATTTATCTTTATCCTTACAAAAAAGATTGTACCAAGTGTAAAAAACTAAAAGATGCATTAAAATAATTATAAATTCATACTTAACATTTATTTCAAACTTATATAATTATATGTATATATATATACTTCTCATGCTATATTAATTAATTAATTAATTAATTATGTGTATTGGGTATAAGCAAAATAAAATTTATTACAGCATATTTTTTAATTGTGAAAATTTATTTATTTCTCTCAACCTTGTTATCTAATACAATAATTATTAAGTTAATTTTCTTACAGTACTACTTAATGGATTATATTCAATAATACGATCATGCAGAATTAAGCAGTATGCTGATGTCTGATCAGGAAACTGATCATTTGATTTAAATTTAACACGGATGTCAACTGGTCCAGATTTGATTGATTCATTTTGTTCTGAACAATCAATAATGTAGAGTGGTGCTTCTTCCAAAAATCCTGCTTTAGTCAACAATGGTTCCGGATCTTTATTATAGTATGACGTTTGAAAATTAGTATACATATCATACAATAAAGCATACTGATTTCGATTAATGTTTAGATTTAAATTTCCATATGGATAAGTTTGAGAATTGAGGAAAACTTTTACATTTCGGATATTACAATGATTAAAGTGACTGGAATTTTTCGTCACAATATTTTTTCTTGCAGTTTGAAATCCTAGAAACAAATAACGTGGTTTCTCTAATTGCGTTGAAGTTTTGATAGGCCAAACATTGTCGTTGTTTTCGGAAGTAGTGGATATTCATATAATTGCCATGCACGATAGCTTAATGGAATAGCTGGATTATTTGCGATAAAACTGAGTGCTTGAATCTTCTGTTTGTCCGACATTGTAATGTATGGTACATTCTATTCCACTTTATTAAAAACTATTTTAACTTTTTCAGCAGCTTCTCGAGCAGCAGGTGTATGTAGATATGCGTTCATATCCGTGTTTGATCTTATGAGAATTAATTCATGCTCAGCATTCATAATAATCCGATTATAATCTTCAGCGAATCCAAGTAATGAATTCAGTGGTATAGAAATATCAAAATATCCATCACCATTAGTCAATTTATCATCAGTTTGTAATCACCCAGCATTTTCCATTAAATTAGCCTGTCCGGGGGTTAAAGATATATAATTCTTCATAAGGCTTGTAATCCCAACATTCTTGCATCTATCAATTTCAATGGCATTCAATGGCGTACTTCTTCAAACATGTGACAAATGGCCATGTTAACCAACTCCATAGTTTCACTAACAGCAGTGCCATCTTCTTTCGTAAATCTTTCACAAATGTGTAAAGTACTCTTACTCGGTAGAATGCATAAATCTTGATGCTGAATATTGATTCTTATTTCATCACTGTTATTAAATGTTGTTGAAGCATAAGGTTGATGTGAATGAACCTCATAGTGAGAAATCGATTCGTCGAAGATTATTGGTTTTTGGATGTTTAAGATTTCCGCCATGGTAGTATAATGCAGCACAAATTAATTTTTCTTATTTTACCGATCTTCCACGTAATTTTAATCCCAGACTTTTGAGAAATTGGGTGTTCTGAGATGTTAGCACCCTGACAGGGGCACGACGACTGATGGGCTTTAGGCATGATGCTTGACTTTTATAACTGCCATCAATTTTTTTATCAAATACAATCCCCATTATTTCACTGATTTTATATGCAATCTTATTGTAATCGTTTCACCACGAAAATTCACCAAATTCTCATCTTGATCAACAATTCGCAGCTGAAGATTGTGTATTAACTGTACTGCGACTGGTAAGTAAATGATGTGGGATGGTACTTCAATGATCTTATATCCTGGTGCAGCACTTGGGAAAAACTCATGAACTGAGTGAACTTTACGGTTATTCATATATGCGCCAGTAGTAATATTGCACTCAACTCGCAGTGCATTGATTTTAAGGATTTTTATTGGTAAATCAGATTTGTGTAGAAGGTTTGGCACAAGTCGACGATTTCCAAATCCCAATAATGATGCGATAGAATCTTTCGGCTCAAAATTTACAATTTGATTGCATTTAATTTCACTATGTAATTCATTATGATTTGCTTTGATACTCAATTCTACTCCCTCAGGTAATTCATTTATTAAATACTTTTCAATGTCACGTAGTTCATAACTTCCGGTTGGTATTGTTATAATTTTATCTGCTTCCTTCCCATTTATGCTGGATAAATAGAACTTATTACAACCTTCATCGATATTAGGTATAGAATTGAATGTTAACAACTCTACAGGTCCCAAGACATAACTTTTCCCAGGTGATAATTCAATGGGTGGAAAATATTGAGCTTCCAATGTGGAGGTTGCTCCAGATAGTGTTAACGTCAACGAATCATCCATGACTAACCATATTTTATTCTCGTTTCATATATTTATAATTGATTATTTAGAAATTTAAGACACAAGTGTCCACATGTAACGGTATCATAATCTTGATATTTCTGATGATTATATTTCACGCTACCAACATCAAGATATTTCATGAGTTTATTTGGTGGTTGAAGGTTACCAAAACTGTCAAAATAAATGACGTCGTCACCATTCTTCTTGTATGCGACCCAATGAGTTCCACCACCATTTTTATTATCTAGATTTACGATCGCTGATTCCTTCTTCCATGGACCAGATTTTGGTAAATTATTTCTCATGAAAACACCTCGGAAATTTGGAATTTTCAAATTCTTTACATATTTGATTAAATCAAAATTGGTCAGAGCTCGATGAGGTAGCGTTACATGTTTTTAGAGGGAGGACTTAAATATAATCCCATCCCAGTTTTATGTGGTGACAAGTATAACCCTTTTCCCAAGGCTATAGCTTCCATTGTTGAATTATGTCGTTTAGCCTCCTCCAATTCACGTTTAGCAGTCTTAGCAGCAATTACAGCTTTAGCGATACCAGCAGCGCCCCCAGCTAATGCGCCAGTAGCGCTTAAACCAGCAAGCATTGGTATTAGAAATGGTAGCAATCCACCTACTTTTAGTGGTGGTATTGGTAATACACGCGATGATCGTATATTTTTCTTCCCACCAACCATTTTTACAGCTTCACGAGCACCCCGTAATGCAGACTTGAACGGTGAAACGAGTGCTCCTTCGTTCATCGTTTTTTTAGCTGATTTTATAATTTGTTGGATGGGGACAACTCGTTTTTTTTCCTTTACTGTCTTTTTCCTCTTTTTACTATTTCTTTTAGACTTCCCCCTCTTTATTTTTAACTTCTTTTCAACTGCAGCCATCTTTTTCATGCCCATACCTAAACTTCTCTTTACTCTCATGGAATATTGACTCCCCAAGCTACAGCTTTTTCATCAAGGCTAGCATCTTTTGCATGAAGACGTTGTAAAGCTTTTTCAGCAAGCTCTTTATCAGCCGCATGACGTGCTGCCATATTGTCAGGATTATTAGAATAAGCAATGTCATGAGCTTTACATGCTCTGTCCAGAGGATTTATTCCTGGATCACCTCGAGCTAATCTTTTTGTTAATTTTGTACCAGGTCCACAGTACTGATATCCTGGCACATATAATTCTATCGGTAGTTTATTTATAACACTGTTGATAAAATCTTTGCCACGTTTAGTTGCAACTTTACTAATACGTCTGCTCTTAGCCATTGCAGATCTATGACTAATCCCAATCGTATAAATACTCGGTACTTGTAAGCATATTGTTGAGTCAGAATTAAGTCATCAGCGGATTAACATAGTATTTAGTGTCATCTAAAATAATTCAAAATGAAGTTTTAAAAACAGACAGCTAAATTACCTGTGATCAATTTTGATCAAATAATTCAAGGTGATGAGAAAAAAATTCAAAAACGTCATGGTTCAATGCTACCAAATACTGCTCGAGCAGTCCTTTGTGGGCCATTAAACTGTGGGAAAACGAATGCACTCCTTGCACTAATTACTCATCCTAATGGTTTGAGATTTGAGAACATTTATGTATACTCTCAATCATTGGATCAGCCTAAATATAAATTCTTAGAGTCAGCACTACAGCCTATAGAAGGAGTTGGATACTTCCCATTTAATGATCATGAATCAGTTGTTAATCCAGATGATGCACAACCGAATTCGCTTATGATATTCGATGACGTAGCTTGTGAGAAGCAAGATCATGTCAGAGCATATTTTTGTATGGGGTGGCACAAAAAAGTTGATAGCTTTTATCTCTGTCAAACCTATACACGTATACCAAAACATCTGATACGTGACAATGCCAATTTTCTTGTACTTTTTCGTCAAGATGAAATGAATTTGAAGCACATATATGATGATCATGTGAATACAGATATGCCCTACAGTGAATTCGAAGATTTATGTTCAGCATGCTGGAATGATAAGGAAAATGATAATAAACACGAATTTGTTGTTATTGATAAGGATAGCGAATTGAATAATGGACGTTATAGAAAAGGTTTTGATTGTTTTATAAGTATAAATTAATCATACTCTATACAAATTGATCCAGTCATAAATGACATTCAAGTGTGCAAACATGGCGTGTAGAAATATTTCTCAGCAGAAAGATATGCTGCTTCAGATATCTAAAGTTAGTGATGCAATAAGACAGAAGCATAAAATATTAAAGGTTGATAAAGATACTTCTGAACAAGCTGCAAATGAAATTCTTAAACCTATAGTCACGCCATTAAGGACATTAGTTGAGAATTCTAAAGTTTGAAACATGAGATTGAAGAAGAAGCTGTAGAAAACTTTCCGTTAAAGAAACGTGAATATAGAGACTATCCAAGTAACTATCAAACTGTTTATACTAATGACAGTGAAATATATGATGATCAAAATACTTTTGATGACTTGAACGGCGGTAGTACTAGTGCCACCAACTTGGACGCAACCATTATATCAGGTCCCCCAACCTCTGCAAGTACTCCGTTGCGATATCATAGCTCCATCACCAAATATATCGAGATGTTAAATAAAAAAAATCCTAAAGGCTTAGATACAAGATTTGGGATTCATAAAAAAAAATAATCAAATATTTTTTGGCAATTCACCGGTCCGATTTGGTGATAATACAATTTCAGTGAATCATCAAAATTATGTCTTATCACCGGGACTTATAGAATTATTATTTAAAAGAGATCTAAATGAAAAATCTATTACAAAAAATAATTTAGATGTATACCATAACCTGATCATTTCCACAAACACACACAGGAAAAATTATGAATCTGAAAGAAGTCTTTATGTTGAAAGGAGTTCTAAATATATTATATATATTGCTGACTATGTTCAGTCACCAATAAAAAAGGGTAAAAGACTACCAGACTTAATGACCGTTTCAAAGAAGCGAAAATATGTGGATTATATTTATTGGGATGATCCTAATGAACTCGTAGATCGCCTTCGTTTATTGATGGCATCTCAAACAGCTGGCAACTCTAGTCATTCAAATGAGATAATTTCAATTATTGAAGAGCTGCGTGAAGCTGAAATTATTTATTAGCAGAGACATTGACAATAATTCATCATTTATAAAATACCATTAGAGAAGAGAAGATCATCAAAAATGGGTATCGATATATTTTGACGTGTATCTTCCCAATCGAATCAGACACAATTTGAAGGTTGCAGTAGTGGTGTTGGACCACCTGGAAAAGGTTTCAAGTTAACCAATGATGGGCAGTTCGACTAAGACCAAAAGAGGTTATGTAATGTTGCTGAACCTAAGAATGGAAGTGATGCAGTCACATATAATAGTATGAAAGCTGCAATAAGCCATATTGACGATAAATACAAAACTGTAACCCAACAAGTTGATAACCTCATGAAGACATCTAATGTCGAGTCAATGGACCAACTAAAAATTGCAATTAAACAGGAATTAGACAATGTGAAAACAATTAGCGAATATAATAAATATCGTATAACTGATCTTGAAGAAAAACTAACAGTTGAAATAGTTAAGTTAGAGGATAAAATGACGAGTAAAAATCCAGACTTCATTATTGAAATGACAACCAAAGTGAATGCATTAGAAAAACTTGTTAGTGAACAGATTCAACATATCGAACAGCTATCAACTCGTGCAACAACGATTGTGAGATCTATAGTACGCGATACTCAAACTATAGCAGATATTGATCGTAGGCTATCTAAACTTGAAAAACCCAGAAAATAAGAAGAAAGTCATAGCTCAAGAGCTTCACAAACCAGCACGAAAAAATTATACTCGTCGGCATGTTGACATTCGAGGACTCGATGAAACTTGACAAGCTGATTTGGTAGAAATGATACCATATAGTTCTGTAAATAGTGGATTTAAATATCTACTAACTATTATAGACGTATTTTCAAAGTACGCTTGGGCGGTTCCTATTAAAAGCAAAAGTGCTGGTGATGTCAGGAATGCTATGAAGTCTGTATTACAACGAGGGAGGTATCCTAAAAATCTACACTTTGACCAAGGCAAGGAGTTTTACAATAAAGAATTCAAAGATCTCATGAAAAGTCATAAAATTCATTTGTACTCAACATTTAGCAACTTAAAAGCATCTGTATGTGAACGTTTTAATCGAACTCTAAAAAATAAAATGTGGCAAGAATTCACAGCTCAAGGTAGCTATCGATGGATCGATATGCTTAAAAACTTAGTTGATGCATACAACAATACCAAACATCGCACAATCAAAATGAAGCCCATTGATGTAACGGTTGAGAACAAAAAACTACTCTTCAAGAAGATTTACAAACCCCTTCAAATCCATCAGCCGTTGAATAAAAAGAAAAGCAAGTTTAAAGTTGGCGATAAAGTTCGAATAAACAAATACAAACACGTTTTCGAAAAAGGTTATACACCAAATTGGACAACTGAAATATTCACAATAAAAAGCGTGCAAAATACTAATCCAACAACGTACAAGCTTATTGATTATCAAAACCAATCAATCGAAAGTGGATTTTACAATGAAGAGCTTAGTAAAGTTGAATATCTTGATGTCTACCTTGTAGAAAAAATAGTGAAAAGGCGTAGAAATAAATATTTTGTAAAGTGGTTAGGATTCAATAGCTCACATAATAGCTGGATAGACGAATCAGATTTATAAAAATTTTATTATTATATTAAAGATCATTTTTCTAGATGCAGTGTATTTTAATGAATAAGTAAACAATTTTTCTATTCAAATGTTTACTTTATTTTTTTATTACTATTTTTTTTTTTTTTTTTTACAAATTTTAATTTACAAGTTTAAAAATTAATAATTATACGTTATTTTTCTACTTCCATATATCCCCATGGTAGTGTATCTGTTGAATTTTCAAGCAAACGTCTTTTATCATCATTCCAACTTTTTGCTAATTTTTGTTGTAAAACTGTCCTAACAATATGTTTATCACTTTTGATTAACCATTCCTTTCCTACAACGTTGCAATGTTCTAAAAGACATTTCTTAAAATCATCAAACTCAATCCTTCTTAAAGTTGAACCTTTAACCCCTTTAGCTCTTTTTTCAACTTTATTATCTTTATATTTTCTATATGTATAAAGCTTGGCTCTTAAACCTACGAATTCCTCCATAATTTTACCATTATTTTCATCTTCGATAAGACCTAATACTTTTTTAGTTTTTAATGGGATATTATATACATTATTTGGCGAATAATCTGATGTATCAAATTTATGAATTTCACGTTTAATAATTTCGTAGATATTTGGCACTGTAAAATGATAAATGAGACTATCAGTATCTGTATACATTAATTTTGAAGTATCATTATGAAAATTTTTTTTTACATAGTTATAATAAAAATCATAGATGAATGTCTTAGCTTAGTCGAGTATACTAAATCCAATATATATGGGCTTTGTAAAATGCACATGAACGTTTTTTAATTCCATTATTACAATGTCTTCACCAAAAACAGTTAAACTATGAAAGTTAGGTTTAGAAATTAGCAATTTTGCACCAAAACGTCCTGTCCATTCTGTAACTATTCTAATTTCTTTATGTTTTCTAATATCTTCCAGTGTTTTCCCAAATACAGCATTATTCATGAGCTTAAAAAAGTTTTTTTCAAATTCATTCTTCGCATTTTTGTGGCAATCAGTATTTTTATCAATGTATGGTTGTAACCAAGCTGATTGTTCGTAGCCTAGAACACGATGAACTCTTACGAGTCTCATACCTAACTGAAGACACTGTTGTAAATTCTTATAATGAATTACATATCTTTCTTTTGAATATAAAGTAATTAATTTAGATTGCTTACGGTTTGGTGGTACAAAATGCTCAGGACATAATGGCAGATCTTAACGCAGATCATGAAGCTCTATCGAATATTCTAAATCTACCTCTCGTATAAAACCTTTTGATTCGTTTGAATTAAAAATAATATCTATATTATCTACAGTTATATTTTCAACCCATTTAAATGACTTACACGGTAAGGGCATGCTCATTGCAGCTCCATATAAGTTATTCACATTAAAATACATTAAATAAGATTCAGGTTTATTTGGATTAAAGTTATCAGCCATAAATCGATTATTAGCTACAACATGACGATTCGAACACTGTGACACACCACCTCTTATACCTTTTTCTATAAATAATACCATTTCAGCATCATCTAGCAGTTCTAATTGAATACTAGTGAGCTTTAACATAGCATTGAAGGCTAATCCTGGCGCTGTATAATAATGGAGGGGGTCTAAATTGTAAGTATTATAACAACTACGTCGAAAATTTTCAAAAATATCAGCTAATAATAAGACATCAGCTTTTAAATACAAATCAGAATATTCACCGAGTGTTTTAATATTAAATTTACTCCAAACTAATTTTGCATGATCATAATCTTCATCAGATATATTATTATCATTCAATTTAGAATAAAAATATGATTTTTTAGGTAATTTATCTTCATTCAACTTTACTATAGAATCTATGTACTCATACGGGAATACTCCTTTACGAGTAGCTAAACTAAACTGTTCATGATCAGAGTAATACATTTGTGTAATTTGTTTATCATTATCTGTAAGATATGATGCTAGTTTCTCTAGACCCGATGCCATAAATCGAAATGAGTCAATAAAACGCAATTCAACTAATGTATTTTGAATAGACTTCGTAAAAGATATACAACGTTCTCTATTAATAGGTAAAACAATAACTGGACCTTTGAATCCGGTCACTAATGATTTAATAATAAAATGTGAATCGTAACCTGATAAGTTATGAAAAATAATAGGTATTTTATGAGATTGTTTGTAATTTAAATTGCATGAATTATGCGCAGGCCCACGATATTTGCCTTGGAAATGACAATGATCACGACATTTATTATCATTAGAATCGATTATTTTTCCGCAAATATGACAATCTTTTGTTTCGTTATGGTATCTTTTTTCATTATTATTGAGCGGCTTCATAGGTATAGGGTTTTTAAGTTTAAAATCAACTTTTCTTCCCAAAATTTCCAACTCCTTAATAAACCAATCAATACAATCAGAAGAGCGTTTGAGCTCGAACTTTGATAACGAAGAATCATAATTACATAAGACATAATAAGCTATACTATAAGGAACGTGTTTTTCAGTACCATTGTCAAATTCAAGAGTACATTCTAAATCGGCGTAGACAACAAATGGAACAGGATCTTTATATTTAAAATTTTTAAATTTCGATATTTTATTTTCTTTGTCAGGCAAGCTCATTCTAATATTATTATATTTAATACAGTCTAATTTATGCTTTTCTATAGAATTTTCAAATTTAAAATGACACAAACATCTCTCACAAAACCATAATTTATTTTTGCTTTTTGATAATTGGCTTTTTACTAAACGTGATAAATTTTTTATTAAAGTTAAATGGAAAATTGGTCTATAGTTCTTAAGATTTTCATTATTAAGATTATTATTATTATTAATATTATTATTATTATTGTTATTAGTTTTAATCATTAATAAATAAATTATAAGTTTCTTACATTGATAATTAGTACTTAAGTATAATGGCGCTATTACACTAGATGCTGCATCTTCTTCATTCTTGGTGAACTGCGATTCAAGTCCGTAAACATTTATCTTCAAGTTGTTCAACTTTTCAAATTTCGGAATGTCTTTGAGAGTTATAGGAAACTGAATATCCTTATAATTAAAAAGCGTACTGAAATGCGGATATGATGATGTCCTTTCTGCGTGAGTAGTTTCAGCATCATATACTGCAGCAGTTACACACCAAAGGAAACAAAATTCATCGTTATTTTGGATGTTTATAACAGCTTTTTTATATTGCATATCTTTAGGCAAGGTTGTAAACGTTGATAACCCAGCTCTCAATGGAGCATATCTAGCGATGTTAATTGTTAAATTTATTACTTCCAGTAAACTCCACCCTGAGTCTTTTTGATTAAATTCTTCAACTTTCTTCAATAAAACACCATTCACACTACTAGCAAACCAGTTGTTAAGATCTGTCGTTGTCAATATCTCATCACTTGGGGTTTGAAATGTCTTTATTTCCTCAACAGTAAATTCACTTTTAACATTTTAAAATTTACACATTGAAGTGGTACTGACTTTAAGATTACCAATCGGCTGCATATTTTCTCGAATTTTATTAATTGTTAAACGTTTTGCATCATTCAGAAATGTTCTTAAATCAATATGTCCAATATTTACAATGCAGCCAGTTGTTATCCGATTCTTAAATGCGTTTCCCATATCTCGCCACTGGATTAAATTTCTAGAATGCAGATCTCCACCAACCACATGACCACTTAATCGTAAAAACTTCTCATAATATGAATGTAATAGTATAATGTTTGCTTGTATGCACCGTCTCTCTTGAACACTAACTCGAGGATTTAATAGGATACTATTAAATGATATGATAGTCTCACTACAAACATTACAAGCTCTAATGCTTATATCTCTACTGATAAAGTTGTGAGTTAAAAGATCTTCATATGTTTGAGCAATTGTATTCACAACGTTGGAATATAATTGTATCGCCATAGTTAAAAAATAAAAATTTTTTCGTAAAGCACAAAGTTATAGCTAACACGTTTTATGGCGAGCAGAAATGAACTGATGCATCATCTCTAAAGACGTCTCTTTTTGTATAAGATCTATCAAAGAAAAACCGACAATGAAAAAATAAAAATTTTTCTTGAATTTTTAAGATTTACAATCATTTTTTTCCGAGTAAAAATTTTTCTAAAATCGTGTAAATGTATAAATTATGTTAATTAAAATATAAATTTGAAAACAATTTCAGATTTTTTTAAGCTGAATAAATATAAAAATTATGAAAACTTTTCAAATAACAAATATATATTTAGGTTTGTTATTAAATAATGTATTTTGCAGATTGCATAACTGGATAGCGGTGGTTTTCAAAAGTATCTTAATCCTTTATGGTAGCAATAAACAAAATTAGAATAAAATGTGAAAATTTTTCCAAGATAAAGTTTTGAGCAAATACGTATATTTCAATAAAATTTAAATGAGATCTTTTAAAATAATAAATACATATATAAAGGGCTAGTATTGCATAATGTATTTTACTACTTGTATAAACAGGCAGCAGGTTTTTCAAAAATATCTTAATTCTTTTGAGTTGACGATAGACAAAATTAAGATAAAATATATAAAATTGTTTAAGATAACGTTTTTGAGTAAATATCTATAAATTTTTGATCGGGTGTTCGATGAGTAAATATGTAAGATTAAAGCGGTCTTGAATAAAATGAAAATTTTTTGTTTACTATAATGTAAGCTTACAAAATTTTTCTGTAAAATATTCAAAATTTCTGAGCAGCTGAAAGAATCAATTAATGGGTAAACGAATGCAAATTACGGCTAAGCAGTATAGGGGAAACATTTTCGAGCAGGTAAATATTCGTATTAGGATGAATCGATCGCAAATAAATGTAAATTTTTCTAGAGATAAAAATTTTGTTGTGCAACTGAAAATTTTTTCAATTTGTAAATAAAATGAAGATTTCGGGGTCGGCTTTACAGAAAAAAAACGTAAATATATGTATTAGTATAAGTTCCCAGCTGTTGTAGATAAATGTACATTTTTTTCTTAAATATAGTTTTAGTATAACAATGAAATAATTTATTTTTGAATGCGTTAAAGGTTTAGAAGAGAAACTTCTCATAAGATTTTGAGTACAGAATAATTTTAACTATTCTATAAAGTAATAATTTTCATTAAACATTTTTTAAATTACTTATAGAAGATAGATTTTCTATATCAGTGGATATTTAATATAAAAAATTTCAAATTAAGAAAAAATATCAAGAATGTTTTTCATTTAATATGTAATTTATTTGTTATTTGTTATTGAAGCTAAATGTATTTTTAAAACTCCATAAATATTTTTTTATAATAATTTGATTTTACATCCACGAACAAATTATTTCTATCAATCAATCAATCAATGAAAGATTTACTCATATTAAAATAGTTATAGAAATCTAAAAATTTTTAAGTGTATTTAGTGGGGAGTTCAAAAATATGCTTCGAAAAACATAAGGGATATCTCCTAGAAATAGTACTTATTAATACGTGGTAGGGGTTGAAAAAATGCATACTAAAATGTATAAGACAAACCTTCTTATAGGTATGTAATGTACAAGTGTATAGCGTGGGTAGGTCGGAACCCCTACTTTGATATGAATAAGAAAACTTGCTCCACCCGTTTTCATGGTCAAAATTTAAGCAATAGGGTATTAACCTAATGATATGGAGTGGTCAAAATTTTGCTACCTTCTTAAAGATCTCCAATAGATAAGTTTATGGTGAGGGCGGATTAGGGGCCCTCCTTGAAAAATAGATAAGAAAACTGTGGCTCCACCCGTTTTAAGTCCGACATTTAAGTGATAGGCTACTACCTCTAATGAGATGGGTTGGCTCAAATTTTATCACTTGCTGTTGATTTTATAAATATTGGGTCCAAACATAGTAGAGCTCAGTATAAAGCAACTTGCAGAATTACTTGCTACAATTATTTTTTGGCTCTGTGAGTGTATGTGTATTAGGGTGCTTTTTAGTTTTCGAACATTTTTTTTTCTTGGACCATATGAAAATTTTATTGTAGGCGACAAAAAAAAAATTTCCTGAAAATTTTAGCCCTCAATTTTAATTTTAAGAGGTCGCTATCCATTTTTAAAGTTTTCCCATTTGAAAAGCATGGGGACGATATCACATTTTTTTATAAAACTTCCTACCCAGGCAGTTTTTGAGCAATTCACTCGTTTTTGGGCTCGTTTCATAGGGCTTGTAGTCCTCTTTAAAATTGATTCTAGTGACATAGATGCATTTACAACAGTTCATAAGTTATGAGACTTCAAACTTCAGAAATTTTTATTTTTACCAAAAAATAATAATAAATGGCTATTATTATTCCAGCTATCAACTTTCTAGAAAAAATGACATATAACTTTTGTAGTGTGTAAAATACTCTGAAAGAAATACCCAAAAGAATTCAATATTATCAACGTTATTGTTTATTTTTTTTAACTTTCCTCTTTTAAAGGGTTTTAGAATTATTTAATTTTAATTTTATTCTCGTGACAAATTGAACTTTTGTACTTATCCTTTTTTTAACTTCCCGCTAAGAAAATTGCAAATTTTCAAAAATTCGGGAAGTTATTGGTTTCAGTCCGATTTGTGAAAATCGAAATTCCAACAGATGTCGACGTTTTGAGGTCCTAGGAAGCTATTCTGACTAATTTCACGATGATGTCCGAGTGTATGTATGTATGTATGTACGTACGTACGTACGTACGTTTGTAAATATCTATAACTTTTGAACGGATCAACCGATTTTGATCGTCGAGGTGTCATTCGACGCAGTTTTTTAATATCTTGAAGCTGAAAAAAAATTGAGCTTGATCGGTAGGGCTCGTTCGGAGATATTCCAAAAATAAACTTTTTTCAAAAATGTTTTTTTTGGATAACTTTTTACGGGCTCGATGGATTAATTCCAAAATGGACTGGGCTCTGGAGATTCATAAGCCACGTCGAATGCCACCTCAAACATCAGAATCGGTTAATTCTTTCAAGAGAAACCGTTGTCAAAAGAATTAAAAAAAAAAATTTTTTTTAGTATTTTGATAATTTCTCAAAAATAACTCGATGAATCATTTTCAAAATTTAATCAGTTATAGAACTCAATGAAACGCGTCGACTGCCACCTTAAACGTCTCAATCGGTTTATTCGTTCGAGAGATATCGTTGTAGAAAAAATTGTAAAAAACGTTATTTTTTGAAAACAAAAGCATACAAAAGTATTTTCGAGCTCGAAGAGCTCGAAAATGTATCTACTACAATTTTTCGAGCTCAAGGAGGTCGAAATACGCGGAAAGTTTTGGGGCTGGCCCGCAGGGTCAACCGACAGACCGATTTTTTGGTATTTAATTAATCGAGCTTCATCAATTTTTATGTAGTTCTATGATTTAACGTATCGATCGAAGCGCCGATAGTTTTCGACGGTCTAAAATCTCAGTCTTTATGACTGAAATTAAATTACAAGTCACAAATCTATTATCAGTTTTTTTAATATTATTTTATTTTTTAATCATAAAACTACATAAAAATTGATAAAGCTCGATTAATTTAATACAAAAAAAAGGATAAGTACAAAAGTTCAATTTGTCACGAGAAAAAAATTAAAATTAAAAAATTCTAAAACCCTTTAAAAGAGAAAAGTTAAAAAAAATAAACAATAACGTTGATAATATTGAATTCTTTTGGGTATTTTTTTCAGAGTATTTCACACACTACAAAAGTTGTATGACATTTTTTCTAGAAAGTTGATAGCTGGAATGATAATAGCCATTAATTATTATTTTTTGGTAAAAATAAAAATTTCAGAAGTTTGAAGTCTCATAAATTTTGAACTGTTGTAAATGCATCTATGTCACTAGAATCAATTTTAAAGAGGACTACAAGCCCTATGAAACGAGCCCAAAAACGAGTGAATTGCTCAAAAACTGCCTGGGTAGGAAGTTTTATAAAAAAATGTGATATCGTCCCCATGCTTTTCAAATGGGAAAACTTTAAAAATAGATAGCGACCTCTTAAAATTAAAATTGAGGGCTAAAATTTTCAGGGAATTTTTTTTTTTGTCGCCTACAATAAAATTTTCATATGGGCCAAGAAAAAAAAAAATGTTCGAAAAATAAAAAGCACCCTAATGTGTATACGTTCGTACTGTATATAGGAGTATTTTATTTTAAACGATTTTTTTTTGCTTTTACGCTAAAAATTAAACAAAAACTTTTTACACAATTGTTTCAATAAGTGTTTTTACGAAATTAAATAAGTGTTTTTTTTCAAAAATTGATAATCTTAACATTAACATGAACGATGTAAGTTAAATTTTTATTTTATATTACATTGGACATTTCATATCAAATCAAGCACTTTGGGGTTATTCCCATCATATTTTCGAAAATTTATGTATATATATATAGATATTTTTTTTTTTTGAGATTGATAAACAACGTTTTCATGAATTTTTTAAAATTTTTTCGAAAATATCAGAGCGGGTGACTTTAAAAGTGATTGCTTTGGTATGGATGAAAGCCTGCCATATGAACGGCTCTATTCTAAAACAAACCAAATTCTTTATTAGCTTTTTAAAAAATTCAGTATACTAGTACTATATTTTCAATAAATGCATGCTCTTACATTAATTAGGATTCAAATTAATTGCTTACACTTATAATTTTTATAATAAATCATTTTTTTTTCATATTTTTTCTTTTTTATGTTCTCAGATCTCAAAACAAGCGTGTTACTTTCCATTAAAATGGATCGAAAAATTTGGGCTTGCTGTTTTATGGCAAGTACTTGTCAGCGAAGTTCTTCGTAACATTGGTAGCGGTGAGGATCCTACCGATCCCATTTATATAATCGACCAGCAGCGAGTGAAGCTTGTGTATCTTGGACAAATGACTCGGTGTTTTTTCATGGTTCATGAAGACGAAAATGATGACGTTTCACACGCGACGCTGCAAAATGTATCATACGATTATAATTATTTTTTCGTTGATACAATAACAGCTCGCTGTTTAAAATCAGGTGTCATACGAAAAGGATGGCCTGAAAATATTGTCAATTTTTTGGGGGTCGATGAGGAGCCAACAGTCCATAATCAGGGTAATATACCCATTCTAAGCAACCACGAGCTAATGGATCAAGAGTATTATGATGATGATGATGATGATGATATCATAACATTATCACAATCATCGACCCCATCCCCTCCATCGACACTATCACGACCATCAGGACTAATAGGAGATGGAATGTGGAATTCACCACCACCACCAGCATATTCGTCACCAAGTTTTGGAGATAAATCATTAATATGTGCACCATCGACATCAACCTTTGATCCTTCATCGCTACCACAAACACCAGCGTTGATCTATGCACCGTCAACATCGATTAATAGATCTTCAACGATGTTCGATTCGTCACCTTTTACGAACGCGATCGATAATGATGATGAATTAACATCGTCATCATCATCGTCAAGTGAATGGAATCAGTTAGCAGCTGTTATGGCCACTCGATCAACCCAAGGACTTCAGCCTTATCAACAACAACAGCAACAATATGATGATGATAATGGGCGTTATTTTTATTATTATTATCACAATCAAAATTTTATCCAAAACAATTTTTTTAATTCATATGATGATGATTGCATGGACAATGATTTTTTTTTAAATTATCATTATTATTATTATTATTATTATTATTGTAAGTGCTTTTTTTTCAATTAAATAAAAAAAAATATACTTCGATTGATATTGTTTTATTCGATAATTTATGCATACATTTTTTAAATTACATTAAGATTTTTGATTAAAATATAATAAAAAAATGTTTATATTTATATAAATGTATTTTTGCGACACCCTGATTAAAAATACTCATTCGGAGGGATTGAAAATTTTTTCAATCCTTTTCAATCCCTACAGAGGTATTGAAAAGTATTGAATGGGATTGAAATTTGGATCATTTGAATACTTTGTAATTCTTAAAATGGAATTGTAAAGTATTGAAAAGAATTCAATCTTTTATTATTCCAATACCTTTCAATTCCAAAGTGGAATTCGAAAATATTGAAAACAATAATTCTAAAAATGTAACTTCATCTCAAAATAAACTCGTTTTGATAAAATGTAATGTAAACCCAAAAAAATTTTGTAAGAATATGATAATAAAATTGAGTTTTTTTTATAAGAATCTGTATTTCTTTAACCTAAGATAAGTTACTTGATAAGGTAATTCGTTATTAAGTGAATTAATGAAGATTTCGATTCGATATTGAGAAATTGAAATTTCACACTTCTTACACAACAGAATTCTTACAATCATAATTGGAATAAAATTAATGACGGGCATCATGACAATTATATTTTTCTAATTACTCAAATTTTAATCCGTGCAGAGTAATTATAACTTTTTTTTTATAATGGAAAAACTTTAGAACATTGAAAGCGACATTGATTTAAATATTTTTTAATTCTTTGCTGTTTCCTGAATTTAATATTATTTTGTTGGAAGAACTACAGAAAAAATAAAAATTTTCAATTCATTTGAATTCTTTTCAATCCCACACTCGATCCGAAATATCGAATTATTTAGGTATTGAGAAGGATTGAAAAAGATTCAAAAATTTCAATTCATTTGAATTCCTTTTAATCCCACACTCGATCCGAAATGTGATATTATTTAGGTATTGAAAAGAATTGAAAAAGATTCAAAAATTTCAATTCATTTGAATTCTTTTCAATCCCACACTCGATCCGAAATATTGAATTATTTAGGTATTGAGAAGGATTGAAAAAGATTCAAAAATTTCAATTCATTTGAATTCCTTTTAATCCCACACTCGATCCGAAATGTGATATTATTTAGGTATTGAAAAGAATTGAAAAAGATTCAAAAATTTCAATTCATTTGAATTCCTTTTAATCCCACACTCGATCCGAAATGTGATATTATTTTGGTATTGAGAAGGATTGGGAAAGATTCAAAAATTTCAATTCATTTGAATTTCTTTTAATCCCACACTCGATCCGAAATATCGGATTATTTAGGTATTGAGAAGGATTGGAAAAGATTCAAAAATTTCAATTCATTTGAATTCCTTTCAATCCCACACTCGATCCGAAATATCGGACTATTTAGGTATTGAGAAGGATTGGAAAAGATTCAAAAATTTCAATTCATCTGAATTCCTTTCAATCCCACACATGACCCGAAATGTGATATTATTTTGGTATTGAAAAGTATTCAGAAAGATTAAAAATATCAATTCTTTTGAATCTTTTTCAATTCCTCGGAAGTTTAGAAATTCTCATATTATTTTGGGATTGAAAAGTATTCATTTTGTGTCCAGATGAAAATGTTGGGGTATAGAAAGTATTCAAAAGTATTCAATTCTCCTCGTTTTCAATCCCTCCCAATGAGTATTTTTAATCAGGGCATTGCTATAAGTTTTACTAGTTTGAATTATCTATTGAAATAACTAATAACTATCTAATTTTTATATAATATTTAGGAATTATGATAATACTGCTGATATATATTAATCACGATAAGACATTTCAAAATCGTTGTATTCACTACTAAAGTAAGTAAGGTAAAGCTTATGATATGGTACGGGGTTCAGCAACTCTTCGAAATAAGTAAGAATCTTTGTTATCAACGCTGCCGTCCTCCTTGGTAAAAATACATTGAATTCGTTATTAATTGATGCGACAACTCTGATTACAAATTTCGCATTGACATTTTGAAAAGCAGTTATTTGATAATTCCCATCTCTTTCCGATTCGTTCAGCTTTTTGGTTGGTAAAAATGTGGGTAATTTGATGGCCTCGTTTACTTTTGAAAGATCCATTATTCGCTAAGTAAGTATTTAAACAATTAATTTTAAGTAATCAACTTTTGAATAGTTTGAATAATTTTTAACTATTAAAAGACTCACCTGTTGAAAACGACACGATAGTGCACTACTCACAGAACAAATCGCTAAATAACTGTGAGGATAATGACAAAATTTGAGTTTTTATACTGGTAATCCCCCTCTAAAAACATTTTTTTCTTTGGGATTATTTACAGAAAAATTATTCGGGGATACGGAGTAAAAAATGATTGGCTCAAAACCGGTTTAATCAACCGTAAAACCCCTACTTCTAATGAAATAAATAATATTCTCAGAAAAACTTTCGAATTTTTGACCATAAACCACCCCTTACAGCTGTTCAAAGGTCTAGAACGGTCCAGAATGGAAAAAAATATCCCCACCAATTTAAGCGAAGAAAATTCGAGGTATATTTCGAATGTTCGACCCCTTTCAATTCTACGTAAAACAGTTAAAAAATATATATGCTGCAAAGTTCTTGAATATCCACTAAGTCCCAAAAAATCTGCTCTATCGATCGGCTGGAACAGGTCCCAACGATATCTTTATTTACCATTATCAGGTTCCGATTAAGTCTGCGTTGCCATGATCGAGCTTCTACCAAGCCTGCATTATCATGAGCAAATCCGAACAAATCTACATTATCATCAATGAGAAAAATGCCCTAAATACCGATGAAATAAATCTATATTACCGGTAACAGCCGTGAATATCGTTAAGAACAAATCTATATTACCACATATATGAAAACAGGTCCCAAATATCGATAAAATAAATCTACATTATCCACAACAACCCCAAATTATCGATAAAAACGAATCTACATTACCATATAAGTGAAAACAGGTCCCAAATATCGATAAAATAAATCTACATTACCTACAACAGCACAAAATATCGATAAAATCAAATCTCCATTACCAACGATCGCCACTTACCCTAGGCCGGTAAGGTAGGGTGCTGTTTTGATTTCGGGGCCGAAAACCCCCTGATAGCCAAGTTGCCCGCAACTTGTCGACAATCTACTGCCGCAATATGTCGCCAAGTTGGCCGCAACAGTCAGCATTTCCATGAGTTGACGGCAACTTTCCGAGCAACTTGTCGACAACTTTCAGCTCGTGCAAATGTTGCCGACAACTTGGCTACAAGTTGCTCAGCATCTTGTCGACAGGTTGCAGCAGTAGATTGTCGACAAGATGCTGAGCAACTTGTAGCCAAGTCGTCGACAACCTTTGCACAAGCTGACAGTTGTCGACAACATGTCGACAAATGGCGCGCAACTAGTGCCGTCAACTTTTCTGACGAACAACTTGTACTATCAGGGCCCTCTTATTCATCTACTAATTTCAACCTTGCAGCTCCAAATGCAAAGAGATTGGGAAAAAGGACCAATTTATCAGCAAATCCAGATGTTAAAGGTTCTCATTAACGCCGGAGTAGATATAAATGCATGAACTTTCAAGGAACAGATAACCGTGTTACACTTAGCTACATACTACGGGCTCTATTGTATCCTTAGAGAAATAATAGATCATGGTGCCGATATAAACGTGAAAGTCACAACCGGTGTAACCGTGTAGGATCTGGCTTGGCAAGAAGGAGTGTTACCGCCAGAATATGCACGCAAGGAGAATATCTTAGAACGTAAGGAGCAAGATCACGAAAGTCCCGATGATGAGGAAATAGACACAAACCGTGAAGCAACCATCTACGTAATACACGATAGATTACATAAACTACGAGCCATGGGTGTGCGCCTCATACCTGAACTAGAGCAAGGAATATCTCCCGATTATGATATATATCGAAGTTGGGATCCAAAAACTAGCGACTATACTAGAAGTTATGATAAAGAAATAATAAGATTGAAGGAAACAAAATATGATGGTAATTTCACACTACACGACTGACTTACCAAACCCCCATCGGAATTGATGGAGAATGAAATTCTAATTAATAAATTCATAGAAGACCATAGTTAGAGAGCTTCTAGTGATCCATATTTGAAAATGATAACCAGCTGATTGATAAAAATAAACCGGGAAATCAAAGCAAAACGTTTGAGGAAATCTCACTTGTTTCTGTATGACTACTTCTCCAAGGAACTGGACACATCAAGTATTCATACAATAATGACTTATCTTGATTACTACGAGCTGACACAATTAGATCGAGAGTTGGAATAAAAAAAAAAAAGGGGAAAAAAATATATATATATATATATATTTTTAATCCAAAAATTTTATATTTTACTAACAATATATATACTTAATCAAGTTATATTTTTACTAACAACATATATCTAATCAAATTTTTTTTGTTAACCAACAATATATATATTTAATCAATTTTTTTTACATATATAAATTTTACTAATAATATTTAACCAAAATTTTTATACTTAACTAACAACACATAGTTAATCAAGTTTTCATATTTTTACTAACAGTATATATACTTAATCAAGTTTTATATTTTTTTTTTTCAAAATAACGTATATTTAATCAAAATTTTTATATTTAACCAACAATATGTATTTAATCAAACTTTTGTATACTTAATTAAAGAATATATATATCTAATCCAGGGATCAGCAATATCAATTTTTTTAACAACGATTTCGGTTATATTACTAATTTTTTGTTCAATTTTTATTTAGTTATATAAAAATACTAATTTTTAGAAAAATTAGAAATATGTGAAAAAATGTTACTAGTTTAAAAAATAATTAATAATTAAAAAAAAAAGTTATCCGATTTCTTCAAAAATTCGATAATTAGAGAAAAAAATTATCAAATTTTTCAGAAAACTAGATAATTAGGAAAATAATTATCTAATTTTTCGGAGAAATAAATAATGAGGGAAAAAATTAACTAATTTTTCATAAAAATGAATAATTAGAAAAAAAAATTATCTAATTTTTCGGAAAATTAAATAATTAGGAAAAAAATCATCTAATTTTTCATAAAAATGAATAATTAGAAAAAAAAATATCTAATTTTTCTGAAAAATGAATAATTAAAAAAAAACAATTACCTAATTTTTCAGAAAAATTACTAGTTCGGAAAAAAAATTACCTAATTTTTTAGGATAATTCATAATTCGCAAAAAAAAATAATATTTTTAAAAAATTCATCTGATTTTTTTTGAAAAATTAATCATGTAGATAAAATTTAATTTTTCCTCAAAATGGATAACTACACGAAGAAAAATGCAGCTTATAATCAAATAGTTATTGTAACGATAGTTAAAAATTTGCTATCTTAAATGAAAATTGACAACTCATAAAAAAAATACCGACGATCAGTAGAAAAATAATTTTTTATCACAATTATTGGTATCTAGATTAGAATGATTCATAAAAACCAACGTTCTTTTTTTTTCGTTACATCCAAAGATTGTTGGAAGTGATGAAAAAAAAAATACTGTGAAAGTTTGAGTTCCTAATACTAATATTAACAGCTGTCGGGCCGCAATTCTCTGTTTTCCGTTTAAATAACATGGGAAAATTTATTTTTTAAGCTTTGGAATTTTGTAGCTCACGGTGAGACTAGTACTTTTAAATGTTCAATACATAGTGTTATGGGAAATTTGACGCTCTATAAAAAAGGTCTCTTATAATTTTTCGATATTTTTATTTGTTCAAAAGTTATTCGAAGCTAAAGTTAGATTGACGATAAATTTTAACATTTTTTGAATTTTTCGACGCAACCATAAATTCTTTCGGAAAATTTTATAGAACATTTTTTTGTATAGTATTTTATTTCCTATAACTTATCTTCGAAAAAATTTTCGACATTTCTCACAAATCGTAAGTTTTTTGCAATTAACTGAAAATTTCGTAAGAAAATCTTAATTTTGTTGCTTAAAATTAATTATGTTAAAATTTTCAGTTAACTGCAAATAACTTACGACTTGTGAGAAATATCGAACATTTTCTTGAAGATAAGTTATAGGAAATAAAATACTCAACAAAAAATGTTTTATAAAATTTTCCGAAAAAATTTATGTTTGCATAGAAAAATTTCAAAAATGTTAAAATTTATCGTTAATTTAACTATAACTCCAAATAACTTATAAAGAAATGAAAATATTGAAAAATTTTAAGAGACAATTTTTATAGAGCGTCAAATTTCCCATAACACTATGTCTTGAACATTTAAAAGTATTAGTCTCACCGTGAGCTACAAAATTCCAAAGCTTAAAAAATAAATTTTCCCATGTTATTTAAACGGGAAACAGAAAATTGCGACGCAGCAGCTGTTAATATTAGTATTAAGAGCTCAAACTTTCACAGTATTTTTTTTTCGTCATTTCTAACAATATTTTCGATATAATGAAGAAAAAAAAGTAGTCGGTTTTTTTAAATCAGATTAATCTAAATCGTTATTTCTACTAATCATAATAATTTTAATTCTAAGTAGAGATGATTACTTGAAAAATTCAAAAATCGCTCATAGCTTTAATAATTTTTATTTAAAAATGGTAATTTTTGTTTATTTAAAAAAATATATATATATATATATACAAATCTCGATGAAAAATTCTGCTGAGCTCTGAGCGCGAACTGCCATCCGTTATTTACAATTAACGATTGAAATATTTTTTAGTTCGTTATTATTTGCAATGAACAACTGCAATTTTATAACTTTATTTATAAAAATTAATTTAATAAAAAAATAATACATACATTTTATAATCAATGTAATTTTCAATAATGGTGGTATAGCGAGATAATAATTTTTAAAAACTTATGTAATTATAATAAAATAGTATGAAATATTATTATTTTTTTTTTCTAAAGATTCGGAAATATTAATGAAATTGCTCTTCATATTTCATAAAATCAAGTGGTTGTAGTAGAGTGAATAAGTAGATCATTTAAAAGTATCCGTTCAACATTAGTAGATCCGTCCAGTAGCTATCGTTCAAACCTCGCAATCAGAAGGAGGTCAGTTCGCGCACAGAGCTCAGCAGAATTTTCCATCGAGATTTGTTAACATCATTTACCTCACTTAAATAATCTCAACGTTAATGATCATAAACTCTACTTGGATAATAATAAAAAAAAAATTTTTTTCTTTAAATTCTTTGCATACTTGGCCGATTGCTAGCTGCCATTGGTCGACCGATAGTCGAGCGCTATTAAGCTGTTTATGGGCCATTGAAAGTTGTCAATGACTGGCCGCTAATTATCATACTTCGCCCGACGATGGGCCATCCAAGGGCCAGTTTTCAAACTTTGTATGGGTAAGAAAAGATGGAATTAAGCGTAATAGGAGGCAGTTTCATATGACATGACATTTTTTTGATGATATATTTACCATTATATATTATATATTTCTTCGGCCATAATTCTATGAAAAAAGTACTGAAATCTCGGATAAAACCGCGATTTTTGAAATTTTGCGATCTATAATTTGATTTATCTCCAAAACTACTGGTTCTACGATATTGGCACAAATAACGTTTTTTGTAGGAAATCAAATTCCCTACAAAAAAAGTCCTGTACAATTTTGTTGTAAAGTTAGTGGTTTGCGAGTAAAATAAAAAAAAACATGAAATTCAAGAAAAAATTGGCTTTAAGATTTTTTACCGGTGAGGCCAGTTACAAAACGCAAATTAACTGCAAGCACTTTCAAAGAGAAACGATTCTTCTGTAATTTCCGCCCAATAGCGATTAAATATCATAAAATGCCACGAAGTTATAGATAATTAAAAAAAAAAATGTTAATTTACGTGTTAATTAAATGGGAAAATTTCAAACTCATTTAGCGAGTACTTAAAATTAAAATTAAGGGCTCAAATTTAGTGGAAAATTTTTTTTTTATGTCTAGAATAATATTTCGTCAATGGAGCGAAAAAAAAATATAGTCGTTTCAAATGAGCCACCCTAATATATATATATATATGGGGTATTCCACGCCAAATCGACCACTTTTGACCCCGACCCCTTTCGATTTGGCTGAAAGTTTTTCATCGTTTTCTGCCCTATGAAAAACGTTTCTCATAATTTTTTCAAATTTTTTTTCCCACCCAAAAAAAAGTTATTAATTTTTCAAAAAAACGGCCTTTTTATTTTCAAATAGTCATAACTTTTTCAAAATTTGACTTATCGGGACGTTTTTTTTTTTCAAAAATTTTGTTATTAGATGTAGTTTTTGAAAAAAATAGTTAAAAAAATTACTGATTTATCTTTAACGTTCATTTTTTAAATTTCGACAAAAAACGAAAATTTTGGGATGATTGACATTTTTGATTTTTGATTTTTTTTTGTTATAACAAACTTTAGCATTTTCTACGAATTCTCTGAAATTTTTAGAGTGGCTTTTTTTTTTTATATTTTTTTTTTCGAATGAAAAAAATTTTTTTTTCGAATGAAAAAAATTTTTTTTTTAAACTACGGTTACTTTTTATAATACCTCTTCAGAAATTTTTTACGGTATTAAGTGAACATCAGAATTTGAAAAAAAAAAAGTGAAAACAAAAATTGAAAGTGACAATCATCAATAAAATTTGATTTTTTTTCAAAATTGTTAAATAAAAAATAGTAAGAAAACTTGGATAATTTTTTACTATTTTTTTTAGAAAAATACATACAAAAACGAAAAAATTAGAAAAAAAAAGGTCGTTTCATCAATTTTCTACCAAACTATGAGCTTTTGAATATTTTAATATTCAAGTTTTATTATACAATATTATACAATATAAAAAATTATCCAAGTTTTCTTACTATTTTTTATTTAACAATTTTGAAAAAAAATCAAATTTTATTGATGATTGTCACTTTCAATTTTTGTTTTCACTTTTTTTTTTTCAAATTCTGATGTTCACTTAATACCGTAAAAAATTTCTGAAGTGGTATTATAAAAAATAACCGTAGTTTAAAAAAAAAATTTTTTTCATTCGAAAAAAAAAAAATATAAAAAAAAAAAAAAGCCACTCTAAAAATTTCAGAGAATTCGTAGAAAATGCTAAAGTTTGTCATAACAAAAAAAAATCAAAAATCAAAAATGTCAATCATCCCAAAATTTTCGTTTTTTGTCGAAATTTAAAAAATGAACGTTAAAGATAAATCAGTAATTTTTTTAACTATTTTTTTCAAAAACTACATCTAACAACAAAATTTTTTAAAAAAAAAAACGTCCCGATAAGTCAAATTTTGAAAAAGTTATGACTATTTGAAAATAAAAAGGCCGTTTTTTTGAAAAATTAATAACTTTTTTTTGGGTGGGAAAAAAAATTTGAAAAAATTATGAGAAACGTTTTTCATAGGGCAGAAAACGATGAAAAACTTTCAGCCAAATCGAAAGGGGTCGGGGTCAAAAGTGGTCGATTTGGCGTGGAATACCCCATATATATGCTTACGTAGCGAAGTATCAGATATTGACATATGAGCGTCGCACTTACCTTGCCATTAAATAATATGAATAGAAATTATTAAAATACTATAAATAACTTAAGGAAATAATCTTAAATTAAATAAATGAGTAAGGGTTCATGAAAAAATGACAACATCAATAATCTAATTTATATTATTTTATATAGATTACCAAAATACATAAGGCTCTTATAGAGATGTTTTTATTTTATTATATAATGATATCTTTACGTCTAAATACATGATTGAATATTATTATTATTCACAGCTATGCCGTGGGGTACAAAATTATAGCAATATTTGTTTCGATTTAAATTCATGAATGGTTTATAATATTCGTTTACAATTTCATCATTTCTGTTACATCGTTCGTCAAAGATAGATATAAGCCTGTCAATTGAATGATCAGTAGACATAAAATGCAAAAACATGATACAATATTGGCCACATACTAGAGAATTTTTCTGTTGCAATTGCTTGTCGTTATATTTGAACCATTTGCAATTGTGATTGAGCCGCTTAAGGTGTTGAGGAATGAGTGGTGGTAATCCATAGCTGTCAAAGTACCATCCATTTCCATGTCTATCGACGTACATGGCAACCCAGTGCTGTTCTGGCTTATTGTGTCCATCTGTATTAACAACAAAGGCTGTCGGCCTTGTCCAAATTTTCGGGATTCTGTCCGCTGGATATACTCCAACTGTGTGGTATGGTATAAACTATATAGCTCTCAATATTTGCACCGTGTTCACTACGAGCCTGACACTTCCAAGGACAAGCTATTGTGTTATCGTTGTTTTTAGCAAGCTCAGCTGTATGATGTGTATCTATTGAAGAATCTTGATTACGTGCCTTGCTATTTAACTACTGCTTTATTAAATCTGCACACGATAAAGCACATTGGTTATATGCTAAACTTCTATTTCGTCTCGCCTCTAATACACTGTGTAGAGCACAAGTTAACCATGGCTGTTGCAAGGCTGCTACTGATGGGCTGTTTGGTAAATCTTCTATATTTATGACAGGACGACAAAGTAGGCCCTCTAAGTATGTTTTTTGCAGTTTTCCTTTTGTAAAAATTCTCATAGCACATTGGCAAAAAAAGCGGAGCTGTATGTGTACGTATTTTATCATTGCCTCACCATCGTACCATTCAAGACCATGTTTTCTTGTTAAATCATTATTTTCAACTTGCCGTTCTTCTGACAACAGCGTAAATGAAAATTCAGGAACTAAAATCCAGTGAGCCGTATCACTATTAGTTAGAGAAGTAACACCGATTTCTTTAGGTAAAAATTCTCGTGCGTTGTTAATAAACCCTTGAATATATATTACAAGCGCCATAATGTTCTTCACTATAATGCAGCCTCACAGTTACTGAAGCGTTTTATTTTTAATTTCGAACCAAATAGCTTATTTTGCTTAGCCAGCAAAATCTATAGTAACTTGCCTGGAGGAGTCTATTTCTAATACGCTCTCATATTCAGCATACACTATACAGTTTACGGTTGATTCTAAACCTTTATCAAACCTAACCTCTATACGTACAGTACCATGACGAATCAGATTCCAATGAGTGTTACTATTAGCTGATAAATCAGGCGTTAGGTCAAAAGTGTATAAACAAAAACCATTAGGATAATCAAATCGATCTATTGTATTTCCTTCATTTAAAAAATGAATCCCTGTGCCCGAAAATAATGTGTGATAAGCATCTACATTAGGGTGCTTCATTTTAGAGCAACATTTTTTTTTTTTAAGTCCCGCCTGAAAATCTTGTAGTTGATGAAAAAACAAAAATTTTGAGCCCAATGGCAGCTCCTAATTCAGATTTTAACCTATTGCTAATTTAGTTTTCATTTTTCCCATTTAAATAGCATTGAAAAGTAATTTTTTTCCACTTTTTCTTCCCGCTCACCGTATTAAATTTTTTTTTTCGCTTTTTGACCTATAAGCTCTTGTAGAGGAGTAAATTTGCTACAAAAAAGCCCTTTGCGTCGAGTATGTAACTCCAACAAATTCCACGGAACTTTATGTTTTAGCTTAGTTTTCAAACAAATCGCACAAAATCGTATTTATTTCCGAAAATATTGGATGTAGAAAAAAAGTTGTAATGACAAATTTGTAGAGGGGTTCATGCTCTACATTTCTTCTGCGACAGGTTTTTTTGTAACTCTTATAGTTCATCTGTTATAACCAATTAAAATTAAAAATCAAAGAAAAAATATATTTTTAATGTCAACGAAATTTAATTTTCTTAATTTAGGATGAAAAATTCTTTGAACATTGAATTTATTAAAATTTTCGCACAGAAAACATTTTCCCAATCTGTAATTTTTCCGATATTATATTTTTTTGCTTTTTAGAATATTTAAAAAAAATTATATAAAATTTTTACCGATAGATTGTAGGTGTTAGATTTCCGATTTTTCCACGTTATGTACGGGTTTTCTCCAATTGTCATTTTTTTTAATTTTTTTTAAATTTTTATTTATGAAATCTTTGCACACCCAGTACATCTTAGTTTAATCAGAAAATCAGAAATTTCCATCAAATAGTCAATCCAAAAAATTTGTATTTATTATTATATTTACTTGATAAGTATTTAAATTTCAATTTTCTGCACCTAGATTTTGCGTCCAGCAACCTAGAGTATAATTTGTAACAATTAAGTATCACTCAATCTGTTGATAATTGTATTATAAAAAATTATATAAAAAATATTAATAAATTACATAAATCATTTAATACCTAAAGACGCTTTAATTTGAATACATACTTATAGTATCGATGATAAACAATCAATTTTATCACTTCGAAAATTGATAAAGAGAAATTATAAGAAGTAAATATTTCTAAAACTTATAATCTACCACAATCTATCGGCGAAAATTGTGTAAATTTTTTTTTAAATATTCTAAAATGTAAACAAATATAATAACGGAAAAATTACAGATTTGGAAAATATTTTCGGAGCGAAAATTTTAATAAATTCAATTTTCAAAGAATTTTTCATCCTAAATTAAGAAAATTAAATTTTGTTGGCATTAAAAATATAGTTTTTCTTTGATTTTTAGTTTTAATTGGTTATAACAGATGAACTATAAGAGCTACAAAAAAACCTCTTGCAGAAGAATTGTAGTGCATGAACCCCCCTACAAATTTGTCATTACAACTTTTTTTCTACATTCAATATTTTCGGAAATAAATACGATTTTGTGCGATTTTTTTAAAAACTAAGCTAAAACATAAAGTTCCGTGGAATTTGTTGGAGTTACATACTCGACGCAAAGGGCTTTTTTGTAGCAAATTTACTCCTCTACAAGAGCTTATAGGTCAAAAAGCGAAAAAAAAAATTTAATATGGTGAGCGGGAAGAAAAAGTGGAAAAAAATTACTTTTCAATGCTATTTAAATGGGAAAAATGAAAACTAAATTAGCAATGGGTTAAAATCGGAATTAGGAGCTGCCATTTGGCTCAAAATTTTTGTTTTTTCATCAACTACAAGATTTTCAGGCGGGACTTGAAAAAAAAAAATGTTGCTCTAAAATGAAGCACCCTAATCTACATACAGCTTACTATTTGAAAAATCAGGTTGTAATGGTTTTGATGGAACTTGTCGGCCGTCTACATATAGCGATAAATAGTTAACACCAAAATGTTGAAAATTGGAGGGATTCATTGCATGATCTCCGTTAAAAGCTTTATTATCAACAAAGCCTATGATTAAACGTCTAGGTATTTGGCCTAAAATAACGTTATCAATAGTTTCACCATGTACACCTGCAGGTATCGATACAGCTTTCACTTCAACACGGGTTAACGGATATTTTACTGTAGTTTTTGCCAGCAGGCGGGCATGTGCTAACAGAATACCCGGTGAAATTTTCGCTCTTCTTACTATTAAGTTAGCTTCAGTAATAGCGAAATTACAGCCATTAGGCGATGCGTCCATGAGACAAAAAGTTTCACGTGACCGTGTGAGACGTAAGCGCACTTCAACGCCATTTATAAGAAATCTTTTTTGATTAAAAATGTCGCAATGTAAATGGCCTATAAAATCCGCTGATTTTTCACATGTTAATAAATCACGACGTTTCTTCAAGCCTAGATTATCATCGTCAACACTATCCATTTTACCAGGGGTATCACAAGACCATCCAACTGTACTTAAGTGTGACTTTTTAGCAACCAAACCATAGTTTAGCAGGGTTTCTATGTATGGTCTATACGCATATAAATTATTGGGTGTTGATACGGGTTTTTGATTAAACAACACGTCTACCTGATTAAATATTGAATGCATAAAATTGTTGATAGGACCCACTTTAGGCGGTGTACTACTAGCAGCGACAGGCGTTTTACGTGCAATACTTACACGTAAACTTAGCATAGTATGAGCAAGATCAATATATTCATCACCTTGCCCCTGTACGACGAATTCTATCGGTGAGTTATCAGTCAAAAATGAAATTGGCTCATAATGGACCCACTGAGAGCTTTCGATTGTTGTTTGAGTAGGAGGCAATGAGAATAATTCAAGTTCTGTTTTTGCACATTCGCAAGAATGCACGTGTAAAAACGACATTTTGAAAATAACGGTTTAAGAAAAAATATCATTCACTGTACGCAGCTTTTTTCTTCTTCTTATTTGTTTTCTTGCTATTTTTCCTATTATTTTTCTTTTTTATTGTTTTGTGTTTATTTTTTTTCCGAACTGTTTTTATCACTCGTCTTCTCTTATTAGAATGCCTTCCTGTTAAGCCAATGGTGTTATTCATGCCACTAGCAATAGCCAACTGACCAGGCACGTACCCTGATCCGCTCATAAGACTGTCGATTTTTGCTGAGCTTTTCGTTTTAAATTATTACCTGATTAACGTGCTCTGACACTTAACGCTTCTTTGACTGGTACGTTGTGATCCAAAACATCTGTAGCAATATTTATACCGGATTTTAAAGCTTCCTTACCGAGCGCTTTTGCACCACTTTTTAGAAATGGTAATACACGTCTAAACAAGCCCCCAAGGAAGCTACCTATACCATGACCTCTTTGATTTGGTGAGCCTATGTAAACTTGACTTATGCCATTATAATCACGAGCTCCGTCACCGTACTGTATTATTTCAAACCCGGCCATTTTGTTATACTTAAATTCTTCTCCTGAAATGTAATGTCACGGTCAGCGTACTGTATTCAAATGGTATAGGATTCCCAAACTCGTCTCTTATATCGATTTCGAAAGTGTTCATGGTTCTGCGTAATAAGGGTATATAACGTCCCGGTGAAAAAGTCTTTATTTTAGTTGAACCATAGACGTAATGATCGGTATCAACAGGTACGACACGTAGTAGAGGTGATTGTACGTCTCCTGTTTTATAACCTTCACAAATATCACTGTACACAAATATTTTTCCAGGCACTGCATTAGCTAACGATGCAGGGGTTGCCCCTTTGCATTCGTTCTTTTCTGAGATAGACCTAGGTAAATAGTCTACGCTAAAGCCTAGTACCTATTCAAGTATTTCATTTAACTTCAGGGTATGGATAGCTACGCAATCACATATTTTATGAACTGATATATAGCCACCGGCGTCATGTACAAAATTTATATGCTTAGATAATGCAGGAAGTGCATTCATACATTGCACCACAGAGGTAATATTTCGATATTGACCATAAGGTACATTTCCATAGTAAATATCAACTATACTTTCTACTTCTTTGTTTTCTTCAGTAGCACTTTTTCTTTCTTTAGTGTTTATAGGTATGTCGGCTGTGCCTATGATAATAGCCGTAGATTCTTTTGGTATATGTAGTATGGTCATAGGAGTTTGTATTTCTACTAACGCAACTTCCCATTCGCCGCTTAATTTCAACGCTTGAGGTAACTGTGTTATAAAACGCGTAGTCGTGTTATTGGGGAAATATTTCATACTACTGTTACTAGGTAATGCAATATAAAAATTATCTCTAATTAAAGCCATTTTATTTAACTAGAGATAATTCTTCCTCATAAAAAACACCGTCAATGGGTTCGTTTTGTAAATCAGATAATAAATAAACCAGTGGCTGACGAAACATTGAAATTTTCGAAATTTTAAAAATTTCATTACTCCAACCGCTTTCGTATCCTTTCACAAACGCTGCTTTAGTCTTACTGATGCGTACCACGTCACCAACACTATATTTAGGCTTATGTTTTTTCATAAGTCTATAACGTTTATTATTTTCATAACGTTTCTTAAGGTTATAAATTGCCGCAGTAAAATTATCTTCGTTGACATTTACAGGAGCCATTTTTATACCACTATGCTGTGTATGATTGTAAGCGTTGATAATATTCTGCAATACGTCTATATATCTTTTTGACCGTCTATACGTAAAATAGCGCCACATTCTTTCCTTGATCGTTCTATTTAAACGTTCGACGACAGCTGCTTTTACATCAGGATTTCGTACAGTTCTAAATTGTATTTCTTTTTTCTTCAAAAATTCTCGAAAAGATGCGCCAAGAAACTCTTTGCCGCTATCCGTTTGTATTAAACGAGGTAATCTTTCGCTGCTGCGTAGTAGTATTTTTTTAAAACCTTGCGCCACAGATATACTAGTTTTATTAAATAGAGGCTCAGCCCACGCAAATTTACTCAACACGTCAATTACCATTAAAATGTATTTATCCCCGTCGTTGTACGTTGATATACTTCTCAAGTCTACCAAATCGGCTTCCCATACATCGTCGATTACTTCTACGTTGTAAGTACGTCTGATAAAATATTTTCTATTTAGTCGATGCTTTGTAAAAGTTTCTTGTTTATTAAGCCAGTTTTCAATCATGTCTTTTGATAACTTTGAATCATATTTATCAGCTAATTTTAAAAGGTTTCTAGCACCCGAAAAACTGGCCGCGTCTGAAGGGTTATAATATATGGATTTTAGCCTTTCATCGGTCTGAACTTCGCCCATGACAATTTTTTAGATTTTGATTATAAAGATATAGAACCTTTGCCTTTTTAAGCTGCTCTAGTTCCATCGTCATCACCGGTCAGGAACTAATCTGAAGAAGCAAGATCTTCGCGAATAATCGGTATGCTGATACTAGCTCGTGAACTTGTAGGTGTAGAAGATAATACTGTGCTATTAAAAAAATTTTGGTTACCTATATATTCACGAGGGATATTTGAGGCTTGTAACACTTGTGCGAATTGACGTCTTCCTATAGCTTTTACCGATTTTCTCCTTCTCATAGCATCGTTCAGAAGATCCGTTATATTTGAGCCTGGTATTTTTTTACCATGAAGTGTTACAACCCCATGGCTATCCCACGCTATTGTTGAGCTAGGTAAATTTTTTAGACGTTTTAACAACAAACGGGCTTTATTTTTGAATTTTTTCGGAATACTGTCTATAATTGAATTATCGATACTGGCCTCATATGAAGTATTATGTACTGTCGTTGCAGACGAGTTTATACTAGATTCCGACGTTTTAGGAACAGTGTCAAAAGAAGAACCAGAAAAATTTATATCCGCGTTTGTGTTTGATTCGGTAAATGTATTTTCTAAAGGTTTTTTTTCATATTCTAGTAAACGTAAATAACGTTCAAGGATTTGCAAGTACGCCTGACATTTTTCACGATCAGAATTATACTTATTAGAGTTTAGAATCTCGTGCATTTCATTATCGAGTCGTGATAGAGCTGTGCCTGAAGTCTGTATAGGTTTATTTTTTAATTTATCTTCATTTTGGGCTGTATTACTATCCTCTCGTAGTTTATCTTCCGGTACTAATACCATTTTGCGAGCGTATTCCATATTAATTAAGGCGCTACTATTGTTAACAGTAACACGCCTAGTAATGGCGCTAGAAATGCCGGTAGAAAACCGCCTTTCTGTACAATTATCTTTTTCTTCTTATTTCAACTGCCTTGAGCCGATAATTTTCTTAAAAACGGTGCATAACGGTTTAATTTTTTGCGATCTTTTGACGATAACAACACATTACCACGTAATATATTAAGAGCACACTCGCAAATACACCGTACTAAAGCTGCGTCAGCCTTGCGTAGTATAGCTTGTCTTTGGTCGTTATTTAAATAATAGAGAGCCTGGAATATAGCAAGCTGTTTCTTTTTCACTGGTCCGCGCTGCGCCATTATCGGTAGTATACTGGAACATTGTAACTTTTAGATCTATTATTTATACTTTTCTTGGTTATATAAACGAATTGATGTTGATCATCTGGGAAAATACAGCTACGAAATCGACAATTTTCAGGTGTTGATTGTTTTAAATCTAGTAGTAAATAGCCGTGGGGGACAGATGTCGCATCATAGTATATTTCTTGTAAAAAACGTGTATTTTCAGGATAAACTTGTCTTGCAAGGTGTTGTATTTGTGATCTATCACGTGGATTTTTGAAAATTACGATATAGTTTGCGTTTAAGGATATATCTCTTTGACCGTGTCCTTGGTGAAAAATATTTTGGGTAATAAAAATTACACTTAGGTTTCTATGATGACTGTCCATCGTGAATAAATCTACGACGCTATTATTTGAGGCCTGGCGCATCAAATCATCGATAATAAGCAATTTTGGACGTGTATCGCTAGTGTAATCTTCACTGCGTGGTAAACCACGAAAATCAATATTTTTATAATTAGAATATTCCGCATAAGAAGACTGCCATTCAGCGTAATAAAATATTATTCTCGAGAAATTCGTATCACTTATATGAGGTAAATATTTAATGAACCTTTTTACAAATACTGTCTTACCACAGCCCGTGGGACCGCAAATAATTGACGTCCAAGGGTATTTCCACCGCGGATCCATTGTTCGAACTAAAATAAGTGAGTGATGTATATCTTATATATTTACACAGAAACAAAACAAATTTACCGATAACTTATGGATAAGTAGTTATTATTAAAAATATGGTATGTTAAATATAATAAAAATACATGAATTCAAATTTGGTACAGTTAAAAATACATGAATACAATTGCAATAGACAGATTAGTAAATAGTAGCATAGCTAGCTCAAAGGTGTCGCGGGACATACCCAAAAAAAAAACTGAAATAATAATTAGAATATATTCAGATAAGTTTTATAATAGCGAAAATAATAATAATGTAAAATTAAACCTACATCAAGAAAAGTTGGTGAATTTCTTACAGCACGAGTAACAGCGCTTAACCATACGATGCTCTCAACATTTAAGCGTGTCGGTAGAATTCTGAATAAAGTATCGTGCGGCCAATATGTTCTAAATGTGTCCAGATCGTGTTCAGTCACATTAATTTCATTTCCTGGATGTTCTTCCGGTTCTGCACGAATCTCATCACACTTATTAAATTTTGTGTAACACATTATTATGACACTCTTGAACTACCGTTTGAAACTGAGACTCGTTGTAGTTTTAATCTGCTTGTCTTTTTAAATGCTGACTCCGCGTAAAATACAATCGTCAGCTGTGTATATTATCAGTTGTTATTAAAGAGACATAGGAAAATCTAAAGTTTTAAAATTCATAAGAATTTGAACGTTCTTTCAAAATCCACTTTTGTAGGCAAAGAGCGTTGTTTAAAGCACATCTCGAATTTTGATCAGGATTGTAAATTTCTAATGCGCCGTGTAACTTACATAAAGTGTTTGTGGTTCTCAAATCATCAAATTTATTAGGGGTCTTGTCGATATCTTCTTCTTCTAAATTAATAACTTCTTTTTGTAGTAATTTTTCAAGATATTTAAATTTTATATCACCACGTACATATACACACCGAGCTTTTTCAGAATAAAATTTGATAATAGGTGTCAAATTTGAGAGTGCAATAAAACCGTCAGCCCACTTTAAACCGTGTTTGTTTATTGTAAGCCAGTTATTTTTTTGACGTGTTGAGGATAATAATTTATTATATGAAAATGGAGGTTTGATTAACCAATGACCTTGTATTGAAGATTCTAAATCTACTAGCGCTACTTCTTTAGGTAAAAAATTTCCATAATTATCGAAGAAGCCCTGAATATCTATTATAATATCCATTTAAATTTAGTTTTAACGATTAGATAGACTGTCTTCGACGAACTGAAGAAAATAAACTTAAGTAAATAACTAAATAAATAAAAATTACTTACGCTGGTAAATGAAAGAGGGGGAAAATAAAACATAGAAGAAGCGAGTATATTTTATACATTTATTATAAGTTATTACAGTGTTAATTTAAATACAATTAATAAACTCGGTACCCAAACTGTAATGTTGAATATTTATTTCTAAAACGTCTGTTTTTATATTGTGGAAATGTTGTTTTCGTTTCCTTTTTTGTTACAATAGCATGAAAACATGTTCTACGTATAGCATCAAATTTTATTATAATAGGCTTTGTTTTTTCACCAGTTACAAGTGCTCTAACTGTATTATAATTAATTTTAAGACTATTAGAAAAATTTAAAGTTATACTTTTTACTTTACATACCTCGGCGGTCGTATTATCAGGTTTACGTATAGTATAAGCATAAAATTTTGGGCCACCTGTTACAAAAGATGTAATATAACTTCCTAGACCGTACCCTTCTAATTCATCAGTTAATTCTCCTAAAAATTTACCTGTTGGTGGTTCATATTTTCCTTCTACAGAAACGTAAATACAAGAATCGGTATCGCAGTATAGAGCCCTAGCACCTAAGTTTTCTAAGTAAGTTTATAATTAAAGACGTGCCTGGGCCGTTGTATACGCTGCGATAACAACATTTGTTGTGCGGGAAGGCTTTATAGCATCCTTACTATTAACAAAATTTATATATAATGTATTATCGCTAACTGGTAAAAAGCCACATATTTCAATTTGACTATCGGTCAACATTTCCATTAAACGCGCTCGTGTTGTAACAATTTCAGTTCGTGTTAAATTTTCCCGCTGAGCAAATTTTCCCCAAAGAGAATTTAAACTAAGTTTTGCTACAGCTCGTAACCCTGCGTTAAGTTCAATTTTTTCTTTATCTAATTTTATACCTTCAGCATACTCATAATCTTCAAGATATTTATCTTTTTGCTCGTCAGTTTTACAATCTTTAGGGTATCCACTAGCTTCAGTTTTAATTTTTAAAAAAGTGTTAATATCTTCCGTAAATATCCCTTGAGACCCTGTTTTGGGGTTATACTGAGCTATTTTATACTGCCAAATTTCAAATACTTTTATGATAATGTAACCTTTTTCAACGGCTTTCCTAATTTCATCTACCACCTATGTACCTGTTAAAGCGCGGTCTGTAGGCCTATGATTACAATCTACCTGTCTTAATTCTTGAGCGCAAGAACGACACAGTGCAAAGAGTAGCCTATCATGAACTCTACATGGTAATACCGGATGATAAAGCTTTGTTGGTGGAAGAACAGTACATTTCACCAAACCTTCCACAAGTGCTAAATTATTATTTTCACCTATCAAAGTATGGCATTCATCACCTATAAAAATTTCGGGATGACCTATCGGAAATTTACCAGTTTTACAAATATAAGGGTGCAGTGAACATACATCTACATATTTGATTTTTTCATGGCTTTTTATATCATATAACGTAACAAAGCTTTCTGTACGGACGCCAAAAAAAGCATCTCTAGGATTCAGCGGCTCAGTACAAAGTAAGGGGTGATCGCGTAATTCAGCTGCAACTTCAGGGTTTCTAGATAAAAATAAATCGAAATCACATTCCCTCTCTTCAGTAAGAGTATAACCTAATCTGCGGATTTTTTCTGATGTAGCTATAGTACAGTCATACCTTACATCCATACTATCGCCAATATTGAGTATTCTATCGCGGTTTACTCTGTAACATTTAGGACAACCATGCCAGTAACACCCGTGAAATTGTAACACATGTTCTTCACCGGTGCTATTATTTTTATAATAACCGTCAACGAGTATTCCTGAAGGCAAACGATATTCTTTACCGCGGGCAGCATGTGTAATTCTAAAACCATGTACTCGTTCTTTGAAAATAAGCCATTGAATTGCTTTGTGTGATTGATTTGATGACCATCGATAAGTACCACTGGCTGGCAAAATGCCTATCGTGTCAGGTTTAAGAAAATTACGTCTGTAAATTTTTGAGCAAGCTGATGCTATAGTGGTACATTCCGAAAAGGGGCATACGTTACCACATTTTATAAACATTTCACGAAATAACATACAGGCTCTTCTTAAAACAGTTACATCATTCTGACAATAAAATTTAATTCCATTTTGAAAATTAAAAATATAACCTTCTTGTACTTTATTAAAAATAACTAAAATTAAAAATATAACCTTCTTGTACTTTATTATTATACCATTCCATAAATTGCTTGCGTTCTTGAGCAAACATAGTATTAGGTGAAAAATATTTTACATCAGGCATAAATCCTATGTAAGTTTTATTAGCGGGTGTGTTAAATAAGTACGGAAAATAGCCTTTTGATGCTTCATCAGCGAATCTAAACGCTTTAGGAAGTTCTCTCAAAGGCATATGCAAATAATAAAGACTATCTAAAAAAACTGTTTTACCTACGCGCATCACAATTATTTTTGTACCATTTAAAATTAGATCAGGAAATCGTGTTTTCTTTTTCTCAATCATACATTTTAAAACAAATTGCGCATCGAAACTACTAGCGTTGTGTACAATACATATTATTTTCGAGAATTTAGAATTATTTTGTAAAGCCAAATCAATAAATTTTTCGACAGGTTTTTCTTCAAAAATATATTCATGTTGACCGCATTCAATGCAATTTTCAGAGACGTTCTTACTATCCCAACAATAGAGGCATGTTTTTTGAACAACACACAAATTAGGTACGTGTATTTTTGTAGACTTATCACCTTTTAAATGTTTATTCTGCCACGTTTCAAAGTCATAAAATAAAAATAAAACTTTTGGAAGCTCTTTTTGTTTAAGAGGAACCATAAAACAATAATGATTAAGCGGTCTTTCACAGCAACAAATCTGACAGTAATTTATGTTGCACTTATGCTCTAGATTATGATATATGTATCTGCAACATGCAGCGCATAATTTCAAAGCATCACACACTGTAAGAGCCTTATTTTTCCCGCGTAAATTAGCCGAAGCTAATTTTAAATGATTCTTATAACATTCAATATTTGAAAACCAGCGATTACATAAAATACACGTTTTTTTAGCTACATATTTACATACAGCCGAGGTATTACAACGCGGACATTTTTTAGAACATCTATGGTCACGACTAGACTCATAACCTTTATTACATTAATCGCAAAATGAATGACTTCCTAAAGCACCAGCTAAATTTGTTATGGGCTGATAATGATTAGTATCGTGATAATATAATAAATGTATTAAATGACAAATCGACCCAAACGTTTCTTGAACCATTACGCGTCCGTCAAAAAGCGGTTGAGCTCCTTTTTCAAATGTTAAAAATTCATACACAACTATTGCTATACCTTTATGTATAAAATAACGTTGAAAAGCTAGTATTTCGTTAATTCTGCATCCGTGTCTAGGAATCACAACGCCGCTAGCTTGTAGTAATTTAAGAGCTTCTTTTTGTTGTGTATCTCTCCTGTTGTCTATTATATTTTCCCACTTACGCTGTAAAGAACCCGAGCGAACCTCGCCTCTTTCAATATACATCATTGCAATAACTAACGATCGCGGCAAACATAAATTATCCTTATTATTAATAGTTATTATTGATCGTTTAAAAAGCGTTTCGTGAGTCAGAACTACTTTACCGCGACCCTCAATACCTGAGACAACAGCTGATGTGATAATAAGTCTATCGTCAGTAGTCAGACCGCCGGCGCTTTGCGCAACATTACTTAATAAACGCCAGAAATCATTCACTGTGATACTGTTTGCTCTTGTAAATTTTGCCCAAATAGCCCCAGCTGTGAGTCTTTCATAATTAATAGTAAAACCTACGTGATCGTAAGGTCTGCACGACGCTGTAATATACGTGAGAATATCGCTTAAAGCACCTTCAACCCGTTGCATATGATTAGATTCTGCAGTAGGTGGAAGGATTCTGATTGTAGTCTCTTTACCTTTAGCTTGAAACTGTCTATATTTTTTAACTATTTGCCGCTCGACTATAAATCTTTGACCTTGGGGTTGTACGTTAATGTGGCCCTCTACGTTTTCATCATTTTCGCTATTGCTATTATCGTTATTATTATTATTGTTATCATCAGCGTCAAACTGTGTTGATGTTGACGGCAAAGAGGCCTGTTCCTTTTTTGCTTTTGATCTTGTTGTTATACCCCCTGATTGCACACCTAAAAATATAATTTTTATATATTTAAAACTTACAGGTTACAAAATTTATCTTACTTTTTAACTGGTACTACAGTATCCAAAATTCTATTATAATTATTAAGCCGCTGGCGGCGTATAAAAGGTATGCTGTTTAGCGTTGTGTAAAATACCTAAAAGTTTACGTTGTATAAAATGTCTTGACTCATCACCGTCATCGTCATCATCATCATCAGAAATGTATGTATGTTGCAGATTATCTTCTTCTTCTTCTTCTTCTTCTTCTTCATCTTCGTCGAAGTCACAATTATTATAATATTGTTGAGTTCTTTCAACTATCAGTTCCTCTTCAGAATCAAATTTACCAGGGTCGTCCAATTCTTCATTATCTGTTGGAAACGAAACGTACGAATCGTCAGAGCTAGTAGACAAATTACGCTCATGCTGAACCCCTGTGAAATGATCCATCCTTATAGTTTCGCAACCTGGATAATAACCAACCCATGGCCTAACCGTTTGCGTAACAACCTAGGTGATAAAAGTATAAAACAAATTAAAACACTTAACCAAATTAATATATTTCACAAAAATCAAAAACTCACGTCATCGGCTTCGATATCGCTATTAGAGCTATCGTCTAACTGCAATAGCTCGTCACGACAGTATCGTTCTAAAATAGAATTTTTACATACTTGATAAATTAAGAAATTAAATTTATCATAAGAGGTATGTATACACTTACCGTAGGCCGCCAACAAATCTTGTAAGCAATTAGCATCCGCTTTTCGAGTTTGAACAATTGTTGACACTACTGTACGTAAAACAACTGTATTGGTCGTTAGCAGCCCTCTTTTGTAACCCCTTGCTAATAAACGACATGATGAAAACATCACAAGGCGGCGTAATAATCTTATTAAACGTTCCCGCGACAATTGCCACCATTTTTCAAGTCTTGTTTCCGTATAGGCTGCCCTTGCACGTGGTGATCTTTCCTTTACATAACGTACCAATTCTAAAAGGGCCGTAATAAAAGGTTTCTGATAGCGTGAATTATCAGGATTCATATTACTATGTAAGTTGTACAACGCTAGGTATCTCATAACAAACTAAATAATTATTGAATACCCGCCAGCTTCAAATAAAATCATACTAAAGAGTAAGACACGTTGTGCTGATGATGCTGTTTTACGCCTCACGTGTTGTTATGACTACCTTTTTATGTAAAGCTGTATTATTTCATTTTTACCATTATTACGTGGATATAATTTTCAAGGTCTTGTAAAATTATTGTTAAAAGAAATTTTAAGTGTGTAGGTATTTTAACATGAGCCCTGATAACACCTTTACAACCGTAATAGAAAAAGCATGGTTCATGGAAAATTTTAGATAAATCAGCATAAGTTATTCAAAAGTAGCAATATATAATTTTATTTATTTATTTATTAATTTATTTATTGATTTATTTATTTATTTATTAATTTATTTATTTATTTATTTATTTATTAATCTATATATATACCATGAAGCTACGTGCATTATTAAACTAATATAGATGCGTCAATTAAAAATGCATAGTTTGCATTTATATATGGTGGGGTAATTAATGTGTTAAGGTGCCATGAAAGAAGATTTGATATCGGCTTTGAACTCCCGATTTCAGTGCATAGTTTTGAGCTCAATTACGCACGCAGTTTGATGAAATTTGAAATACTGATTAAAAATATAATAATAAAGGTCAGAAACTATCTCTTTATGTATATTTTTACAATAAAAAATACCAAAATTTGAAATAAAATAACATTATTTATAACCTGCAGAGACCTACACCTAAAATAAAAAATTTTTCGTATTTTATGGAGGAAACAATTTCCGAAAAATAGTTTCTGACCTTTATTATCAATTACAAATTCTAAAAAAATTAATTAAAAATATATACCTACTCACAATTATTAATAATAATGCACTAAAAATATTTATCTACAAAAAATTTTTTATCAGGTTTTATGGTACATAAACTAACTTCTATCCGTATCCATTAGGTGGCGACACTAGTTAAAAAAAAAATTTGAATTTTTATCCCCATTTAATTGTTGCATATAAGGTATCCCTCATGAAAAAAATTTATAAAAAAAGTATTTGTTAAAATATATTAAAAATATACAAATATGTATAAAAAATATATTTTAAATAGCTGGCTTCTGACCGATTTCCGTGCACATTTTGTATATTTTGAATATATTAAAAATATATCTTAAAATATATTAGTAGTATATTTTAAATCTATAAAAGATATTATAATGCAAATATAAAAAATATACTTGTGAGTTATTGAAAAATCTACGGAAAAAAATTATTTTAAAAATATATTTCTTATATAAACTTAAAAATATATTTTTCATATTTTTTTTACTTACATTGTTAGTTGAATTAAAAGTATATTTTTTATATATTTTTTTTTTCATAATTATATTTTTTAAAGGTTTAAAATATATTACTTATATATTTTTTTTATATTACGATACCTGTATTTTTTTTATATTTTTTGTATATTTTTATGCGTGTACTTTTATATATTCTAAGATATATTTTTAATATATTTAAAATATGTCAAATGTCTACGGAAATCGGTCAAAAGCCAGCTATTTAAAATATATTTTTTATACATATTTTACATGTATTTATATATTTTTTTTATCAATTTTTTTCATGGGGGATATCGTTACTTTTTTCACATTAAAAAAAAAGTTGAGTGCAATACTGTATGTAGAAAATTATTGCAGCTAGCATTCAATCAATAAATCAAAATATAAAAAAAAAATCTGGGCAACGATTGGCCCTGTGAGCCAGCTTCAAAACTTCCTACTGTTTTTGAGCTCAAGGAGCTCGAAAACATTATTGCGAGCGCATTTTCGAGCTCTGAAATACTTTTGAATGCAATTGTTTGCTGATGAGCATTTCAAGCTTTTTTTAAGTGTCTTTTCAATTTTTTTTGTTCGATTACGTTATGTGGTGATCAAGAGCGATCATAAAGATGAAGAATTAGTTTGATTTTGAACACATTTTAGTACATTGTGTTATGATTTATCTAGAAAAAATGTCATTAAATGTTATTTTCTACTCTTGTTATCGATATGTTTTAAACCAATAAACCGATTTTGATGTGCAAGGTGGCAATCGACGCGTCTTATCGAGTTCTACAGCTGATTAAATTCTAAAGTCAATCGTTCGAATTGTTTTTGAGAAATTAAAAATAAAAAAAAAAAAAGTTTTTTTTCGCAATTCTCAAATATCTTCGAGTCGATTTGATCAAATGATTTGAAATTTTTAGGAAAGTTGACGGCCACTATACTTTTGCGATTGCTGCAAGAACGATTCAAATCGACTGATTAGTTCAAAAATTATCAAAGGTTTACACTCACTCACGCTTACATACATACAGACACTCGGACATAATTCCGAAAATGATCAGAATAGCTTCCTAGGCCCTTAACACGTCAACATCTGATGAAAACTCGATTTCCTAAAATCGGGGTGAAAATAATAACTTCCTGGATTTCTCGAAAATCTCCGATTTTTTTAGTGAGAAGTTTAATGACTATCGATTTAAAGTTATGATTTTTTTATTAATAATAAATATTATTTAGATAGTTCTTGAAATTGATGAAAAAAATACAATTATTATACAAATGAATTTTAATTTACTATTTTAATAATTAATTATTTTTAGTCACTAATTTTATGAAATAGTTAAATATATGCAGGCATAACTTCTTAAAATTAAAATATAATACAATTAAAATAATACAAGTTTAATAAATATATATATATATATATATATATTTATTACCAAAAAAACGGACAATTTTTTTTTCGATCTCGCATGAAAATTTGTTGGTTCACGATGTTTTAACGAGGCCTGTCAATATGTTATCTACTAATTGAGTAAATAATATATTTTTGCGTGGTTTATACATATTGCAGAAAAATTGGTAATCTTGAAAATTTCTGTCGATGGTTTACTTTTTTTTTTTATTTTCATTGTAAATAATAAAAAAGATTAAAAATTATAATTCTACTCAAGTGTTTAAGATTATTCTGATATTACATAGTATCTACTACTAAAGAATGAGGATGGCTACAATGCAAATATTAGTAAAATGGAAAACTATTGAAGATGAGATTTTTTCTGAGAAATGATGATTTATGAAATCAGTACATCAAAAAAATTTCAATTTTTAACTGATTTCGAAATTGACTTTAGCGCTCTACTTTTCATAAACCTTTCATTTTTCATTATATCTATTTATCATATGACGTTCTTGAAGTGACCAAAATTTTTTTTTTTACAAAATTATTGTGCAATTATTTAACATTTAACTTCTTAAAATTACGTCAGATAATTTTAATGGTTACAGTTATTTACAATTCATGTAAAAGAAAGGAATGCTTTACAAATCCTTTGATAATTTTGTTTAAATTTTAATTATTATCATTTCTCAAAATATTAAATATCATAAATCCGATATTATGAATTGTCGCTTATTACGAACTGAAATAATTTTTTATCGTTCATGTAAATAATAAATACTACAATATCATTACATGAAGAACAAAACATAAAAGTAATATCAATCAATTAGTATACACATGCAAAAGACCGCATCTCTCCCAAACTTAAATTTACGGAGACATGTATTTGTAGTGCAAGACATTGTCGTGGTCGTAAATTCTTATTCATTAATTTCGATAAATATCAGCTATAACTCAACCTTTTTATAAGGCTAAGTTGACACTCAAGCGGAAAAATTTCGTAACATTTAAACTCCTCTACAATTATGCTTGACATCCTAAAAAAAAAAGTTGCAAGTAAATATGTTTCCGAAATATTGATAATCAAAAATTTTATTGAATCAAGTAATTTCAATTCTTTTGTTTGTATATATAAATATACAGTTTGTATGGAGTGACCGCTTCTCAATTCTTTTCAATCAGTATTTTTAATCAGGGAGGCTTCAACATTAGTACAAATGTCTCTTACACTTATTAGCATCCACTACTACCGGTATAATTTTAAAAATAAACTCCGTGAAGTGGTTGGTGAAATTTACGACAATTATATCGCGTCACTAATTCCAAAAGGACTTATTTTTTTATACACCCTTTTGGCTTTAGAAAACTTTCTAAAGCCAAAAAAACTTATAATTTTTTTTCCATTACCAATCGTTATACAGACTTATTTCATAGTAAAAAATCAAAACAAAAATTTGAAAATCAGAAGGGCATATAGCTTGAATTATACGCGCTTTTGACTTTCAAAAGTTATTTTCTTAATTTTCAGCTTTAGAATAGGTCGACAATATGGTTAGGAATAAAAAAAAAAAAGTTTGCCTTTTTGATTTTGAGCTTAGTGACTAAAACCAAAAGGGCGTATAAAAATATAAGCTCTTTTGGAATTAGAGACGCGATGTATAGTTATATATATTTTGGAATCAAATATAGGGTTCAAGTGACTAGGATAGTTATATGGTTCTTCTTTGGCAAATTTGAAACACTTTTGGTGGCAATCGTTGTATTGGCTACGTCTTATTGATAATATTTAGCCAAAAATCACTCAGAGTGATGCAACTTCGAGTCAGCAACCTTAAAACATAATAGTTTTTGAGTTATTAAAGTATTAAAAAACCATAAGGCTAATTTTCTAAGTATAAAGGACCAATTACTTACGGTTATAATATATACCCGCACTCCATTTTTATTTGTGTGATGAATTTTGAACACAGTTAGAGAAAAAGTTCCTTTTGCTTCAAAAAAAAAAAAGTTCCACTTCAAAAAGCTGTACTTGTAAATCTGATAAACTCTGCCGATTGCATAGAGCATCCCGTGAAACGATCTGTTCGAATGAAAAATCTAAAAATTTGTGCACATAATATAAAATTGTATCGTATTTTTTTCAGTCGTATATATTTATTTACTTTTAAAGTATTTAGCTACATGATCATCGGAATACAACAAAAGAAGTATTTTTGTCATTTAATTTCGCAAAAAATAACTTATTTCAGGTTTATGTCTTTAGCTAGACGTTTCAGAGATTGCCTACCGTACCTTTCATGTGTTATTATCCACTTTTGACATAAATTAGACACTAGAGGGGTTTGAAGAGAGTATTTTACATTATCTTTCTTGGCCCTTCTAGACGTTGTGCCGACTAGTACGGTCGGTTTGCCGATCTGGTCCCCAGTACACTGTCGTTTACTGATTAGTGTGTATACATCCATAAACGCTTTGTAACGTTCATTTAAAGCTTCATTTTAAATTGTGATCGAAGATTAATATTTTCCAAAATTTTTTGGATGTTCAAATTTGTAATAAAAAAAAATCCTGGAGATCGCTCAGGTAATAAGGGTCCAGCAGTTAAGAGATCAAAAGTGGCTGCGCTGGAAGATCACATGAACCACAAGCTTGAAATCATATTGGGAAAAATTGAATCAAAAGAAGCTGAGAAACGGAAAAAGAGAAAGTGATGGAATCATAATCTTGAATAAGTGAGGACTCGAAAGAATCAGAAATTGACATAGAATCTTTACTTGATCAGTTTTGAGGTCTTGTTATTAGCTCCCCCTGTAAAAGAGGAAGATCCGTCAATACCTCCACTATCAGTAAGTTGCAAGATTTGATACAAGGAGGTCCAGAAAAAGCTTCATGCATCTTCAGTTTTTGATCCACTTGAAGAAAATACCCAATTACAGTGCTTGTTTTACAAATTATTTAGTCAGACGTTAATGAAATAAATGGATGAGGTGGCTGGGATAATGACTCATGGCTTATTAAGGCAAAGGCAAAAGCTAATAAAAGGTTGAAAAATAGTAGCCTCTAAACATTCTGGGGGCCTATGAAGATATCAAGGATGCATTCTCAGGAGAATCAATTTAAAGAAATCTCTGATCACCTGCTTCAGTTTGCTTGTACTAGAAGAGATAAAACAAAAGAGCAACATTATGCAGCTAAGCTAGCGGAAACTCCACCTTCAGACTTTCATTTGTTCGATGAAGAATCTCTTTCAAAATTCTCAGATCGACGTGGTGGCCTATTAAAGATGTTTCGATCAAATCGTAGACTTTTCAAAAAAAAAGCTTTCTTCGAAGGAAAGACACAATATCTCATTTCCAAACTAGATTGCACAAGTCGTTTGATTTTCAATTTGTATCCTCCTTTTCCGTTGATCCCCAAGTTCTGGACATTTAAACACGGTGAGGGGTTTGTTCCTAGTAGTAGCACGTTGTTGGGAGAAGATCTTCTGGAGGGGAGATCTGAAAAGCAGAAATACAGCTGCTTCACTCCTCCTGTGGAACCTGGAGAATCATTTAGTTTTCGTGGTAACAGGCTAACCTCCGCAGAATGTGACAAACTGATAAAAATGTTTGCTTGGAGGTTTGGAAGATATTGATTCGACGGAGTTAATTTTAGGGCTACATGGTTGTGACATGAGCCTTTTGTCATCTGCGTGTAGAAACTCAACGAAAGACCTATTCGTCGTCATAGAAGCAGTGGTTACTATAGTGTAAATATAACGGGTTACTACCAAATAATCCTACACCGCAAAAGCTGGCACCCTACTTTGGGTTCTTGTTCAGAGTGAAGAACTTAGCTTGTAAGACGATTCCAATCAGATAATCAGTAAGTAGCATTTTCATAAATCTCGAAAAGCAAAGAAGTTTAAACTGTCATCCAATAGTGAAATCGATGTTGAAAACTATCAGGACTAAGGAGGATGAAGCAAAAATTCCATGTAAAAAAATGGAGTATCGAAATTCTCATCAACTGAATTAAACAAAATGATCCCAATGGATATAGTATTTTTCAAGTGTCCAAACACGTTGCGATATTGTTATTGTTAACATCGGGAAGAAGATTGGCTGGAAAACTCAATCGAGAAAAATACTCTATTTCATTTATTTAAGCCGCTATGATTTTTAAATTTCAATTAATAATTGATACTATTCATCTAGTTTAAGTTAGATTGTTTTCCTTCACCTATGAATAAAAAAAAGTACATATTTCTAGGGTCCCTTTTCTTCATAGCATAGATTTTTTTAAGTTTTCTTGGTCACAGTACGCTATAAGGTACCTGCAGATTCCAAATACCTCTCTGAAAGATCAAGCCAAAGATACGGACCTGAAATATACACGTTTTCCTCCACGAAGGATGGAAAACGATTATTTCGGATCATGCCAAAGGCTTGACCTGATTGAGGCCTGTAGTGTCTAACTTACGTTACAAGTTGACAATTATACGTGAAAGGTATGATAGGTATATCTTTAAAAGGTCAAGCCTTTGGCATGACCCGAAATAATTATTTTCCTCGCTTTGGGGTAGAAAACGTGTGTATTAAAATTTCTCGCATGAATTTCAATCTGTCTCCAGTAGGGTGTCCGTTATTTACCAAATTAGATTTTTTCAGTTGGTCATAACATAAATCATTTATTTATGATTCAAAAATAATAAAAAAGTTTATTCTAATTCCGTTTAACCCTGCCTAAGTAATGATACGTTCTTAGTTTAGTACAACGAGAAAAATGTTATTATTTACTTAAAAATAAGTGCATAGCAATGACTAATACTTATTTTTGTGAGAAATTTCCCGCTCCTCAAAAAAGGTCTCTTATATTTTTTTCGTGAATCTAACTGTTTAAGAAATATTGAAGGTCAAAGTTTGATTTGTTTAAAAAAATTGGCGTTTTCGTTTGAAATTTAAGAACTCTTTAACACCTCGACATAAAATTGAGCACTATAAAATTTCCTGTAGGAAATTTATCGCTCTTCAAAAAAGGTTTCTTACACATTTTCTGTATATCCATCCATTTCAGTGATATCGAAGCTCAAAGTTGACAGATTTAAAAAATAATGTTTTTCGATTAAAATTCTATAACTCTTCAGCAAATGGATATTTATTTAGGTTTTAGACAGTTCTTTGTCGGAAATTTACCGTTCTGCAAAAAAGGTCTCTTTGGTTATTTTAATAAATTCAACTGCTTAAGAGATATTTAAGCTTTAAGTTGAAAGAAATTTCTTATATCATCATAGCAAAATTTTGACTTGGTTTGTGAAACTTTTCTTACTACTTAAAGCTTAAATATCTCTTAAACGGTTGAGTTTATCAAAAAAATCAAAGAGACCTTTATTGTAGAACGGTAAATTTCCAACAAAAACTCCTTAGAAGCCTGAGTAAATATCCGTTTGCTATAGAGTTATAGAATGTTAATCAAAAAACATTATTTTTTTAATCTATCATTTGAGCTCTGATATCACTTAAATGGTTGGATTCACAGAAAAAGTGTAAGAAACCTTTTTTAAAGAGCGATTAATTTCTTACAAGAAAATTTACAGCGCTTAATTTTATTTCTAGGTGTTAGAAAGTTATCAAATTTCAAACAAAAACGCCAATTTTTTTAAACAAACCTAACTTTGACCTTCAATATCTCTCAAACAGTTGGATTCACGAAAAAAACATATAAGACCTTTTTTGAAGAGTGAAAAATTTCCTACATAAATATGAATTAGTTATTGCTGTGCACTCATTTGTAAGTAAGTAATAACATTTTTAGGAGGAGCTTCAACGTCGTGCCACGGAGGGGGAGAGCAATCTGCGTCTAGTGACCAGGCATGGCATGACGCGAATTGCCGACAAGAAACCAGCTCGTCGGAATCAGGAAGAGAGCGTTGCTCAATACTAAACTCCACTTATAAACAAAATCATTTGTATTACCAAAATGTTAGAGGATTAAAATCAAAATTGCGTAATGTATTATGTAACACATCTATTATTGATTACGATATTTACGTTTTTACGGAGACCTGGCTTGATAGTAATATTTATTCATCAGAATTATTTGAGTCTAATCTATATCATGTTTTCAGATGTGACAGGCGTTTAACTTTTCGGGGTTCAGGTGGTGGTGTACTAATAGCTTGCAATTCTACCATTACAGTCCAAAGCAACAATTTGGATGATTTAATTGATCAATTTCCACAAATTGATATAGTATCTGTAACTATTGGCCTAAACCCGTCGGTTTACATATTAGCCCTCTACATACCACCTGATCTTCATATCCAGATATATTCTGATTTTCTGGATGCATTATCAACTCATAGCATTACTGATATGAGAGAGCTGGTGATCAGTGGTGATTTCAACTCGCCGAATTATTACTCGTACATTAACAAAGGGTGTGTGTGTGCCAAAGCTGAATTAATTCACTCCTTCTCGTCCTTCCTTAACCTTGCGCAGTACAATAACGTCTTAAACTCTTTAGATAGAATGCTGGATCTAGTATTCAGTTCTATGAAATGTGACATTATGAAAAATAATGAGCCTTTACTCAAACTTGACCCATATCATCCTGCATTTTCATTATCATTACAGACTATCCTTACTCGTCAGAAGAATAGCTGTAAAATGCCTGTTAGTAAATATAATTTTCATAAATATAACAAGGAACGACTTATCGAAGCACTGGGTGACGCTGATTGGGACCTTATGAATAACTTGCCACCAGATGATGCGTGCAAAGTTTTTTATGAACTTATAGAAGCTGCATTTGATAAATCGTTACCGAAAACCATTGCTTATTCTAAGTGTGCTAACAGCAAATACCCGCCCTGGTTTACTCGGGATATTATCAGTGACTGTAAGCTTAAAGAATCTTTTAGACTTAAGCTTTTACAAAATCCATCATCTTACTATAAGAATCAATATACTGCGCTAAGAATTTCACTAAAATCTAGAATCAAGTCCGCGCATAAAAAATACCAGTCTGATGCTGAGTTTAGTCTTGAAAAGAACCCCAAGAACTTTTGGAAATTCATAAAGAATAGCAAAAAACAAAGCCAATTCCCTACTAGTTTTTGCATTAATAATTGCCTTAGCTCTGATGCCCAAACGATTGCTAATGAATTCGCACGGCACTTTAGTAGCGTCTTTATTCCTTTTGATAAATCGGTCAATCTTGAAAGGCTAAACACCATCAGTGATTATCTTGGCGGTGTGATATACCCTAATGAAGATACTATCAGCAAATATATTAATAAACTACCAAATAAAATGTCAGCAGGTATTGACGGGATTCCATGTATGATGGTAAAGGATACTGCTGCGTTTCTTACAAAGCCTTTAACCCTACTAATTAAGTGCAGCATCATGCAGGGTTCTTTTCCATCACAATGGAAAATCTCCAAGGTCTGCCCTATTCATAAGTCTGATGATCCAACTTCTGTTACGAACTATAGACCCATATCGTTAATTTCTGTATTTGCCAAAATTTATGAGATGTATATCTATGACCAGTTAATGCCTTATTTGAGTGTATCAATTAGTAGTTCACAACACGGTTTTTCCCATAGACGTTCCACAGTAACGAATTTAATTGCTTATACTGAATACATTAATAACAGCATAACTATAGGTGACCAGGTGGATGTTGTCCAAACTGATTTTGCCAAAGCGTTTGACAAAGTTGACACAGTCATTCTAATTCACAGGTTACGCGACTTAGGAATTCCCTCGTATTTGCTTGCTCTCCTAATATCATACCTGACTAACAGAATCAACTATGTCATATTTAATGGGTTCAGGTCAGCACCTTTCAAGTCAACCTCAGGGGTCCCACAAGGCTCTAACCTAGGGCCTCTGCTATTTCTCATATTTATAAACCCAATTAATGAAGTAATAACTTGTCCTTATGAGCTCTTTGCTGACGATGCCAAGTACTATTTGCGTATACGATCGTGGTCAGACTGTCTAGTATTACAGAATAATCTGAATACAGTTGCTGAATGGTGTAATTTAAATAAATTACAACTAAATGAACGTAAATGTGTGGTATTATCATTTCATAAGTCACAAGCTAAGATCCAGTATCCTTACTCTATTAATAATTTTCCTCTTAAATATGTTACTACATGTAGGGATCTTGGAGTAATTTTCGATAATCGCCTAACATTTACAAACCATTATGCAAATGTCACTAGCTCTGCTTATAAAACCCTAGGTTTCGTGGTACGAACAACAAGGAATTTTAAAAACTTACAAGCAATAAAATCACTGTACTCAGCTCTTGTTCGCTGAATTAGTTCTTGTTCTTGTTCGCAAAATTAGAATATGCGTCAGTTGTTTGGTCACCGATCTATAAAAAACATATACAGGACATTGAGAAAGTTCAGCGTAAGTTTTTGAAATTCCTTGTGTTTAAGAAAACTGGTAACTATCCTGTCCGCGGTACGAACTACGTTGAACTTTGCAAGAGTGCTAATACGCTCACCCTTGAAGAGAGGCGCATGTGTGTGGCTGTATTGTTTGTGGGAGGAATTTGTAGGGGTTTAATATCATGCCCTAAATTTTTGGAACTGCTTCCGTTCAAACTTTTACCACGAAACTTTAATCTAAGGCTTACACATCCTTTCCGTACTCCCTTAGCAAGATCAGCTTTGGCCCAGGCATCCCCTTTGTATAGACTCTTATCAATATGTAATTACCTAGCTAATAATAATAGCGATATTGATCTATATGGCTATAATCAACCATTGACTGCCAGCTCCATTGCGAAGATTCTTGTCGCACTACGTGATATAGATTAGAATTAGATTAGAATTTGCTTTTTCTTTTTTTTTTTTTTTTTTACTAGAACCTGTTTTTTATTCTTTCATTTTTACTCTTTTTTGTTAATTGATAACTTGTATACATGTGAACTCTGTTACTGCCATGTTATTATATTAAAATGTATATTAAGTAACCCTGTTAATGGCCCCAGGGCTGTTGGGTTTAAATAAAGGAAATAATAATAATAATAATAACATTTTTCTCATTTTTATTTTTTGCACGACTCTTAATGCGAAGCATTAGAGAGTGCTTTACGATCGAAAAATTCAGTTTGCCACTTTTTCGCGACTGTTTATCCTGTTTTACTCTTGCAAGTCCACGAAGCTCAACTAAGTTACACATCATCGGATAGAGAATTTAATAAGGATTAATTTTATTACTTATGAAGACCAATTTGATGCATTAAATACCTAGAAAAACATCAAAATGTAAAATAAAATTTTCCCGTCAAGCAGTAGAAAATGTGTCCGTAACCCGTAAACACAAAAACTCGAGAAAAAAGCCATTATTTGGATCACTTTTTTTTTTAAAAGATTATTTTAGGGCCGAAGAAGAAATGTGTCACAAATGGCCATCAAATTCGGCCTCGTTTAATTATAATTAATAAAAAACATAATTAATTTTTTTGTATATCTATATATATTTTTTTTACATATACTTTCGTCACACCAGTCGCGCCTGCGCGAAGACACACAGCTGACGATTTTTTGAAGCGAAATTTTTGAATTTCTAGTGCAATAGAAAGGAATAAAGAAAAAAATTGTCCTTGAAACTTTTATCGTACATTTTTTTGCACGACTCGTAACGCGAAGCATTAGAGTATACTTTACGATCAAAAAATTCAGTTCGCCTCTTTGTCGCTAGTGTTTTATTTTATTATTTATTTTTATTTTTACTGTTCCGCTCTTGTTGGTCCACGGAGCTTAACCAAGTTACACCTCATCGGATAGAGAATTTAATAAGGATTGATCCTATTAATTATAAAGACCAATTTGATGTATTCAATAACTAAAAAAAACATCCAAATGTAAAAAAAAAATTTCCCGTCAAGCAGTAGAAAAAGTGTCCGTAACCCGTAACCACAAAAACTCGAGAAAAAAGCTATTATTTGGATCACTTTTGTTTTAAAAAGATCATTTTAGGGCCAAAAAAGAAGTGTGTCATAAATGGCGATTAAATTCGGCCCCATTTTATTATAATGCACGACTTTTATTTTAACGTTTTATATCTATATATATATATATTTTTTTTTTGCGTATTTTTTTTTTTTTGCATATACTTTCGTCACACCAATCGCAGGCGCCTGCGCGAAAAAATACATTTGACTATTTTTTTTAAAAATATTATTTATAAAAAAACAATAATGGAACAAAAATTAATTTTGATCAAACAATCAAGAACTAACGACGAACAAACGAATTAGCCAAAAAAAAGTTAAAAGTTAAGAAAATTAATTTGTCTCCGCCAATTTAAGAGAGTTGTTATTAATGTCTGGTATACTAAGGTATACTAACTTAATTTCAATATATTTTATTTTAAAGTATACTAAGGTATACTACTGATCCCTTCTCTCTCTCAGAGTTTTTATTACAAGTGTACCAACATTTTTTTTTTCCTCAAGTTTCCAACAATGATAGTGATTCGACAGTGTAGTGCAAGTGAAGTACACAACCATCAACCAAGCATTAGAAGCAAAGGCGGCAATGGAGACTCAAATAATAATAAAATCGTAAAAAAAACTGAATATTTTCCAAAAAAAATTGAGGTTAGCAACTTTTAATTACACAAAGAGGTGTTTTTCTTTTCTTTTCTTTTATTTTTATTTTCTATCGGTACTTGCTAATATTATTAATTTAGAAAAGAAAAATAATGCTATTATACAATAACTATAAGTATTACAGTAATTGTGAAAAGAAAATTATTTATTATTTATAATAAAAAAAAATTTGTAATCATTATAATGAAATAAATTAGAATTACTTATAGAAAAAAATCTCGAAAAATAGTAAAATTGTTGAAAAAGAAAAGAGAAACATCTTCATTTCATTATAATAACTTGATTCGAAAAATTCAAAATATAAATTTTTTGCTTCTCTTATTTCTCGCTTAAGTTCTATAATTAATTTACTTGACTTAATATTTTTTTTCTATCTGTTTTTTCGTATATACATATATATTTTCATTTATTTATTTTTTTTTTTCATTCATTTTTTAATGAAAACTTTTTCATCTAAAGATGGAAGTTTTTTGATCTATTTGAGTAAAACATGATTAAATTTTTCGACAATTAAATTAAATTTTTTTTTTTTCATTGCTATTGCACAACTTATGGTTATTTTTTTCTTTTTATTTCAGCTGATTACTATACAATTTTTGAATAAAACACCCCAGTTTCAAGTATAATTTTGCAAGATTCCTAATTTTTTTTTTCTTTTAACAACAATTCATCATGTCGCACGGTAAGATTTTTATTTAGGTTGTTTACATTTAATATGACTAAGAATAATTTTTATTTATTAACTTTATGTCATAGATTTTTTTTAATCACTTCCTTTTGCACGATTCTTAATGTCAACCTCTTTTTTTTTTATTTTTTCTTTTAAATTTTTTTTCTTCTTGAAATCTAGGGAATAGGACGAGAGAAGTAGAAAATTTACGTCGCTACATAGCTCAGCTAGAGACTGATAGAGCACGTAGTCAACAGCACTGGCATCAACGAGAAAATGAACTCATTGCCCAATATAACGCAGCTATGAATCGATTGCATCACAATCAGGCCCAAATCGGTGTACCTCAGCTTAACCCTGTCCTTTTGCCAGGAGTCCTGGCTGAACTGCCACTAAATCCGCCGATCCAAGGAAATGCAGCAGGACCACCAGCAAATCCGCCCGCAAATGGGGTTGCAGCAGGACTACCAGCGAATCCGCCCGCTAATGAAGTAGTAGCTCGATTACCAGCAAATCTGCCGGCCCAAGAAGTTGTAGCCAGACTACCAGCAAATCCGCCCGTCAATGAAATTGTAGCTCGACTACCAGCAAATCTGCCGGCCCAAGGAATTGTAGCTGGACTACCAGCAAATCCACCCGCCAATGGGGTTGCAGCAGGACTACCAGCAAATCCGCCGGCTCAAGGAGATGCAGCTAGACTACCAGCAAATCCGCCCACCAATGGAGTCGTAGCAGGACTACCAGCAAATCTGCCGGCTCAAAGAGATGCCGCCAGACTTCCAGCGAATCCGCCCGCCAATGGGGTTGCAGCAGGACTACCAGCGAATCCGCCTGCTAATGAAGTTGTAGCTGGACTACCAGCAAATCTGCCGGCCCACGGAGTTGTAGCTGGACTACCAGCAAATCTGCCGGCCCACGGAGTTGTAGCTGGACTACCAGCAAATCTGCCGGCCCAAGAAGTTGTAGCTGGACTACCAGCAAATCTGCCGGCCTAAGGAGTTGTAGCTGGACTACCAGCAAATCTGCCGGCCCAAGGAGTTGTAGCTGGACTACCAGCAAATCCGGCGGCCCACGGAGTTGTAGCTGGACTACCAGCAAATCTGTCGACCCAAGGAGTTGTAGCTGGACTACCAGCAAATCTGCCGGCCCAACGAGATGCAGCTAGACTACCAGCAAATCCACCCGACAATGGAGTCGTAGCAGGACTACCAGCAAATCAGCCATTTCAAGGAGTTGAATTGCCAGTCGTTGCAGATGGTTTACCAGTGGATCAACTAGTCCAAGAAGTTGCTCGACCAGTAGTTGAAACTGGGTCATCTGCAAATCTTTACAGAGCACCACCTGCAGTGGAAGAAGGGGCTAAGGTAGTGCAACCAGGACAAACTCATACAGAGGCACCATCGAATGCTGCAGGCAGGATGAATTCCAAGCGTCAGCATTTCAATGGAGGTAAATACATTTTTTTTTTTTGTTTATTTTCATTTTTTGTTTTTATTTTTTCTTCCCATCTACTACGCTTTAAGACATTTGACATCTTTGAATTTTTAGGTGAAACACTAAAGAGTGCTCTGTAGAACATAAATTATGCAAACTTTTTCCTGCAACTAATTCTAAAGTCACTTGGGAGTTTTTGACTCCCAAGTTAATTGATGCTTTGTCGTTTTTTGGGTTTTTTTTTTTTAACTTTTTACTTTTCTTACATCCTCATGTATTTATTTGTAGTATAAGTATTTTACGAAAATTTTTTTTATGTTTGAAAAGGTAGTGAGAACCCAAATAAAAACTCAAAGCGGCGCAAAAATGGCGGTAAGAAGCGAAGAAATTGGCAGAACAAAGGTCGGAGTTTTGGACGTGGCGGAGGAAACCTAAATATTTATTACACCAATTAATAGTAGCTCTATGCGCTACTTTATAGTTTAATTTTATTTTTATTTATTTTTGTTTTAATTTATCAGTTCAATTTTATTTTATATTATCATCATTCAATAAGTTTTTCTTGTGAACTTGAATCTTCATAAGAAAGTTAACGTCAAAGTTGGTTGTTAACCATGCTCACAAAATGTTAAGACTATATAATTTTCATTTTGATTTTATTTATCTTTATATTTACCAGAAACTGTTAAAGCTTAAATTCATATTATTGACTTAAGTATAATTATAATTATCAGAATTACTATTTTTGACAAATTTCAGTACGATAATACTGTTTTTTTTGCTTTGCGCTTTCTGGTAACATGAAAAGTGAAAAATACATTATTATTGCTTGTTATGTATTTTTAAGATAAAACTTTTAATATTAATTATGGAATAATTATATGACTAAAAAAAAAAAAACTACCGTGATTGTAGTTCAACTAAGAAATAAGAAAAATACTATAATGATAAGTAATTATCGAATTTCAGTTACGACTATTATCATTCTTTAAGAAAATAGTGTAAAACTTGTTCAAACTTAGTGTTTAAAGCTTTTAGCCTCATCGATAATCACATTGTATTTTTTTTTATATTCACGGTAAAAAAAGTGTTAAACTGTTTTTTTTTTTTTTTTTTTGTAAATCACGATAATTGAAGTGTAAAACTAATTTTTTTTTTTTTAAATCGCGACAGATGAAGTTTAAAACTTCCATGGGAAGTTTGGGATAATGTAATTTTGAATATTTAGTTTTTAAACAGTTATCCAGAATATTTTTTTCTCAAAAAAACGAAATAAGGGTTCAGCTTTCCTTTTTTTTTTTTTTTTTGTAAATCGCGATGAATGAAGTGTAAAACTTCCATGAGAAGATTGAGATAATAAAATTTAAAAATGAAATATTTTATTATTTCAAATTATATTACATATTTTTTAAATTATATTACATAATTCTTAATATTTTAAATTATAACATAAATATTAATTGTTAAATTTAATAATAAAGTTTTTTTATAAATATATCATATAATTTGTTTTTTTTTTTATAATCTATAGAAGAAAAATAAAATTCCGTATGATGTTTTTGACTCCCAACATTTTATGGATATTCCAAAAATTTAAATTGCGAGCTGCATGCGCGCCTTTCTTAACCAATAAGGAATCGGAACCAAAACGGAAGTTGACTAAACTAACTTCAGAAAGATCATCAGTTTTACACTGTAAGATAACACGGTGGATTTTTTTAGGCTTTGTTCGCTTTTCATTTCGCGTTCTTTCTTCAGTTAAAGACTGTCATTAAACAAAACGACTTTCATAAAACAAAAAAATTATTCAAGCTTTGTTGATATTTTTGATTGCGTAAAGTTTCAGCTACCTTTCAAATACTTGTTGTTTTAGTGATTTTTACCTCCTCGAATCAACTAAATAAGTGTTATCAATAACTTACGAAGTATCTGAATGTTAATTCTTGTATAAAAGTTTGGTTACTTTTTTGTTTAATTATAAAACTATTTCTTTGTTAATTAATATTGTTTTAAGTACATTTTTTGATAGCTATTTATTATAGTTTTTTCAATAATTAATATTTTTTATCGTAAAACGAGATTAATCAATTAATATCGGTATTTCAATGGAAACATTTGTTTACAGCGTCTTTAAATATAATGAAACGTAGGGGAATCGTTCTCCTGCACTTATGGTGTAGGCGTGCAGGTTTCGTGAGTCATTTGCCAGGCTACGCTCCAAAATGAGACTCTGATTAAATTAAATCACCCGAACTGGCCGTATAAAACTAAACTAATACTAGTACTTAGCCTAATTTTAGTATTCGGTGTAGTTGTCCTGGAAGGTGATGGACTTGGCGATTGATTTGGCCTTTGGAAATCGCCTCCTTGGACCTGACTCCGCTCTCAGATGCTGCTTCTCTTATTATTAACAATAGGAGGTGGATGAAGCAGGGTGAATTCACTCAAACACTGGTTCAGTTACTTATTTAATGATAATTATATTTTATTGAATAATTATCAATGATGCCACGACGCACACACGCTGATCACAAAGTCCATGTATCACACAACTAACTGCATGTGATACTATTGTTACTGTGACTAACTGCACAGGGCTAATTACCCAATAATACGACTATTACAAGGAACCGTACTATTGCCCCGAGTTTACGTACAACATTAACTGGTTGCTATAATCATTAACTAACTGTAATGATTATACTGGTTGATATTCACCTGGTTAACTAACTGTAACCAACTATAACGTGATATTTAACACGGACAAATACTCAGATAATTATAAATGGATCGACTGATTGACGACGCGATACTCTGATTTATAACTGGTAAAAGCTGGTAAAAAGCTAAGCCGATAAAAAGCGCCTGGGTGTAGGCCACACGTGCTTATATAGGCGGCAACGCCATATTGGAGCACGTGACACCCCCACCCTAAGTCGTTTGGAGGCGAACGATGCCCACATCGTAACAATAATTAAATACGTTTACTACACTTTTATTTACTTTTTACACACTAATTTTTTCTCTTTTTTACTGTTGTAGTTTTATTTCAGTTATTTGAATTACTAATTGTTTTTGAAGTGAAAAAAAATTTACTTATGCGTAGAACAATTTTTTCTTTTGTTTCTGATTCAAAAATTTTTTTGCCGTTTCAAATACCATCAACTCGATAACGATTTTTCACGTTATTTATCTACAACGCATAGCATCAGAGAGTATTTTCATTTGTTTCTACATTGTAAATTTTTTTTCATTGATTTTGTTTTTAACATTAATTTTTTTTTTTCAGCAATTTTAGTCTGCCTTGTGCGACTTTAGTCTGCCTTTTGCGACTTTAGTCTGCCTTTTGCGACTTTAGGCTGCCTTTTGCGACTTTAGTATGCCTTTTGTGACTTTTGTCTGCCATTTGCGACTTTAGTTTACTTCTTAATACCATTTTTTTGTTTATGTTAAATAAATTTGAAGCACAATGCCGAAAAAAAAAACAATCTTTGACAAAACGACGTCAGTTACAGGCTACTTCAATTAAAAATTTGCGAGCTAATGAAGAATTCCGTCTAGCTGAAAATCTTGAAAATTGTCAACGAATGAAGTCGGACGAGAAGCTACGATCAGAAAAGAACAAAAAAATTCACGAATATGTCTCAAATTATCGTAGTAATGATGATTTTCTTTGTAATGAGAGAGAAAAAAATCGAATAAGAAAAAGACAACTGCGTTTAGAAAAGATTTGTAAAAAACAACCTCAAAGTCCAAAAAAACGTAAGAAATTAGATGATGTTTCTAGTATATGTCATAAAAAAGCTCGATTAGACCCTGCATCTGGACCTAAATTGCGTCAGGTTGAAAAGAAAGCGAAGCAAAGAACAAGAATAAATGAATACTTAAAATATAACGAAAATTTTTCATCTAAGCTTGCATATCAAGCTAAAAATGGAAAAGATAAAAAAACAGCAAAATTATATCAAACTGTTTTAGCAAAGCAACGTCAAAACCCTGAGATTTGTACCTGTTGTTTGCGTAAACTTTATAATTCTATTAAAAAATTAACCGATTATAAAAGATTAATAATAGTAGAACGAGATATGGTTGATTGTGCGTATAATTTTGAACAATCTGAGTTTCTGTGTGATTCATGTTGGAACAGTTTAAGAAATGGTATTAAACCAAAAAAAGCTGCTACCAAAAATCTTTCTTTTGCAGAAATTCCTGACTGTTTAAAACGTCTTAGTCCGCTTGGGGCTAGATTAGTATCACCATGGTTACCGTTTTTGCAAATCATACCCCTTCAACAATATACAGTTTATCCACAACTATCTCTTAAAGGAAATATAGTAAATGTGGAAGTAGACGTAGGAGAAATGATGAAATGTTTGCCTCGTCGTCCCGAAGAAGCTCAAGTAGTTCAAATCAACATTAAACGCAAGAAAGAGTACAAAACTAGTTATATGGCTGAAAACATCGTTGTTAAAGATGTCAAAGATTCTATGAAATTTCTTCGTAAATCAACATTGTATATGCAATACGACATTAAAGAAAATGAAGAATTTCTATCGCAATTAACACAGGAAAAGTTTCCGTTTATTGTTGATGAAAACGATGAAAAATTTCTCTGTGATCCTAACAATAAATTATTTGAGAAATTTTATGGAAACTGCGATAAAGAAAATGATGATGAAAATAATGAAGGTGATGGAAATTTTGACAGTGATAATGTTTTAGTCATTGATCAGAATCGTGAAATGGCAGAAGTCACTAGAATCATTGCACCAGGTGAAAATAAAATTCCGAAACCAATATATAGCATTCCGGATTATGAAATTTTATGTCACCCACACATTTTTGGGGGTGAACCATTCGATGAAGAAAAAGTTCTAACCACCAATGAAAAACATAAGCTTTGGATTACTCATAAAGATCCTCGTTGTCGGCATGATCCAACTTTTGTTCTTTTACTCGGTCAAATGACTGTACAAAAACGAACAAGAGATTCTATGAATTTCGTTACACGTAGAGGTTGCAAAAATGAATCTTTAAAGGCCGACGATGCTCTTAAAGGTGATTTAAAAGATGAACTCGTTAATAAAAATGAAGCTTACAAATTTCTCACTCCAATAGTTGGGTCTCCTGCTTATATGGAAGATAAAAAAAAATTTTTGATTTCTGCAATGGCTCAAATTGGAACTCCAAATATGTTTTTTACTTTTTCTTGTAACTTACATAACACTGTTCCTATTCTTCAACAACTTTATGAAGAACAATACGGCAAAACCATAAGTAGCTATGATGTACTTAATCTAGAGCGTAACGAAAAAGACTTGTTGATTCGTAACAATCCAGTGGATTGTGCACGTTTCATAGATCGTTATTTTACATCCATTAGTCAGTGTATGAATAAAGAAAATGGTCCGTTCAATGGTCATTACATTGAAGATTACTGTCATAAAGACGAAGTCCAACAAAAAGGAGTTTTACATCGTCATATGGTAGCATGGTTACGAGATTCACCTCGTTATAATCCAGAAAATGATAAGTCTGAAAAAGAATGTGTTGATTTTATAGATTAATTTATAACATGTAAATTAGACCAAAATAACCCACATGTAAAGGATTCTCAGTTGCATAATCATACATTCACGTGTTATAAAGGAACGAAAAATATAAAAACATGTCGTTTCCATTATCCTTTGTGGCCGATGCCGGTAACGAGAATTTTCACTAAATTACCTCCTGAGGAACGAAATGAAACCGTTAAATTTTATGTTGAAAAAGTAAATAATTATCTTGATGAATTGGGTAAGCCGCCCCGAGAAATACCGTTTTCTCAAGTCTTAAAAGAGCTTGAAATGACCGAAGCTCAATATATTCAAGCGGCAAGATATCCTCTAAAAACAACACGAGTGTTCTTAAAACGTCAAAGCAACGAAATATTCATGAATGCGTACAATCTTGATATCTTAAACCTTCTAAAATCAAATATGGATATCCAATTCATTTGTGATCCTTATGCTTGTATAAGCTAACTAACTGATTACATAGTGAAGGTTGAAAAAGATATGGCTAAGTTATTTAGAACTTTAATTGAGCAATTTTCTAATGAAGATTTCACCAACCTTGAAAAAGTCAAAAAGTTTGCAAATGCATTTATTAACTCAAGAGTTTTATCAGCACAGGAAGCTGCTACTATTATACTTCATATACCAATGTTTAAAGCAAGCCGTAAAGGAGTTTTTGTCCCTACTTTTCCAATAGATGAAAGACACAGAGTTCTTAAACGTATGAAAGACTTGATGAATCTAGCGCCTGATTCAACTGATATTTACCAAGATAACGTTATTGATAAATATTGTAAACGTCATACAAAGTATGAGACTATGTGTTTAGCTGATTTTGCTACTGGATATAGCGATCTTAATAAATTAAATGCGAAAAGTGGTTATAATTCGAACGACGATTCTAATTGTGAGGATGACCATGCTAGCGTTAATCAAGAAGATGATGCAAAAAAACGCAAGAAGCGAAAAATTTTACGTTCACGTCATTACAATAAACACCAAGATGAATCTAATTATTATCGAGAACAGTTACTACTATTTTTACCATTTCGTGATGAAAAAACCGAAATTGAAAATTGCAGTGTGTTACGAACCCGGTATCCTTCATCCCTTACGCATGTATATATATGTGGGTACACATATATATATATATATGGATAAACATAAATATACACTAATAAAATAAGTCGGATAAATTTAAACTAAATAATTTAGAAATAACTTAAATTTTAAATCAAATTAAAGTACATAAAAATAAATAAATAATATACGATTTATACATTTAAACAATAAATAATGTATATATATTTAAAGATAAATATGTTTAACAAATAAGGAAATATATATGTATTCAAATGTAAATAATATATATTTTAATTAGAAAACATATTTAAGAAAATTAATATAAATATATATATATATATATATATATATATATTTATATAAATTTGAAAATAATTTAAGTAATGATATATAGTTAAATACACCATTTTGTAAGAAAGAGAACGTACGGGAAGGCGAAACATTACATATAAGTGGGCGCGAATACCGTGCTGTAACCTGAGTACCGGGCGGAGTAAAACAATAGAGTAAAGCCCAGAATAAAAGAAAAGAAACGCCTGCAGCGAGAGTAAACGACCAACTTACTCCTGCTGTTATCCTAATACATAAAATCGAGAAAAGACTGTTCAGAGGGCTGTGATACCCCCAAAATTAATAGTAAAATTATCGAAAACATTAAATTTAATAGTAATTTCATTTTTATAAATTTTTATCTATGCATTCTGGAAAATATCTATAATTATATTATTTATTAATGTAATAAATTAAACTGCCGATGGCAGTACTGTTTATTTTATTTACATAAATAAACTGCTGATATGAGATATCAGATTTATTTAAATAAACAAAGATTCGGAGAAAACTTGGATCATCGATAAAATTTTTAATGAATAAACAATAAACTCTGGGAGAGTCTTTCTGCGTCTTTTCCCATGGCCCCTACCATGGTGGCCCATCTAAAATTACATGGCAAATAGAAGTCGCTGCACCAGCTAATGAAATCAGTCAGAAAAACTCATCAGTCCGCGATGTAAATCCGTTACCGTCGGGTGTAATCCCGTTTTCGTGGGGTGTAACCCCGTTTATTTTGTTTAAGTTTTTTTGTTAAAGTTTTTGTTTTACGCTTCGTTACTGCCGGGTGTGACCCCGTTTTTCTTTTTGAGTTTCTTACAAAGTACAGTTTTCGGGTGTGATCCCGTATTTTTATTTCAAGAACATTTACAAGGATTGTTCATTTTTCATTTCAAAATATTTACAAGGATTTTCATCATTTTTCATTTCAATATATTTACAAGGATTTTCAGTTTCACTTCATTTTGGGAGAATAACTTACAAGGATTTCCATTTTCATTTTATTTGGATTTTAATTCAGCATTTTATTCTGGGATCATTTTCAAGGATTTCGATTGTGGATTATTTCAATTAACGTTAAAAGTAAAAATTATTGTTTTCCCCTCGTTAAACCGGGTGCAGTGATTTTTTTTTTATTTGTGCTGTGAATATATATGGGCATTTAAAACAAATAAATTAAAATATTATTCGAGGAAAATTTATAAAAATTTAGTGAATTTAAAACAAGTTAAGTTTTTATTTTCTTTTAAGTTGCCTGCATTAAAGAAGGTAATGATTTACCATGAACGTGCGTTCTCTTTTATATATTTATTTTTGAGTTTCAAGGAACAATTTGACTAACAATTTGTGATCAGTGACTCAATTGACAATATTTTTAATTTTCATTAATAATTTTTCATGAAAATAATTTTTCAATTATTTTCATTTTAATTTTTAAATAAAATATACTTAAATAATATATTTCGCATCTTTATTTAAATAAAAATAATTTTTCAATTATTTTTATTTAATCTTAATATGAAATATATTTAAACGGAATATTTTATATCTTTATTCAATGAAAAATAAATCTCGAAATAATTATGTATTTTTAACCAACAATTGAATTTGAATAGGAGTTTTACTATTTTTCAATAATTAATTTAAAATATTGTTACAAAAATATTATATTATAAAGTTAAAATAAGAGTTTTACTATTTTTCAATAATATTATTACATTGTGAATTTGAATAAGAATTCTATTATTTTTCAAATAGGAGTATAAATAATTTAATTTAGAATATTTTACTAAATATTATACTATGAATTTAAATAATTTAATATGAATTTAAATATTACTATTATGAATTTAAATAATTATTCTACTATTTTGAATCAATAATAAATTCATAAGACACTACTATATATAAATAATTGTAATGTAAATTTAATGAATTGAAATACGAATTTAAATAATTTTAATTTTGTTAATTTCTACGAATTTAAATAATTTTAATTTTGTTAATTTTTACCAAATATCTAATAATCAATATGTGTTTAAATAAAATTTAAAACTACGAAATAAAATTTATTATTGTAAAATTTCACATCCATGTTTCCCCGTGAATCCCCCGAAACAAGTTATTCCAAGAAATCTATAGATTTCTAAAAATCAAAATATAAATATAATAAATTAACTAAAATTTTCACGGGGTCATAACAAGTGAAAATCGGAAAAATATTTATGAAAACAATTTAGATCTTATTGTAACAAATCGATCATTGATATACCAAATAGAAGAGAGTTATCTCGCAGATATCTTCAAAGAAAAAGAAACGGAAGACGACGATCATAACGATGAACATAACGATGAAAATAAAGATTTTATCCTTAAAGAAAATCAGCCAGATGACACTGTTGATATTTTTGCTGAAAGTAAAAATTGCAATTCTTCAAATTCGAAGGAAAATGATTATAAAATTAGTGTCCCAAAAGTTATGAAAAGTGACGAAATGTTAGAATTACTTTTAAAAGCAAATGAACAGCAGCTTCAAATAACTATGCACTGTTTACATGCTCAAAAAATTGGCAAGCCAATTCGTTTAATGATTTCTGGTCAAGCAGGAACTGGAAAATCATTTCTTATAAATCTTTTATATCACGTCATATCAGATTACTATACAAAAAAAATTAGTTGTACAGATATTGAATCAGCTCGTGTCATTCTAGCAGCTCCTTCTGGAAAAGCTGCATATTTAATTCATGGTGTCACTGTGCACAGTTGTTTTTGTTTACCGAGAGACAATATGAGCAGAAACAATGCAGCATTAAGCTCTAGCGTTGTTACATCCTTGAGATTTGAGATGCGAAACGTAAAAGTTGTTATCATAGATGAGGTTTCAATGATCGGTCGAAATCGATGGAATCAAATTGATACTCGTCTTCAAGAAATAACGGGGAACAATTCGCCATTTGGTGGACTGTCAATAATTTTTATTGGAGATTTACGACAGCTCCTACCGATTATGGATAAACCTATTTATTATGCAGCATTCCATTATTTAAGAGATAAAAAATTGCAGTGAAATAAACAGCATCCTGATCAACCTTTTAAACCAAATATTGCAGACCCTACGTATAGTGCATTATTCGCAACAGACAATTGGCTCGACTTTGAATATTATGAATTAACTAAAGTAATGCGACAAGATAACGTAGAATTTATTAATGCTTTAAATAATCTTTCTATGGGTACAGTGACTGATAGTGACATACAACTATTTAGATCACGGCGTAATTTGAAAAATGTACCTTATAATGCAATTCACTTGTATTATACAAATAATCATGTAGATGCTTTTAATGAAAGAAGAATTATTCGTATGAAAGGTGACTTGTTTATACACGAAGCTAAAGATGAAATTCAAGGTAAAGGAAGAATGAACGAAAAAATGATCAATAAGGCACTTAATGCTCTTCATAAGCTTCCAACTAATGAAACTGGCTGTTTGCCTAAAACTCTTTATGTAAAACTTGGTATTAAATTGATGATAACTCGTAACATAAGTACTAAAGAAGGATTAGTAAATGGAGCTACCGGTATTCTCAGACATGTGTCTCATAAGGAAAATTCAGACGAAATCACGATTTTGTGGTTAGAGTTTGAAAACAACGAGATCGGTTGCATTACTCGAAACAAAAATCGACCTCTTATAGAAAACGATTTTAAAAATACGAATTTTGTCCCTATTTTCCCAATTGTAGTTACGGATATTGCAGTTGGTAAAAAAATGGCTGCACGAAGACAATTTCCTTTAACTTGTGCCGAAAGTCTAACAACTCACAAAAGCCAAGGCCAAACTTATCCATATGATTGTGTGCATAACAAAGGAATGACACGCACAATGCAGTATGTTGCATATAGTCGAGTTACAGATCTTAAAAATTTGTATATCGATGGAGACTTTAGGCCACCAGCTCTGTTAGACAACACTAGTGACCTTAAGGTTGAATTAGACAGGTTAAAAAATGAAAAATGCTTAATAACATTCGAACAACCTTTAGATGACTTACACGGAATTAAAATTATTTTCCATAATGCATTATCATTACGTAAATATATAGGCTGCGTCCGAAATGATAAATGGTTTCATGGAGCTGATGTTATGATATTCGCTGAAACACGCACATTACCTAACGATGATATTTCTATTAATGGATTCGATATTGAGTTCAGATCTGATGAGAAAAATGTCAGTAGAAAGTTTTTACAAGGATTAGTCGTTTATAAGAGGCAAAACTGTGTTGTTTCTATTATCAATAGTGTGACTCATGATTCCCAAATAGAGAACAAAGTAGAACATGTTGATTTAGTAACTTTGAAAGTAAATGACCTGTTTGTCATTGGTGGGTATAAATCCCCTGATGCTAGTCGAGATTTGTTCAAGAGGTGCATGAATAGCATGATTAATTCATGCGATACAAATAGTCACATAATAATTATTGGTGACTTTAATGAAGATTGCTATAGTCATGAAGTATCATGGCTGGAAAAATACATGAATGAAAATCGCAATTTAAAAAGAGCTTTATCTCCAGCAATTTCAACCACTAATCATAATACTCAAATTGATATGATATTCTCCAATTTAACTGGCTATACATCAGGATCTTATGATAGTATTACTTCTGATCATAAACCAATATTTTTTTGTAGTGAAGCGAATAAATTAGTTGACAGAACTTTAGTTGACCATTTAGTATCGTCAAAAACATGTATTTCAAAACCAATTCAATCAAATTTTGAAACAGAGGAAAAATCTAAAAAAGTTAATGCTAGTAAAGGTTCTAAAAATATTCCACCTAAAAACACTACGAGTGTTCGATGCAAAAAGAAGACAGGTGAAGTTCAAAAATCAGCTTCTCTATCTGTTAAAGAAATATTACTCGAAATTTCACACAGTAGTTGTGTAGATGAAATTCAAGTTATTTTGGATCATAATGGCAATATCATATCCAAATTGACACTTGAAATATTCAACGCTACAAAAAATAGTATCAATAATTTCCATAGCAACCGTTCGAATAATTCCAATCTTTATGGAATCAAGTTTAATACAAAAGGCTTGTCAAGCCAAAATGCTGCAATTAATAATTTACTGAATGAAACATTCATCTTCGGTGATGTCAATAAAGATGGTAATTGTTTATTTCGGACATTAGCCGAATCTATAGGTCTTAATGAAGATGAATATATTAGTCTTAAATTATTTATCATAAAATATATTAGCGGTAACAACACCAAATATAATACGCTTCTTTCTCATGGTGCGATCTCTGTCCAAGATGTAAATGGATCAAATATGCTTCGTCCGAAAATTGATGATTTTTTGCGTATGGGAGCTCGAGATTATGTTTGGGGAAATGAAGGTTCGCTCTATGCAATTAGTGATGCATTAAAAATAATTTTTGTTGTCATAGGTGTAATCCCAGGGACGCATAAGATGAGCCAAATTTTCAGATTAGTACCAAATAATCCTCAATCCATGATACCGTTCACAATAGTGAATGAAGTTAATTACCATTTCTTACTGGCTCATAGAAACTCAAACTCTCCGAAATTTGATGGTGATTCCTGGCAAGGTATACCTATAATTGAAACTAAAATAGAATCTCTTTTTAATCGTGATAATCGAGTACGCAGAGAATCTCGAAAAAACGTTGATATCCCTGTGGAAATATTTGATAATATTCCTAGAAATCGAAATAATCTTACAGAGACAAACAACCTTTGTGATGTTAATGTATTAGATATAAAACAAATTTTAAATAGAATACATCAAAGTATATCTTTAATTGAAATAGAAAAAATATTAGAAGAAAATGATAAAATTATTTCTTGCATATGTTCTAGTCTCGAACATGAGATGAATGATCGAAACACTAAAAGTGTTTTTATAAAAAAACATTTAGTACAGAAAAAAGACAGAAAACGTGTAATTAAGAAACGGTTCCCCAAACAACTTTTAGATAACTTTAATATTACCAATGTTAACGATGATGGCAACTGCTTCTTTCGAGTAATTGCTGAACTTTTACTTGAAGACGAGGATAAATATCCTATTATTAAACTTTTTATAATCAATTATGTTTTTTTAAATCGTGATCGTTATGCAATATTATGTAGAGAAGGAGTCATAGAAGTTAGGTCAAGTAATAACGATGCAGATGTGATATTGAATCCAAAGGTTGTAGATTTATTGAAAATGATAGCAGCTGACGGACTTTGGGTTAATGAAGGTTCTATACTTGCGATAAGTAATGATTTAGGAATAAGATTACTTGTTTTCTCTATTATTAGTTTGACCGCCTCGTTAGCTATGATTTCCGAATCGAAGCCTGAAAAACTAATCTCTTCAAAAACATTGACAATATTCCATGTGGACGGTGTGCATTTTTTGGCTGCTCGTGCTCAAAATGATAACATTATAACAAGTATTGAAAATATTGAAAAGGGAAAATGGAAAAATGTGCCGTTATTCCCGTTGTGTGCAAATTTACCGTAAACTTATCATGTACGGTAAAAATGCTTGTTTTAAAGATGTAGGAGTGTAAGGTAATAGTTTGAAAATGAAAGCTCTCGCAGTATTTCATGGAGATTTGAACATATGTGTGCTACTTAATAGTTACTTTGCGAGAAGAAGAACGTGGCTTATGAGCGGATGCAATACTATTATAAGAACCTGCAACATAATCGATTAGAAAAATCATATCAATTTGAGTGTGATGGATGGTTGTTGGAGTAGCTGGAGACGAAGCTCTCTCAATAAGAACTTGCTTATGTATTTTTTAAGCCGCGATATCTTGTAATTGTAACAAATTCCATTGAAGTTAATTATAATTGATAAATTACGATAAGCCTCACGTCAACCAATAATGCTATTTCGGTAGCTTTTTACTTCAATTTGAGTAGCATCGTGAAATTAATAATAATGAATGGCTCTTAAAGATGAGTAGATTATTAATATTTTTTTTTTAATTATCATAACATGCTCTATTTTGTTTTGTGATTGAGAACTCGACGTAATAATATTGAGAATTTCCGTGATAGGAATTGCTCATTTATTTTAGTTTTTCATTTCTTTACCAAAATTCAATTTGTAAATACGCCTGTTAGAGTATTCTGTAATACACGACTTAAAACGCATCGCGTTAGAAAATGTGTTATATTTAACTATTCTGACAGTCAGTCCTAAGCCTGAGGAAGTACAAAGGGAAATCGAATGAGACTAATGAAGCCTTTTTCTATGAGTTCAAAGTAATAGGGAGTACTCTACGATAGAAAAATTTATTTCACACCTATTTTTGCACGTCTCTTAATGCGAAGCATTAGAGAGTGCTTTACGATCGAAAAATTCAATTTGCCTCTTTTTCGCGACTGTTTATCCTGTTTTACTCTTGCAAGTCCACGAAACTCAACTAAGTTACACATTATCAGATAGAGAATTTAATAAGGATTAATTTTATTACTTATGAAGACCAATTTGATGCATTAAATACCTAAAAAAAAAACATCAAAACGTAAAATAAAATTTTCCCGTCAAGCAGTAGAAAATGTGTCCGTAACCCGTAAACACAAAAACTCGAGAAAGAAGCCACTATTTAGATCTTTTTATTTTTTAAAAGATTATTTTAGGGCCGAAGAAGAAATGTGTCACAAATGGCCATCAAATTCGACCTCGTTTAATTATAATTAATAAAAAACATAATTAATTTTTTTGTATATCTATATATAGTTTTTTTACATATACTTTCGTCACACCAGTCGCGCCTACGCGAAGACACAGCTGACTATTTTTTGGAGCGAAATTTGAATTTCTAGTGTAATAGAAAGGAATAAAAAAAAAAAAAATTGTCCTTGAAACTTTTATCGTACATTTTTTTGCACGACTCTTATCCGAAGCATTAGAGTGTACTTTACGATCAAAAAATTCAGTTTTCCTCTTGTTCGCTACTGTTTTTTTTTTTTTTTTATTTTTAATTTACAAAACTTTTTGTTTATATATTTTCCACGATCAAATGAGCATTAAGAGTCGTGCACTTTTGGATTTACCAAATATTTTTTTTTTATTATTTTTGGATCATAAAGAAATGATTTATATCATGGCCAAGTTAAAAAAATCTAATTTGATAAATAACGGGCACCTTAGTCTTCACATTATTTTGAGCTAGAATTTCCTTGAAAACGGTTCTAAAATCGATTTTAATAACGTACGCCCTGTTATTTTAATAAATTTCTATTCTACATATTGTACCCGGATAACAATCTTTTCCAATTCTGGAGCATGGCTGCTCTCAAGGTCGATAGGTGCTAGTGTCTTTTTCTACGTATGTGTCTTGTTGCAGATGCTTGTGACTAGATAAAAATTGCAAGCCTTACTCAAGAAATTCTTGCCAGATTATAACTCAATTCTGGAGAAAGACTACAATTGAAAGTAGTGGCCCATGACTTACTCAAGATCTGCTCAAGGCTCAAGGCCAAAATTGACACTTTTTCACTGCACCGTGTTTAAGATATCTTCAATATTCTAGCGTACGATACCATGAGCAAGACATATACAAATCTTGCCATCCGTTGTTTGATACACGATTTTGCGAAGAACACATGCGTAAAAAAAGACACTAGCCGTTAGGGATATTGCTCAAGTTACTTACTCCAGAATTGTACTCATACACGTGTTATTAGGGTATTGATTACATATACAGTTAAAAACGAATCGTCAAAGTGGAAAAAAAGCGTGTGTTAAAATTCTGAGTGTTGAATTTTTATCACTTTTGTGTGTCAATTTAACACACAATATTTATCTTGTTTGGATTTTCGCAATCGATTGATTTTTTAACACACAAAAATTTTATTTTTTTCAAAAGTAATGCTTTTTATACGTTTGACACATGATGAGTGTTGATTTTGACGAATCCTGTTTTTACTGTGTACATAAAGTTACCATTCATAGGTTAACTTGAACTGATGCTAGCTACATACTTTAAACGGAAAATTGAATAATAACGATCTGATGTAATAACAACCAATTGAATCATGCAAATAAATATCCATAAATCATTCAAGAATGCACGTGAAGGACCCTCCACCTGTCTCCTATTAATTTTCAAACATTAATAGACCTTCTGATATCTGTTGCTTATAGGTAAATTTGCCATACTATTTGTAGATGTATGTTAATTATATATATATATTAGGGTGATTCATTTTAGACCAACATTTTTTTTTTTCAAGTCCCACTCAAAAATCTTGTAGCATATGAAAAATAAAAAATTCTCACCAAATTTGAGCTCTTAATTTCAATTTGTAGAGGTCTCTCAACGAACTTTTAGTTTTTCCATTTAAATAACATGGGAAAACTTTTTTTTTTCATTTTTTACTTCCGCATCTCATCTAAAAATTTTTTTTTCGAAATATCGTTCCGACATTTTTATAGTAGACTAAATGCTCTACAAAAAAGTTCTTTGAGTCGAGTTTGTAAGTTCAATATCTCCATCATAATTCGCGTTGCAAATTGTGATTTTTGTGGAAATTCGATTTAAATGCACTTAGAAACGAAACTATTGGTGATAGACGTATAACGTAAACCGTTTTTCTTTTCGCGACGGAGACGCGAATAAAAATCCGGAGTCGTATGTGGTCACCTAAGTGTATTAAAAATTAAAAATAAAAATTATAAATATAACTCAAAATAATAAATAATTATAAACAAAATAAAATTGTGCCTGGACCAGCTCCTCAGGCTGGGTTAGTGCACGAGGGCGCCATTCCGTTTTTACAAAAAAACGGACAAAAATAATAATTCAGGGGAGAGATCACGGGACAAAATCTTGAGCGAGAATGCATGCACCAAGCGGAATGACAACCAAATAAATATATAATGAACAAAAATAATAATAAGAAATAATTACTGTTAAATATATCCAGGAAATAAACAAACAAATATTGGCCATCACTGGATTCCTTTTTCGAAATTATTTAATTCAAAATATATTCAAATAAACTCAATAAATGATTACAATATCCAAATATTGTTCAATATATTCAATTCTTTGTAATAAATTTGTACTAAATTAAATTATACTCATTACAATCAAATGATAATAATAATAATCCATTTTAAATTATCCACTGGGGAATTCAAATACAAATTTTCAAATTGTTAATTAATTTAGATTGTAAACAAATAAAATAATACTAATCCTTTTCTTAATGTTATATTATTTACTCTGGGGAGAGAAAGACACGGGTACTCAATACATATCTGGCAACACTGGGTTGCATACCAAATTATAAAATAAATTTTACCCAGAGAAATAATATTAAATGCTCAAATATACCTTTAAAATAATATGTAAAGTACTAGTGTAAGACAAGGAGCCACACTTGCTATCCTTGTCTAATCCTCTAAGGAATTCGTTCGACGCGTCTATACGTACATGAAACGAAAGCCGAACAAATTCAACTTATTATAACAATATAACTCAGGTTTAATTATTTATCAATTAAATACCGCGATCAACTCTACTGAAGGACCAGCGATAGCCGATGCAACAAATGAAAATACCAATTGACTTACCGGCGTTGATAACAATTTACTTCTTGAGTTTTTCAATACTATGTAATTATTTTATTACGGCACCTGGGCCAGAACGATTTACTCAAAAATAATCACGGACAACAACACGTCCTATCTTTACAAAAACCCGGTCCTCTCTGACTATATTTTAGTTGATTTTTCCGAGGGAGGGGTATCACTCACGTGTTATCCCCTCTAACTACCTCGGACCCGAAATTATCAATTAAAATAAACATTTAAATCATTAAACGACCTGAGTTATACCATAATAATAAATTAAATAATATTTTCTATATATAAACATAAACATAATGATTATTAATCCTTTAAACAATAAAACAATAATTATTTCAGTGCACCACGTGACTGGAGAAAAATATCGATTTTTATCCCCACTTTATCGACTTACTCTCCCTTCGGTCGATATTTTTATGTACGCTCTATAACACGTGTGCTACTGACTGAAATGAAAATATCGATTAAGTACATAAAATTCAAAATAATTATCAGAACATAAATATAAACATAATAAACAATAATATCAATAAATTCATAATTAAATCATAATAAAATAATTCAATAAAATACTATAAATATTTAAATAATAACAAATTATAATAAATAAATGCGCTTAATTTGAGCTAGGAGGTGTTGTTAAATTCACGGCGAGATGGGAAAGCGCGCGCAACGATTCACGTTTGAATCGCTACGTGACAGACGAAAACTTCAAATGGCAATTTTGTAGGTCATTCAATACTCTAAAATAATGCAGCAATGAATATCTCTGCACCACCAATAGTTTAGCCTCAAGACGCTCTTAAAGTTCTATTTTTTCGAAAATATACTTTCAATGAATGTCGGAACGAAACCATTGATGATAAACAAAAAATTTACATCACAATTTTATAGATCATTTAATGCTCTGAAATAATGCCCTCGTGGATATCTTTGTACCACCAATAGTTTAACAGCTTAACGCTCTTAGATTTAAATCTGTTCTTAAAAAAAATAGTGTTGCGATCGATTTCAAGAGCTTGATATTAAAATGGAAATAAACAGAAAATTATGCGGAATTAGAAAAAACTTTCTCTGAGATAATCTATGAGAAATAAAATTGTCTACGAAAAAGATTCTGTGATACTCTGTGATATGTCCGATGGTTTCACTGGAAAAGTAAAAAGATCTTAAAATTTACCATAAATCTAATTTCAATCTCCTATAACTTTTGAAGAGATGGATTTATCAAATAATGAATAGGGACTTCTTTTGAAGAGCGTTCAATTCCCTTCAAAAATGTATCCTGGGCTTATTTGTACAGTACGCCATCACCAAGATATAAAAATCCAAACTTAATATTTTCTTTTTACCATGTTCTTTAAATGAGAAATAGAAAATAGGGATGAGACAATTGTCGATATTTATATTTAGGGCTCTAATTTTAACAGACATCTTTTTTTACCTTCTTCCAAGTATAGATACTGTTAGACTGTTGAAAAAAACAAGTTGTCATGAAAGAATACACCGTAATAAATACATTGAAAGTGAATTTTAAGAACAAATTGAAATCTGAGAGCGTTTAGCTGTTAAACTATTGGTGGTACAAAGATATCCACGAGGGCATTATTTCAGCGCATTAAATGATCTACAAAATTGCGATGTAAATTTTTTGTTTATCATCAATAGTTTCGTTCCGACATTTATTGAAAGTATATTTTCGAAAAAATAGAACTTTAAGAGCGTCTTGAGACTAAACTATTGGTGGTGCAGAGATAGTCATTAATGCATTATTTAAGAGCATTGAATGACCTACAAAATTGCCATTTGAAGTTTTCGTCTATCACCAATAGTTTCGTTTCTAAGTGCATTTAAATCGAATTTCACAAAAATCACAATTTGCAACGCGAATTATGATGGAGATATTGTACTTACAAACTCGACTCAAAGAACTTTGCTGTAGAGCATTTAGTCTACTATAAAAATGTTGGAACGATATTTCGAAAAAAAATTTTTAGGTGAGATGCGGAAGTAAAAAATGAAAAAAAAAAAGTTTTCCCATGTTATTTAAATGGAAAAACTAAAAGTTCGTTGAGAGACCTCTACAAATTGAAATTAAGAGCTCAAATTTGCTGAGAATGTTTTATTTTTCATATGCTACAAGATTTTTGAGTGGGACTTAAAAAAAAAAATGTTGGTCTAAAATGAATCACCCTAATATATATATATATATATATATATATATCCGAATACTGCTTGAAATTTAAGTCAGCTTGTGATACGTATGAAATTTATGATTTATTTTTTTTTTTATGATTACTATACAATATGTCGTCTGTTAAAATCAAAACTTTAGATTTTTGAATTATTGCTTGGGAAACAGAATTAATTTTTTGTTTTCGATGATTCCAATCAAATAGTTACGCATATCTTTACCATTTAATGAATAATTAACTGTTGAAGGATCTTCTCCTAATGCTAATGACGTAGCGAATGCAGCTGCATATACTCCTCAAATTGTTAAGTCATTTCCTTGGAGAGTAACATTTTTAAAAATAACGTCTTCAGTAGGTATCCAAGGGTATCGATTGTGTATATATATACGTTCATCGAACGATAATCCTGTTTTTTTATTTCCTGACAAACTATCGTATATGTATATATTATTCCCATTATAATACAAGCAAGTCCAGTGACCTGATTTATTTCCACCGATTATTTGTAAATCTTAGTCTGTCTCTGATGGTATTATGAGACTGGGTATAACGGAATATAAAACAGGAAATGTGTTATAATTAGAGTTGCTCGCTAATATTTGTAGAAAATATTCAATTGTTTCATCATTCAGCATCATATTAGGAGTTCCAATGTTACGTTTGACTCCTTCAATCGATATATTAGCCCTTATAATATCTAAAGACTCTATCTGTTCATTCTCTAATAAAATAGAAGGATCATCTACTGTAGGAACCCAGTTATTAAATGATTGATTATCATCACTAGTAATTTCAGTTAAAACTGTTGTACTTGTATCCTTTGTAGTCTTACGTCTTCTGCGTTTTGGAGGGGATCGGCCATCAACTGTATTTTCTTTCTGCTTTCTTTTTTCTAACAACTTTTTTTTTTTTTCTTCTGCCGCTTCTCGAGCTTGGAAGACATATTCAGGGTCTCTAACTGGCATTTTCCTAGCTAGTCGGCTATCAATAATTTCTGGTAATAGACAGTCAAAAAAGAACTTTGTCAATTTTGGTTCCATATTTTTTTCCCAGAATTCATTGTCTTTCGACACGTTTATGTATTTCAATTCAAGCGGAGTCCTCACAGCAAACAAACAATAATTACGTTGTGTTATGCGTAATTGACCTTGAACTTGATAATAGTATTTATGTGATGTATTCATCATATTTAAATTTTTTTTGTGAAATATATTAAGATATGTAGAATTTCGTTTTATTGCCTCACTTGGAGTAAGATTTTTAGCTGATGCTAAGCATTTTATTCCAACTATACCATTGTCATCAATAAGGCCATCTGGTGATGCACCTAAATATTCTAAGTCTTTATCAATAAAGAGACCACATGGCTCCATTTTTTTTTTTATTATTCTTTCTAATTCTTCAATTGCATTTTTTTCATTTTCTTTTCCAAACAAAATACTCTCAGTACTTAACTGTGGTGAAAATCGAATTTTTTTAACAATACCAGCGCAAGAGGTTGTTTCTCTTTTGTTACAAATTTCACCAAAATGTGATGCAGTAATGATATCAGCTCGATACATATACCAGTCACCACATGTACTTTGACCCATAGCTTCTATTTGAATAGCTTCACGTCTGAGTTGACGTTCTTTTAACTTTTTTAGATGGTCGTCTTTTCGTGTATTGTAAATAAATAATGAAACATCCGCTGTATTAGCGAAAGGCCCATAATCTTTGTCTGTACCATAGTGCCGCCGGCGTTTTCGTCCACCATTTTCACGGTACTTTTTAGTACGTTCATTTTGTTTGCGTCTGCTTTGCTCCATTTTTGTAACAATTCCAGAAACTGGTTTATTTAATTCAGTGATAATTAGCGATAATATAGCAGCGTTGTTAAACTGTATCGCTGCACACAGCGCTCTCAACTCAAAAGAATTGCTCATACTGTTGTTAACACGTCGACCACCGTAAACGAATTGCTAACGAATTATAAAATTCGGCGGAATTACTAGTTCCATTCTCTAACAAACTGCTTATATTGATGGCTAACCGAGTAACTTGTTTCTCGATTTCTGTAAACATGCCAATTCGTCGAAAAAATGCAACTTTATTTTCAGAAATTTTTTTACAAGCGTCTTTTAATTCACCGTTCTCACTTTTTTCACAATTCCTGTGTTCTCCAAAGATATGGTACGGTGAATTGACTATGTCATTTAACAAACGATGTATTTTTTCGTCAACAGTACAGTTTTCGTTTTTACGACGTACCATCGCTTGTTCTATATGTACACGCATTTTGAGAGCACTAGTTTTTACCTCTTCTCGTATGCTTGCAACTGATCCTCTTTTGACTTCGCAAACAAATTCGGTTTTTTTTGATACTTCTTCCATATGATTACAGAAGTTTCGAAATAAATGATTTTTACATTCAATTTTATCAACTCGAACGCTGTATTCTGCATATGGATCATTGTCCACAATGGATTTATATACACTACTATCACCGTCACCAATAACAGATTTGTATATTAGTCCATGCATTTCAATACTATTTCTGAAACCTTCTACAATTATATCAGTTTCCATACTTGTTGATGTCTGGTCGCGTCCCCAATTTTTGACACAATTATTATGGTCCGAACCACGCTCACATCCAGTACAGCATTTATTTCTAGTTCCACACCAAAGTATGAGATTAGTACGCTGACCAATAATTACCGCGGTACCTGATAAAGCATCGTATCTTCCTCCTCTATATGATCGTTTCGACCAAGCACCATCTATAATGACAGTGATAAAAGGTCTATCAGGCTTGCCATTTCTGCCTTTGATAATATCACCAGCTTGCCTAGCTAATTCTAATTCTAACTGACCAGCTTTTTTCATTTCTTTCATTGATACTTTATAAATTGTTTTACCAATTCTGCCCCTACATTCTCGATACGTGACATGAGACATGCAAGGGATATCCATTACTGCAAAATGTTCTTCCATCGCTGAAAATCCACTGCCAGTAATCAGTGTACCAAGTACAGCAGCATCATTAAGATTTATTTTATCTGAAGATTCCTCAGGATCAGTCCAAATTCTAGCTACTTTTTCGCATTTCTTACACTCCCAGGTCATAAGTGTTCTTAAACCCTTATTTAAAACTTGGCGTATCCGAAGATCTTTAAAACGACCTTCACAAGATTCATGATGGGAATCAAATGCTATGTGTAACTGTTCAAAAACCCAAGAAAGATCAGTTATGCGCCAACCCTGAATCTTTGATTCTTCGTAATATGGCTTATAAATAAACTCGTCGCTGGAATCAATTGGTTCATCAGCATTAAAATCATCAGAAGTATTTTCTGAATCTTCGGATTGAATCCGAGTACTGAAACCATCAAAAGTATTTTCTGATACTTCCGATTGGAGCCTTGCGCTATGTTCGCTAGAAACATCTTCTGATTCTTTAGATCGAACTTCAGCACTAAAACCATCAAAAGTATCTTCTGATACTTCTGATTGAAGCCAATCACTACGTTTATCTAAAATATTTTCTGATTCTTCTAATTGAAGTCCAGTACTAGCATTATCAAAAGTAATTTTTGATACTTCTGATAGAAGCCAATCACTACGTTCATCTAAAATATTTTCTGACTCTTCTAATTGAAGTCCAGTACTAGCATTATCGAAAGTATTTTTTGATACTTCTGATTGAAGCCTAGCACTACGATCACTACAATTATCTCTTGGTTCTACACACTGAGATTTTATACTTGAATCAAGGCTAAAATTTTTAGCTTTTGCCGGTAAAAATGTTGCACCCAAAAAATTATAATTACCGTCTGATTTCCTAACTTGACGCTCATGATCAAAATCTTCAGACGATACTTCTAGCTGTCCTAATCGAGAATCTGTTTTCATTTGACAAATTTGTGGATTTGGTTGGTAGCTTTTTACACTATTTTTACATAGTTTACTATATGTTTTAATAGGTATGGTAATACTGTTGTCAACCATACTATTAGATAAATTACACTCGGATACACTTGTTCAGAATAAACATCGTAATTAACTTCATTAAACATATGCACATGTTTATCATGACAATGGCTTACAGAACTACAATTAATTTGGCTACGTTGATTTATTTTTGGTTGAGTTTTGTCAACTAATACTTTTTCCACACAGATTTTTGCATTATCTTTCGAAAAATCTCGATTTATTGTATAGAAATCATTCAAAGATTTATGTTTAGTATGTTTAGTGTCATCTACATTAGAAAAACTACTAGAATTACCATGCGTGTTATTGACTTGTAGTTTATTTGCTGAAACCCATTTATCAGATAATTGAATGTCATCACTTATAATATTAACATGCTGTTTAGATTTAATAGAATTAAAACTTTTAATTTCATGCATATTATTATTACGATCTATTAGTTCTAATGCATGCAAACTTTGTTCACAAACTCTTGTTAATGGAGCTGAAACAGTTTTATCACACTGTAGGACAGATAATAAAATTTGGTTAATAGATACTTCCTGACTTAATTTATTACGTTCACCAAGCTTTTTATTTGTAGTATCTATCGTATCATTATGTGACACTGAGTCGCTTGATTTAGATAAAAGACGACTTTCAGTGGAGCTTCTGATATTAGGATCATAATATTTATAACATTTTTGTTTATCTATAAATCCACACTCTCTATGAATAGCATCAGTATGTGAGCGAAAATACTCATTGGACTCGGAATTATTGCCCAAAAGATGCTCAAGAGGTGTTGTAGGAAGCACTGTTTGAAAGTCGCTTTTATTCTTATAATAATTACTATTATTATTATTATTATCATTATTATTATTATTATTATTGTTATTATTATTTTTTTTTTTTTTTTAGTTAAATGCTCAGGGGGTTATCCCCGGTGGTCCGACTCTACCGAGGGCCTCACCTGAGCGCCAAATCGTTACTGCTGCGATGCTTCATCAACAAGATGATCAGCATGCGCAGCAGGCCAAGTTTCGTTGCCTAAGGAGACGGAGGGATCCGAGTATCACAGCCTTTTGCATCCGCGATGCCAAAAACTCAACTTGCGATAAACAAGTTGGGATTTTAGCCAATGCAGACACAAAAGACTGTTTCATCCCTCCTAGGACGCCAACAATGAGTACGACAAGCTTGACACGGTAGCCTGGGTAGAGTTTGCAAATTTCAAACAGGAGATCCTGATATATCTCGTGTTTGTGCTCCTCTTTTACCGTGATGTTATACTCAGCCGGAGCTGAGAACTCAATAACATAAATGTTACGAGCAGTTTTATCGAAGAGCACAATATCAGGTTTATTATGATCGATTTTCCGCGTTGTTGCGAATGGCACGTTCCAATAAATACGGCAACGGTCATTCTCAACAACTTGCGGAATATCTCCTGGCAGGTAAGGCAGCACTGGTGTTTTATCGATACCGTGCGTGTGTCGAAGATGGTAATAAAGTACTCGCAGAGCAGCATTGTGACGCTGGACGTATGCATTTCTTGCCAGCACAGGACATGCTGACAAAAGATGCATAAGCGTCTCAGGATGTTGCTTACACACCCTACACAATGTGTCGGGTAGCTGCGTCTGGAGTACTTTAGCACGGTATTCAAGAGTGTTAAGAACACCATCTTGGCAGGCAAAAATATATCCTTCGGTCTCGGACATCAGGCCAGCTGACTTAAGGAAGGAAAACGTCAGCTGTGTGGACAAGCCATGATCACGCACGTGTTTAAAGAACACGCTGTGCATGGACTTGTCCATGTGCGTACTAAGCAGATTTTGTTGCTCAGCATTCCTGATGACCGTCTTAAATTCCTCCTTAGGGAGTTCAATAAGCGGGTTTACTCTTCCAAGACCGAGGGATTTTGCCGCGTACATTGCTGCCTTATATAAAAACGCTCCCTTATGCCTATTTTCATGACTATGAACAATTTGCATAAGGAAGTCGTCTTCATCTGCTGTGAAATTGACAACCTCGTATGTTATACCCAAAACCAAACGATCGTGCAGACACTCCAAGCTCTGTAAACCTCTCCCTCCGATGTGCCGGGAAAGGTATAATCTGGTGACTGAAGACTTAGGGTGCATGCTCCGATGCATATTCATTACTTTGCGTGTCTTGATATCGAGATCTCTGAGCTCTTTTCGGGCCCATTTCAGGACACCGAAAGAGTACAGAAGTACCGGGACAGCAAGCATGTTCGTTGCAGAGACTTTGTTTTTCCCGGAAAGTTCTGATGACCAGATTTTCCGGAGTCTCCGTACATACTCGCTGCAGAGAGTCGTTTTGATTTTCGAGATGTCCTGCATAGGACTCCCGTCAATCCCTAGATATTTGTACGACTCTCCGGCGTCAAGATGGTCTATGACGCTCCCATCTACTAACTCGATATCCTCACGCACATCGGAACACTTACCCTTCACCAGATTAACGACCGCGCACTTGTCCAACCCGAAAGCCATGCCGACATCCCGTGTATACTCTCCTACGATATTCAAGGCTGTCTGAAGGTGTTCCTCATCAGGAGCATACACCTTCAGATCATCCATGTAGAGTAAGTGGGTGATCGAATACTTCCGATCAGATGGTGGGCCCACTGAGTATCCACGGGTGCGGCGTAGCGCAACAGATATTGGCAGCAGTGAGATGCAAAACAGCAGAGGGCTCAGAGAATCTCCCTGAAAGACTCCTCGTTTGTACTGTACAACTTCGGTTACACGTTTGTCGTTACCACATGAAATGTGGAACCGTGTCCGCCAAAGCTGCATCGTACGCTGAATGCATCCCACTGTATTGTGATTGACCCCAAGGCATTTGAGCAAAAAGAGAACAAGCTCATGAGATGTTGAGTCGAATGCCTTGCGGTAGTCAATCCAGGCCATTGACAGGTTGCGCTGATAGTAGATCGCGTCTTGAATGACGCATCGATCCACTAACAGGTTCTCTTTGCAACCTGACAGGCCTCTTTTACTGCCTCGTTGTTCGTATATCTGCTGCCATACAGGGTCTATCTCCTGCAGAATGCGATTATTCAAGATTTTGGTGAAAATCTTATAAACCGCATTCAAACAGGTGATAGGCCTGTAGTTTTTCGGGTCAGACAAGTCTCCTTTCTTCGGCATGAGCACGGTTCGCCCTTCTACAAGCCAGCATGGGATGGGTTCATTACCTCTGATGAACGCTGTAAAAATCCGGGCCAGATGACTATGGGTAGAAGTTAGTTTCTTCCACCAAAACAGGTTAATGCCATCTGGACCCGGAGCAGCCCAGTTCTTACCATTATTCAGAGCTGAACGAACTTCTTCCACGCTGACTTCAGGGCTCTCTTCATCAGCATTGTCGTTACGATGTTGTCGACAAAATGCCTCGAAGTCGTTGAGAGCTGGAGTGTCACGATTCACGTTCGGTTGGTCACCGTACAACTCGGACCAGAAAGCTTCTACTCGCTCGATGGATGGGGGATCGCCAGAAACAGATGTCTTAGGTGTCAGAAAGCGTGAAGGACTTAACCGAAACAAAGAGTTATCGGTAAGCCGCTTCAGCTTTTTCTCTAGTGACTTTTTGGCAGTCACTAGAGCCCGCAACCTGTTAAGGGAACCTTCTTTGATGTTTAGAAGATTCGCCTTATTCAGTGTGTGATGCTGGTATCGTAGTTGAGCCGCAATACGGCGGACTTTTTGTGTAAACGCTTTACGAGTGTTTACATAGTCAATCACACACTGAATGCGGGAGACATGTTTCCGGAGATCATCAATCTTCAGTGAAAGCTGCCCAATGCGTCCTCTCATCTTAGCCTCAGGAGAAGAAATATTTCTCCTCGCTGGAGGTAAGAGTGAAGAAGCAGCATTATAGACAGATTGATTGATGGTGAGCAATGTAGAATCTTCCTGAATCCGAGCAGACAGTTCGTGGTTTTCCGTGTCAAGTAGATGTTTTGGGTAATGTGTCTTTCTAGAGACACATACTTGCCGTGTGTCAAATTCATTGTTGGTGTCTTCGGAAGAACGGCGTCTCTCCTGATGTAGCTGTGCTGGAAATGACAGACGGTGAGATAACCGTCTGTTTGTCAACAGTGATCTTCGTGTACGCCGAAGATGAGAGGCATAATCACGGAGATGTTGTTGTGAGAATTGGCTATGGTTAGGGTGCATATCGCACCAAAGTGCATGCATCCTAGCCATGTAGCCTCTCCGCTCCGGTTCACTGTTATTATAGCACATCAGGAGATCGGCTCGTAATTCTTCCGTCCACCTAAATGCAGTCCGTTGGTCGCCAAGGTCGTCATCGTTCGGAATCTCGGTGCTCCGCCCAGCTAGTGGGTTGCCCTCATCCGAGAAGGGCAGGTTGTGGGGAGCACTTCTGGGTTCAGAGTAGTCTTGAACTCAGGTATACTTCACATTAGGGAGTTAACCTAATGCGAAGGTTGTTGTACGATTAGTAGGCCAGCAGATGGTAGGCTGACCTACATCGCCCACGATGCGCCACGGGGTAAACAAAATCCCCGCTGGCCGCACAACATGCACTGTGGGCTTTATTATTATTATTATTATTATTATTATTATTATTATTATTATTATTATTATTATTATTATTATTATTATTATTATTATTATTATTATTATTATTATTATTATTATTATTATTATTATTATTATTATTATTATTATTATTATTATTATTATTATTATTATTATTATTATTATTATTATTATTATTATTATTATTATTATTATTATTATTATTATTATTATTATTATTATTATTATTATTATTATTATTATTATTATTATTATTATTATTATTATTATTATTATTATTATTATTATTATTATTATTATTATTATTATTATTATTATTATTATTATTATTATTATTATTATTATTATTATTATTATTATTATTATTATTATTATTATTATTATTATTATTATTATTATTATTATTATTATTATTATTATTATTATTATTATTATTATTATTATTATTATTATTATTATTTCTTTTTTCAGTTAAATGCTCAGGGGTTATCCCCGGTAGTCCGACTCTACCGAGGGCCTCACCTGAGCGCCAAATCGTTACTGCTGCGATGCTTCATCAACAAGATGATCAGCATGCGCAGCAGGCCAAGTTTCGTTGCCTTAGGAGACGGAGGGATCCGAGTATCACAGCCTTTTGCATCCGCGATGCCAAAAACTCAACTTGCGATGAACAAGTTGGGATTTTAGCCAATGCAGACACAAAAGACTGTTTCATCCCTCCTAGGACGCCAACAATGAGTACGACAAGCTTGACACGGTAGCCTGGGTAAAGTTTGCCAATTTCAAACAGGAGATCCTGATATATCTCGTGTTTGTGCTCCTCTTTTACCGTGATGTTATACTCAGCCGGAGCTGAGAACTCAATAACATAAATGTTACGAGCGGTTTTATCGAAGAGCACAATATCAGGTTTATTATGATCGATTTTCCGCGTTGTTGCGAATGGCACGTTCCAATAAATACGGCAACGGTCATTCTCAACAACTTGCGGAATATCTCCTGGCAGGTAAGGCAGCACTGGTGTTTTATCGATACCGTGCGTGTGTCGAAGATGGTAATAAAGTACTCGCAGAGCAGCATTGTGACGCTGTACGTATGCATTTCTTGCCAGCACAGGACATGCTGACAAAAGATGCATAAGCGTCTCAGGATGTTGCTTACACACCCTACACAATGTGTCGGGTAGCTGCATCTGGAGTACTTTAGCACGGTATTCGAGAGTGTTAATAACACCATCTTGGCAGGCAAAAATGTATCCTTCGGTCTCGGACATCAGGCCAGCTGACTTCAGGAAGGAAAACGTCAGCTGTGTGGACAAGCCATGATCACGCAAGTGTTGAAAGAACACGCTGTGCATCGACTTGTCCATATGTGTGCTGAGCAGTTTTTGTTGCTCAGCGTTCCTGACGACCGTCTTAAATTCCTCCTTAGGGAGTCCAATAAGCGGGTTTACTCTTCCGAGACCGAGGGATTTTGCCGCGTAAATTGCTGCCTTATATAAAAACGCTCCCTTACGCCTATTCTCATGACTATGAACAATTTGCATAAGGAAGTCGTCTTCATCTGCTGTGAAATTGACAACCTCGTATGTTATACCCAAAACCAAACGGTCATGTAGACACTCCAAGCTCTGTAGACCTCTCCCTCCGATGTGCCGGGAAAGGTATAATCTGGTGATTGAGGATTTAGGGTGCATGCTCCGATGCATGTTCATGACTTTGCGTGTCTTGATATCGAGATCTCTGAGCTCTTTTCGGGCCCATTTGAGGACACCGAAAGAGTACAGGAGTACCGGGACAGCAAGCATGTTTGTTGCAGAGACTTTGTTTTTCCCGGAAAGTTCCGATGACCAGATTTTCCGGAGTCTCCGCACATACTCGCTGCAGAGAGTCGTTTTGATTTTCGAGACGTCCTGCATAGGACTCCCGTCAATCCCTAGATATTTGTACGACTCTCCGGCGTCAAGATGGTCTATGACGCTCCCATCTACTAACTCGATATCTTCACGCACATCGGAACACTTACCCTTCACCAGATTAACGACCGCGCACTTGTCCAACCCGAAAGCCATGCCGACATCCCGTGTATACTCTCCTACGATATTCAAGGATGTCTGAAGGTGTTCCTCACCAGGAGCATACACCTTCAGATCATCCATGTAGAGTAAGTGGGTGATCGAGTATTTTCGATCATTTGGTGGACCCACTGAGTATCCACGGGTGCGGCGTAGCGCAACAGATATTGGCAGCAGTGAGATGCAAAACAGCAGAGGGCTCAGAGAATCTCCCTGAAAGACTCCTCGTTTGTACTGTACAACTTCGGTTACACGTTTGTCGTTACCACATGAAATGTGGAACCGTGTTCGCCAAAGCTGCATCGTACGCTGAATGCATCCCACTGTATCGCGATTGACCCCAAGGCATTTGAGCAAAAAGAGAATAAGCTCATGAGATGTTGAGTCGAATGCCTTGCGGTAGTCAATCCAGGCCATTGACAGGTTGCGCTGATAGTAGATCGCGTCTTGAATGACGCATCGATCCACTAACAGATTCTCTTTGCAACCTGACAGGCCCCTTTTACTGCCACGTTGTTCGTATATCTGCTGCCATACAGGGTCTATCTCCTGAAGAATGCGATTATTCAAGATTTTGGTGAAAATCTTATAAACCGCATTCAAACAGGTGATAGGCCTGTAGTTTTTCGGGTCAGACAAGTCTCCTTTCTTCGGCATGAGCACGGTTCGCCCTTCTACAAGCCAGCATGGAATTGGTTCATTACCTCTGATGAACGCTGTAAAAATCCGGGCCAAATGACTATGGGTAGAAGTTAGTTTCTTCCACCAAAACAAGTTAATGCCATCTGGACCCGGAGCAGCCCAGTTCTTACCATTATTCAGAGCTGAACGAACTTCTTCCACGCTGACTTCAGGGCTCTCTTCATCAGCATTGTCGTTACGATGTTGTCGACAAAATGCCTCGAAGTCGTTGAGAGCTGGAGTGTCACGATTCACGTTCGGTTGGTCACCGTACAACTCGGACCAGAAAGCTTCTACTCGCTCGATGGTTGGGGGATCGCCAGAAACAGATGTCTTAGGTGTCAGAAAGCGTGAAGGACTTAACCGAAACAAAGAGTTATCGGTAAGCCGCTTCAGCTTTTTCTCTAGTGACTTTTTGGCAGTCACTAGAGCCCGCAACCTGTTAAGGTAACCTTCTTTGATGTTTAGAAGATTCGCCTTATTCAGTGTGTGATGCTGGTATCGTAGTTGAGCCGCAATACGGCGGACTTTTTGTGTAAACGCTTTACGAGTGTTTACAAAGTCGATCACACACTGAATGCGGGAGACATGTTTCCGGAGATCATCAATCTTCAGTGAAAGCTGCCCAATGCGTCCTCTCATCTTAGCCTCAGGAGAAGAAATATTTCTCCTCGCTGGAGGTAAGAGTGAAGAAGCAGCATTATAGACAGCTTGATTGATGGTGAGCAATGTAGAATCTTCCCGAATCCGAGTAGACAGTTCGTGGTTTTCCGTGTCAAGTAGATGTTTTGGGTAGTGTGTCTTCTTAGAGACACATACTTGTCGTGTGTCAAAATCATTGTCGGCGTCTTCGGAAGAACGACGTCTCTCCTGATGTAGCTGTGCTGGAAAAGACAGACGGTGAGATAACCGTCTGTTAGTTAACAGTGATCTTCGTGTACGCCGAAGATGAGAGGCATAATCACGGAGATGTTGTTGTGAGAATTGGCTATGGTTAGGGTGCATATCGCACCAAAGTGCATGCATCCTAGCCATGTAGCCTCTCCGCTCCGGTTCACTGTTATTATAGCACATCAGGAGATCGGCTCGTAATTCCTCCGTCCACCTAAATGCAGTCCGTTGGTCGCCAAGGTCGTCATCGTTCGGAATCTCGGTGCTCCGCCCAGCTAGTGGGTTGCCCTCATCCGAGAAGGGCAGGTTGTGGGGAGCACTTCTGGGTTCAGAGTAGTCTTGAACTCAGGTATACTTCACATTAGGGAGTTAACCTAATGCGAAGGTTGTTGTGCGATTAGTAGGCCAGCAGATGGTAGGCTGACCTACATAGCCCACGATGCGCCACGGGGTAAACAAAATCCCCGCTGGCCGCACAACATGCACCGTAGGCATTATTATTATTATTATTATTATTATTATTATTATTATTATTATTATTATTATTATTATTATTATTATTATTATTATTATTATTATTATTATTATTATTATTATTATTATTATTATTATTATTATTATTATTATTATTATTATTATTATTATTATTATTATTATTATTATTATTATTATTATTATTATTATTATTATTATTATTATTATTATTATTATTATTATTATTATTATTATTATTATTATTATTATTATTATTATTATTATTATTATTATTATTATTATTATTATTATTATTATTATTATTATTATTATTATTATTATTATTATTATTATTATTATTATTATTATTATTATTATTATTATTATTATTATTATTATTATTATTATTATTATTATTATTATTATTATTATTATTATTATTATTATTATTATTATTATTATTATTATTATTATTATTATTATTATTATTATTATTATTATTATTATTATTATTATTATTATTATTATTATTATTATTATTATTATTATTATTATTATTATTATTATTATTATTATTATTATTATTATTATTATTATTATTATTATTATTATTATTATTATTATTATTATTATTATTATTATTATTATTATTATTATTATTATTATTATTATTATTATTATTATTATTATTATTATTATTATTATTATTATTATTATTATTATTATTATTATTATTATTATTATTATTATTATTATTATTATTATTATTATTATTATTATTATTATTATTATTATTATTATTATTATTATTATTATTATTATTATTATTATTATTATTATTATTATTATTATTATTATTATTATTATTATTATTATTATTATTATTATTATTATTATTATTATTATTATTATTATTATTATTATTATTATTATTATTATTATTATTATTATTATTATTATTATTATTATTATTATCATTATTATTATTATTATTATTATTATTATTATTATTATTATTATTATTATTATTATTATTATTATTATTATTATTATTATTATTATTATTATTATTATTATTATTATTATTATTATTATTATTATTATTATTATTATTATTATTATTATTATTATTATTATTATTATTATTATTATTATTATTATTATTATTATTATTATTATTATTATTATTATTATTATTATTATTATTATTATTATTATTATTATTATTATTATTATTATTATTATTATTATTTCTTTTTTCAGTTAAATGCTCAGGGGGTTATCCCCGGTAGTCCGACTCTACCGAGGGCCTCACCTGAGCGCCAAATCGTTACTGCTGCGATGCTTCATCAACAAGATGATCAGCATGCGCAGCAGGCCAAGTTTCGTTGCCTTAGGAGACGGAGGGATCCGAGTATCACAGCCTTTTGCATCCGCGATGCCAAAAACTCAACTTGCGATGAACAAGTTGGGATTTTAGCCAATGCAGACACAAAAGACTGTTTCATCCCTCCTAGGACGCCAACAATGAGTACGACAAGCTTGACACGGTAGCCTGGGTAAAGTTTGCCAATTTCAAACAGGAGATCCTGATATATCTCGTGTTTGTGCTCCTCTTTTACCGTGATGTTATACTCAGCCGGAGCTGAGAACTCAATAACATAAATGTTACGAGCGGTTTTATCGAAGAGCACAATATCAGGTTTATTATGATCGATTTTCCGCGTTGTTGCGAATGGCACGTTCCAATAAATACGGCAACGGTCATTCTCAACAACTTGCGGAATATCTCCTGGCAGGTAAGGCAGCACTGGTGTTTTATCGATACCGTGCGTGTGTCGAAGATGGTAATAAAGTACTTGCAGAGCAGCATTGTGACGCTGTACGTATGCATTTCTTGCCAGCACAGGACATGCTGACAAAAGATGCATAAGCGTCTCAGGATGTTGCTTACACACCCTACACAATGTGTCGGGTAGCTGCATCTGGAGTACTTTAGCACGGTATTCGAGAGTGTTAATAACACCATCTTGGCAGGCAAAAATGTATCCTTCGGTCTCGGACATCAGGCCAGCTGACTTCAGGAAGGAAAACGTCAGCTGTGTGGACAAGCCATGATCACGCAAGTGTTGAAAGAACACGCTGTGCATCGACTTGTCCATATGTGTGCTGAGCAGTTTTTGTTGCTCAGCGTTCCTGACGACCGTCTTAAATTCCTCCTTAGGGAGTCCAATAAGCGGGTTTACTCTTCCGAGACCGAGGGATTTTGCCGCGTAAATTGCTGCCTTATATAAAAACGCTCCCTTACGCCTATTCTCATGACTATGAACAATTTGCATAAGGAAGTCGTCTTCATCTGCTGTGAAATTGACAACCTCGTATGTTATACCCAAAACCAAACGGTCATGTAGACACTCCAAGCTCTGTAGACCTCTCCCTCCGATGTGCCGGGAAAGGTATAATCTGGTGATTGAGGATTTAGGGTGCATGCTCCGATGCATGTTCATGACTTTGCGTGTCTTGATATCGAGATCTCTGAGCTCTTTTCGGGCCCATTTGAGGACACCGAAAGAGTACAGGAGTACCGGGACAGCAAGCATGTTTGTTGCAGAGACTTTGTTTTTCCCGGAAAGTTCCGATGACCAGATTTTCCGGAGTCTCCGCACATACTCGCTGCAGAGAGTCGTTTTGATTTTCGAGACGTCCTGCATAGGACTCCCGTCAATCCCTAGATATTTGTACGACTCTCCGGCGTCAAGATGGTCTATGACGCTCCCATCTACTAACTCGATATCTTCACGCACATCGGAACACTTACCCTTCACCAGATTAACGACCGCGCACTTGTCCAACCCGAAAGCCATGCCGACATCCCGTGTATACTCTCCTACGATATTCAAGGATGTCTGAAGGTGTTCCTCACCAGGAGCATACACCTTCAGATCATCCATGTAGAGTAAGTGGGTGATCGAGTATTTTCGATCATTTGGTGGACCCACTGAGTATCCACGGGTGCGGCGTAGCGCAACAGATATTGGCAGCAGTGAGATGCAAAACAGCAGAGGGCTCAGAGAATCTCCCTGAAAGACTCCTCGTTTGTACTGTACAACTTCGGTTACACGTTTGTCGTTACCACATGAAATGTGGAACCGTGTTCGCCAAAGCTGCATCGTACGCTGAATGCATCCCACTGTATCGCGATTGACCCCAAGGCATTTGAGCAAAAAGAGAATAAGCTCATGAGATGTTGAGTCGAATGCCTTGCGGTAGTCAATCCAGGCCATTGACAGGTTGCGCTGATAGTAGATCGCGTCTTGAATGACGCATCGATCCACTAACAGATTCTCTTTGCAACCTGACAGGCCCCTTTTACTGCCACGTTGTTCGTATATCTGCTGCCATACAGGGTCTATCTCCTGAAGAATGCGATTATTCAAGATTTTGGTGAAAATCTTATAAACCGCATTCAAACAGGTGATAGGCCTGTAGTTTTTCGGGTCAGACAAGTCTCCTTTCTTCGGCATGAGCACGGTTCGCCCTTCTACAAGCCAGCATGGAATTGGTTCATTACCTCTGATGAACGCTGTAAAAATCCGGGCCAAATGACTATGGGTAGAAGTTAGTTTCTTCCACCAAAACAAGTTAATGCCATCTGGACCCGGAGCAGCCCAGTTCTTACCATTATTCAGAGCTGAACGAACTTCTTCCACGCTGACTTCAGGGCTCTCTTCATCAGCATTGTCGTTACGATGTTGTCGACAAAATGCCTCGAAGTCGTTGAGAGCTGGAGTGTCACGATTCACGTTCGGTTGGTCACCGTACAACTCGGACCAGAAAGCTTCTACTCGCTCGATGGTTGGGGGATCGCCAGAAACAGATGTCTTAGGTGTCAGAAAGCGTGAAGGACTTAACCGAAACAAAGAGTTATCGGTAAGCCGCTTCAGCTTTTTCTCTAGTGACTTTTTGGCAGTCACTAGAGCCCGCAACCTGTTAAGGGAACCTTCTTTGATGTTTAGAAGATTCGCCTTATTCAGTGTGTGATGCTGGTATCGTAGTTGAGCCGCAATACGGCGGACTTTTTGTGTAAACGCTTTACGAGTGTTTACAAAGTCGATCACACACTGAATGCGGGAGACATGTTTCCGGAGATCATCAATCTTCAGTGAAAGCTGCCCAATGCGTCCTCTCATCTTAGCCTCAGGAGAAGAAATATTTCTCCTCGCTGGAGGTAAGAGTGAAGAAGCAGCATTATAGACAGCTTGATTGATGGTGAGCAATGTAGAATCTTCCCGAATCCGAGTAGACAGTTCGTGGTTTTCCGTGTCAAGTAGATGTTTTGGGTAGTGTGTCTTCTTAGAGACACATACTTGTCGTGTGTCAAAATCATTGTCGGCGTCTTCGGAAGAACGACGTCTCTCCTGATGTAGCTGTGCTGGAAAAGACAGACGGTGAGATAACCGTCTGTTAGTTAACAGTGATCTTCGTGTACGCCGAAGATGAGAGGCATAATCACGGAGATGTTGTTGTGAGAATTGGCTATGGTTAGGGTGCATATCGCACCAAAGTGCATGCATCCTAGCCATGTAGCCTCTCCGCTCCGGTTCACTGTTATTATAGCACATCAGGAGATCGGCTCGTAATTCCTCCGTCCACCTAAATGCAGTCCGTTGGTCGCCAAGGTCGTCATCGTTCGGAATCTCGGTGCTCCGCCCAGCTAGTGGGTTGCCCTCATCCGAGAAGGGCAGGTTGTGGGGAGCACTTCTGGGTTCAGAGTAGTCTTGAACTCAGGTATACTTCACATTAGGGAGTTAACCTAATGCGAAGGTTGTTGTGCGATTAGTAGGCCAGCAGATGGTAGGCTGACCTACATAGCCCACGATGCGCCACGGGGTAAACAAAATCCCCGCTGGCCGCACAACATGCACCGTAGGCATTATTATTATTATTATTATTATTATTATTATTATTATTATTATTATTATTATTATTATTATTATTATTATTATTATTATTATTATTATTATTATTATTATTATTATTATTATTATTATTATTATTATTATTATTATTATTATTATTATTATTATTATTATTATTATTATTATTATTATTATTATTATTATTATTATTATTATTATTATTATTATTATTATTATTATTATTATTATTATTATTATTATTATTATTATTATTATTATTATTATTATTATTATTATTATTATTATTATTATTATTATTATTATTATTATTATTATTATTATTATTATTATTATTATTATTATTATTATTATTATTATCATTATTATTATTATTATTATTATTATTATTATTATTATTATTATTATTATTATTATTATTATTATTATTATTATTATCATTATTATTATTATTATTATTATTATTATTATTATTATTATTATTATTATTATTATTATTATTATTATTATTATTATTATTATTATTATTATTATTATTATTATTATTATTATTATTATTATTATTATTATTATTATTATTATTATTATTATTATTATTATTATTATTATTATTATTATTATTATTATTATTATTATTATTATTATTATTATTATTATTATTATTATTATTATTATTATTATTATTATTATTATTATTATTATTATTATTATCATTATTATTATTATTATTTTGATTACTTACATGACTTACAGATTCCATTTCAATATACGCGGCTCGAAATTGTGGCTTGCATATACGCCTATAAATAAAAACAGTTGAAATTATAGTGAAATATTTTTAAAACTACATTTATTAAGGTACACTAAGGGAACACAATTTATTTGAGACAAAGGTATGGTTAATTTGAATGAAATATTGATTTGTTTATAGCTAAAAAATCTTTATTTCAAATTTTTTTTCAACCGAGATTTGTGAACCACACGTAAAAAAAAAATAGTAGTGGCTACTCTCTGGGATAGTACTGAGTACTTTCTGAAAAAAAAAATTTCAGACAGTACTGTATGCTATCTAGACTATATCCACTACTCTCTGGATAGTACTGGATACTATCCCGGGCAGTAGTGAGTATAGTGTAGCTAGTAGTGGATACAGTCTAAATAGCATACAGTACTGTCTGAAATTTTTTTTTTTCAGAAAGTACTCAGTACTATCCCAGAGAGTAGCCACTACTATTTTTTTTTTCCGTTTATAAACAAATATATATTTGAATGGAGTGAATGATTTTGTTCAGTCAAATAAGTTCAGTCAAGTGAGTTGGCTCAAATAAATTGTTCTCTTAGTGTAAGAGACCCGGTACCCAATCAGCGAACTTGTACTCGATCATTCATGCATTTATATATCTATATTTGATAAATTTTACTAAATATGGATATACGAATACCTGAAGTAATCGAGTACTTGGCTTTTTTATGTTACAAGAATTATAGACTAATATTAATCAATAGCAAAAAATTGTTTAATGATTCATAGCTGAACGTTGCTTTACAGATAACTGTCTATTATTATAATGAATGAATGTTATTGTGTTACATTATTCTAAATCCTGACTATCAAAGTGTAAAAATGATAGAATTCGAATTTAATGTAGGACTAAAAAGAATAATTAATAATAAAAATTCGTGAATAATTTAAAGCATCAAAATACATACTTATCTGGGCGTTTATTTTTCTTTCTAATGTAATTTCGTCTTTTAGAGTTTTTGTTATTCCCCATTGTAGAAAAATGATGATTGTTTTTACGACTAAAAAAAAAAATAACAGTTGAGTTAACAGTTGATTAAAAAAAAACTTGCTTTATTTTTTATTTATTTTTTTACGTCAGAAAAAAAGTAATATTAGAAAATTTTTTTAATTTTGCAAGATTCATTGATTATAATTGATTTGTTTTAATAGCATTATTTGACATTTTTTATCTTTTTTGTCAAAAATTAAATTTTCAATTAATAATAATTGTAAAGTGAGCGAATGCGCAAAAAGGATCTGGTTTAGGTGTGATGTAATCTTAACAACTAAAAAATTACACAACTTATTATACCAAATAAATTATGTATTTATCAACACTATTTACACTTAAAACTGTGAGAAGATAATATGAAAAAGCGAATGCAATAAAACGTATACGAGATAGCAAATGCAACTAACAATTATTATAGTATAGCGAAGCGGTTTTAGAGTACGAGGTTGTACTCTTGAATTCAGGAGCGAAAAAGACAAATAGAAAATGTAGTTGGAGACGACGTGGCCGCTTGGTGGTGACGTGGCAGCTTCGATGTGTAAAGCGAATTTCCTGATTGGTCGGCTGGGAGCGGGGCTCTCATGCCAACTTGACTCGGCCATGAGCTAGAATTTGTATGTACCGGGCCCAAATAGCGAGTGATCCGACATTATACTGACTGTTATATCCGGCTTGCCGTATATATTAAAGGGGCCTCTTTGCCGCGCTCGCTGTAAAGTGCAGCGTTAACAATTTTAGGGATAGCGACTTCGGCCAACACCTCGTTGCACGTCGTCAACGTTTCCTCCAATCAGGGAATTACACTTGACTGTATTTTAGACTCACCCAATTATATATTCTAAATTATTCCCTCCAGAACCGCAAACCGAGGTGATAAAAACAACGAACACCAAGGTGCGGCAGCCTATGACGCTTGAGAAGTTAATGTATCTTCCTTGCTGGCCCGCGTGAGTTCTAAACCGTGTTACGTTTAGGCAACCCCTTTTTCTATTTTCTATTTCTCTTAAACCGATTAGTTCATTTTCATTCATAAAATCTAAACAGTCAAGTATACTATAAAATCCCACGGGAAGATCGTCTCGATATTGCACTCGAGGAGGCGTGGCAAGTTGCTTGTTTTCGTTAAAATTTCAATTCAAAATTGTCTTTTCGAAATTATATTTTCCTATTCCAAAAATCACTTCACGGGAAGTGATTTTTATAATAATTGTTAAGTGTGTAAATAGCGATTCTCGTCCGAGTGAATTGCTGGAGTCGGAGATTCAGACCGAACTCAAATGAGCTAAAGACTCAATAAATCCAAAGTGTAAAACCATAAGTTTAAGTAATAGTTAAGTGTAAATCCAAGAGATTTAAGTTTAAAGAAAGAACCTTAGTGATAAGAACAATTTAACATCTTGTGAGCTGAGTACGGCGAGCCCATAGGGAAATATTTCAATAAACATCTATCATTGGGGAAACCGGCATATTAGATTATTTCTAATATTAAGAACCACATCCCTTTTTCCTGGACCGAATCATCTTTCAACCAGAGACCAACAGAAGCCGTTCACGAGAGTTGCAGTCCAGGGATCGTAAAGACCAACGTGCAAGTAAGCAGCGAACAACGAAAGGTAGGTGAAATTATCAATTTCTCTAACGTATAAAATCCAAATTCTGCATCGAGTACACAGAGAGGCCCCTGCGGGGTTTATCGTTCGAGTTCTCACAATAAAAATAAAACCTAGAGCTAATTCTCTAGGAAAATCACCCTGTTTGCCCGGTGCCTCCCACTTGAGGCCCACGCGACCATTTCCAATAATTAATTATTATTAATTAATTAAATCCGGACATAACATGACTATCAGTCAGTAGCGAGTTCGGCAACTCACGGCTGTAGCGGAAATGCACGAAGCTTTTCAAATTGTCTAAGCTCGTGACTGAACATTCTCCCCAGCGCCGACGACGGTGTCGACAGGATTGTCGTCTAGAGAGTGAACTGATAGCACACACAGTTCAGAAGTTAGCGGCTGAATCTGCAGGATCTTCGGATAGCGAATCTGTATCAACTGTAGCGAGTTGGACGTAAGTCAATAGCGATTAACCAATAGTTCGTGTAAACCAGAACTTAATTGACTTCACGGCTGCTTCCCGTTTGTCACCAAAATGGGGAGCACTAGGCGTATTGAACTTCAAGTCTGTGCCATCTGTAGCGAGTAAAAACTGAAGTTCCTTTAGCTGTCTCGATCCTGTTGCGAATTCTTTTCTTAGCGTAGCGTCTGCTCCTATAAAAATTGTACCACAGTCCGAGTATAGGGTACTGCAGGCGCCTCTCCGTGGTACATCTTCTAACTGCTGCGACGAAAGCGTCAGTAGAATAATTGACAATTTCAATACATGTAGCGAGCGCAGCGAAGGATGTAAGATCTGCCTGGAACTCGCCACCTTCTATCCAGACAGATCTCCATAAAACAGCGAGAGTCCATTGAGTTCCCCATTAGATGTTATCAGCAGTATTACTGGATTTTTTGTTCATCATCCAGTAGCGAATTCTTCAATCGACTACCGACTCTGAGTACTCTGTTGTAGTAGACGTAGGGAATCAATTTAGCGAGACGATGATTTCATTGTAGAGAATCAACATCTTTCAATAGTTTCAGCTCTTGCGAATAGTACTGACTTTGTATCTACTATATCAGCAAAGTCTTTGCGAGTTCCAGGTCAACTGTAGCAAGCGGTGTGGCCAGTGTGGACTGTGGCACTTCTTTAAATTCAGCGATGGCACGTAGACAGATTCCAAGCTAGCGAAGTAACGGTGACAACTTAGAGAATTTATCAAGTAGCGTGTATAGCGGGTGTGAATCTGTCTGAAAGATGGTAAAAACCAGCTCTGGACGTTCTTCAAGATGTGATACCGTCTGCGAAGGGATGTCAAAAGATGGCCAGTTTTCTTTTGATTTACTGAGCCACTTAGATCCCGTCCACTATAGCGAATGCTGTTCTAATTTGGCTGCTGATAAACCTCTTGAAGCGAACTCAGCTGGGTTAAGTTTCCCGGGACACAATTCCAGTCGACCTTTGGTAGCGATTCTTGAATCTTGGTAACTCTGTTGCGAATGTAGACTCTTCATCTACCTGGATTGTTTCGTATCCCCGTTAAGGATACAGCGGCGTCTATCCACCTGAAAATTGATGCATTTTCAAGCTTCAAGATTTTCTTGACGTAGAGTTCCAGTTGAGCGAGTAAAACAGCGGCATTAAGCTCCATTCTTGGTATAGAAATTGGTTTCAGTGGTGCAACTTGTAATTTGGCACACACTAGCGAAATATTGGAGCATCCAGTAGCGTCAGTAACGTTTAAGTAGACGACAGCAGCCATAGCGAGTTGTGAAGCGTCAGAGAATCCATGTAATCAATTGATACACCATTTTTTACATGATTCCAGCGAGGTATCTGAATCTTCGAGATCTGATGTAGTTCATCTCGAAATAAATTCCAGTCTTGAAGAAGCAACGGTGATAGCGTAGTATTCCCAAGTGTTCATGGTGTATCTTCTTGGGTTTCAATTGGAGCGACTTGCGAGAGAAATTCAGTTGAATTACTTGCCCACTTGGCAAGCGAAAAAACATCCTGTGGCACACATATTTTTTTGAGTCGAGAGCAACTTGAATTGCCTCAGCGAGTTCATTTGCGCCTTCAGCGATGTCGTCAGTATAGCATGTCTTTGTTAGTGGGTAGCCATGTTGCGCATCGTGTAGATGCGAGTCATTTGCAAAGCGACTATTCTAGCGGCCATCTTGAATATACGTGGCATACAAAATGGAGGGATACACGTGGAACCGACGCTAAGTTTTAGATCCAATTTAGCTAAATGTCTTTTTTACACCGGTGTGTAAATTGATCACCACAGGCAGCACTCTAGTAGTGCTCAGCAATGCCCATGGCACTTAGCGATTCTCTCTATCACTTATGGATCACTCACACCACTTTTTCTCACAATTTTTTTTACGATTTTAAGTTTATAATTTTTTAATTGTTAAACCCACACCAGATCCGGCTCAAAGGACCATTTTGTAAAGTGAGCGAATGCGCAAAAAGGATCTGGTTTAGGTGTGATGTAATCTTAACAACTAAAAAATTACACAAATTATTATACCAAATAAATTATGTATTTTTTAACACTATTTACACTTGAAACTGTGAGAAGATAATATGGAAAAGCGAATGCAATAAAACGTATTCGAGATAGCAAATGCAACTAACAATTATTATAGTATAGCGGAGCGGTTTTAGAGTACGAGGTTGTACTCTTGAATTCAGGAGCGAAAAAGACAAATAGAAAATGTAGTTGGAAACGACGTGGCCGCTTGGTGGTGACGTGGCAGCTTCGATGTGTAAAGCGAATTTCCTGATTGGTCGGCTGGGAGCGGGGCTCTCATGCCAACTTGACTCGGCCATGAGCTAGAATTTGTATGTACCGGGCCCAAATAGCGAGTGATCCGACATTATACTGACTATCAGTCAGTAGCGAGTTCGGCAACTCACGGCTGTAGCGGAAATGCACGAAGCTTTTCAAATTGTCTAAGCTCGTGACTGAACAATAATAAAATTTTAAATTTTAAATTTTAAAAATATCTTTTAAACAAATGACTAGGAATTGAAAAATTAGTTTATAATGGAAATTACTCTGGATTTTAAAGCTTATGAATTAATTTTGAGTCTATAAGTTTGGATAAAACATAAAAAAATTCATGTTTAACTTCGTTTCTGGGGATTAAAAATTTTCAAATAAACGTCCACTTTGCAAATTTCAGATTACAAATTGAAAATTTAATTTTCAGCTAAAATGTTTGGCTTTTGAAAATTGAATATTGATTTTAACTGCCATGCAGGAATTAAAAATAAGAAAAGTAAATACCTCGGCATTAAAAATTTTTAAATTTAATTTTAAATTCACATACTCGGGATAAAAAATTAGTAAATGAAAAATTTACTAATTTTTTAACCCAGTATTGACGATTAAAAATTTCATTTTATTCTTAATTATCACATATAAAATTATTAATTCAATTTTTATTTTTTATTCGTGGTTTGAAAATTGAAACTATTAAAAAAAAATTTTATTTTTACGGTAATCCAATGGAATATCTAAGACGCTTTTTGCAACCCATCATCTAATAATCGATTAATGAATGTTTAATAAAATCATATCTAATATTAAAATTGACAGACTCCGTAAAAATGTTTTTTTCAAGTTATATTAATTAATAACTCTATAAGAGAAAAATTGCATGCTAATAATTGGTATCTATATAGATTTGCACATTTTTTAATACTTTGCTATTAAATTATAAATTGCTGATAGAATTAATGATGGTTAAAATTTATCACATGTCTGAAAACTTAAATATCATACATTGTCAAGTACTGAAGTAACATTGCAAAAAATACTAAATACTTAACTTATAATTTTAGTTACTGTAATACAACACAAATTATGCTTTATATCTAAAGACAAATTAAAACAACAAAATTTTAACATATTTTGATACTGTACTTCAAGTTGATGTTATGATAATTTTTTGGTAACCTTTAAAGAATAACATTACTTCATACTTACTGAGATGAAAAAAAGATTTATTATCTTTGTATAAATATCGTTGATTATTTTCCAAGAGATTCTGTATGCCAAAAATACATAAAGTCAGTATGATGATCAGTCCTCTTCTAAACTTCGTTAAATTTATGCCTTAAAAAGCATACTCTCTAACTATCAATTATAGTTTTATCACTTGTCACTTATACTCGAGAGTATATCAACTTTGTATTAATTACTATTATAACATCAAATTATTATTCTTGCTGATTTCAAACTGTTTTTCATTAGTTTTCATTACACTTGTACGGTATGAATATGTAAAAAGTTGAATTTGTTGATCGATTACGACTGCCAGCGGCAATGATATAAGAATAACAATGGCAGAAATCTGAATCAATATTATTTTTTAGAAACTTTTTTTTCTCATATACATGTACTTATTGTACCAGCAAAATGTGATATTTATTGCGGGTAAGCAATAGAAAATAATGAAAATTTTTATGTAAATACAATTTTAATTACGATATTTAATAACTGTTTGGTGGGTAAGGGCAATAGTGTAAAATTTGCGAATAAAGATGGCGTGAGTGAACCAAATATACATATAGATATTCGTATCTATTCAACAAGTATTTGTGCATACTAGTTGTGTGGTAGTGAGGAGAAAAATTGAAGAACGATTGTAATTCGATGATTGATTAGATCGACGTAAAGGAACCATCGAGACTCGTAAGTAATTTCTATATTGTTAGTAAAATTTTATGTTTATTTAATAACAGAAAAAAAATATGACAGTGAAATTAACCAACGTCCAATTATTTATTTAAATTTTTTTGAAAATGATAATTAATTTCAAAAAATTGCACCTATAGTTTTTTTAATTTTCTACATGTGGATATTTTTATTTTTTAAATAAATTGTTGAAAAAAAAAAGAGCCATCCGGCCTTACCCGGAATGGAAAGGTAGATTTCTCATTTAGATACAAAAATTTGTTGAATTTTATAAAAAATAAAGTACTGAATTAAAAATATATTACGATAGTGTAAACAATTTTAGTATCCAAAAATTTTTACTAGAATATGAATTAAAGACTTAGTTCTAAAATATTTTATCAAAGTAAATAAAAGAGCAACAAAAGAAATGGAGAATCATAGGCTTTTATTTTTTCATATTAATACTCAACTTATATTCTAAAGTATACATTTTATATTAAATTAAGTTTAAGCATAAAATATAAATAAAAGACATCATTATTTTTATCTTTTTTTTTTTTTTATTACTAATCCAAGTTTAAAGGAAATTAAGATAAAAAAAAAAGATTTTTTTCTTTTGTGAAACAATTATATCAATCGATAAATAACAGAAATCATTGCAATCAAGGTAAAAACAATTTATTATTTTCAACTCTTTTCAAAGAGAAAACAATAATAAATATTTTTTCTTTAATATTTTTTAGTTGTCATATTTAAAATTATTTGAACTATATCTTCGGAGCTAGTTTCATGTCTAAATATTCATTCCTTGATAAATTGAAGTAGATCAGTCGGATATTCCTGTAAATTAATTTCATAAAAAAGCGCAGTATTTTTGTATGACGATTCTAATTATTTTTTGCAACATATATAATTCATTATTCTATTTTTTTCGAGACTCAATATTTTTCTAAATTGTTTATTTTCTATAATCTCAATCATACAGGAATATCTAATAATTTTTTTATTAAAAACTCAATTTTTAATCTCGTAATCTCTAAACATTTCATTTCTTAAATATATTTTGTTTATTTATATTTTGCAACGTTAACTTTCTGATATTAATAAATACTATTTTATAAAAAAATGTAATACATTTACCAACCAAATTCATTCATCACCCTCTGATTCTAATCCAATCCTAAAATGTGGAAGATTAATGAAGTCTTCAAGACTTAATTTAATTGTCGTTAATTTTAAGTTGATACAATTATTAATTTCGAATCTATAACTATCAACAAGAGCATCATTCAATAATTCTGAGAGAATTCCATTTCTAGCTATCGATCGTTTTATGATAACTACCTGAAATTTAGTATTAAAAAATTTATAAGTTATTAACTTTACACAGAAAAAACAAATTCTTGGTTGAAGGTAAATATTCTTAATTCAAGAAAATTTTTTTGGAGACCTAACCTTTCTCAGATAAAGTAGTAATTTTATCTGACCAAGATAAATTCTCTTAGCTCAAGAAAATCTTGACTTGGTTCCCGAAAACGGTGGTCTTCAAAAATACTTTCTTGACTCAAGATAACTTTTTTTTCTGTGTACTACTAATATTTTCGATGTGTAGTCAAAATTACTTCGTGTAATTGTATTTGATTTATTATATTTTCTTTGAAGTTGTTAATGCAAATCATATATCTTGTTAAAAATCCTTCAGAAATTAAAAAAACAAATTTTTCTTTATTATTTATTACCCTTCTTCCTAATATTCTCGCAACAAAACCGATAAAGCTGAAAAAAATTTCAATATTTATAACAATTTAAGAGTAAAACTATTTATTATTTAACCTTGCATTGGTAGGTTAGCAATTGGTATTTTAATTTAAGATTGTGAATTAGTATGTCTTATAATTTTGGTTGTATAAAATAATTTTAAAATTCATTGATTGGTTTCAAAACTATGATAATTTTTTATAATTTAAAAAAAAAAAGTATTCAAATTGACATTTCATATTATCCAATACAAGAAATTAGTTCTTACTTTGTTCTGTTTCCTGGAAAAAAAGTTCTGACTGCTTCATTCTCTGATAAATTCATCTTTACCATTTTATGAGAATTATAACTGAATGGAATTAGTTAAGTAAAGCTTTTAATTTATATCTATATGAATGTATTATATTAATATGAACACGGGTTTTATTTGTTTTATAATAAACTTTTGTATAGTTTTATATTTAAATAAACAAATTAATTAATATATACATATAAATTTCTATAAAAAAACCAAGTGTCGTAACGATACACCTCTTAATATCAATATTAAGGGCTCAAACTTGCACAATAATTTCTTTTGGTCATCAGGAATAATATTTTTACAGTATCGAAAGAAAAAAAAAATAGTCGATTTTTTTGGCCCAGTCTAATATATATATATATATATATATATATATATATATATATATATATATATATATATATATATGAATTTTTTATTTTAATCATATCTTAATTCAATTTTTAAGATATTTTGAAAATATATAAGTAAAAATTATTGTATTATTGATATCATTTATAAATTTAATTTATAATTTAAATTTTTTTCATTCAAAAATTGGCGCTATCTAGTGTTGATCGAATAATTTAATTCTTTATTACTTTTATCTTATTCTGAATGTCGGTAATCATAATTTCTTTATATCGATTACCAATAAATTTCTTTCCAATCATTTGTTATGTCCGCCGCTTAAATTTAAATTAATTATCCGGGATTTCTCCCTTTGGTAGCGATAGAAAAATTTAGACGAGCGATTTGGAGGTTGCGGACAACATTAAAGAATACGAGGAAGAGTTATCTTCCTATAATTTATTATTTATGGTGGATCTTTCGAAAAGTAAGAACCCAAAACGTCTCTGAAGAGACTGGTGCTCTTGTATTGAACCAGTATGTTATGAAAGAATTAAATGTAAATCTTTCACCTACCTTTCGATGTTTCTTTCTTTTTAGTCACGGCAGATTAGATCCCTCCAGAACGTTGCAGCTCACTCAGCTTCCTCCTGTAGGATTTGGTTGGATGGGCGCGGCTGGGGTAGTAGGATGTAAACTTATGTGCTACTCTCGAATGAAACTCGGAAGGCTGAACTTGTGATTTTGGTCTTTTATTTACTGATTTAGTTACAATTCACTTGTACACTGAATCTTCTCACAATTTTAAACAATTGATATTTTTAGATTATTTATTACTAACGAATATTTGTATAAGAATTTTATTTTGTATTTAATGCGTCCTTTTTACACACCCGATAGTGGTTTTATGCGCAAAATTACTCAGCCCGAGATGGAATCACAAATTCACGTGATTTGTGTCACTATTTCGATCGGACCGGGTGTTTCTATCAATCTCAGAGGATTTTTAATAGATAGATAAGTCGATTATTGCTTTTTCTACGCCCAAGCGGAATCCTGCAATAATTGACTGCAAAAAGATGTTAAGTTTAAAATGCCTTATTGATTATTTCAACGCCGAAGCGGATACCTGCAATAAGGTTTAAATAGAAAATATTAAAGATCCTCTTATTGACCTTTCAACGCCTAGGGCGGAATCCTGCAATAAGAGTGCACGAAAATACGACGTTCGAATAATCGCGGACCGTAAGTTAGAAGAACCGACTGGCCAAAAAGATGCCAATTTTAGAATGCCTTATTGCTTATTCAACGCCGAAACGGATTCCAGCAATAAGGTTTAAATGGAAAATATTAAAGATCCTCTTATTGACCTTTCAACGCCTAGGGCGGAATCCTGCAATAAGAGTGCACGAAAGTTCGACGTTCGAATATTCGCGGACCGTAAGTTTTAAGAACAGACTGGCCCAGAGCTATGGGTGCTCAGGCTTTTTATAAACTTTGATTTGGTAATTGATGGGGAAATTTTAATTATTGTCATTGGTGGAAGGTGACGACAGTTTATTAATTGTTCGTTAAACTTATTGCAGTTATCCTCCCACTATTCTTTGACGCATAAAAAGGTGGAAAAAGCTGATGCTGCGTTTTCGCGCGCTTTTGAAAAGAAGAGCTCTGTAATAATTATTTTTGATAATTACCAAAATAAAAAAAAATTATTTGGACATAACAATTCATATATTTTTGTTATTTTATGTTTGTGTGTTGTATATTTATGGATATGTGTTGTATGTATATGTATATAACATTATATGTTAATTAGAGATTTAATTTTATCTAGGTTATAATGTTTATATTTTTTATATTATGCAGAATAAATAAACAATTTTTACTTAATAATTGGGTAAAAAATAATAATAAGGGCTAATTAAATAGTTTTCAAACTGGATCTGTAACTGGCTTAAAGTAAAATTATGTCAAAAATTAAGTAAGTTAATTTCAAAAAATTAGAATTCATAAAAAACAAATTTAAGAAATAAAACAATTAAAAATACTATTCATTTATTTAAAAAATTGACACTCATATAATATTTATAATAACAATTTTCATCAGCGTATTAAATTGAGAAGAAATAAATTTATTAATATAATTTGTTACGAACCCGGCACCCTTCATCCCTTACGCATGTATATATATGTGGGTACACATATATATATATATGGATAAAAATATATATACACTAATAAAATAAGTCGGATAAATTTAAACTAAATAATTTAAAAATAACTTAAATTATTAATCAAATTAAAGTACATAAAAATAAATAAATAATATACGATTTATACATTTAAACAATAAATAATGTATATATATTTAAAGATAAATATGTTTAACAAATAAGGAAATATATATGTATTTAAATGTAAACAATATATATTTTAATTGGAAAACATATTTAAGAAAATTAATATATATATATATATATATATATATATATATATATATATATATATATATATATATATATATATATATAAATTTGAAAATAATTTAAGTAATGATAAATAGTTAAATACACCATTTTGTAAGAAAGAGAACGTACGGGAAGGCGAAACATTACATATGAGTGGGCGCGAATACCGTGCTGTAACCTGAGTACCGGGCGGAGTAAAACAATAGAGTAAAGCCCAGAATAAAAGAAAAGAAACGCCTGCAGCGAGAGTAAACGACCAACTTACTTCTGCTGTTGTCCTAATACATAAAATCGAGAAAAGACTGTTCAGAGGGCTGTAATACCCCCAAAATTAATAGTAAAATTATCGAAAACATTAAATTCAATAGTAATTTCATTTTTATAAATTTTTATCTATGCATTTTGGAAAATATCTATAATTTTATTATTTATTAATGTAATAAATTAAACTGCCGATGGCAGTACTTTTTATTTTATTTAAATAAATAAACTGCTGATATGAGATATCAGATTTATTTAAATAAACAAAGATTCGGAGAAAACTTGGATCATCGATAAAATTTTTAATGAATAAACAATAAACTCTGGGAGAGTCTTTCTGCGTCTTTTCCCATGGCCCCTACCATGGTGGCCCATCTAAAATTACATGGCAAATAAAAGTCGCTGCACCAGCTAATGAAGTCAGTCAGAAAAACTCATCAGTCCGCGATGTAAATCCGTTACCGTCGGGTGTAATCCCGTTCTCGTCGGGTGTAACCCCGTTTATTTTGTTTAAGTTTTTTTTTTAAAGTACGTTTTTACGTTTCGTTATTGCCGGGTGTGACCCCGTTTTTGAGTTTCTTACAAAGTACAGTTTTCGGGTGTGATCCCGTATTTTTATTGGAAGAATATTTACAAGGATTTTTCATCTTTATTTCAAAATATTTACAAGGATTTCTTCATTTTTCATTTCAATATATTCACAAGGATTTTTTATTTTTTTCATTTCACTATATTTACGAGGATTTTCAATTTCACTTCATTTTGGGAGAATAACTTACAAGGACTTCAATTTTCATTTCATTTGGATTTAAATTCAAGGATTTCAATTCAGCATTTTATTCTGGGATTATTTCAAGGATTTCGATAGTGAATCATTTCAATTAACGTTAAAAGTAAAAATTATTGTTTTCCCCTTCGTTAAAACGGGTGCAGTGATTTTTTTATTTGTGCTGTGAATACATATGGGCATTTAAAACAAATAAATTAAAATTTTACTCGAAGGAAATATATAAAAATTTTGGTGAATTTAAAATAAGTGTGTGAAATTTAAATTAAGTTTTTATTTTATTACCTGCAATAAAAGGTAACGATTTGTTATGAACGTACGTTCTCTTTTATTTAATTGTCTTCAAGGAACAAGTAGACTAACAATTTGTTTAAACGAGTGATCAGTGACTCAATCGGCAATATTTTTACTACAATAATTCTTATCAATAATATTTCATGAAAATAATTTTTCAATTATTTTCATTTAATTTTTTTAATGAAATATACCTAAATAATATATCTCGCTCCTGTATTTAAATAAAAAAATAATTTTTCAATTATTTTTATTTAATCTTAACATGAAATATATTTTAATGGTATATTTTAAAATAATTACAATTGTACTATTTTTCAATATTAATAATTAATTTAAAATATTATTACAAATATATTATATTATAAAGTTAAATAAGAATTTTATTATTTTTCAATAATTAATATTATTACAAAACTATTGTATTGTGAATTTAAATAAGAATTTTATTATTTTTTTTTCAATATTAATGATTAATTTAAAATATTATTACAAAAATACTATGTTATGAATTTAAATAAGAATTTAACTATTTTTCAATATTAATCAAGTATGAATATAAATAATTTAATTAAGAATATATTGCAAAATATTATATTGTGAATAATAATTCTACTATTAATTTAAATATTAATAATTAATTTAAAATATATTACAAAAATATTATTTTATAAAACTGACTTACGAATTATGAACCAATAATAATCTATATAATTTAATAATTTTCCTATGTTTTAAATAGTAATTTAAATATGAATCTAAATATATATATATTACTAAATATTATATTATGAATTTAAAGAAAAATTTTACTAGTTTTTAATATTAATCAAATGTGAATATAAATAATTTAATTTAAAATATTTTACTAAATATTATATTATGAATCTAAACAATTTAATATTATATTATAAATTTAAATAATAATTTCACTATTTTCCAATATTAATTCAAGTATTAATTTAAAATATATTACAAAATATTATATATCTTTCAATATTAATTCAAACGTAAATAATATTATTTAAAATGTAATATAATATATTATATTATGAATTTAAGCAACAATTTTACTATTCAAATATTACTTTAAACAGTTAATATTATTTTATAAAACTAATCAATATTATTTAAATAATTAATTTTAATTTGCGAATTTAAAAATAAATTTATACTAGAAGACACTACTATATAAGAATAATTGTAATGTAAATTTAACGAATTGAAATACGAATTTAAATAATTCCTAATTTTATTAATTTTTACGAATTTAAATAATTTTAATTTTGTTAATTTTTACCAAATATCTAATAATCAATATGTGTTTAAATAAAATTTGAAACTACGAAATAAAATTTATTATTGTAAAATTTTCACATCCATGTTTCCCCGTGAATCCCCCGAAACAAGTTATTCCAAGAAATCTATAGATTTCTAAAAATCAAAATATAAACATAATAAATTAACTAAAATTTTCACGGGGCCATAACAAATTGAATTACCAATTTATTTAATATCGAGTACGTTACAATTATTAAAACAGAATATACAAAAATTTATATACCTATTGATAAGTTAGGGGCTATTCACAAATTACGTAACCACTTTTCAGGGGGGGAGGGTCAACTTGAATCTTTATGCATGCTTACTGTACCCAGGGGGTGCTATTTAAAGAATCTTACGTAAGATTTTTTCTAACAGATCAGTTGATAATTTGAATAATTTCTAATATGCGTCAGTTTTTGGTATTACCTTACTGCTGTACTTGTATCAGTACACACAAACAAATTCGTAGGGAACATTTTAAATATTTTATACCTATAGGTATAAAGGTGAAAAATATGAAGTATTTGTTCTTCGGTATATTATGTTTTAGATGTTATATTTTAATGCAGCGAAACAAAAACTTTCGAATAAAAAAAGTTAACAATGAGAAAAAATGTGTGCTTTAAATTAGTTTTAATTATTTCGTCTGTTCTAAAGAAAAAGAGTAGGGGAGAGTGGGGTCAATTGAACCAAAAATACTTTGACAATTTTTTTTTTTATATGAATAAAAGCAAAATGATAACTTTTTTTTTTTACAAAATTATAACTTATACAGATTATCATTTCTCACAAGCACATAACTTAACGAATGATGAAAATTTTAAATAAATACGAAATTGTACAACTGCATCAAATAGTTCAATCGTCCCCTTTGCGGGGGCATTTAAACCACTAGTTGGGGACAATTGAACCAAGAGTATTAGAACCACAAACGAATGACTTTAATGAATAATTTACTATTCATTAGAGCTTAAACCTAAAATTACAACACTTCTAATAATATTTATTATTTTATATAACATTATATGTTAAAACAATAACTTTAAAAACTTCTGTCAATATAATTATTTTTTTTCTTGGTTAATTTAGCTTGTTTTCACATTCTGTCAAGATGCGCGCGCATGTCTGATGCTCACAGTGTGATTCGTGTGGTTCAACCGTCCCCGAGAATACTGGTTCAATTGACCCCATATGATTTTATTGAAATAATTAGTTTAAAAAAAGTATTCAAAAATTATTTTACTAGAAGTAAAGCTAGAAATTTATGACTAATATATGTAAGAAGGTATTACAAAAAAAATTTTAAGATTTCATTTGAAAATTAAAAAATTATTAAACAATTTGCCAAGAGCTGAAAAACAAAGTTCAGATACCTAAAAACACAAAAACTTGAATTTTTTAAAATTAAATCATCATATTGGTTCGAAATTTTGATCAGACTAAGGTTTAGTGTTTTAAAATATAATTCCAAGAGGGCGATTCATTTTTATATTTTTTTCGATTTTTTAAGCTTACTGGTTCAATTGCCCCTTGGTTCAATTGACCCCACTCTCCCCTACATCAAATAAATAATTCTTCATTATGGGAAGATTTTGCGACATTTCAAACACTCTAATTTTTACTTTAATACTCTTACGTAACATTAAGGTAGGGAGGGGGGTCCAAATTAAAAATCTTACTATTGCACATTTTAGGGGAGGGGGAGTATCAAAATTGCATAAAATTTGCTTACGTAATTTATGAATAGCCCCTTATGTCAGATACTGAAAATATAAACGTTGACGAAGTAAGTGATCTAAATGAGGGACTACTTAATGAGAATGATAAATCTAATGATAAAGAATCTCAAGCTGAAGAAATTGAGGTCTCGTCATCAGATTTCATGAAGAGTATTAAACCCTTGTCATCAACAGTGTAAGTAAATAATTTGTTTATATAAATAATGTGATAGGAGGCTAATGAGAGATGTCTCATTTGATGAATGTAGTAATATGATGCTGAAAATAGTAGAAAACTGATAAATTTAATTTTTTAAAATTATCATGTCACTTGTCATGGCAAATATACACAAGCAAACTTTTAGATTTTCAACATCAATTTTTGAAAGTGTTTTCCTGTCAGCGTAAACTTTTTTTTATTTATTTGAACGGAATTTTTTTTTTTAATTAAATCTATGCTATTTTCAACATCGTAATAATCATAGTTCAAAAGTTTAGCTCTTAAATAAATATTATGAATGGAACATAACAAAAAAATTTTAACTAATTTATTTAAATATTTCAGTGAAATAGTTGGTAAAATCGTAGAAATTTTTGCTACAAAAAAAATAACTTTTCCGGATGGACGTGAAGACTCGTACGTTTTTAAGTTTGTTATTTCTAATGATGAAGAGGAAAAGATTCAAGTCATTGCTTGGAACGATGAAATCAATCGCATTATTGATGATATTACTATTAACTCGGTAGGAATATTTTTTCCTTATTTATTTTTTCAATTTATGATTGATTTAATGCTAAAATCATTTTGAAAAAGTAGGTCATTCACATTGATGGTGCATTTTCAAAATTTATTGATACAGATAGTGCGTATAATTTTGGAACGTTACCAGTAGAATTGATCATACAATCGAACACTAAAGTATGTATTTTGAGAAAAATTACATCTAGACCTGGATCGAAACAAGCACAAGAAATAACATTGATAAATATTGAATAATGTGAAGATCATCTCAAAAAAAAAATTCGTAAGTTTAAATTTTATTTGAAAAAAAAGTAAGCGATTGTAAATTGACAAATTTGAAAAATTTCTAGGCTTGCAAGGCTACATTAAAACTAATTTTGACATTATAAAAAAAAAAGGAATGAATATGAGTGCTAATGATACATGCTGTGGTTCAATAGTGAATAAAAATAAATTTAAAATTGAAGTGAAAATTATTCAGTTTAATGATAATTTTCGTTGCCCATTCAACAAAGGTGACCATGTAGAACTAATTGGCACTATAAAAAATCTGAAACGTAAGTGTTCAAATTATTATTAAATAATTTTTTAATGATTACTTATGTAACATATTTAAAAACTTATATTTTTTACTTAACTAAAATATTGTTATTGTTATTATAATTATTACTACGAGATTAATAGTAAATTTGAAATATTTATAAATCCATACGTGACAATTGTTAGCATTATAAAAATGTTTATTTAATTTTTTTTTTTTTGATATTGGTAACCATTATTTAAATTTTTGTTATGTTATACATTTTTTTTTTTATTACAGAAAATGTAGTAATGTTTATTAATTCAATTGAAGATATAAAGAAAATTGATAATGATAAGATGACACTGACTCAGCTTCTACACGGAAAGAAAATTCTACCAAAATTTACGATGTTAACATCGTAATCGTGGACTAGACTTTCATTGGCGTCAAATTTTAAATGTCTTATTTCAAAATTTACTATAGTCTTGGTATAATTCAATAATAATAAAATATTTTTCACATAATTAAGAGCTTGTATGGTATGATTTCCAATACATAACTTCAAGGGAACGAACGGCAGCTGAATTTCAGTGATGGAAGATGTTGCTTATACAAATTTTCACTTTCTAGAACCTGTAATATATTTAAATGACATATTCATAACGAAATGCGTAAAAAGTACTAAAATCGAATTTATAATTATAAATAATAGTATGTGATAATAAGTTCGATGTCGGCACTTTTATAATATGTAATGATGTTAATAATTTAAAAAAAATTCAATATGCAATTGCTTTTTTTAATTTTCTATTAATTTTTACAAAAATCATGAAATGATCACAATCAAAGACAAAATTAATGAAATAAGCAATATACGACTGTCAAAAATAATTCAAATAATTTTAAATTATTAACTAAAAATAATATTTTCATAAAAAAGGTTTCAATATTTTTTTCTTTCTTTCTCTGTATCTCTCTTTTTTTTTTTCTTTCAAAATCGATAAATTTAAATTTCAGATATTAGTTTCTTGCAATCAAGATCAACATTTTGTAATCGGTAGAAAAAAAAATTAGTTCAGTTACTCTCAGTAATCTCATAATCATAATCAGGTAGTCAAAGATTGATTGTTAATAAATAAATATAGATATATATAGTTATTAAAAAAATATAAAATTTGTAGAATCAATGCTCTTGATAGTTTCAATGGAAGGGAAAATATTATTTTCTTTTTTAATCATTGCTGTATAGTGATGAGCTTCAAGATCTAAATAAAGATAAAATTCTTCATGATTTTCAATTGGTGCAAATCGTACTGAAGATGATTTATATTGTGTATAAATATTGATTGGACGTTGCAATATTAATGATAGTAGTAAAATATTTCCTATTTCTGCAAATGCTCCATTTTCAAGTACATTCTTTATAAATAAAGTATTTGATACTCCCATCGGTAAATTTTTGATGAATTCTTCATTTATAATAATGTGAGCTGCTTCTAAAGCTCTTAAAGTAGGCGTTAATTTTTCTTCACCAATTAGTAATAAAGAAATGCCATGATAAAAACAATTACCGTCTGATGTTGTTTTAATTACTGTGAAATATTCTTGAAGTAAGCATGGAATCTGTGCATTATAATAATGTTTCTTGAATTTTCTTTGATAACTTTTCTGCTTAATGAAAGTACACAATTTCTTTATTACGTCTATATCTTCTTTTTCGATTTTTCCATTTTTTTCCAATTTTTTCTTCAGCTGAGTTCCTATTTGAATTGTTTCATCTAAAGTTGAACATTAAAATTTTGAATGTTATTATTTTCATGTGCACTCATTTCCAAATCAAGGTTATTACAACAACCAACGCTACTTTTATCTGAATTGATTTTGTTCGTTGACATCGAAAACTCGTTGTTATTTTTCACAACATTAGTTGTATTGTCATTTATATTAGTGAAATTTTTAAAATGAATATCATTTATTAAATTAAGGCATGGTAAAGAACTATTATTTTTTTCTTTTTTTATCATCGCTATGTAGTGTTGCTTTGTTAAATCTAAATAAAGATTAATTTCTTCATAATTTTCAATTAGAGCGATTCGCATATAAGATGAACATTCTTGAGTATAAATATTGATTGGACGTTGCAGTATTAGCGAAAGCATTATAACATTTCCTATTTCTGCGTATGTTCCATTTTTAAGTACATTTTCGATGGACATTGTATCTGACATTCCAACTGGTAAATTTTTTACAAATTCTTTATTTAGAATTATATGAACTGCTTCTAATACTCTTAAGCAAGTCATTAAATTTTCTGTTCCGGATAATAAAATTGATAAAGCATAATAAAAACAATTTCCATCACTAGTTGTTTTAATTGGTATAAAGTACTTTTGCAAAAGAAGTGGAATTTCTGTGTTATTATTATGATTTTCATGACCTTTAGAATTATAACCTCCTTTATGAATAAAATCATATAATTTTTTTATAATATTAATGTCCTTCTGATGAATTGACTTCGTTTTTAATAATTTTTTCTTCAACCATTTTGCTTCTTCAATTGCTTCTTGAAAAGTAAGGTCATTAATGCACTGCTCTATACTTTTATCAATATCATTCGAATGTAATTCATGATTAGGAACACATACAAGTTGTTTATGATGCCCGAATATTGTTTCAGTAACTCCGCAACTTAATTCGAAATTAGAAAAAATTATGTCAATTGATGTATTTGCATTTGTTGTATATTGATTGCTTTTTAGAGCTGAATTCAAATTTCTTGATTTCAACAGTTTAAAAAATGAATGAGAATTTTGATGATCCAGATTTATATTGAAATCTCCCAAAAGAATTATTTTTTTACTTTTTTCTTCTGCTATTTTGATCATTTCTATAATTTTTCTCATGACTGATGTTGAGACAATGTGAATTGTCTTCGTCGTCCTCAGCCTTGCGGTTTCCATTTTTCCCCGTCCTGTTGCCGTCTGAAACTACACAAGTCATAGTGCCGGGGTCACAGGACTAATTTTCACGTAGACGCATGACCGTAAGGGTGAAGTGGGGACAGAGTCCCGAGGCTAGTCCTACACACAAATTTATCGGTCAATCACTTCGATCCTGGATCAATTAACGTACAGACGTTCTTATATTAATTATTCAGTATTAATTCTGGCAATTTACTTGCAATAAATTAATTGTAATTCGGGCAATCAACTTGCAATATTCTGTACATTATTGGCAATTATCTTGCAATTATATTTTATTGTTTAGTTACTAATTATTATAAATAAAGTTAGTTTACGTAACTATCACTGTACGTACTGGCGAGATACTCGTAATATAAAATCATACTGTGCTACACATCTTTCTATATTATATCCAGCGCTTGCATTTTCTTGTAAGTAATTTTTATTATTATAATTGGCAATAAACTTGCACATATTGTTAATCATTCATTTTATCTACTATTTGTTTATCTTATTTATTATCCTATGTTACTGGTAAGAAATATTGAATCGTCTATTAAGAGTATTATTATTTAAGTAAGAATTGATAAATCAATTAACAATAAGAAAGCTATTGATAATTAATAAGCCGTGAGGTAAGTTGGTGAATTTTCTATACGTTGCCGTTTGGATAAGTGCGGGTCTTTGCTTTGCAAGAACTCCAGCCCACTGCTCTGTCCAGGTAAAATAAAATTTGTTAGAGGCCAGCCTAAGCCAGGGTTCAACCCGCGAATTCTGGTGGCTGCTGGTGAAAATCGCGAAAGAGAAAAGCGATTTGTCTCAATGTATATTGAGTAGATGGAGGTTTATATCATGTACATATTGCCATATCATTATATAAACAAGTTAAGAGACAACATGCTTGTGTCTCGTCAATATAATCAAATAAAATTTTTAAATTTTTATCTATTCTGCAATACACAACTAATCCATATGCATGTCTGCTAAATTTTTGTGATACGTTGACACGATGTATAATTGAATAATTTGGTATTTCAATATTATCTTCTCGTTTTATCCAAGTTTCAGCAGCGATAAAAATACTAGGTTTGTATAAATTAATGAAATTATTTAAATCAAGCCAATGAGATTTTTCCTTAAGACTTTGGATGTTTTGATAAACAATAGTGTCTTTATTTTGATCATCAATAAAAAAACATGACAAAGACAGTTTAAAATTTAAAATACGCTTTATTTCTATCTGTATTTTATCATATGGATTTGATGATAATGGAATTGATAAGTCTCCAACTATAAATAGTCCTGCTAATTTAGTACATCGACTAAAAGCAACATATAGTTCATTTTTTCTCATTCGTTTCGTTAAATATACAGCTATTGAATCATATGTTCCACCTTGGCTTTTATATATTGTCATCGCTTCTGCTGGTACTAAAGGAAATTGATTACGAATCACTGTGACAACACTTTTTGTTGGCCGAATATTTTTAGTGATTCTTTCTATTGCTGTCCAATTGTCATGTTTATCTTTAAAAATTTCTGTCCTTCTTTTTTTACCGATGCTTTCATCACCAAAATCCAACCAAACTCTATAAATATTATTTTGAGAATCAAACTCATATCCTCTTAATATTCCAACAGCGCCATTGACAAGGCCATCTTCAACATCTATATTGATAGTTAACATGTACTTAATATCAATACTAAGCGATAAAGTACATGGCAAACCTTGTGAATCCTTAGTTTGAAGAGTTTTAGATACATTTAGTAATAGTTGTTTCATTTTTTCACTTGATTGACCTGTTATTTTATCACAAGCACATACAGTTTGTTTCATTTGATCTCTGTTAATTACATTAGTATTATATGCATCAACTTCTGCATTAGTGCGAAATAAACGAATTGTATTTTTTAGTATTTCATCTTCATTTTTTACTATCCTCGATTTAAAAAGATTTAATTCGTCGTTTGACAATTTACTCTTGGCTAAATTATTGAGAGCCTCAGCAAATTTCACATCATCTTTTTGTCGCATTATTTCTGTCAATTGAAAACTTGTAAACAGATTCCACAATGGATTTCCTATAATATTTCCGTAAAGATCTCTTGCATGAGATTGAAATATATACCTATCACCTACCGGAGATAATTGATTAAAATCACCAAATACAATAAATGATGTCCCTCCAAAAGATTTCGAAGTTTGAAAAATTTGTTTCAGTCGACAATCAATTTGTTGTATCATTTTTGAGCCAACCATACTGATTTCGTCAATAATAATAAGACTGAGGTCTTTCAATTTTGTGAATAAAGTATTTCTTGTACTACTACTTAACGGAGTGAGTTCAGCAGAACATTGATTTAAAGGTAATATAAAAGTAGCATGTAAGGTTGTTCCTCTTATTCCAAATGCAGCTTTACCTGTTGGAGCGCACAATAAAATTTTTGTTGATTCAAGATTATTAGATTCATAATTAAGATAACGAAGGATTGTCTGATGAATTGCTTCAATTAATCGAGATTTCCCAACACCAGCTCCACCAATGACACAATGGTAAAATGGAACAGACTTTATTTTAAAACGATGTAATGTATGTAGTAAAAATTTTCTTTGTTTGTCGTTAAGAGTGGAAACTAGATTAATATAATTTTCTTCGTTAATTAGTTTCGGTACAGATAAATAATATAAATCTCTATTTTTATCAAAAATTTTATTTTCTGTATCACTATCATTCATGTCTACAGCAATATCTCCATTGTGAGAAGAATCATAAAATACTTCTAAATGATTTGGCGTATATACTTCACTATCACCCTCATTTTCTATTTCATGCATTTGAGTTCGTACTTCTTCTAGTATATTTTCAATGTCTTCATTAAATACAAATTCTGACCGATTTTCTTTAATTAAATCATGATTATTCAGAAATAGTTCTTTAGCTGTGGCAATCATTTTATTCTCATCTCGCCAAGGTATAAATAACATAACATTTTCACGTACAAATTCATCATGATTTGTTTGTTCTCGAAAATTGATAAATCTGATTATTTTAGATTTTGCTTGGCGTTGAATGTAACCTGAATCATCATTAAGCTTCAAAGTATGAATTTTATTATTGAATTCATCATCATAATCATCATTTTCATCACTTTCACAATTTTTTTTTTAAATTATTATGTTGCTTAGTAGAAAAACTATACCAAGCTACAAACGATGCTAGACAAATATTTTCCAGTTTATTTGGACGATGTACGTAATGATCAATAGTGCTTTTAACGTAAATATCTTGAGAGTCTGAAGGTAAATCTTCGAGATCTTTTTTAGATTTTACTACATTAATTCTATTATCTGGACGATTTGTATTAATAAATACGGATTGTCTTGAACAAATTGATAGTGGAAGAGATAAAATGTAATACACAGCTTCTTGAGCACTAAATTTACTTGCATTTAGAAATTCGTTTGCAACTATCCTCAATTGTTCTTTCATTGTATAATTACCTTTTTTTACTTCATTTACGATATTATACATGAGTCGCGAAAGACCAGAAACCGATTTATTTAAATAATTTAAAACATAACTTGCACAAGAATACACATCTAAAATGAATTAAATATCCATATTAGCTGAGTGTAATTTTAATATTTCAGAATTGTAAGGATTGACCATACATTCATCCGGATTCCTACGAAGCATTACAGTTGGTCGATTCAGACCACTACGAATAATTTTTATATACATGTCATATGTTAATTGAAATGTCTTCAGCATCTCTTCAATAGTAACCATAGTTTTATTTTTATAATTCTCTTCTAAAAATTTTTGTATTTTTTCGCGCTGTTCATGTAATATATTTTTTTTTTCTTTCTTATCGATATCTTGTAATGGCAATAAAATAGATGTTTTATGCATTGGAAAAAATGGTATATCAAAACGACATATTCTTTTATTCGCTCCTTTCTTACATGTGAATGTGTGTTTATGTGTTTGCAATTTTATAAGTTTATCTGAAATATGTTTATTAGAACATGATATAAATTGATCGATAAAACTTATCACTGCAGAGTTATCATTGTTTTCATCATTATATGTTGGTGCATCTTTCAGCCAAATTAAACAATGAACATGTGGAGAACCTCTCTGTTGAAACTCAACCCTAATGTAATAATCGACTATATTATTTTGTCTAAAAATACTATTTTTTTCTTTCATAACTTTAAGTAATTGTCTAAACCGGTAATCAAAATATCGAGCTACTGTAACTGGATCACTACTTATTAATCTTGCTTTTTCTTTATAGTCTAAACTTTCTGCTTCTTCAATAGTAATATCTTTTCCATCCACTACTTTCTTTAAAATAACAATTAATTCAGGCCAATGACACTCAGCTGCTGATAATGTGAAAAAAATAGTCGGTGGACCACGTTGTCGAATTAATGCAAATACATTTTTCTTTTTTTCTTCCCAATACGCCGATGAACCACGATCATGTTGTAGTACTCTAAATAAATCATCATTATTTTCCAAAATCTTAAGGTTATCGATATTTAGCATATCTTTCACAGTTAATTTAGATTTTAGTTGATGTTTTCTTAAACAAAAATTAATACTTGAAGCGATTTTCGACGTTCTCAACTTTAAAGCAGAAAAAAATAATTTTGTTACATTGGCGCATCTTCTATCAGATCTCATTATTTCAGATTTAATCCAATTTTGATGAGACATTTTTTCAGGCTTTTTTATTAACTTCCCTCCATAAATTTTTATAAAACTAAACGCTTCTGCATACTCGTGGAATATCGATACAGGTTTCTTTCCTTCTCCAGGAGCAAATACAATAGCTTGAGTAACTAATAGAGTGGATTCGTCTTCAATATTTACAGGTTCTTCATCATCATCAGAACTACTATTATTAGATGAATCATCACTTTGATCATTTAAATTATTATCTGCATTATTAACTTGAAATTGATTCACTTTTTCGAATCTATCCATATCTAACTTTATTTTACAATGCAAATAAACTTCTGAGTTTTGTAAAATTTCAGCTGCTTTTTTTATAACTTTTGGCCGAACATTTTCAAATAAAACATTAGATTTAAAAGATCTTTTTCTTCTAAAACAAACAGGAGTAACTATCGTTTCTGAAGGTGCACGAGGGAGTATATTTACAGAGCTTTCAATATCTATTGGTACATTTACTGCACGTCCTTTAACTAAATACTGTCCATCGCAGATAGTTGCTCTAATCATCATGAATGGGATTCGAGGACATAAAAATCGTTCTTCAAGTTCAGTTAGCTTCATTATTTCATTGGGTACTTCAGGAAATATTAATTCTGAATTATACATTGACAAAATAGGGATTTTATTTTGTTTGATTGATTTCTGACAAGTTTCACATAAAAATCCAACAGTGTAATCATTTGTCATTTTACAGGTTGATTTTAAGAAAGACAAATCACAATTTTTAAAACCATTTTTAACAAAAAATTTTACCGATGACTTAAACCATGAGCGACAGCAAGAAGAACATTCATATGTTGGACCTTCTAATTTTAATAAATTAAATTTCTTAAATAGAATTTCACGATGATTTATTTCATGTTTTTCTTTGTTCAACAAGTTACTACATTTTACACGATTAATGTGTAGTATTCGTTGTTCCTTATTTTTTAATCGTTGATTCTGAGACATTGTTAATCTCTTCCTATGTATTGCTTTTTGGTTAAAATCGAGTAATCTATTTTTCTGACAGTTTTTAATATTTTCATTGTGAATAATTTTTTGTTCATACTTAAGAAATCTGTTCTTTTGACATTCTTTGTTCTTTTGATTATGTATAGTTTTTTTTCGTCGTCAAGCAATCTATTTTTTTGACAAATTCCATTTATTTCGTTATGTCTCGTTCTTTTTCGATCATCTAGTAATCTTCGCTTTTGACAATTTTTATTTGTTTGAGAATGCATATTTTTTATTTTTCGATCAAGCAACCGATTGCTTTGAGATATTTTGAGTCTCAATTTATGTATTTCTCTCTGCTGTTCATCCATTAATCTTTTATTTTGAGATTTTCGGAGTCTATTAAGATGTATATTTCTTTTTATTTTGTCTAGCAATCTTTTACTTTGTGATATTTTTAATCTACTTCTGTGAGTGTCTAATTGCTCTGGATCAGGAAGTCTCAATTTTTGAGACATTTTAAGTTTTTCTTGATGAATTATATTATTTTCTTTATTGCCTAGTCTCTTAATTTGAGATAATTTTAACTTATTTTTATGAGTATTATAGTGTATTGGATCTAGCAATCGATTTTTTTGACAAATCAACATTCTTGACGAATGTTTTTTGTATTCGTCAACATTTGATAATCTTATTGTTTGATTCATTTTATTTTTGATTTTACCGTTTTGTGTAAGAAAGTATTTCTTCATTCGTTCTTGATGTTTTAATAAGTTTAATTTAGAAGAAAGATATTTTCTCTGTCTTAAGTTTGATGATAATTTATTATTATTATTATTATTATTATTATTATTATTATTATTATTATTATTATTATTATTATTATTATTATTATTATTATTATTATTATTATTATAATTATTATTATTATTATTATAATTATGATTATTATTATTATTATTATTATAATTATGATTATTATTATTATTATTATTATTATTATTATTATTATTATTATTATTATTATTATTATAATTATGATTATTATTATTATTATTATTATAATTATGATTATTATTATTATTATTATTATTATTATTATTATTATTATTATTATTATTATTATTATTATTATTATTATTATTATTATTATTATTATTATTATTATTATTATGATTATTATTATTATTATTATTATTATTTCTTTTTTTAGTTTAATGCTCAGGGGGTTATCCCCGGTAGTCCGACTCTACCGAGGGCCTCACCTGAGCGCCAAATCGTTACTGCTGCGATGCTTCATCAACAAGATGATCAGCATGCGCAGCAGGCCAAGTTTCGTTGCCTTAGGAGACGGAGGGATCCGAGTATCACAGCCTTTTGCATCCGCGATGCCAAAAACTCAACTTGCGATAAACAAGTTGGGATTTTAGCCAATGCAGACACAAAAGACTGTTTCATCCCTCCTAGGACGCCAACAATGAGTACGACAAGCTTGACACGGTAGCCTGGGTAAAGTTTGCCAATTTCAAACAGGAGATCCTGATATATCTCGTGTTTGTGCTCCTCTTTTACCGTGATGTTATACTCAGCCGGAGCTGAGAACTCAATAACATAAATGTTACGAGCGGTTTTATCGAAGAGCACAATATCAGGTTTATTATGATCGATTTTCCGCGTTGTTGCGAATGGCACGTTCCAATAAATACGGCAACGGTCATTCTCAACAACTTGCGGAATCTCTCCTGGCAGATAAGGCAGCACTGGTGTTTTGTCGATACCGTGCGTGTGTCTAAGATGGTAATAAAGTACTCGCAGAGCAGCATTATGGCGCTGGATGTATGCATTTCTTGCCAGCACAGGACATGCTGACAAAAGATGCATAAGCGTCTCTGGATGCTGTTTACAAACCCTACACAAAGTGTCGGGTAGCTGCGTCTGGAGCACTTTAGCACGGTATTCGAGAGTGTTAATAACACCATCTTGGCACGCAAAAATATATCCTTCGGTCTCGGACATCAGGCCAGCTGACTTAAGGAAGGAAAACGTCAGCTGTGTGGACAAGCCATGATCACGCACGTGTTTAAAGAACACGCTGTGCATGGACTTGTCCATGTGCGTACTAAGCAGTTTTTGTTGCTCAGCATTCCTGATGACCGTCTTAAATTCCTCCTTAGGGAGTTCAATAAGCGGGTTTACTCTTCCAAGACCGAGGGATTTTGCCGCGTACATTGCTGCCTTATATAAAAACGCTCCCTTATGCCTATTTTCATGACTATGAACAATTTGCATAAGGAAGTCGTCTTCATCTGCTGTGAAATTGACAACCTCGTATGTTATACCCAAAACCAAACGATCGTGCAGACACTCTAAGCTCTGTAAACCTCTCCCTCCGATGTGCCGGGAAAGGTATAATCTGGTGACTGAAGACTTAGGGTGCATGCTCCGATGCATATTCATTACTTTGCGTGTTTTGATATCGAGATCTCTGAGCTCTTTTCGGGCCCATTTCAGGACACCGAAAGAGTACAGAAGTACCGGGACAGCAAGCATGTTCGTTGCAGAGACTTTGCTTTTCCCGGAAAGTTCTGATGACCAGATTTTCCGGAGTCTCCGCACATACTCGCTGCAGAGAGTCGTTTTGATTTTCGAGACGTCCTGCATAGGACTCCCGTCAATCCCTAGATATTTGTACGACTCTCCGGCGTCAAGATGGTCTATGACGCTCCCATCTACTAACTCGATATCTTCACGCACATCGGAACACTTACCCTTCACCAGATTAACGACCGCGCACTTGTCCAACCCGAAAGCCATGCCGACATCCCGTGTATACTCTCCTACGATATTCAAGGATGTCTGAAGGTGTTCCTCATCAGGAGCATACACCTTCAGATCATCCATGTAGAGTAAGTGGGTGATCGAGTATTTTCGATCATTTGGTGGACCCACTGAGTATCCACGGGTGCGGCGTAGCGCAACAGATATTGGCAGCAGTGAGATGCAAAACAGCAGAGGGCTCAGAGAATCTCCCTGAAAGACTCCTCGTTTGTACTGTACAACTTCGGTTACACGTTTGTCGTTACCACATGAAATGTGGAACCGTGTTCGCCAAAGCTGCATCGTACGCTGAATGCATCCCACTATATCGCGATTGACCCCAAGGCACTTGAGCAAAAAGAGAATAAGCTCATGAGATGTTGAGTCGAATGCCTTGCGGTAGTCAATCCAGGCCATTGACAGGTTGCGCTGATAGTAGATCGCGTCTTGAATGACGCATCGATCCACTAACAGATTCTCTTTACAACCTGACAGGCCCCTTTTACTGCCACGTTGTTCGTATATCTGCTGCCATACAGGGTCTATCTCCTGAAGAATGCGATTATTCAAGATTTTGGTGAAAATCTTATAAACCGCATTCAAGCAGGTGATAGGCCTGTAGTTTTTCGGGTCAGACAAGTCTCCTTTCTTCGGGATGAGCACGGTTCGCCCTTCTACAAGCCAGCATGGAATTGATTCATTACCTCTGATGAACGCTGTAAAAATCCGGGCCAGATGACTATGGGTAGAAGTTAGTTTCTTCCACCAAAACAGGTTAATGCCATCTGGTCCCGGAGCAGCCCAGTTCTTACCATTATTCAGAGCTGAACGAACTTCTTCCACGCTGACTTTAGGGCTCTCTTCATCAGCATTGTCGTTACGATGTTGTCGACAAAATGCCTCGAAGTCGTTAAGAGCTGGAGTGTCACGATTCACGTTCGGTTGGTCACCGTACAACTCGGACCAGAAAGCTTCTACTCGCTCGATGGATGGGGGATCGCCAGAAACAGATGTCTTAGGTGTCAGAAAGCGTGAAGGACTTAACCGAAACAAAGAGTTATCGGTAAGCCGCTTCAGCTTTTTCTCTAGTGACTTTTTGGCAGTCACTAGAGCCCGCAACCTGTTAAGGGAACCTTCTTTGATGTTAAGAAGATTCGCCTTATTCAGTGTGTGATGCTGGTATCGTAGTTGAGCCGCAATACGGCGGACTTTTTGTGTAAACGCTTTACGAGTGTTTACAAAGTCAATCACACACTGAATGCGGGAGACATGTTTCCGGAGATCATCAATCTTCAGTGAAAGCTGCCCAATGCGTCCTCTCATCCTAGCCTCAGGAGAAGAAATATTTCTCCTCGCTGGAGGTAAGAGTGAAGAAGCAGCATTATAGACAGCTTGATTGACGGTGAGCAATGTAGAATCTTCCTGAATCCGAGCAGACAGTTCGTGGTTTTCCGTGTCAAGTAGATGTTTTGGGTAGTGTGTCTTCTTAGAGACACATACTTGTCGTGTGTCAAAATCATTGTCGGCGTCTTCGGAAGAACGACGTCTCTCCTGATGTAGCTGTGCTGGAAAAGACAGACGGTGAGATAACCGTCTGTTAGTTAACAGTGATCTTCGTGTACGCCGAAGATGAGAGGCATAATCACGGAGATGTTGTTGTGAGAATTGGCTATGGTTAGGGTGCATATCGCACCAAAGTGCATGCATCCTAGCCATGTAGCCTCTCCGCTCCGGTTCACTGTTATTATAGCACATCAGGAGATCGGCTCGTAATTCCTCCGTCCACCTAAATGCAGTCCGTTGGTCGCCAAGGTCGTCATCGTTCGGAATCTCGGTGCTCCGCCCAGCTAGTGGGTTGCCCTCATCCGAGAAGGGCAGGTTGTGGGGAGCACTTCTGGGTTCAGAGTAGTCTTGAACTCAGGTATACTTCACATTAGGGAGTTAACCTAATGCGAAGGTTGTTGTGCGATTAGTAGGCCAGCAGATGGTAGGCTGACCTACATAGCCCACGATGCGCCACGGGGTAAACAAAATCCCCGCTGGCCGCACAACATGCACCGTAGGCACCGTAATACCGTACGATGGACGGTGTGGCTCAATAAGTTATAGATCAAATTGAACGGAATATAGTATAGTGCCGGATAGCTCAACTGGCAGAGCACTCGGCGCGATACCGACATGGTCTGGGTTCGATTCCCAGTTCGGGCTATCTATATTTTTCTCAATTTATCTATAAATTGTCTTATTGAGAAGGTTTGCATGTTATTTAGGTTTCCACTATATTTAAATGGTGTAATACCGTACGATGGACGGTGTGGCTCAATAAGTTATAGATCAAATTGAACGGAATATAGTATAGTGCCGGATAGCTCAACTGGTAGAGCACTCGGCGCGATACCGACATGGTCTGGGTTCGATTCCCAGTTCGGGCTATCTATATTTTTCTCAATTTATCTATAAATTGTCTTATTGAGAAGGTTTGCATGTTATTTAGGTTTCCACTATATTTAAATGGTGTAATACCGTACGATGGACGGTGTGGCTCAATAAGTTATAGATCAAATTGAACGGAATATAGTATAGTGCCGGATAGCTCAACTGGTAGAGCACTCGGCGCGATACCGACATGGTCTGGGTTCGATTCCCAGTTCGGGCTATCTATATTTTTCTCAATTTATCTATAAATTGTCTTATTGAGAAGGTTTGCATGTTATTTAGGTTTCCACTATATTTAAATTATTATTATTATTATTATTATTATTATTATTATTATTATTATTATTATTATTATTATTATTATTATTATTATTATTATTATTATTATTATTATTATTATTATTATTATTATTATTATTATTATTATTATTATTATTATTATTATTATTATTATTATTATTATTATTATTATTATTATTATTATTATTATTATTATTATTATTATTATTATTATTATTATTATTATTATTATTATTATTATTATTATTATTATTATTATTATTATTATTATTATTATTATTATTATTATTATTATTATTATTATTATTATTATTATTATTATTATTATTATTATTATTATTATTATTATTATTATTATTATTATTATTATTATTATTATTATTATTATTATTATTATTATTATTATTATTATTATTATTATTATTATTATTATTATTATTATTATTATTATTATTATTATTATTATTATTATTATTATTATTATTATTATTATTATTATTATTATTATTATTATTATTATTATTATTATTATTATTATTATTATTATTATTATTATTATTATTATTATTATTATTATTATTATTATTATTATTATTATTATTATTATTATTATTATTATTATTATTATTATTATTATTATTATTATTATTATTATTATTATTATTATTATTATTATTATTATTATTATTATTATTATTATTATTATTATTATTATTATTATTATTATTATTATTATTATTATTATTATTATTATTATTATTATTATTATTATTATTATTATTATTATTATTATTATTATTATTATTATTATTATTATTATTATTATTATTATTATTATTATTATTATTATTATTATTATTATTATTATTATTTGTTCAATCAAGACCCAATTCGCTTCCACCTGCGAACGCCGAGCCTCACCAATAGGTCGGCAGCACTATCGCTATTTGAACTGACGCGCGAGATCTTGACCAATGAGAAAATTCCATCATTTAAATCAATTAGTTCCAACTTTGAATAAAAGAGTTGCGACGTGAAACACTCTCATTGGCTCAAGATCTCAACTCGCTACGTGGATTTTCGCTATTGGCTGAAAATTAGTTAGCGTCTGTTATTAATTTTCTGATTGGTCTATCGCTCTGACGTCACAAGGAAACCGTTGAGGACTGCTTTTTCCGCCATTAATCGATCTTTCTACAACGTGCTTTTACTTCGGTAACCTCGTGCTTGAAATCGCTTAATTACTCGTCTTGTGTTAACTCTAAATCGCTCTGCTAATTTCTCTCGCTATTTAGTCAGTAAATTAAGGCTGCTATTTACTGAGAGTAAATTAATTAATAATTAATTATAATTATATTATAATTAATTACCGCTATTAAAATCGCTTTGACCACGTGTCAATTTTGTACGTGATATTTTACTTGAGTTGCATTCGCTATCGCGTGTTATATTGAGTTGAATTCGCTACGTATAATTATTTCTCATAATTTTGTACAAAGTGTAAATAAATTGTTAATTTATTTAATTCATAAAAACTGTGTAATTTTTAATTGTTTAACAACCTCGCCACCACCAGATCCATTTTTGTATATTCGCACATTTTTCATTGGTCCTTCGAGCCGGATCTGGCGAGTTTAAACAACTAAAAATTATTTAAAATTAAAAACCTAAAAAATTGTGAGAAAAAGTGCAGTGTGAGTGTTGTGCAGTGAAAATCGCTAAGTGCCGTGGGCATTGCTGAGCACTTCTAGAGTGCTGCCCGGGGTGATCATTTACACACCGGTGTAAAAAGACATTTTATTCCAAAAATTAGATCGAAAACTTAGCGTCGGGTTCACTTATCGCGTCCATTTTGTGCCACGTATTTATCCAAGATGGCCGCCGAAGCTCAAGTCGCTCTTCAAATGCAACGCATCGACACGATGCGCAACATGTCCAACCGCTTGAAAGATGATGTCCTCGCTACTCAAGGTGCCGCTGCTATTGACGCTGAACTCGCTATCCTGACGGAATTGTGGAACCGCTTTAACACCACTCATGAGAGGCTGTATGAGGACGTACCTGAGATCATCGCTAATGAATATCATACAGGTAAAGCTTATGAAACCGCTAACCTTGCTTACACCTCTCTTAGAGTGAGACTCAGCGCTGCGAGGCCTGCACCTGAACCGGTTCATGAAGCTCCTGCAGTCAATCCTGACCAAACGGCGTACTTTGGTGGCGCACATAAATCTAACTTGCCTCAAATTAAGTTGCCGACGTTTCAAGGCACATATGAAGAGTGGGATTCCTTTAAGGACCTGTTCACCTCGTTGGTGATTAATGAAGATTCGCTAAGTGGGTCTCAAAAAATGCACTATTTGAAGACTCAGGTCAAAGGTGAAGCCGCTGCTCTACTCGCTAACCTCCAGATCACAGATGACGCTTTCCAACCAGCTTGGAATTTGTTGAACACTCGCTACACAAATCCACGCAGATTACTCGATATGCATATCGATGATTTGCTGGATCGTCAACCGCTCACGTCACACTCCGCTGCTGATCTGGACGCGCTGCTACTCGCTAACAAAAAATCCTTGGACGCTATCGCTGCACTGGGAATTCCAATTGGTGAGTTGGACCCATTTTTGATTAGGTTAACTGTTCGCTGCTTGCCATCAGATCTCCGTGTGGACTGGATGGCGTCGCTTGGACTTTCTAATGAATTTCCCACGTACAAACAATTACACGATATGCTTAAAGCAAAAGTTCGTGCGTGGGAAAATTCTGAAATTGGCGCGAAAATGACCTCTACGCAAACCAAGAGTGTCCGGGAAAGACCACCGTCTCCGAAGTCCTACGCAAAGTCAGCCGCTACAAATAAACAGGTGAAGTTTGGCAACAGTCGACCCGCTACTACATCTACTCCAGCTACTTCTACTAGTTCCGCTAGTTACACCGCTTTCACTCCCAAGGATCGTACGAGTGAACCGGGCATGTGCCCAATCTGCAAAGAGAAACACTTTGTTCTCTTTTGTCCTAGCTACCAGAGGGCGACGCCACAGAACCGGAAAATGATGGTACAGCACTACCGGCTCTGCTTTAACTGCCTGGGACGCCACCGCTTTGCTGACTGCAGAACTAAGCAGAAGTGCCGCCATTGTGACCAGCCACATCACACGTCAACTCACATTGACGATGGTGCTGCCACTACACCAGTACAGGACGCTCCTGTTACTGAACCAGGTAACAAATAGTTCCAATTTTGGTAACTTTTGTTGTTGAATTCGCTAACTTAGTCTGCTTTCAGCTCATTCGCTCAATGTATTACTCGCTACCGCACTTGTTAAGTTGCATTCGCTAACAGGAAGTACATGTACTGCCCGTGTACTTATTGATCAAGGATCGGAGTTATCCTTCGTGACGCATTCGCTAATTAAGAAGCTGGATATACCGCTAAATAAGGCAGCTGTACCATTACGTGGGATTGGTAATGTGTCAGCTGGGCATTCGCTTGGTTCATGCAAGATGACGCTGCATTCGCTACATAGTTCCGCTTCTATTACCATCCAAGCTCATGTGCTTGCTCTATTGACGGTAAACTTGCCGTCATTTACGCTAACTGAAAGGAAATGGCCGCATATAACTGGGCTACAACTCGCTGATCCAGACTTCTTAACATCACGGCCTATTGACATCATTCTGGGTGCAGCACCAGTTGCACATATAATCAACGCTAAAATACGGAAAGGGAGTGACAATGACCCAATCGCTCAGTCAACATCGCTTGGTTGGATCATTTATGGATCTGTGGACACCGCTACATCAAAATTGACAGCCTATGGTCATCATGTCACTGTTGATGATCAACTACAAGACTTGTTAAGCAAGTTTTGGTATCAAGAAGAGCCACAGACAGAATTCGCTACACGCTATACTGAAGAAGAGGAAGAGTGTGAACAACACTTTGTCAATACACACTACAGACAGTCTGATGGTCGATATGTCGTTCGCTTGCCGCTTAAATCTTCTCCAAGTCAACTGGGTGATTCGCTTCGAGCTGCACAATACGCTTTACTACGTCTTCGCAAACGATTGGAGGCTGATCCAGTCTACAAGAAGTTGTACTTCGACTTCTTGAAGGAGTATGAAGACTTGGGACACATGAGACGTGTAAAACTAAAGGACTTACCACCTAACAGCTACCTGTTGCCTCATCATGGGGTCTTAAAAGAGCAGAGCACTACCACCAAGCTCAGGGTGGTATTCAATGGGTCCTGGAAAACAACATCTGGCGTATCGGTCAACGAGATACTTCATGTGGGCCCAAAGATTCAAGTTGACATCAGTGACGTACTTATTCGCATCCGCTGCCATCGCTATCTATTCGCTACTGACGTAACTAAAATGTTTCGTCAGATCGCAGTTGACAAGGAAGATCATCATCTACAGTGCATACTCTGGTTTGACGAAGATGACATCCCAATAGTATTTGCACTCGCTACTGTTACATATGGAACAACTTCAGCTCCATATCTCGCTGGGAGAGCACTTTTACAACTCGCTGACGATGAAGGAAATAAATTTCCAAAAGCTGTCGAACCGCTGACAAATACACGCTACGTTGATGACATCTATGGAGGTGCAGATGAACTCGCTGAGGCAATCCAAGTTGCTCTCGACACAAAAAATATGTGTGCCACAGGATGTTTTCCGCTTGCCAAGTGGGCAAGTAATTCAACTGAATTACTATCGCAAGTCGCTCCAATTGAAACCCAAGTAGATACACCAAGAGAGCTTGGGGATACTACCGTAAAAGTGCTCGGATTAACCTGGAATTCTACACAGGATAAATTCCAGTTCGGCTATTCGCTTCCAGAAGCATCACCAACGACTAAACGCTCAATTTTATCTGAAATTGCTCGCTTGTTTGACCCACTGGGGTTTTTGGCTCCAATCATCGTAAGAGCCAAGATGTTTATGCAGAAGCTCTGGCTTCAGAACTTCGATTGGGATGCTACGCTATCTCCGTTGTTGCTTCAAGAATGGAATTTGTTTCGAGATGAACTACATCAGATCTCGAAGATTCAGATACCTCGCTGGAATCATGTAAAAACTGGTGTATCAATTGAATTACATGGATTCTCGGACGCTTCGCAACTCGCTATGGCTGCTGTTGTCTATCTAAAAGTTACTGACGCTACTGGAAGCTCCAACATTTCGCTAGTGTGTGCCAAAACACAAGTTGCACCACTGAAACCTATTACTATACCAAGAATGGAGCTCAATGCCGCTGTTTTACTCGCTCAATTGGTACTCTACGTAAAGAAAGTCTTGAAACTTGAAAACGTTCCAGTTTTCATGTGGACGGATTCCGCTGTATCCTTAACGTGGATACGAAACAACCCTGCAAGATGGAAGGTCTACATTCGCAACAGAGTGACCAAGATTCAAGAATCGCTACCAAGTGTCAACTGGGATTTTGTTCCTGGGAAACTTAACCCAGCTGACTGCGCTTCAAGAGGTTTATCAGCAGCCAAACTAGAACAGCATTCGCTATGGTGGACGGGACCCAAGTGGCTCAGTCAATCAAAAGAAAACTGGCCATCTTTTGACATCCCTACGCAGACGGTATCACATCTTGAAGAACGTCCAGGTCTGGTTTTTACCATCTTCAAGGCAGATTCACACCCGCTATACACGCTACTGGAAAAATTCTCTAAGTTGTCACCGTTACTTCGCACTCTTGGAATCTGTCTTCGTGCCATCGCTAAATTTAAAAAAGTGCCACAGTCCACACTGGCCACACCACTCTCTACAGTTGACCTGGAACTCGCTAAGACTTTGCTGATCAAGTATACTCAAAGTCAGTACTATTCGCAAGAACTGAAGCTATTGAAAGATGGTGATACTCTACATCGAAATCATCATCTCGCTAAATTGATTCCCTACGTTGACTACAATGGAGTACTCAGAGTCGGCGGTCGATTGAAAAATTCGCTGCTTGACGATGACCAGAAAAATCCAGCTATTTTACCAAGGTCATCACGCTTAAGTACGCTACTAATAGATCATTCCCATCAGAGAACGCTTCACGGGGGAACTCAATTGACACTCGCTGATCTACGGAGATCTGTCTGGATAGAAGGTGGTCGAGTTCCAGTCAGATCACACATTCTTCGCTGCGTCGTGTGCACGAGACATAGAGGTGTTCGTGCACAACAATTAATGGGACAATTGCCATCCGCTCGTGTAAGACCATCTAAAGCATTCTTACACACGGGAATAGACTACGCTGGGCCAGTAACACTGAAGACGTTCCAAGGTCGAGGTGCGAAAACCTATAAAGGATGGATCGCTGTATTCGTATGTCTCGCTACTTCCGCTATACACATTGAAATTGTCACCGATTATTCTACTGACGCTTTCGTCGCAGCATTTAGAAGATTCACTAGTCGAAGAGGCGCCTGCAGTACCCTATATTCGGATTGTGGTACAAATTTTGTAGGAGCAGACGCCACGCTAAGAAAAGAATTCGCAGCAGGATCGAGACAACTAAAAGAACTTCAGTATTTACTCGCTACAGATGGCACAGACTGGAAGTTCAATCCGCCAAGCGCTCCTCACTTTGGTGGCAAGTGGGAAGCAGCCGTAAAGTCAATCAAGTTCCATCTTATACGAACTATTGGTGAATCGCTATTGACTTACGACCAACTCGCTACAGTTTTAACACAGATTGAGGCTGTGTTAAATTCAAGACCGATCGCTCCGCTAACTGAAGATCCTGCAGACCTAACCGCTTTGACTCCAGGACATTTTCTCATCGGTGAACCGCTAATCGCTGTACCTGGACCTTCGCTACTGGAGAACAATACTGCTACGTTGTCACGCTGGCAACAACTACAACAAATGTTCCAGAGATTTTGGAGTAGATGGTCGTCTGAGTACTTACAACGACATCAATCTATTTCTAAGTGGCATAATCCGCAAAACAACATCAAGGTGGGTTCATTAGTCTTGTTGACTGATGAGAGGTTCCCACCATCAAAATGGCCGCTTGCTCGAGTACTCGCATTACATCCAGGCAGAGATGGCCTGACTCGAGTAGTTACTTTGAAGACCGCTACCACGGAACTTGTTCGACCAATCGCTAAGCTATGTGTGCTGCCAGCTCACTCGCCAAATGACAATCCTGTCGACTCCGTCGTCAGCGCTGGGGAGAATGTTCAATCAAGACCCAATTCGCTTCCACCTGCGAACGCCGAGCCTCACCAATAGGTCGGCAGCACTATCGCTATTTGAACTGACGCGCGAGATCTTGACCAATGAGAAAATTCCATCATTTAAATCAATTAGTTCCAACTTTGAATAAAAGAGTTGCGACGTGAAACACTCTCATTGGCTCAAGATCTCAACTCGCTACGTGGATTTTCGCTATTGGCTGAAAATTAGTTAGCGTCTGTTATTAATTTTCTGATTGGTCTATCGCTCTGACGTCACAAGGAAACCGTTGAGGACTGCTTTTTCCGCCATTAATCGATCTTTCTACAACGTGCTTTTACTTCGGTAACCTCGTGCTTGAAATCGCTTAATTACTCGTCTTGTGTTAACTCTAAATCGCTCTGCTAATTTCTCTCGCTATTTAGTCAGTAAATTAAGGCTGCTATTTACTGAGAGTAAATTAATTAATAATTAATTATAATTATATTATAATTAATTACCGCTATTAAAATCGCTTTGACCACGTGTCAATTTTGTACGTGATATTTTACTTGAGTTGCATTCGCTATCGCGTGTTATATTGAGTTGAATTCGCTACGTATAATTATTTCTCATAATTTTGTACAAAGTGTAAATAAATTGTTAATTTATTTAATTCATAAAAACTGTGTAATTTTTAATTGTTTAACAACCTCGCCACCACCAGATCCATTTTTGTATATTCGCACATTTTTCATTATTATTATTATTATTATTATTATTATTATTATTATTATTATTATTATTATTATTATTATTATTATTATTATTATTATTATTATTATTATTATTATTATTATTATTATTATTATTATTATTATTATTATTATTATTATTATTATTTCTTTTTTTTAGTTAAATGCTCAGGGGGTTATCCCCGGTAGTCCGACTCTACCGAGGGCCTCAGCTGAGCGCCAAATCGTTACTGCTGCGATGCTTCATCAACAAGATGATCAGCATGCGCAGCAGGCCAAGTTTCGTTGCCTTAGGAGACGGAGGGATCCGAGTATCACAGCCTTTTGCATCCGCGATGCCAAAAACTCAACTTGCGATAAACAAGTTGGGATTTTAGCCAATGCAGACACAAAAGACTGTTTCATCCCTCCTAGGACGCCAACAATGAGTACGACAAGCTTGACACGGTAGCCTGGGTAAAGTTTGCCAATTTCAAACAGGAGATCCTGATATATCTCGTGTTTGTGCTCCTCTTTTACCGTGATGTTATACTCAGCCGGAGCTGAGAACTCAATAACATAAATGTTACGAGCGGTTTTATCGAAAAGCACAATATCAGGTTTATTATGGTCGATTTTCCGCGTTGTTGCGAATGGCACGTTCCAATAAATACGGCAACGCTCATTCTCAACAACTTGCAGAATCTCTCCTGGCAGATAAGGCAGCACTGGTGTTTTGTCGATACCGTGCGTGTGTCTTAGATGGTAATAAAGTACTCGCAGAGCAGCATTATGGCGCTGGATGTATGCATTTCTTGCCAGCACAGGACATGCTGACAAAAGATGCATAAGCGTCTCTGGATGCTGTTTACAAACCCTACACAAAGTGTCGGGTAGCTGCGTCTGGAGCACTTTAGCACGGTATTCGAGAGTGTTAATAACACCATCTTGGCAGGCAAAAATATATCCTTCGGTCTCGGACATCAGGCCAGCTGACTTAAGGAAGGAAAACGTCAGCTGTGTGGACAAGCCATGATCACGCACGTGTTTAAAGAACACGCTGTGCATGGACTTGTCCATGTGCGTACTAAGCAGTTTTTGTTGCTCAGCATTCCTGATGACCGTCTTAAATTCCTCCTAAGGGAGTTCAATAAGCGGGTTTACTCTTCCAAGACCGAGGGATTTTGCCGCGTACATTGCTGCCTTATATAAAAACGCTCCCTTATGCCTATTTTCATGACTATGAACAATTTGCATAAGGAAGTCGTCTTCATCTGCTGTGAAATTGACAACCTCGTATGTTATACCCAAAACCAAACGATCGTGCAGACACTCCAAGCTCTGTAAACCTCTCCCTCCGATGTGCCGGGAAAGGTATAATCTGGTGACTGAAGACTTAGGGTGCATGCTCCGATGCATATTCATTACTTTGCGTGTCTTGATATCGAGATCTCTGAGCTCTTTTCGGGCCCATTTCAGGACACCGAAAGAGTACAGAAGTACTGGGACAGCAAGCATGTTCGTTGCAGAGACTTTGTTTTTCCCGGAAAGTACTGATGACCAGATTTTCCGGAGTCTCCGCACATACTCGCTGCAGAGAGTCGTTTTGATTTTCGAGACGTCCTGCATAGGACTCCCGTCAATCCCTAGATATTTGTACGACTCTCCGGCGTCAAGATGGTCTATGACGCTCCCATCTACTTACTCGATATCTTCACGCACATCGGAACACTTACCCTTCACCAGATTAACGACCGCGCACTTGTCCAACCCGAAAGCCATGCCGACATCCCGTGTATACTCTCCTACGATATTCAAGGATGTCTGAAGGTGTTCCTCCTCAGGAGCATACACCTTCAGATCATCCATGTAGAGTAAGTGGGTGATCGAGTATTTTCGATCATTTGGTGGACCCACTGAGTATCCACGGGTGCGGCGTAGCGCAACAGATATTGGCAGCAGTGAGATGCAGAACAGCAGAGGGCTCAGAGAATCTCCCTGAAAGACTCCTCGTTTGTACTGTACAACTTCGGTTACACGTTTGTCGTTACCACATGAAATGTGGAACCGTGTTCGCCAAAGCTGCATCGTACGCTGAATGCATCCCACTGTATTGCGATTGACCCCAAGGCATTTGAGCAAAAAGAGAACAAGCTCATGAGATGTTGAGTCGAATGCCTTGCGGTAGTCAATCCAGGCCATTGACAGGTTGCGCTGATAGTAGATCGCGTCTAGAATAACGCATCGATCCACTAACAGGTTCTCTTTGCAACCTGACAGGCCTCTTTTACTGCCTCGTTGTTCGTATATCTGCTGCCATACAGGGTCTATCTCCTGCAGAATGCGATTATTCAAGATTTTGGTGAAAATCTTATAAACCGCATTCAAACAGGTGATAGGCCTGTAGTTTTTCGGGTCAGACAAGTCTCCTTTCTTCGGGATGAGCACGGTTCGGCCTTCTACAAGCCAGCATGGAATGGGTTCATTACCTCTGATGAACGCTGTAAAAATCCGGGCCAGATGACTATGGGTAGAAGTTAGTTTCTTCCACCAAAACAGGTTAATGCCATCTGGACCCGGAGCAGCCCAGTTCTTACCATTACTCAGAGCTGAACGAACTTCTTCCACGCTGACTTCAGGGCTCTCTTCATCAGCATTGCCGTTGCGGTGTTGTCGACAAAATGCCTCGAAGTCGTTAAGAGCTGGAGTGTCACGATTCACGTTCGGTTGGTCACCGTACAACTCGGACCAGAAAGCTTCTACTCGCTCGATGGATGGGGGATCGCCAGAAACAGATGTCTTAGGTGTCAGAAAGCGTGAAGGACTTAACCGAAACAAAGAGTTATCGGTAAGCCGCTTCAGCTTTTTCTCTAGTGACTTTTTGGCAGTCACTAGAGCCCGCAACCTGTTAAGGGAACCTTCTTTGATGTTTAGAAGATTCGCCTTATTCAGTGTGTGATGCTGGTATCGTAGTTGAGCCGCAATACTGCGGACTTTTTGTGTAAACGCTTTACGAGCATTTACAAAGTCAATCACACACTGAATGCGGGAGACATGTTTCCGGAGATTATCAATCTTCAGTGAAAGCTGTCCAATGCGCCCTCTCATCTTAGGCTCAGGAGAAGAAATATTTCTCCTCGCTGGAGGTAAAAGTGAGGAAGCAGCATCATAGACAGCTCGATTGATGGTGAGCAAAGTAGAGTCTTCCTGAATCCGAGCAGATAGTTCGTGGTTTTCCGTGTCAAGTAGGTGTTTTGGGTAGTGTGTCTTTTTAGAGACACATACTTGTCGTGTGTCAAAATCATTGTCGGCGTCTTCGGAAGAACGGCGTCTCTCCTGATGTAGCTGCGCTGGAAAAGACAGACGGTGAGATAACCGTCTGTTAGTTAACAGTGATCTTCGTGTCCTCCGGAGATGGGAGGCATAATCACGTAGATGTTGTTGTGAGAATTGACTATGGTTAGGGTGCATATCGCACCAAAGTGCATGCATCCTAGCCATGTAGCCTCTCCGCTCCAGTTCACTGTTATTATAGCACATCAGGAGATCGGCTCGTAATTCCTCCGTCCACCTAAATGCAGTCCGTTGTTCGCCAAGGTCGTCATTATTCGGGATCTCGGTGCTCCGCCCAGCTAGTGGGTAGCCCTCATCCGAGAAGGGCCGGTTGTGGGGAGCACTTCTGTGTTCAGGATTATCTTGAACTCAGTATACTTTGCATTGGGGAGTTAGCCCAATGCAAAGGTCGTTGTGCGATTAGTAGGCCAGCAGATGGAAGGCCAGCCTACATTGCCCACGATGCGCCACGGGGTAAATAAAACCCCCGCCGGCCGCACAACATGCACCGTGGGCTTTATTATTATTATCTATATTATTATATATATTATTTATTATTATTATTATTATTATTATTATTATTATTATTATTATTATTATTATTATTATTATTATTATTATTATTATTATTATTATTATTATTATTATTATTATTATTATTATTATTATTATTATTATTATTATTATTATTATTATTATTATTATTATTATTATTATTATTATTATTATTATTATTATTATTATTATTATTATTATTATTATTATTATTATTATTATTATTATTATTATTATTATTATTATTATTATTATTATTATTATTATTATTATTATTATTATTATTATTATTATTATTATTATTATTATTATTATTATTATTATTATTATTATTATTATTATTATTATTATTATTATTATTATTATTATTATTATTATTATTATTATTATTATTATTATTATTATTATTATTATTATTATTATTATTATTATTATTATTATTATTATTATTATTATTATTATTATTATTATTATTATTATTATTTCTTTTTTTAGTTAAATGCTCAGGGGTTATCCCCGGTAGTCCGACTCTACCGAGGGCCTCAGCTGAGCGCCAAATCGTTACTGCTGCGATGCTTCATCAACAAGATGATCAGCATGCGCAGCAGGCCAAGTTTCGTTGCCTTAGGAGACGGAGGGATCCGAGTATCACAGCCTTTTGCATCCGCGATGCCAAAAACTCAACTTGCGATAAACAAGTTGGGATTTTAGCCAATGCAGACACAAAAGACTGTTTCATCCCTCCTAGGACGCCAACAATGAGTACGACAAGCTTGACACGGTAGCCTGGGTAAAGTTTGCCAATTTCAAACAGGAGATCCTGATATATCTCGTGTTTGTGCTCCTCTTTTACCGTGATGTTATACTCAGCCGGAGCTGAGAACTCAATAACATAAATGTTACGAGCGGTTTTATCGAAAAGCACAATATCAGGTTTATTATGGTCGATTTTCCGCGTTGTTGCGAATGGCACGTTCCAATAAATACGGCAACGCTCATTCTCAACAACTTGCAGAATCTCTCCTGGCAGATAAGGCAGCACTGGTGTTTTGTCGATACCGTGCGTGTGTCTTAGATGGTAATAAAGTACTCGCAGAGCAGCATTATGGCGCTGGATGTATGCATTTCTTGCCAGCACAGGACATGCTGACAAAAGATGCATAAGCGTCTCTGGATGCTGTTTACAAACCCTACACAAAGTGTCGGGTAGCTGCGTCTGGAGCACTTTAGCACGGTATTCGAGAGTGTTAATAACACCATCTTGGCAGGCAAAAATATATCCTTCGGTCTCGGACATCAGGCCAGCTGACTTAAGGAAGGAAAACGTCAGCTGTGTGGACAAGCCATGATCACGCACGTGTTTAAAGAACACGCTGTGCATGGACTTGTCCATGTGCGTACTAAGCAGTTTTTGTTGCTCAGCATTCCTGATGACCGTCTTAAATTCCTCCTAAGGGAGTTCAATAAGCGGGTTTACTCTTCCAAGACCGAGGGATTTTGCCGCGTACATTGCTGCCTTATATAAAAACGCTCCCTTATGCCTATTTTCATGACTATGAACAATTTGCATAAGGAAGTCGTCTTCATCTGCTGTGAAATTGACAACCTCGTATGTTATACCCAAAACCAAACGATCGTGCAGACACTCCAAGCTCTGTAAACCTCTCCCTCCGATGTGCCGGGAAAGGTATAATCTGGTGACTGAAGACTTAGGGTGCATGCTCCGATGCATATTCATTACTTTGCGTGTCTTGATATCGAGATCTCTGAGCTCTTTTCGGGCCCATTTCAGGACACCGAAAGAGTACAGAAGTACTGGGACAGCAAGCATGTTCGTTGCAGAGACTTTGTTTTTCCCGGAAAGTACTGATGACCAGATTTTCCGGAGTCTCCGCACATACTCGCTGCAGAGAGTCGTTTTGATTTTCGAGACGTCCTGCATAGGACTCCCGTCAATCCCTAGATATTTGTACGACTCTCCGGCGTCAAGATGGTCTATGACGCTCCCATCTACTTACTCGATATCTTCACGCACATCGGAACACTTACCCTTCACCAGATTAACGACCGCGCACTTGTCCAACCCGAAAGCCATGCCGACATCCCGTGTATACTCTCCTACGATATTCAAGGATGTCTGAAGGTGTTCCTCCTCAGGAGCATACACCTTCAGATCATCCATGTAGAGTAAGTGGGTGATCGAGTATTTTCGATCATTTGGTGGACCCACTGAGTATCCACGGGTGCGGCGTAGCGCAACAGATATTGGCAGCAGTGAGATGCAGAACAGCAGAGGGCTCAGAGAATCTCCCTGAAAGACTCCTCGTTTGTACTGTACAACTTCGGTTACACGTTTGTCGTTACCACATGAAATGTGGAACCGTGTTCGCCAAAGCTGCATCGTACGCTGAATGCATCCCACTGTATTGCGATTGACCCCAAGGCATTTGAGCAAAAAGAGAACAAGCTCATGAGATGTTGAGTCGAATGCCTTGCGGTAGTCAATCCAGGCCATTGACAGGTTGCGCTGATAGTAGATCGCGTCTAGAATAACGCATCGATCCACTAACAGGTTCTCTTTGCAACCTGACAGGCCTCTTTTACTGCCTCGTTGTTCGTATATCTGCTGCCATACAGGGTCTATCTCCTGCAGAATGCGATTATTCAAGATTTTGGTGAAAATCTTATAAACCGCATTCAAACAGGTGATAGGCCTGTAGTTTTTCGGGTCAGACAAGTCTCCTTTCTTCGGGATGAGCACGGTTCGGCCTTCTACAAGCCAGCATGGAATGGGTTCATTACCTCTGATGAACGCTGTAAAAATCCGGGCCAGATGACTATGGGTAGAAGTTAGTTTCTTCCACCAAAACAGGTTAATGCCATCTGGACCCGGAGCAGCCCAGTTCTTACCATTACTCAGAGCTGAACGAACTTCTTCCACGCTGACTTCAGGGCTCTCTTCATCAGCATTGCCGTTGCGGTGTTGTCGACAAAATGCCTCGAAGTCGTTAAGAGCTGGAGTGTCACGATTCACGTTCGGTTGGTCACCGTACAACTCGGACCAGAAAGCTTCTACTCGCTCGATGGATGGGGGATCGCCAGAAACAGATGTCTTAGGTGTCAGAAAGCGTGAAGGACTTAACCGAAACAAAGAGTTATCGGTAAGCCGCTTCAGCTTTTTCTCTAGTGACTTTTTGGCAGTCACTAGAGCCCGCAACCTGTTAAGGGAACCTTCTTTGATGTTTAGAAGATTCGCCTTATTCAGTGTGTGATGCTGGTATCGTAGTTGAGCCGCAATACTGCGGACTTTTTGTGTAAACGCTTTACGAGCATTTACAAAGTCAATCACACACTGAATGCGGGAGACATGTTTCCGGAGATTATCAATCTTCAGTGAAAGCTGTCCAATGCGCCCTCTCATCTTAGGCTCAGGAGAAGAAATATTTCTCCTCGCTGGAGGTAAAAGTGAGGAAGCAGCATCATAGACAGCTCGATTGATGGTGAGCAAAGTAGAGTCTTCCTGAATCCGAGCAGATAGTTCGTGGTTTTCCGTGTCAAGTAGGTGTTTTGGGTAGTGTGTCTTTTTAGAGACACATACTTGTCGTGTGTCAAAATCATTGTCGGCGTCTTCGGAAGAACGGCGTCTCTCCTGATGTAGCTGCGCTGGAAAAGACAGACGGTGAGATAACCGTCTGTTAGTTAACAGTGATCTTCGTGTCCTCCGGAGATGGGAGGCATAATCACGTAGATGTTGTTGTGAGAATTGACTATGGTTAGGGTGCATATCGCACCAAAGTGCATGCATCCTAGCCATGTAGCCTCTCCGCTCCAGTTCACTGTTATTATAGCACATCAGGAGATCGGCTCGTAATTCCTCCGTCCACCTAAATGCAGTCCGTTGTTCGCCAAGGTCGTCATTATTCGGGATCTCGGTGCTCCGCCCAGCTAGTGGGTAGCCCTCATCCGAGAAGGGCCGGTTGTGGGGAGCACTTCTGTGTTCAGGATTATCTTGAACTCAGTATACTTTGCATTGGGGAGTTAGCCCAATGCAAAGGTCGTTGTGCGATTGGTAGGCCAGCAGATGGAAGGCCAGCCTACATTGCCCACGATGCGCCACGGGGTAAATAAAACCCCCGCCGGCCGCACAACATGCACCGTGGGCTTTATTATTATTATCTACATTATTATATATATTATTTATTATTATTATTATTATTATTATTATTATTATTATTATTATTATTATTATTATTATTATTATTATTATTATTATTATTATTATTATTATTATTATTATTATTATTATTATTATTATTATTATTATTATTATTATTATTATTATTATTATTATTATTATTATTATTATTATTATTATTATTATTATTATTATTATTATTATTATTATTATTATTATTATTATTATTATTATTATTATTATTATTATTATTATTATTATTATTATTATTATTATTATTATTATTATTATTATTATTATTATTATTATTATTATTATTATTATTATTATTATTATTATTATTATTATTATTATTATTATTATTATTATTATTATTATTATTATTATTATTATTATTATTATTATTATTATTATTATTATTATTATTATTATTATTATTATTATTATTATTATTATTATTATTATTATTATTATTATTATTATTATTATTATTATTATTATTATTATTATTATTATTATTATTATTATTATTATTTCTTTTTTAGTTAAATGCTCAGGGGTTATCCCCGGTAGTCCGACTCTACCGAGGGCCTCACCTGAGCGCCAAATCGTTACTGCTGCGATGCTTCATCAACAAGATGATCAGCATGCGCAGCAGGCCAAGTTCCGTTGCCTAAGTAAACGGAGGGATCCGAGAATTACAGCCTTTTGCATCCGCGATGCCAAAAACTCAACTTGCGATAAACAAGTTGGGATTTTAGCCAATGCAGACACAAAAGTCTGTTTCATCCCTCCTAGGACGCCAACAATGAGTACGACAAGCTTGACACGGTAGCCTGGGTAAAGCTTGCCAATTTCAAACAGGAGATCCTGATATATCTCGTGTTTGTGCTCCTCTTTTACCGTGATGTTATACTCGGCTGGAGCTAAGAACTCAATAACATAAATGTTACGAGCGGTTTTATCGAAGAGCACAATATCAGGTTTATTATGGTCGATTTTCCGCGTTGTTGCGAATGGCACGTTCCAATAAATACGGCAACGGTCATTCTCAACAACTTGCGGAATATCTCCTGGCAAGTAAGGCAGCACTGGTGTTTTATCGATACCGTGCGTGTGTCTAAGATGGTAATAAAGTACTCGCAGGGCAGCATTATGGCGCTGGATGTATGCATTTCTTGCCAGCACAGGATATGCTGACAAAAGATGCATGAGCGTCTCTGGATGCTGTTTACACACCCTACACAATGTGTCGGGTAGCTGCATCTGGAGTACTTTAGCACGGTATTCGAGAGTGTTAATAACACCATCTTGGCAGGCAAAAATGTATCCTTCGGTCTCGGACATCAGGCCAGCTGACTTGAGGAAGGAAAACGTCAGCTGTGTGGACAAGCCATGATCACGCACGTGTTTAAAGAACACGCTGTGCATCGACTTGTCCATATGTGTGCTGAGCAGTTTTTGTTGCTCAGCGTTCCTGACGACCGTCTTAAATTCCTCCTTAGGGAGTCCAATAAGCGGGTTTACTCTTCCAAGACCGAGGGATTTTGCCGCGTACATTGCTGCCTTATATAAAAACGCTCCCTTACGCCTATTCTCATATCTATGAACAATTTGCATAAGAAAGTCGTCTTCATCTGCTGTGAAATTGACAACCTCGTATGTTATACCCAAAACCAAACGATCATGTAAATACTCCAAGCTCTGTAAACCTCTCCCTCCGATGTGCCGGGAAAGGTAAAATCTGGTGACCGAGGACTTAGGGTGCATGCTCCGATGCATATTCATGACTTTGCGTGTTTTGATATCGAGATCTCTGAGCTCTTTTCGGGCCCATTTAAGGATACCGAAAGAGTACAGGAGTACCGGGACAGCAAGCATGTTTGTTGCAGAGACTTCGTTTTTTCCGGAAAGTTCTGATGACCAGATTTTCGGGAGCCTCCGCACATACTCGCTGCAGAGAGTCGTTTTAATTTTCGAGACAACCTGGATACTCCCGTCAATCCCTAGATATTTGTACGACTCTCCGGTCTCAAGATGGTCTATGACGCTCCCATCTGCTAACTCGATATCTTCACGCACATCGGAACACTTACCCTTCACCAGATTAACGACCGCGCACTTGTCCAACCCAAAAGCCATGCCGACATCCCGTATATACTTCCCTACGATGTTCAAGGCTGTCTGAAGGTGTTCCTCATCAGGAGCATACACCTTCAGATCATCCATGTAGAGTAAGTGGGTGATCGAATATTTTCGATCAGTTGGTGGACCCACTGAGTATCCACGGGTGCGGCGTAGCGCAACAGATATTGGCAGCAGTGAGATGCAAAACAGCAGAGGGCTTAGGGAATCTCCCTGAAAGACTCCTCGTTTGTACTGTACAACTTTGGTTACACGTTTGTCGTTACCACATGAAATGTGGAACCGTGTTCGCCAAAGCTGCATCGTACGCTGAATGCATCCCACTGTATCACGATTGACCCCGAGGCATTTGAGCAACAAGAGAATAAGCTCATAAGATGTTGAGTCGAATCCCTTACGGTAGTCAATCCAGGCCATTGACAGGTTGCGCTGATAGTAGATCGCGTCTTGAATGACGCATCGATCTACTAACAGATTCTCTTTGCAACCTGATAGGCCTCTTTTACTGCCACGTTGTTCGTATATCTGCTGCCATACAGGGTCTACCTCCTGCAGAATGCGATTATTCAAGATTTTGGTGAAAATCTTGTTAACCGCATTCAAACAGGTGATAGACCGTAGTTTTTTGGGTCAGACAAGTCTCTTTTCTTCGGCATGAGCACGGTTCGCCCTTCTACAAGCCAGCATGGAATTGGTTCATTACCACTGATGAACGCTGTAAAAATCCGGGCCAAATGACTATGGGTAGAAGTTAGTTTCTTCCACCAAAACAAGTTAATGCCATCTGGATCCGGAGCAGCCCAGTTCTTACCATTATTCAGAGCTGAACGAACTTCTTCCACGCTGACTTCAGGGCTCTCTTCATCAGCATTGCCGTTGCGATGTTGTCGACAAAATGCCTCGAAGTCGTTAAGAGCTGGAGTGTCGCGATTCACGTTCGGTTGATCACCATACAACTCGGACCAGAAAGCTTCTACTCGCTCGATGGATGGGGGATCACCAGAAACAGAGGTCTTAGGTGTCAGAAAGCGTGAAGGACTTAACCGAAACAAAGAGTTATCGGTAAGCCGCTTCAGCTTTTTCTCTAGTGACTTTTTAGCAGTCACTAGAGCCCGCAACCTGTTAAGGGAACCTTCTTTGATGTTAAGAAGCTTCGCCTTATTCAGTGTGTGATGCTGATATCGTAATTGAGCCGCAATACGGCGGACTTTTAGTGTAAATGCTTTACGAGCATTTACAAAGTCAATCACACACTGAATGCGGGAGACATGTTTCCGGAGATCATCAATCTTCAGTGATAGCTGTCCAATGCGCCCTCTCATCTTAGCCTCAGGAGAAGAAACATTTCTTCTCGCTGGAGGTAAGAGTGAGGAAGCAGCATCATAGACAGCTTGATTGATGATGAGCAAAGTAGAGTCTTCCCGAATCCGAGCAGACAGTTCGTGGTTTTCCGTGTCAAGTAGATGTTTTGGGTAGTGTGTCTTTCTAGAGACACACACTTGCCGTGTGTCAAATTCATTGTTGGTGTCTTCGGAAGAACGGCGTCTCTCCTGATGTAGCTGTGCTGGAAATGACAGACGGTGAGATACCCGTCTGTTTGTCAACAGTGATCTTCGTGTACGCCGGAGATGAGAGGCATAATCACGGAGATGTTGTTGTGAGAATTGGCTATGGTTAGGGTGCATATCGCACCAAAGTGCATGCATCCTAGCCATGTAGCCTCTCCGCTCCGGTTCACTGTTATTATAGCACATCAGGAGATCGGCTCGTAATTCCTCCGTCCACCTAAATGCAGTCCGTTGGTCGCCAAGGTCGTCATCGTTCGGAATCTCGGTGCTCCGCCCAGCTAGTGGGTCGCCCTCATCCGAGAAGGGCAGGTTGTGGGAGCACTTCTGGGTTCAGAATCGTCTTGAACTCAGGTATACTTTACATTAGGGAGTTAACCTAATGCAAAGGTTGTTGTGCGATTGGTAGGTCAGCAGATCGTAGGCTGACCTACATAGCCCACGATGCGCCACAGGGTAAACAAAATCCCTGCTGGCCGCACAACATTATTATTATTACTGTTATTATTATTATTATTATTATTATTATTATTAGTAGTAGTAGTAGTAGTAGTAGTAGTAGTAGTAGTAGTTTTTTTTTTTTTTTTTTTTTTTTTTTTTTTTTTTTGGGAAGCGGGTGAGGGAAAAATGCTATTACGCACCGTAGAAGACAATACCCATATGAAAAGCATAGACTGCTCTTCATATGCATATTGCCCTCCGTGTGCCGGACTCCTCCCCCAAGGATGTATCCACTTAAGATTTTACTCTCAGTAGATAACTGTATCCCTGGGGGTCCTACCGGCTAAAAACCTCACTCCCTTCCTTCTTCGGACCTAGTACTGCGGGACCGCGCAAGCATTACTTCGCAGTACTAGTCCTCCTCTTCTTCTCTCCGTCACAATCACTCTATTTCTTCCCTCTTCTTTTCCTTCAGGACCTCTCTTACAAACATTGTCATCGTCTTGAAATTGTCTGCCGTCGCCAACATCCAAGGTATCACCAAGTCAGCGGCATTTGGCACTTCTTTCTCTTCCTGAAAGCGTAGCCGTATTTCCGACCAACGCTGACAGGAAAAGAAAGTGTGCTCGGCAGAGTCGACAACTTGCGGACAGTATTGGCAGTAAGGATCGGTTCGGATCCCCATGCGATACAAGTACTCATTAAACTGGCCATGACCGGACAGAAATTGGGAAAGATAGTAATCTACCTCTCCTTCTTTCCGTGAAATCCAATCACGGACTCGTTTAATGAGCCTAAATGTCCAACGTCCCGCTTCCGCAGATTCCCATCGCTCTTGCCAGAGTTTCAGGGTCTCCTCGCGTTCTCGAGCCTTAACTTTTTCCAACGGTTCTTCCCCAGCCCGACGAGCATCCCAGATGCGCCTCCTCTCGAACCCTAAAAGGTCGATCGGAATCACACCTGCGATGACCATCACGGCTGCTTCCGAAACCGTTCGGTAAGCGCAAGCCATCCTCAGCGCGCCTCTCCGTTGAACAGATGCCAGTCGCCGACGATATTTCTCTACTTTAAGTGACTCACCCCAGACTTCTCCTCCGTAGAGCATTATCGAGTTTGAGACACTCATGAGAGCTCGTCTACGGCTGCTCCTCGGTCCCCCGACGTTCGGCATCAACCGTGCAAGATTTGCCACCAACGCTGCCGCCTTGTTAGCCACACTGACAATCTGATCCCGAAACGTAAGTTTCGTATCGATCGTCACCCCAAGGTATTTCAAAGAACTTCCACTCTCGACGTGTTGATCCACGACGAGAGCACGGAAAGGACTCGGAAACCACCTCTGGGCTGTGAGTACTATTACCTCAGTTTTCGCTTTAGCTAATGCCATACCATGGTCATTTAGCCAAGCGTCCACTTTGGTCGCAACCAGGCTTGCTAATCTTTGCGCACTCTCGTAAGAGCGCGCAAGGATTAGTGCCGCCACATCGTCAGCAAACCCCTCAAGTATCACCTCACTCGGTAGGTCTAGACGTAGAAGTGCGTCGTAAAGTATGATCCAGAGTTCCGGTCCTAAGACAGAACCCTGAGCCGCTCCTCCACTCAGCTTCTTCATCATCTCGCCAAAAGTAGTCTCATAGATCAAAAAACGATCACGTAAGTAATCGTCAATGATCCGAATGAGATACTCGGACAGACCTAATTTCCGAAGCGCTTCCATTATATCTGGCCATCGTGCCGAATTGAATGCATTTTTGACATCAAATGTCATCATTATGCATACTGGACGGGATCGATGATTTCCCGTCCAAGCTCTTCTAGCAAATGAAAGCGCTTCCGAAATGGCACCAATTGTGCTGCGACCTAGCCGAAAACCATGTTGGTTTTCCGCCAGACCACCGGCATTCGCAACTTCAATTCTCAGTCGATTTCGAATTAACGATTCGAAAATTTTTCCAGCTACGTCCAGCATGCAAAGTGGCCTGTAGGACGAAGGAGTGTAAGGCGGACCTTTTCCTTTGTCCAACAGGACTAACCTTTGCAGCTTCCATCGAGCAGGAAAAACTCCAACCGAAATACAGGAGTTGTAAGTACTCAAAAGCAGATGTTCGTGCTGAGGGAGGAGAGCTTTGTAAACCTCAACGGGGATACCGTCGGGGCCCGGGGCCTTTCCTCCTTTGAGACTCTTTACAACCACCCACAGTTCAGCTGCTGAGAAAGCTGGACACTCTTCATCGGATATAGTCGAGACTGGACTATCTCGATCTTCGCGCTCCGGAAACAGGACACTGACTATTTCCTTCATCGCATCAGGTTCCATAGGTGATACTGGACTGCGACCCATGAATTTTCGAGTAACAATCTGGTAGCCTAAGCCCCATAGATCATTATCTACTTCTTCGCAGACCGCCTTCCAGCAACTCCCTTTGCTCACCTTGATCGCCGTAACCAGTCGCTTCTTCGCCGCTTTATACTCTTCGTTCTTCTGCTGCCCAGTATCACGCTTTTGCGACCTGAGTGCTTGCCTCCGAAGACGCAAACACTCAGCCCTGAGCAGCGCGATCTCATCAGTCCACCAGTAAGCTGGTTTCCTGCGTGAGCTCGCGGAACGTCGAGGCATAGCAGCGTCGCAGCCTGAGACGAGAGCCTTCATCGTACGGTCAACGATCATCTCAACATCTTCGCGCGTCTCGGCAGTCATAGGGCGAAAAGTCGTGACGCTCTCAGAGACCGCTTTTTGTAAAGCACCCTCGTCAAGCCTCGAAACTCTCCAACCCGACCGCTTCATCGAACGCTGGTACACTATCGCGGGGTTTCCCCATAGATCATGTACCGTGTACGAGATGTATTGGTGATCGCTGGCCGTATACTCCTCAAGAACGGCCCAGTCCAAGATCACAGCAGCTATCCGTTGAGTAGCAAACGTAAGGTCTACAATAGACCCACGAGTACCAACTCTCCGGAAAGTCGCCGAGTTCCCGTTATTCATAATGACAAGATCGAAACTTGCCATCATGTCCAAGAGCTCAGACCCACGCGTGTCAGTCCACTCCATTCCCCAATCGGTAGATTTCGCATTGAAATCACCACCTATCACAACTTCTCCCTCAAGATTGCGAATGACTCGTTCGAGTTCATTCACTCTCCTTCGAAAGGTTGCAACAGGTTCATTGGGTGTGAAATAGCACGACACGAAGGTAATCGCTGGCGTTACTACCCATACAATACCATCCCTGGATCCACTATCTTTTACGGAAACAGACCCCAGGTCCGGAACCCAAATGGCCGCTGTGCCCGAAGGGTCACAGAACCAATTTGGTCCAGACACTGAATGGTATTGTTCTGAAACCAGAACAATATCCATTCTGCAGTCTTGTCTCCGCGCTAGAAGTAGATCCAGCGATGTTCTGCCTCGTTGTAGATTCGCCTGCAGTACCTTAGCCATTTTTGTGGGAAGTGCACCGCCGCGAACTGATCACGTGATCTACAGATCGCCCGTCCCCTACTGCCGCACAGAGGTGGCAGCGTGGCGGATTGGGGCAGGTCTTGACCTGGTGGCCCTCCTGGCCGCAACGCCAGCAAAGACCCGACCGATCTACTTCCACCTTACATGAACTGGTCGAATGACCAAGTTCATGGCAGCGAAAGCACCGATCAAGCCGTTCCCAGCGGCGGATACGGCAGACCAACCAGCCCACTTTAACCTTTCCCAAGGCCTCTAAGGCAGCGGCGACAGTGCATCTTGCCTCAATGAAGGCACGTACGGCTCCCCATTTACTGGGTTTAGTGATATTCACCTTGAGCTCGTCCGCACCCACATTGCTGCTCCGACGCAAGGCCGCCTCTACCTCTTCGACTGTTGTCGCTGCGTCCAGTCCCTCGACAACCACTGTAGTGGTTGGCACGAGATGGCGCACAGCAACAGCTCCACCCGCCGCCTCAGTGATCTTCTTATCGAGAGCAGAGCGATCTTTTACAGATCCCTCGAACTCGATAAGAAGTCCACCTTTCCTGGCTATCCTCACGGTCTTAACACCTGTAGTAAGATCCTCCGGGGAGAGTTTTGATCGCAACGCTTTCAAAACCTCTCCAGACGATCTCGACTCACCTGGTGTAATCAGGACTGCCTCCGCTCGTTGTCGCTTCCTCCGCTGAATGGTCTCCTTGGCTGCTCTGGTCCGTGTCGTCGTCGTCGTCCCTGGTCCTGTCGATGTTCTCGTTGGCCCTGGTCCCGTCAATTCACTGCCCACGGCTGCCATGTCCTTTTTCTTCTTCTTCTTCCGCTTCTTCCGTTTACTTTCTACCAAAGTAAATGGAACGTCAGCGGCAACCTTGCTTTTTTCGTCTCTGTCCTTTCCTTTTTTCTTCTTCTTCTCTCTTTCTCCCTCTTCAGGTGACGACAATGGTCGTTTTCCTTTCGGACCCTCATTGCCGCTGGGAGTACTATCTCCTGCTGTGACCTTAGCAAACGAAGGCTTTGCTGATGGGACAGCAAATTCTTCTGGTCCTTTCGGAGGACTGAACCGTTCTTCCAGCTGAGCAGCATTTCTCTTCTTCCTCTTCTTTGGAGTTTTCTTTAAAGCTAACTCCTGTTGAAGTTGCTCCCGTTGCTTCAATTCTTCCGTAAGGCGCTCCCGCTCCTCTCTTTCAACCACCGCAAGCTTTCTCTGGGCATCCTTCCAGGTTTTGCGGTGCGTTAGTAACTGCGTGAGTATCAACGCGGCTTCCTTCACACCGGTAGTAACTTCAGATGCCACCGTCCTTTTTTTGGTGATGGTCCGCAGGGTCTCTTTGAGGACTTCCCGAAGTTCCTCGAGTCCAGAGTCTTCCTGGGAAATCGCCACATCTCGCAGTGTGAGAATCTCTTTCCCACAACTATCAGGCGCCATCATTAGGCCTTCACTTGAAGCATCGACGTTAGCTGCTCCCTTGGCCAAGTGGCCAACCAAGGGCGTCGAGCAGTCGCTGGATGTCGACCGCGCAGGTGCTGCTAACCCACCTGCGGTAGCCGTGGCTGGGGTATCCCTCCCCTGCTCCGTAAACGAATTTTTCCTAATCTGCTCTGCCATCATAAACAGAAATCCGTCACCTTAACATCACGCTCGTCACTGTTTTTAAGGAGTGTAGCTTCTCCTGAGTGGTCCGCGGTGAGTCTTTTTCGGGTCACATCCCAGTTGTTACACCGGTAGCAACCCTCTATAGAGCTCACTAACCCAAACTTTCCTCCACGCGAAAAATCATCAGAGATGATATCGTCTAAGAGTACTCATAAGGGCCATTCCCCTATCCGCCACCCGGGGACGCGCTCGGTTGGTCTCAAGCCCTGACGATGACATGAGATGGTAGACTTCTTCATCTTCCCGGAGTAATGATGTCGCCATCATCACAACTGAAAGACTGAAGAGAGTCACCCTCATCATCACCGACAACTTCCGAGAGTAGTAGTAGTAGTAGTAGTAGTAGTAGTAGTAGTTTTTTTTTTTTTTTTTCTTGGGAAGAGGGTGAGGGAATGCTGTTACGCACCGTAGAAGACAATACCCATATGAATAGCATAGACTGCTCTTCATATGCATATTGCCCTCCGTGTGCCGGACTCCTCCCCCAAGGATGTATCCACTTAAGATTTTACTCTCAGTAGATAACTGTATCCCTAGGGGCCCTACCGGCTAAAAACCTCACTCCCTTCCTTCTTCGGACCTAGTACTGCGGGACCGCGCAAGCATTACTTCGCAGTACTAGTCCTCCTCTTCTTCTCTCCGTCACAATCACTCTATTTCTTCCCTCTTCTTTTCCTTCAGGACCTCTCTTACAAACATTGTCATCGTCTTGAAATTGTCTGCCGTCGCCAACATCCAAGGTATCACCAAGTCAGCGGTATTTGGCACTTCTTTCTCCTCCTGAAAGCGTAGCCGTATTTCCGACCAACGCTGACAGAAAAAGAAAGTGTGCTCAGCAGAGTCGACAACTTGCGGACAGTATTGGCAGTAAGGATCGGTTCGGATCCCCATGCGATACAGATACTCATTAAACTGGCCATGACCGGAGAGAAATTGGGAAAGATAGTAATCTACCTTTCCTTCTTTCCATGAAATCCAATCACGGACTCGTTTAATGAGTCTAAATGTCCAACGTCCCGTTTCCGCAGATTCCCATCGCTCTTGCCAGAGTTTCAGGGTCTCCTCGCGTTCTCGAGCCTTTACATTCTCCAACGGTTCTTCCCCAGCCCTACGGGCATCCCAAATGCGCCTCCTCTCGAACCCCAAAAGGTCGATCGGAATCACACCCGCAATGACCAGCACGGCTGCTTCCGAAACCGTACGGTAAGCACAAGCTACCCTCAGCGCACCCCTTCGTTGAACGGATGCCAGTCTCCGACGATAACTTTCTACTTTGAGTGACTCGCACCAGATTTCTGCTCCGTACAGCATTATCAAATGCGAGACGCTCATGAGAACTCGTCTACGGCTGCTCCTCGGTCCTCCGACGTTAGGCATCAACCGAGAAAGGCTCGCCACCAACGTCGTCGCTTTTTTAGCCGCACAGACAATCTGATCGCGAAACGTGAGTTTCGTATCGATCGTCACCCCAAGGTATTTCAGAGAACTTCCACTCTCTACGTGTTGATCCACGACGAGAGCCCGGAAAGGACTCGGAAACCACCTCTGGGATGTGAGAACTATAACCTCCGTTTTTGCTTTAGCCAATGCCATGCCATGGTCATTGAGCCAAGCATCCACTTTGGTCGCGACCAAGCACGCCAATCTTTGAGCAATCTCGGAAGAGCGCGCAAGGATTAGCGCCGCTACATCGTCAGCGAACCCCTCAAGTATCACCTCGTCCGGTAGATCTAGACGTAGAAGAGCGTCGTAAAGGCTGATCCAGAGTTCTGGTCCTAAGACCGAACCCTGAGCCGCTCCTCCAGTCAGCTTCTTCATCATCTCGCCAAAAGTAGTCTCATAGATCAAGAAACGATTACGTAAGTAATCATCTATGATCCGAATGAGATACTCGGACAGACCTAATTTCCGAAGCGCTTCCATTATATCTGGCCATCGTGCCGAGTTAAAAGCATTCTTGACATCGAATGTCATCATAATGCATACTGGACGGGACCGATGGTTTCCCGTCCAAGCTCTTCGGGCAAATGAAAGCGCTTCCGAAATAGCACCGATTGTGCAGCGACCAGGCCGAAAACCATGTTGGTTTTCCGCTAAGCCACCAGCATTCGCAACTTCGATTCTCAGTCGATTTCGAATTAACGACTCGAAAATTTTCCCCGCAACGTCCAGCATGCAAAGTGGCCTGTAAGACGAAGGAGTATAGGGCGGACCCTTTCCTTTGTCTAACAGGACTAACCTTTGCAGCTTCTATCGTGCAGGAAAAACTCCAACCGAAATACACGCATTGTAAGCACCCAATAGCAGTTCTTTATGCTGGGGGACAAGAGCCTCGTAGACCTCAACGGGGATACCGTCAGGGCCCGGGGCCCTGCCTCCCTTGAGACTTCTTACAACGCGGCGTAGTTCAGTTGCCGAGAAAAGCGGGCACTTGTCATCGGGTATAGTCCAAACAGGACTGACTCGATCTTCGCGCTCCGGAAACAGGACATTAACTATCTCCTGCATCGCATCAGGTTCCATAGGAGATACTAGACTGCGACCCTCGAATTTTCGAGTAACGATCTGGTAGCCAAGGCCCCACAGATCATTATCTACTTCTTCGCAGACCGCCTTCCAGCATCTCCCTTTGCTCACCTTAATCGCCGTGACCAGTCGCTTCTTCGCCGCTTTGTACTCTTCATTCTTCTGCTGCCCAGTATCACGCTTTCGCGCCCTGAGTGCTTGCCTCCGAAGACGCAAACACTCAGCCCTGAGCAGCGCAATCTCATCAGTCCAGTAGTAGTAGTAGTAGTAGTAGTAGTAGTAGTAGTAGTAGTAGTAGTAGTAGTAGTAGTAGTAGTAGTAGTAGTAGTAGTAGTAGTAGTAGTAGTAGTAGTAGTAGTACTATTATTATTTCTCACTTTAGATTGGGATTTTGAATTTTTTCGTCGACGTTGTTCTTGGCTTTCTCGTTTTAGTTTTGGCATTATGAATAATTCAATGGGTCTAAACTAAAAATTAGCTGAAAAAAAAAAAAAAAAAAAAAAAAAATTAGTCGACTAGATTCGTTTTTGAAAAAATTTATAAAGGTTTTTTTTTTCTTTACTCATGATTCTAAAAAAAATCATTCTTTCGGTTTGAGATACTAACAATTCGAGTTAAGTGTATTGACGGTACTTTATAATACCAACACATGTCGTTTTTTTAAAGTAAGAAAATTATATCGATATTATTCAATTTCTTTACTTTCTTATTTTATTTATAAAAAAACACTATCGAACTCACGTCAGGTCTAGTCATGTATCAACTTATGTATAATTATATATAAGCCTATATATGATCAAACATAGGCAGATATAATTCAGGTCTGATCAGATCTAATTATATATAGCTTTATACATAGTTCGAGACATGACCCGTTCGGCATCCATGTCAGAAAGGCATCATTATGTTATCTGAAAGAAGATATCTTTTAGAAGCCAGACAAATGTTATCTTTTTGACAATTTTTTACGGATATCGATTTATCGAGATCTAAAAGATACCTTTATGATAACTTCTGGAGATGTCCTTATGATGTCAAAAAGATATCTTTTTGTAAACATTCATCATAACCTAAATTTATGAGCTGACGTTTGGTATTCATATATTTTATGTTTAGTTTAGTCTAACCTACAAAATAGGTATACGTGCAAAAAGTGTTTGATGAAAAATGTTCTTCAGAAAAACATTTAAAGAATTATCTACGAGCCAAAAAAATGATCATTTACGAAAATTTTAAAATAATTCAATAAACAATTTTAATCTGTAGAAACCTCAGATTATTGGGCCTCAATCATTATACCCTGAATAAGAAAAGTGATTTAATCCATGCTGTATATATCTATATATTAGTCGATTAAAATTGCTTTAAATTATTTCGAATTGTTTTGAATCATTTCAAATAATTTCTCTTAATTAGGGTACCAAACTTTGAAGTTAAAAGTAAATGTCAATTGAATTATACTAAAAATGATAGTATAAATAATAACAGTGATAATAGTGGTGAAAAAAATGACCATGGTGATAAACAAGTTGAAGTGAATTTGAAGATTACTATTATTATTATATTATTATTATTAATATTATTAATGATATTACTATTATTATCAGTATTATCATCAAAACTAAATTATTATTATTATTATTATTAATTACATTTAAGGTACTATATAATTTTGAATTAATTACTTTCTTACAAATAATAAACAATAAAAACCGAAAAATTTTTGAATATTAATTATTATTAAGTAACCTCAAAATCATATCTATTTAGAGATAACTTTAGTACATCATTGATCCGCTATCTTTTAGACATCAGAAAAATGTTATCTTTCTGATACCTTTTCGAAGAGATCTAAAAGATGTCAGTAGGTGGCGCATTAGATATCTTTCTGATATCTTTATGTTATCTTTAAGATGAGTCTTAAAGTTATCAGATCCAAAAAATGTTATCTTTGTGAGATCTTTATGATAACTTTTTGCCAACCGGGTAATGTATTCGTGAGACATGATTAGATCAAATTATATATAACGTCATGCATAATTATATATGGAGGTAGATATGATTATATATGATCATACATAAATTCATGTACATAATTATATATAATTAAGCAAAATCATTTTTTCATGAGTCAGCCAATAGAAACCTTACTAGTGTCTACAACTGACATTATCGTTTTGTATAAAAAAAAGTTTATCAGAATAAAATTATTACTTATAAAATAATAGCAATATTCCACAAAAAATTAAAAATTAGCAAGAGTTAATTTATATGTAACTGGGAAAATGGCACATACGATTTTTTTTTTTATTTATTATTGAATATAAAGTTCCAGGAGATTATTTCTGAAAATAACTAAAAGTATTACTAAAGTAATCACTATAATCACTCTCAACCTTACTCGAAAATTATCATCTTACCATAAAAACTGGATCAAATATAAATTTTTTCTGAATATGATTCATAAATTTTCTTTAGACGACTATTATCAATAAAAATATTAGCAATCTAACTCACTATTTACTTTTCTTATTGAATTCGCACAATTATAATGTATTGGATTTTATTTACGTCTTGATGAAATAAAAGTGAGGTTAGTAAAAAAACATATAATAAATAAATGAAAAATTAACAATTCTAAGTTTTATATATGTTAATTTTTTTTTTTTTTAAATCGAATAAAATCATTAAAAGTATAAATATATTTATATTTCTAAAGAAACCTACCTAATAAATGCAAGAAAATTAATGAATATCAGTTAAGAATTGTGGGAACTATCGTGATGAGTTATAAATTCTAACATAATATATATATTATAACTCGCCTTTTATATATATATATATATATATATATATATATAAATACATGTATAAACTTTTTCACCAATAGTAAGATAGAACCGCGCGTTATATCGTATATATATATATATATATATATATATATATATATATATACATATATAAACTTGTCACGTAACGATTCAAATTATTTGGTTTTAATTAGTTGTAAGTTAAGTATTTTAATTTTATATTTGAATTTGAATCGTTGCGCGGGCATTCCGCCATTTCGCCGATAAGACGGCAGTCCGTGCACGGTGCTCGCGCATGCGCGTAAGGTATGAGAGAGCACGTGTAATTTAATTTTATTTTTAAAATTTATAATTTATGATTTAATTTATAAGCGATTGACTTTTGTTTAATTTAAGTAATTATTAATAATTTTGAGTTAGTTGGGACGCATAATCTGGCGTAATATTCTGCCCCAACAATCGGCAACATATTATTTTGTTTAACTTGTCATCCGACGGATGATATCAAATGATGTTCAGTGTTTAGAAACAATTAGTATTTATTTTATGATTTAATATAAAAACATAAAGAGGATATGAACAAATAGTTCATGTAATTAAATAATTTACCATGTATCATCCAGGTGTTAGATATTTATGTTTATAATTTATATTTTTAATTTCAATGGGATGTCAAGTGTACTTATAATAATTAAGGGCGACGGTGCTGCCCTTGACGCGACGACCAACAGGTGGAGGTTGACCTAATTAATTTAGAGAGATACGGACAAGCAGCGTGTGCGGACGTGATTTTTTTTATTTCTATATTGAGTTGTGATCATTTAAAGGATTTAAATTATTGAGTTGAATATTCACCAGGTGAATTGCACTAGTATTAATTTGGTTGACATTTTGTTTGCTGACTGTTTTTGCTGATTTTGAGTAAGTACTTGGTATTTCTTTTGCTGGGTAAAATACTTTCACGTGTTAACCTCCCCCGGTAGTTGTTGGTTGCCGCGAGGGAAAGATTAATTAATTTATAATTATTACTTGTGGAAGGATACATGGATTGATTGTTATCAGTAATTATTGTTAAATATTGATTATTATTTTGGGATATTGGTGAAAATATCCATATTTATATATAATTCGCATAAAACGTACGCAACGTCGTAAAACGTTGCCGGTACGTATATAGATATATACGGGTAGTATATATATCTATACTTCACACGCCGGACTTGAAAATTCCTCAAGTCTGATCTCATGGCGTAACTATTTACTCAAAGTATTTGAGGTATTCTTCTTTTTGGTTCTCACTGGAATTATCATCATTGTAAAATTATTATTATTATTATCATTTATATTATTATTTCTATTTTATCTTGTTTAAAGAAAGTAAATAATTATTATTATTTGGATTTATGTACCCCAGCGGTCAGTAATAATTATTGAATTGTTGTTTTACACTGAAATTATTATTTTATTTAAAATTAAATTATCAATTATTGTGTGGGTAAAATTATTATATTATTTTGAGGGTGAGTGAGAATTGACACCGTATCTTTCTCTCTCTCACGAGTGGTGGGAGATTAATTTAGAAGAAATATTGTTATTATTATTATTTATTGTTTATGACAACAAAAATTTAACGGAAATTATTATTCATGTATATGTGATTTTTATAATTAATTACCTTAAGACAAATTATTATTTTTGATTTTGAGTATTAAGTAAAAGTTTTGATGTTGAGGTAATTGCCGACAAAATTGTATCCCCAGTGGTCAAAATATTTAACCAATTTTTATCGTATTTTCTTTTATAACCACCGAGTGTTTGTTGTGGTTCATTAAACAAGACTTGATTATTGTAAAATAGTATTATTTATATTTATTATTGTTTAAATAATTAAAAGACGGAAACCAACAGCTGTCGAGGGGAAAATTTAATGCTTATTTTCCTTGGATCTTTTCCTACTATTATTTTCCATTTATTTTCTTGCATTTATTTATTACTTATAGATAATTATCTATTGTTTATTTATAATATCGCTATTATTTATCTATAATTCTGTTGATTTTCTCGGATGTTTTTCCGCTTGGTCGCGAGTCACTTGCTCGGATTCTCCTCGTAAATTCCCCCTGAATTAAATTTTGTCCGTTTTTGGAAAACGGTCTGGCGCCTGCGTGCACTAACCCAGCCGGAGGAGCTGGTTCAGGCACATCAAGTATTAATTATTTATTATTTAATTATTATTTAAAGTTTATTATTTATTTTAATTTTGAGAAAAATATTTAAAACCATTTGTTATCATTTAATATTATTTAAATTCATTTATTATCATTTGTTTTAAACGCGTGGGCGACCGCATACGATATATTCGACTGATCCGCGTCTCCGTCGCGGATTTTAGGAAAGATATACGTTATATGGCGCCCGACGTGGGGCCAGGGGGTCAATAAATTTAAATTAATAAATTTTTGAATAAAATTAAAAATTTACGAGGTTCCACGGAGGAGTTAAAAATAAATTGACTCGCGGGAAAAATCTAAAATTTGAAATTCTACCGTATAAACATTCCATTGATATACACAATTAATTTTTATATACATCATATATATTTACATATTTATTACATTTAATATATTTACATATTTACGAATTTATAATACTTGATTTATATACATATATACACGGTAAATATGAACAAGTTCAAACAGATTTTAATGGAGAAATCAGATCGGTTTGTGGATTTTATGTCGTCGGTACGTATCCGCGGTGGCGCTTCGGGTGATGAGGCCCAGAAAAACGACAATGATAACGCGATCGACAAAAACGATAACGCGGTCGACAGAATTGGGAACGCGGGTGCTGTGGAAACTGCGAATAACGTCGAGCATCGGGACGTACAAGTCAGTGAGACCGAAGACGAGGGTCTCCGCGAGTTTTTTGAGCATAGTCGCGGGTCTCCTCAACAACACATGATTCCAACGATCATGCATGGTCCAGTGAATCATTCTGGCTGGGAGGTAGAGATCGTGGGTGAAAACTCCCACCTTGCTCAAGCGACTGACCCTGGGCACAGGGGCCGGGGGCGCGGAAGAGCGTCACGGACGGCCAGGGAGGTTGGATCACGCGACACCTCTACTTCGGTGCCAGAAACCGAGCTTACCTGGATGCTTGCGCGACCGGACGAGGAAATTCGAATCATTTTGTTCGGATTAGGATTATTCACCGCGAGTAACAGGAACAAACGACGCGATCGGTTGAACCGCTATCACAAGCGGGAGATGGGGATTCCGAACATTCCCTGGGATCCTAGAAAAGATGTAGTATCACACGATTTGGACGCGCGTGTGAATAATTTGACCGACTCGGAAATTCGTCGATATTTGTTATTCCAGAACGTAAATCCATCGGGTTGCAGTGAGGTACTTCGTGATCGTTTCCGAAGGATGTTGCAACGGGAAGATGGCGATTGGAGTACACTCTGGAGTCTCTGGAAAGACGAGTTGGTCCCAGTTGGCCAAAACTTGCCGGAATTTCCCGATGGCATGGATGCGTATGTCACCGCATGCTCATTCTATTACGACTTTTGACATGAACTTCGCGTTTTGGCAAATCTTAATGAGTCCAAACAGTCGTAAATATACTGCTTTTTGGGTCCCCGGTCGTGGTCTTTTCCAGTACAAATGTATGCCGATGAGATTATGTAACGCCCCGGCGAGTTTTCAGCGTGTGATGGACAAGATAATTACACCTGATCCATCTCCGTTTGTATTTGCATACCTGGATGACATAATCATCGTAACCCCGACTTTCAAAAAACACCTAGAGATGTTGGAAGTCGTGTTGAGTCGGTAGTATTTTCGGAACCTACTTGACTCGAATAGATAGAAAATGTTAAAATTTTTGAAAAATTACGTCACGAGGACAAATACAACAGTTAGATTTTTATAAAATCTACTAATGAATTTCAATAAATAAATAGATAGTTGTTGTTGAATATAACAAAATAGTAGTAAAATATAAAGCTCATTAGATTAGCTACATAAAAATATTAGAAAAATACAACTATGATGAATTACTTGAAAGTTATTAAATGAGAAATAAAAAAAAAATTGTTTTCTCTATTTTTCTGAAAATTTTGGAATTCATCAAAGTACTAGAAGAAATTATCAAAATAGTAAGCAACATAGCCTAAATTGAAGGAAATCGAATGAACAGAAAGATTAAATCACCAAAAATAGATTATCTCCTTAGAATCAAAAGTTAGTTAACGATAAATCAAGAAAAGTTGAATTTTTTGAAAAATTAAATAATCTTTTAACGACTCTAACTTTAAAACTTTCGGGCTGATCGAGCTCATCTTCGAACTGAACCGAGCTTTCTAGCTAAGGAATATGCAAAAAAAATTTCATGAAGATCGGTACAGAATTGCGGACGCTATCGTGGGAGAACCGCGCGTTATATCGTATAGATATGTATATTTATATATATATATATATATATATATATTATTTATTGTTTAAATGTATAAATCGTATATTATTTATTTATTTTTATGTACTTTAATTTGATTTAAAATTTAAGTTATTTCTAAATTATTTAGTTTAAATTTATCCGACTTATTTTATTAGTGTATATTTATTTTTATCCATATATATATGTGCACACACATATATATACATGCGTAAGGCATGAAGGGTGCTGGGTTCGTAACATTAGACTAAATTAAAAATTTAGATGTTCATTTGTTTGATTTTTTTTGTATAAGATAGTGTTTCGTAAGAATAAATAAAAAAAAAAAAAAAAAACAAAAAAAAAAAAGAGAGAGACAAACAAATGACGATCAGTTTTATTACTAAGCATATGCAAAAACAGATGAATAATTAAAAAAAAAAAAAAAAAAAAAAAAAAATATTCCTAGGATTTAGAAAAATAATTTAAAATTAAAATTTCATTATTTAAGTATTTATTTACTTAATAAAAATTAGAATCGGGGCTATAATCTAATGATTTTTGCTGTGCATTATTATTGGATTATTAGCTAGGGATATCAAAATATTTGTACAAGTGTCACGAATTGTGTGCGTGATCAACCGTCTGTGATGAAATTTTATTGCTGTGTGTAAAGTAATACATCACAATAGGTGTGCACATTCGTGTTGATGCTGTATAGATTTTTGAAATCCAGTTTCGAGTCAAAATAAATTGTTGTACGTTTGTTTTGATTCAGAAGCAAGAAACAAATTAATAAAGAGTATCTGGTATTAGATGAAGTAAGATTTGAAATAATATAGTAATTTATTTTACTTATTAATTAAATTTGTTTCATAAACCCGATTCAGATGTCTGAGGGACAAAACATGGATTATGTTCAGAATGCCGAAGAAGAAGAATCTGAATATATAGATCTACTTGAATTGGAAGATACGGAAGATGATCAGGACCTAGTACACATTGAACGTGTACAGGCTGATGTGTTTCCTGAGTCTCCTAACAATATCAGAGATGGAGGTTCTGAAATTCAAATTGTTGCTGACGTGCATATGTCAGATTCTGGTGCTATGAGTAGCTCGACCCCTCTTGACAGAAAGAATACTGAAAGTAGGTATGGTATATTTATTTCTATTTTATTAAATTAAAATTTGGTAAGTTAAAATTCTGTAAAAAAAAAAAATAAAAAAATTTAAGAAGTTAGAATTAATAATTTATAAACAGAAGAATAAGATGTATTAGATGATTAAATAGTTAGAGGAGGCCTAATAAATAAATTAGAAGATAGAATGAAATTAAATCCAGATACTTATTAAAGAATTGTTTTACAGAATGCGAAAGTAAAAAATCAATCAAGATTACCAACGACGAGAAGGTGGTGGTTATAAATGAAAAAGAAGCAAAAACTAACAAAACGCTTATGGAAAGAGCTACAATGCAAATTATTCAGGCTGGTATAACCATGAATAAAACTTCGAGTCGTCTAGAAGCAGTAGCAATTGAATTGAACAAGATGATTGGTTTAATTGCTGACTCAAGATCAAAAGAATTGGAACTCGCTAGAATTAAGCTTAAAACACTAGAGGTAAAAAATCTGCAATCTAATAATAGTAATAATAATTATAAGAGGAAAATTACCACACCTGAAAACTTATTACCTCCTAAGAAACCTAAAATTATGAATGATAGTAATGATATCTCAAAAGAATTAGATGAATTTAAGAAAGAAGTACTGACAAGTACTAAAATTAATCTTAAAAGAGATTATAAATTAACTCAAAAGACTAACTTCGATATTTGGTATGACTACTTAAAATCAGAATTAACAAGTAATGATTTAATAGATGTATTAGATGAAAATAAGTCTTCAGAAAGTGACTTATCAGAATCATTTGTGGTTAAAAAAAAGGGTTACGTAAGCGATATCATTATTAATCATTTAGATGAATCCTGCCATAAAAAAATCCTTAACATTTCTGATCCAGTAAAAATACTGCAAAAATTAAGAAGCTCAAGAAAAGATGAAGTAAATATCACTGGTAGCTCTGTAAGAAGAGATATATATACAATTAAAATGAAAGAGAATGAAAAAGTAAATGATTTTTATAAAAGGTTTGATAATATCCTTAGACAGTACGATGCATGTGGTGATGGTGATATTATTAGTAAACAAGAAATAAGAGCAGCTTTTTATAATGCAGTAACTCCTGTCATTCCTCAATTAAGACAAGCAGATTTAATTAAAAGATCAAATTCTAGAGAAATGAATTTAGAAGAAATAAAATCATTTATTTTACAGTTAGAAGCTGAAAAGAAACAAGATGACATGGAGGTTAAAGCTCAACGAGTGAACACTGTTCATAAAACAGGTAGCAAAGGGAACTGCTTTAGATGTGCACAACCTGGTCACGTATTCGATGATTGCCCTTTAGACGCTGACTCATGGTACTGTAACTGGTGTAAAAGTATCAAAAAGCACAAAGGAAAAGACTGTGATGAAGAAAGATTTAATTACAGGTCAGAAAATAACAAATTTAGACGTAATTTCAATAAGAACAATTTTAATAAAACTAAATCTAGTTACAAAAATACGAATTTTAAAAGTAATAAGAATTTTAAAAACAATAACAATGATAATAAGAGTCAATACAACAAATTTCAAAGTAATTTTAAGAAAACAGATTTTAATAAAAGAAATAATAATCAAGCACGAAGAATCGAGGTATCAGATGATAATCAAGATGATAAATCAGGTAATAAAAGAATGAATAATGAAATAACTTTTATAGCAGACTCAAGAGCAACAGATCATATTATAAATAATAGTTCGATACTTAGTAATTTTGAAAAATGTTTTAATAAAGTAATTAAAAGTGCAAATAAAAATAAATCTGCAGATATAATAATTGATGGAAAAGGTGATCTTTTGCTCCATTCAAATCTAGTTAAAGATGGTGTATTTAAACTATCAAATGTAATTAGTGCTAAAGATATTTCAGAAAATTTATTATCATTAAGAAAATTAGCAGATGAGGGATTTGGTATTTATTTAGACGATAAAAGACTAAGAATATTTAATAAAAACTCAGATGAAACAATTTTAGAAGGAATATATGAAAAACCAAATTGGATTTTGAATTTTAAAGTAAAGAAAGTAAATACAAATAATTTAGATGAAAATTTAGATTATGATGAATATTATTGTAGGGCTGTTATGATTAAAGATGTAGAGTTAAATAAACAATTAAAAATAAATTGTCACAACACTAAATTGTTAGATTCAGAGGGAGATTTAGAAGAAAGAGAAGAAGAAAAAAAATTAGAAGATTCTTCAATCGTGAGGGAGTTAGATAATTTAAAGACAGAAATAGTAAATCAAGATCATATTCATTGGGATTCTAGCTTAATTAATAGAGAAACAATAAAAGTAGATGATTTAGACAGTTTACAAAATTTAGAAGAAATATTGGTAACATGTCCTTTAGATAAAAGTTCAGAAAAATTAAATAAATTTAATGAAGGCATGTTATGGCATGTTAGACTTGGCCATGCGTCTCTTAATTATCTAAAGAAATTACAGAAAATAAATAAGTATTTAGAAAAAGTAAAATTCGAAGAATTAATTTTAGAATGTGAAGTTTGTATTATGGCTAAAATGCAAAAAACACCATTCAAAGAATCAAGAAGCAGAGCAACTAGACCTCTTCAACTAATACATACGGACACAATGGGACCTATAAAACCAACTTCACTTTCAGGACATAAACGTTTTATAAATGTTTACTTTGATGATTATTCAAGACTTGCAAGAGCATACTCAATAAAAACCAAAGATGAATCTGATGATACTCTTGAAAAATTTTTAATATCTACAAGAAATTTACTTGGCAAAGATGAAAAGGTATGTTATATTAGATCTGATCAAGGAACGGAATTTACTGGAAAGAAATTTTTAGAAGTTTTAAGAAGAGAAAACATCGAGATTGAACTTACTCCTCCATATACTCCAGAACATAATGGACTATCAGAAAGATTCAATGCTACAATTCAACGTAAAGTGAGAACTTACATGATTGATTCAGGATTGCCTTTGAGTATGTGGGGACTAGCTGTGGATGCAGCAGTACATGCTTACAATAGAACACCACACAAATCAATAGATTATCAAATACCATTATTAAAATTTAATTCAGAAGAAAAATGTCATTTAGATAAAATTAGAAGATTTGGATGTATTAGTTATATAAAAATTCCAAAACCAACACTTAAATTTGGAGAGCGAGCAATTAAATCAGTCATGGTTGGATATAAAACAACAGGGTATCTCTTGTGGCATCCAAGTACAGGTAAATTTCTAGAATCAAGACATGTAAGATTTAGTGAAAAATTAATGTATAAAGATGTTTATAAAAAAGATCAATCGAAAGATACTGAAAATATTGAAGAAGAAAATTTAAAATTAAAATGGAATAATGAATCAGAAGTAAATACAAGTCCAGAAGAAGAAGAAACAGAACCAAAACAACAAGAAAAGAAAAAGAGAGGAAGACCTTGTAAAAATTCCAAAGAAATAAATAAACAAAAAGAAATTAAACTTCAAAAAGAAACTAGCAAGCCTCTCACAAGAAGTCAAACTAAGAGAAAATTAGAAGATGATAATAAAGAAGAAAAACCAATTGAAGATATTAGTTTCGCAAATTATTTGAAAATAAACACACAAACAGAAGACGATGAATCAAAATTCTGTCTTTTAGCTTTAATTAATAATGATCCAACAAACTTTGCTGAAGCATCAACATCTACAGAAAGAAACTTCTGGATAAAAGCAGTAAATGAAGAAATTGATTCAATGATCGAAAATAAAGTTTGGAAATTAGTAAATCGAAAAGATATTTGTAAACATGTAAAAACTCCAAATATTATTGATTCAAAATGGGTATTTAAAAAGAAATTAGAAACTGATGGAAGTACAAGATATAAAGCTAGATTAGTAATTAGAGGTTTTAAAGATAAAAATGAATATGACTTAAGAGAAACATACGCACCGGTATCAAGATTATCGTTAATTAGAGCTGTATTCATAATAATAAATAAATACAATCTAGAAGCTTGTCAATTAGATGTAAAAACAGCATTTCTTAATGGAATTTTAGATGAAGAAATTTACATGGAAATACCAGATGGTTTGACAGTTGATAAAAATATAAGAAAGACAATGGTATGTAAACTTGAAAGAGCTCTATATGGTTCAAAAATCAGTCCAGTAAAGTGGAATAGAAAATTCAAAATAGAAATAGAAAAATTAGGATTAGAAAATGATTTACATGAACCATGTCTTTATACTTGGCGTAAAGAAGGTAAGATGGCTTTATTGGTTATTTATGTAGATGACATAATAACAGCAAGTAATGATATCGAAAAATTAAATGAAATTATAAATCATTTAAGTAAAGTTTTTAAGATGACAATACTGGGAGAACCAAGAAAATTTCTAGGAATGGAAATTCAAAGAAATCGCCAAGAAAATCAAATGACTATGAATCAAAGTACTTATGTTGAAAGTATTTTACAAAGATTTAATATGAAAGATTGTAAACCGCAAAACACACCAATGGTTACAAGACAATTACAAAATAGAAGCAAAAAAAGAAAATTAGAAGAAATTAAAATTGATGTACCAGAACAGAAAAAGGAATTGAAGAAAGTACCTTTTAGAGAAGCAATTGGAAGTCTTATGTACTTAGCAAACGGAACAAGACCTGATATCGCATACGCAGTAAATTATTTAGCAAGAAGACAATTAGAAGCAACAGAAAGTGATTGGTTAGATGTTAAAAGAATTTTTAGATATTTAAGAGGAACTTCGAATTTAGGATTAAAATACACTGGTACAACAAATGAATTAGAAGCTTACACAGATGCAAGTTTTAGAGATCTTTTTATATCAACATCAACAGGAGGATACGTCACAAAATTGTTTGGTGATGTTGTATGTTGGAGAAGTCACAAACAAAATTATGCTTCATTATCTACGTAACAAGCTGAATATCTGGCAATGAGTGATGCTTGTCAAGAATTAATTTCTTTAGACAAAGCTACAAGGTACATAATTGGACGAACTTTATTTCCAACAACAATTTGGTGTGACAATAAATCAGCAGGTGATTGTACAAAGAAAGAAGGCAATCATAAATTAAAGATGTTTGATGAAAGTTTAGATGAAATAAAAGAAAATTTATTTGAAAGAGAAAGGAGTGGTAGTAGAAAACATATGGCTGATACACATGGTGATTTTATTAAACAATGTGTAATTGTAAACAAGATGAAAATATTATGGATTAATACAAAAGAAATTATTGCTGACATTATGACTAAACCTTTACCAAATGAACCTTTTAGATATTTAAGAGGAAAATTATTAGATTAATACATTAATTATTATTTTTACTGTACTTTACTAATTTCAAAAATTTTAATTATATTACAGCAAAGAAAAAAGACTAGTTATGATGAATAAAAAAGAAGATATGATGAAGTGAGGGAGTGTTAGAAGTACTTCATCAAATCATATTTATATTCATCTGCGCCATCTATATTTAGTTGAGGAGCCGAGAGGCGGTCTGGTCGTTTTTTTTAAAAAGTGTTGATACGCGTCACTTGGTTACCTCTGTATTATTATTATTATTTATCTTTACTTTTGTTTCTGTTCTCAGAGAGTTAACATCTCTTATTATTTTTCTCTTACTGATTATTATATTTTTCATACGTATAAATAAATTAGAAGAATTAGATTGTTATTAGAAGATTAAAGACAAAATAAAGATTTAATAAAGTTTAGAATAAAAGTGTTTATTATTTAATAGTCTGTAATAAATAAAATATAAAACTAACAGAAGTTTATTACTTACGGGCGACATACATCTTCAAAAATCTCCTTCAAACTATCATTTGTTTCTCGGCTTCTTTTTTCCATGATTTCCAATAAATCAGACCACAAGCCTTTATGCAAATCAGGCAAATGATCATGTTTATTTTTTACAAAATAATCTTCATTTTCTTCCAAATCTAAACAATCTTCAATCTCCCCAATAGGTATGGAAAAATTTAAGTAAGCATCACAGCCACACTTTATTTTGGAGCATCTAAATATGTGGACACTTTGAACATCACGTGCGTATGTATACCCATAGTGGAAAAGCACTTTGGAACCTCTTTTTTTACCCGCAATAATCTTCATGTCACAAAAATAGAAAAAAAATTTTAAAAACTTTATTTTTTAGAAAAAATAATTTCTAATATTATTTTATAAATGATTTTATTTTTATTGTACGGCACTTTTTTACTATTTTATTAATTCATTATAAAATAAATGATTGATTTTAAACATAAAATAAATGATTGATTTTAAACATAAAATAAATGATTGAGAGAGTAATGTTATAAAAAAATTATAAACAGTAATAACTGCCGATCGTTGTCATAGCAAACAATTACCAATTTTTTTTTCATTTCGAAATTTAAACACAGGCTATATGCACTCGCATATCTTGATTTAGCGTATGCTTTTGTTTTTTGCAATCACTTAAAAAAAAGTTGTCAATTTTGATATAAATAAACTGAATAAAGGAATGCTATAAAAAATTTTTTAATATAATTATACGAACTTAACAATTTCAATCGCATACCATAAGGTTGTATAAAAAAATTATTTTTTTAAAATCTAAGCTATTAATGTTGATTATTATCAACGTAAATTATGCTCTAAAAGTATAATAGTGACAAGAAAATTTTAATTTATCAAAACTGAATTTTTATTACACGCTTTTACGGCTGCCTAGATGGGTAACTGGAGCCATAAAAGCAGTTAAAAAATTTTTTTTTTTTTGAGAATTCGCGGAAGATTGTTGTAGAATACTTCAAGATCAAAATTTTTAAAATCATTAGGATTTCGTTGATGAAAAAAGAAACTTTAATTAAAAAAAAAAATTCTTGATAAAAATCTTTTAACCAAGTATTGTTCTTCCAGAAAATGATTAAAAGTTGAAATAAAAGAAATTTAAGTGCTTATAAAAAATTTTTGAAAATAGACGCATTGGATAACACACGGGCTAAATACAACGGTGTACAGGTGGAATTAAAATGGACTTTAGCCATGATAGAAAAAAACAATTGAAAGGTGCATGAAATATTTGATTATGTACAGGCAATTCTTGCAGAACGTTATTTACCTTGATAATAACTTGATTCATCTTTATGGAAATAATCCGTTGAACTTGTATACTTTTATCAACACTTGTAAGGAATATCGATGCAATAGTATTTAAAATGCCCATCACTGCAGTTATTACAGGTCCCATCATCATTTGTTCCAACTTATCACCTAGAATACCAATTTGTAAGGATAATAAATATTACTGAATTTATTTCGAAACTATTTTCATATAATGTAATTAGTTGAAAAAAACCTTGAATTGTAATAGCAAAAATTAAAAATAGCATAAAATATCAGTTGCCTGTAGAGGAATAATTCTCTCCGATTTAAGCTCAGATTGACTTGAAACTATTTTTTGTGTCTGTTGTTTTAAATATGATTGTTTCTGAGTTGTAGTTGCAACAGTTTACACTTATTTTTCACCAAAATTTTTTACCTTTACATGGCGTCATCCATTGATGTTGATAGATGGTTGTGATTGTATTTAAAAAAAAAAAAAAATGAATTCGAGTTAGCGTTTTTTTGTTGTTTTTCTGTTTGTTTTCATAATAAAATAATAGATAAAAAAGAAAAGAGGGGAATTCTACGGTTTCCGTGGCGCCGCCAAATGACCACGGATTCTTGTAGAACTCGACGAAATAAGACTTTTTTTAAGAATAAAATTTTTCGATATCTCGCTTAGTTTTCGAGATATCGCAATTTTAAAACTTTGGCTTTTATCTCTAATGTAATGCTAGTTTTTGTAGAACTCGACGAAATAAGACTTTTTTAAAGAATAAAATTTTTCGATATCTCGCTTAGTTTTCGAGATATCAAAAATTTCTTATGTATGTATGTATGTATGTATGTGTGTGTGTGTGTGTGTGTGTGTGAAATTCTAGCGGGGTCCAGGGGCGAAGCCCCGGTGGGGTCCAGGGGCAAAGCCCCGGTGGGGTCCAGGGGCAAAGCCCCGGTGGGGTCCAGGGGCATAGCCCCGGTGGGGTCCAGGGGCAAAGCCCCGGTGGGGTCTTAGGGGCGAAGCCCCTAGTGGGGGCCAGGGGCGAAGCCCCGGCGGGGGTTGGGGGGCGGAGCCCCCCACTTAAAACAAAGATTTTTGAATGTTACAAATGTAACATTTTTTAATTTTAGTTATAAATACAACTAAAATTAATTTTGATGATTTCGCCAAAGATAAATTAATTTATAAAACATTTTATAAAAAAATTTATCAATGCCCAGATCGCACCACGAGGAGGTATCATCAATTGCGTTCCGCACACACGAAAAAAGAGGATTAGTCAATAATTGTTTTAAGTAAAAATAATTCTATTTTTACTGAACCCAATGAATGACTCAACTCTTTTATCGCGTGTTAAATAATCATTTGTATGCTTCAAAAAAAATCATCTGGAGTTTCTTCAGATGTAGAAGCGTCATTTTCTATTGCTGCCTCAATATCCAAATCATCTACTTCTCCTCCTACATTATCATCAAGTCGAGGCCTTTTTGCTGGGGGAAGCAAAAGTGCATCTTCTTCTGATAATGTAGGTGGATCAATTGCTCTCAAAGTTAATCCTTCCTGCAATTCACCATTTACATAACCCGGATAAACTTGTTTAATATCCAAAAGGAATTGCATGATTTGAGAACCCTTGTCTTTAAACTTCATCAAAACATTTCGTCTGTACCAAAACAAAGCCATGTATTGATGAAGAAGTGTAGGTGTTCTGCGACAAACAATGCTCTTTTTCAGCAATTTGTTTTGATTCTCTAAATCATTGATGGTATTGGCCTTATCAATTTTGTTAACAAATTCTCCCTTACTATGATTTGTTTGCAAATGTACAGTATTGGAAGAGAACAATTGTTCAATTCCGTGGTACTGCTTTGCACTGTCGGTACATATTTTAGAAGTATCATTGTCAACATATTTCTTAATGTATGGCCACAATTCACTTTTGGATTTTGAATTTACTCGAAAAAAAAGACCTGTTTTATCTTCCTTGCAATACAAACCTAAAACAGTTATAGTCATTTGTTCGGTAATCCGACCCCGATTGTACTTACGTTTTGTTAAAAACGTTTCATCAATCTGGACCGTTTTACCGACACCACCAAGAATGGTATTAGTATGTGATGCGATTACTTCAGCTATTTCACGACAATAACTAAAATAATCATTTACTGTATTCCAACTTAGCTCAGAACCATCGTTATGATAACGCCAAGCTTGTAAATTATCATACACATCACTAATTTTCATTCCAGTGACGAAACAAATGACGATTGCAAGGGTTTCTCTTAACGGAATACGACATAAATTGCCATCAAAAAAAGTGTTTGTACATGGATTAATAATTTTACGACAAGATTTGGATCCTTTTTTTTTGTACCTTTTGTAGAACATCTCCATACCCATTTGAGTTTTTTGTCAACAAAATTCTCAACAGACATTGGGAGCCCGCAACATAATGGCGGAGTTGAATTGCGTGAAGGTATCAAGCCTATTTCTTCCAAAATAGAAATAGTTTGATCTTCACTAGCAATTAACTTGTTAAAAGATACAAAAAAACTAAAGTTATCCAAATCTTTATGTAATAATGGATGTTTATTACCTGACATTTTGTGATTTGCAGAAAGTTTAACTCGAAAAGAATTATAAATAGACCACTTGTTACTGATAACAGCACCATAATGAGAAAATATATCAAATATAAATATATGTAATTAAAATATCTAAAATTCCAGGAATCTCGTGTCATATTACATTCATAGTTTAAATTCCATCTCCTAGTATGACCGTGGCGGTAAATTTTTTTTGCAGCGCTTTTCTATAATAGCGGAAAAAAATTCAATTCCATTCCGCGCCAAATTTGAAAATTTTTATTTCAACACAAGCATGTTTATGCTTGTATCTCTAAAAGTATTACAGATAATGTCATTTTTGTTTGAAATTCGTTTTTTGGATGATGAATTATATCAAAATGCATTGCAAAAAAAAAAAAAAAAAAATTTTAATTTTTAATTTTTTTAAATTCGATATCTCGAAAACTAAGCGAGATATCGAAAAATTTTATTCTTAAAAAAAGTCTTATTTCGTCGAGTTCTACAAAAATCCGTGGTCATTTGGCGGCGCCACGGAAACCGTAGACTTGCCAAGTTATCTTTAACGGTTGTTTTGGAATCTATTTTTCAATTAAAAGTACTCAAAATCTTCATTGTAAAAAAAATTGTTGTTAAAATGAAAATTTTGAAAAATCGTTTGAGGGTTTAATTTTTCACAATGACTACATAAGAAAAAAATACATAGACTTAATTTTCATGATCAAGTGGAAAATGGGGGGTCCACTTGACGTGATCTTACTCATAAAAAGAGTGGTTTTCTTTAAAATTCGTTATCTTTTGAACCGGTGATCGAAAAAATTTCAACATTTCGGAAAAAGAGTTTTTTGATAGATACAAAAATATAAAAAAAAATTGAGGAAATCTAAAATTAAAATTTTTCAAACCGTCCGATTTGACGTGGAATGCCCCATATATAATATTCTCTAACTTAACTAAATACACAATTCGTTTTTCCCGCGTCCAATAAATATTTGCGCGTTTCAGTAAATCTATTTATTGTCACTGGACGCCTATTTATTCTCACAAGTAATTAATTAATAAGTAAAGGGGCATCTCTGTACATTTGGGGATTTGGTTAAATAAAATTCATTATATATACATAAGTTAAATTGAGTCTCTTTGGTAAAATTTCTTTCATCACCAGTGTCATTTAGAATAAGTTTTATTTCAGCTGCGTGTCTGGCCAGAACGAGTTGACCTACATCCTGAGATCTATTTTCCCGTTTCCGAACCAGCAATAAAATAATCTTAGATTTATAATTATATTTTACAATTTATTACTAATTAAATTAATTTATTTGGGAGAATTCATTAACTGCGATTCGTGGCTACAGGACACGACGTAGCCAGGGCCATGCGTTATAGGAAATAAGAGTAAATCTACTACTTTGGAAAAAGTATAGAAAATAGCCACTAATCTTTGAGGGGATGTTGTATGTGGTAGCAAAAGTAGATATAAGTGTGGGTGTATGTGGATATAAGATAAAACGGTATACCTCCTCCTCGTCTAAACCAACCACGAGGACAGGTACCCGCCCGTACTATCCTGGCACACGCTGTTTTCTAGACAGCGTTTTAGTGACAGGACACGTATCTCCTATCAAATTTACCAGGGGCAGAGTCAGCTTCACTAGGTTAAAAAGAGGTAACAATATTGAGCAGTAAAATCAATCGGGACTTACCTTTTGCTGAGACGACTGGTACGTGTTATTTAACTCAACGCTGCTTCGATGTCGATTACGTATTATCAAACTTAACTTAGCAATAATAATTTACTGATTGTACGTGGGATAGGAAATAAGAATAGATTTAACACCAAATATTATACAAGAACGTTAAACGACTTTATTACTAACTCAGTTCTTTAATTATTCACTAACCAAAAGCTAAAGTATATAAGTAATGTTAAGAGGTTTACGACAACGGGCAACCGTTCTGCGTAGCGCGTCAACCAAGAGTGAATTCCCTCCCAAGAAGGGGGCTCTGGTTCTCTTGCTTTCTAGTTAGCCAACCTTGCATCTTAGGGAATTCCTAGTAAAAGTTCGTACGTGCATGGCTACAGCATTGAAGCGAAGCCACTCTCAATCGCTCTGGGTCTGATCGTAAATCAAATGGTTGATTTTCCCGCTCAGAGACGGCACCACATAGGCTGAGCTGGCCTCATCTTGTACAATGAGCCAGCCGCGTATGTCCCTGCAAGGTGGACTGCAGGGCTCTGGACCACAGTCTATTCCAGAGGGTCGAGTTAAGGTCTTCTGAGGTGGAGCATTGCGCCTCCAGGGAATTGTGGCAGACTTCGCCCATCACATGGTGATGGGAGTCCATGCCCAGTGTCAGTATGACTAAGTCATACCCATTAATGCCTTTTGGTTGTCACGACGTTGGTGAGCTAAACCCAATTGAATTTTGGCGCGGGCAAAAAAGTAATCGAGGCTTGCGTAAGGCGCATCGTCACAAAGAGTAAATCGACTACTGTTACGTTCTGGCTCTAATTAAATTTAAGTAAAAATTTTAGGAAATTTTTTTTTTGAGATCTCGAATTATTTATTCGCCGCGGTGAGCGAATAAACAGTTCGATACTTCTTAGAATCATAAATAAATAATAAATTAATAAATCGTTACTTTGTTAGCGATATCATATTATTCATCACCAACAATGTAACGGAAACCTCTTGCGATAAGAGAATCGCCGTGGCTCGCGGATAGTCTAAACAGATGACGACGCATGAGACACGGGCCACGACGATTCTCTCAAAGGAAAGCTAAGATGCAACGTTAACACTTTTGATAATGTGTAATACCAAGGAGCGACAGAATCAAGTCAGTCGATCACAAAATCCGATACAGCTAAGAACTCTACACAAACCTGCCGGCTTGATCCTGTCACTCGGACTTTAAGGCAAAAATATATATCCTTACTTTATCAAATACGCACTCCTGATTGTAAACTTTGGGCGCTGATACCGGCAGCCTAAGCACTTCCTTTCCACATGCGAAAATTCATGTCGAGAAGCCGAAGGTCAGGCAAAAAGGCCCAGTTCCGCCGGATCATTCGAACGATCCACGAGGATCTCGGTCGTTCAGTTCACCAACGTCCCCGCCTAGAGATCGTTGCCAAGAAAGTCCTCCTCGATCCGTTGATATTAGTCGTTCCAAAACCGATTAACGAGTTACCAAGTTCTGGTATCATGTCGAGTGAAGTTCGTGACCCGTCGAGCTCTGGTGGTATTATCCAACAGCTGGAGTTACTCGCCCTTAAGGAGGAACCGGGCCTTCCAGGCTCGTCTCGTTCAGAGGAAGCATCAGGGGAGAACCCGGTCTTCTGACCGGCGTCAGCGGGGTTTAGCAGTCGATTCCAGCGGACATCCCATCCGTCCATCCACCCAGCGAAAGCATCCCATTCCACGACCCTCGCTACAGGTATTATTCTGAGGCCTATTTCAAGGCCACCGGTAGAGACGAAGAAGTTACTCAAAAAAGGGATTATTTGGGCCGACTTATGGAGCTCACAATCTCCACAATGGTAAGTGACTAAAACTTTTTGCATAAAATAGAGGAAGGTCAACAGCTGACGCACCTGGGGTCTATTGACACCCTAATGACGTCAACTTTGTCAATTGAAAAATATTCTGTCTGATAAATAGACAAGCAAGAATGTAACACTACTTTCACAGCTGTATGGTAAATAGCCACTGATCTTTGAGGGGATGTTGTATGCGGATGTAAGAGTGGATTTAAGAGTGGCTGTCTGTAGAAATAAAAGTAAATCAACTACTTTCAAAGATGTATAGAAAATAGCCACTGATCTTCGAGGGGATGTTAAATGTGGTGGTAAGAGTGGATATAAGAGTGGATGTATGTCTACTAAGGTGGGCCGAAAATCCGTTTTTTTTTTAATTCTCATTATTAATACAAAAAATATTGTTCATTGTACAAAAAAAAATTTTTTCAGAAAACAAAAAAAATTTTAGGTCGATATCTTAGGCTCTTTAAATCCCGACAAAGTTAGAAGTTGATTAAAAATTTTTCTACATCTTACTTTGATCAGAAATTCTATTATCTACAAAATAGGTCCTTCAAGAAAACTACCTAAAGTTGATAGTTACTGAGATAATTGCAATTTTGTTACAAAAAATATAATTTTTCAAGATATTATGACTTTTTCAGGGTACAATATCAATTTTATCACATAAATTTTATGGGGAATTAAATTTCTTACAAAATTGGCCTTCTAATATAAACTTGAAATTTACAGTTGTTCAGAAACTAGCAGTTTTATGTTATGTAATTGAAAAGTCAAACGTTCATTGAAGAAAAAATGTTTTTTAATTTCGATCGTAACTAAAATTTTTTTTAATAATTGAGAACATAGATTAATGAATTTCGGTAAAAGGGATGATGTCTTCTATTCTGAAAGTCAACCCCCATACCAATTGTCAAAGATACATCAACCCTTCTAAAATAATTCTCCTACTCACTTACGCCCCAATAAAAGAATTATTTTGAGGCTTTAATGCATTCAGAAAGATTATCTGATGAATCTCGTTTTTTTCAGGATCCAGAAGTCACCTTGCACTAACCCCTATGAAAAATAATACTTTAACTCACATACACCCTGATAAAAAAATTATTTCGGAGCTTCAATGCATTTAAAAAAATTATCTGATAAATCTCGATCTTGTCTCAGGATTCGAAAGCCACTCCCTCATCCACCCTTTCATAAAATAATTATTCTACTCACATACTCACCAACAAAAACATTATGTTGAGGCTTGAATGCTTTCCAAAAATAATTTCGAGAATCTCGGTCATGTTTTATGATCTGGAAGTCACCCTCACAATAACTCGTAGTTTAAATATTTCTTTAACTCACAACTTCTCTACTAAAAAAATATTTTTAGGCGGTTTTTAATCCAAAACAGTCTTGTGTGACATTTGTGTTATTATTTAGAGTCTTGGCGTTATCTCTGCATTAATATTCGTATGAATTACATTCAAATTTTTTACTCTTTATTATTCTATTAAACAAGAACTTAGATTAAACATTTTTTCTACAGGCTTAATTATAATTCTTAGTTTTTAGGTAGATTTTTTTAAAACTCTAACTATTGTATTTGTCCTCATGGTCGATTTTTCAAGAAATTTCGTCATAAACTATCATAATTAGTTGAGTTGAGTTCAAAAATACCATTCGTTAAAAAATTCATATATATATATATACATATATATATATATATATATATATATACATACATATATATATATATATATATATACATATATATATACATATATATTTATGTAATAGAACTGACTTTTGAGGACACGATTGCGTCTACAATCCTTATCCGATCTTAATGAAACTTTCTACACTAATTTTATGTGTAATTACTACGGTTAAGTTCGACGATGGGCTGAACCGATCGATTAGTTTAGAAGTTATGGCTGTTTGAAATTTTTACGATTTTTCGAAAAAACCAGTTTTAAATCACTTTTAAAGTCCAAATAACTTTAAAACTAAAACTCATAGATAATTTCTGTAAAAAGTATTTTAAAGCTTGACTAATAGGCTTTAATTCGTGACCTTAAACTTTATGTTTAGACCATTTCTTCCAATAATTTTCTAACCTTGAAAATTTTAATAGAATCGAAAAATGTTGAAAATATTGTTTTTATTCCACACAATTTATGCTTATCCCATTAAACTCCAGTTTCGTCAGTTGTATTTTATTGTACTCAAAATAACCTATATATTTCAGTGCTATTTTATATTTTCAAAGTATTTCTTTAATTATTTATGATGTATCAAATGTACCTCCAATCCTGATGATTATCACTGGTCTTGTCATTACGATAGCGCCCACACTTCTTATCGGATCTCAATGAAATTTTTCTCACTTATTCTATAGGCGATTATGGTGATCAATTTTGAAGATGGGCTGAATCGTTCGAATAGTTTTGAAATTATGGCTGTTTGAAATTTTCATGATTTTTCGTAAAAATCAGATTTTAATGACTACTAAAGCTTATATAACTTCAAAACTAATATTCATAGACAATTTCCGTAAGAAGTATCTGAAAGCTCGTCTAATAATCTTTAATTTATGACCTTAAGGTTTATGTTTTGACTATTTCGTCTAATAATTTGATAGCCTTGAAAATTTTAATGGAATCAAAAAATGTTGAAAATATAGTTTTCATACCACATAACTTATGCATTTCCCATTATAAAACAATTTCGTTACGTGTATCTTATTGTGAACAAAATAACCTGTAAATTTCACCGCTATTTCATATTTTAAAAGTATTTCTCTTGTGATTTATGATGTTCCAATCGTACCTGTACGTCCTATAATTATAACTGGTCTTGCCATTGTAACAGCGATTACAATTATAATCTAATACTAATTAAATTTCTAATACTTCATTCATGTGAAGGTTAGTTTGGTACATTACCTATATAATGTTATGTCAAATCAATTATCTGAAGTTCTCTATCGAAAATAATCGTTGTTTTTTTTTACCCTCACTCTTAGAAAGTGAGTTTGATTTATGTCATGACTATACACTAACATATATCACAAGATATGTATGTATAAAACTAACTTTTTATATCGATTAATTAAAAAATCTACCTTCCATTTCGGCTACCGAATGGCCTTTTTTTTGATGTTCTAGAGACATCCATAAATAGTTATCATTTTTCTAACTTTTAGATTTCTTTTAAGTGACCTTAACATAAAGTTATCAAAATGATAACATTTTTCTGAGCTCTTAAAGGTAACATTTTTTGGATAACATTATGCCATCTTTTTGACATTGATGCCGGACGGGTTATATTGGTGCAACGTCGTCAAAGAGACGAAGGCCTATTGTGGTACGAGTTGGCGTCATTTCTTTATTTGCTGAGAAGATGACACGAATTGGAGTTCGTGGAGTTTGCTGAAGTTTGATAACCTCCGGTTAGTCCTTGATTTGGATGGACTTTGGTTTGGAGTCTAAGGTACATCTGGTTTTTTTTAATGTTTTGTTGTTCCTCGACTGGCTGCTTGTTGTTCTTGTAGGTAAAGCAGCGTTTCTTGCTTCAGCATAAGCAACATTTGAAGATGATTGGAATGACGAGAATAACACTCAAGACGACTAGGGTGGACATATTTTCCGCCATCATGATTCGATGTATATTATCTTCTTGATGATGTAGCGATATTTCAGATATCCGGTTTTCTGTTTCCTCCAATCCTGATCTCCAGGGTTGGAATTTGTCCACCTTATTTAACGGGTTGATGTTCTTTTGAAAAGGAATCTAGATACTTTGGACTATGACAGAGTGTTTAGCTTGCCAAGTCTGGCTGCACCTAGTATTATAGACGAATATTAGGGCGCCACTGGAAGATGGACTCGGCCTTCCAGAACCGGATGTTGTAGTGTTTTAATTTGAATTAATTAAATTAATTAATTTAATTTCTCAAAGTCATTTGTAATATTTCGTGAAAGAGGTAAGGAAGTGTGAAATTAGGCTGAAATAATGTTTATCAAAATTTTATTCGATTTAAGTATGAAAAATGTAGAGAATACGCAAAAGGATTCTGCTGTAGATGTGGTTAATTCAATAACTAAAAATTAACTCAAAATTACAAATTATCAATTAGATGTTTTATTAACAATATGTACACTTGAAAACCTGTGAGAAAAATACTTAAGAGCGAATGCAACTAGATACATACGCGATAGCGAATGCAACGAATGTAAGTTCGCGTATATTATATTTGACACGAGGTCGAGAGCGGGTAAACACGCGAAAATTAATATGTAATTAATTTAACACGAAAGACAACCGATTTATTCTCAATAAATAGCAGCCTTAGTATACAGTCTAATTATTGAGAATAATAAAGCGTAAAGGTAGCGTAGGTATATTACAAGAGTAATTTACTGAACGAAGCGGTTAGTTGGATAGCTGTATTTGTACTGAACAATTCAATATGAAGATGATGGCTTGAGCCGGCGTCTTCTTCTTCGTTGCCGCTCGATGTCGACGTGGCAGCCTTGCAGTAAGAGACGAATTTTCCCATTAGCTTAAAAGCGTGCCAACAGGAAGCAGTTGATAGCGAGCACTCTCATTGGCTGACCAACATAAAACGAATTATGTGATTGGCCAGCTTGTAGCGGGTTTTCATGGCGTCTCGATACGGCTATGAGTTATGAATTGTATGTACCGGGCCCAAATAGCGAGTGACTCGGCACTATTCTGACTTGCAGTCAGTAGCGAGTTTGGCAATTCCCGCGCGTAGCGAAAGTACACGAAGCTTGACAAAAATGATCAAGCTCGTGACTGAAAAAAGTACCTTGCTTTTATTAATTGACCTTGTAACAATAATTATACTTATGACTAACTAATGCTTATGACAAACTAATTATTTCGTCCCCTGGACGGTATCTTATGACAAACTAATTATCTCGTCCCCTGGACGGTATCTTCTGACAAACTAATTTTCTTCGTCCCCTGGACGGTATTACACCCACACACACCCACACTTATTAACATCGTCCCCTGGACGGAAAACCTTAAAATAGTCCCCTGGACATTACCTTAACCTATAACCTCGTCCCCTGGACGGAAAACTTTAAAAGCATCCCCTGGATGTGTATTATTTAAGACTAAATTTTGTTTCCTGGACTTATCACAGACACCGTTAAAATTTACTTAAATTTACTTGACTCTACTTTGTACTCAATTTTATTTTCTACTCAATGACATCATTACTTTTACTTAATACTCAACTTAATTTCTCAAAATACTATTTCACTAATAATTTTCCAATATAAAATTTTAATCCTTATTTATTTCCACTGATTTATTTAATTTAATTATTTTTATTAAGTTATTAATTTTGGGTTATTTTAATTATTAATTAATTAATTTTTCACCAATAAATTCTACTGATAATTCTTATCCACATTTGTCTTCAAAAATTAATCTATTCATTTTCATAATTATGATTATCACATATTTTATGCTCAATTTAATTTACTGGCAAAATAATCCGTTCTTACTTTTACTTCGACACAATTTTACCGCAATTTTTCTAGCGTCTTTTATTCTGACCTTACGATTTATTAATTTATACTTATTTTAAAATTACTTTAAACTTATTTTACAACTAGATTCACGACTAGAATTACGTTAAAATTAACTAGAACATACGGCCTGGGAAATGGCGTCGCGAGGCCTGAATTTACGATTTTCAAGACACGGATAATTTACTCAAAGCGGCCGACAGGCCTGGAATACTTTTATAATTAATACTGTATTCAATTTAATTTTATTTATGAACAATTGACGCGAAAATTTATTTTATTCCAGCCGAGAGGCCTCGAATATAATAAATTGAGAGTTACAACAAGATGGCGGATGCGCGGCAAAAGATTCGACAGAAAGTTCGAGAATACGAGACGCGTGATTGAACTAGCCGACAGGCCTTGAACTATTAATATAATTTTATTGAACCCGCGGAATGATACTAAGTAATTTATTTACAATTAATTCGGCCCTCTAATAATTATGAGAGGCCTTAATTAATTATAAATTTTACCTTGACTAATTATTAGGGTGTTCCATTCAAAACGATTATTTTTTTTTTTTAGCGGACACGAGGAAATTTTGTTATTTATGTTAAAAGAAAAATTCCCTGAAAATTTAAGCTCTTAATTTTATTAATTTTAAGTACTTCCTATCGAACATCAAGGTTTTCCCATTTAAAAAGCATGTAAATCGAATAACTTTTCTTTAAAATTACCATGACTTAGCCCGATTTTGAGCTATCGTTCTGAAACCAGTTTTTATTTGTAGAGTATTTGTTGCTTTTTAAAAGTGTATACGATGGTTTTGGTTTAGCTCGATCCACGTCGATTTTATCAGCTCCGAAAGACAAATTTTCACTTTTTTCATTTATTTTTGTTAATTGTTAAGAAATGGTTTATCTCACAACAAATATGCATAAGACCAATCTTGTAGGAAATTTTACACTCTACAAAATTGCTTATGACACTTATATTGCTAAAGTCCACTGTTCATGAGATATATGAAATTTGACATTTTACAAAAAAAAAGATTAGTACCATAGTAAGCTAACAATTTTTTTATTGTAAAATGTTAAAATGCATGTATCTCATGAACAGTGGACTTTAGCAATATAAGTGTCTTAAGCAATTTTGTAGAGCATAAAATTTCCTACAAGATTGGTCCTATGCATATTTGTTGTGAGATAAACCATTTCTTCACAATTAACAAAAATAAATGAAAAAAGTGAAAATTTGTCTTTCGGAACTGATAAAATCGACGTGGATCGAGTTAGACCAAAACCGTCGTATACACTTTTAAAAAGCAACAGAAACTTTACAAATAAAAACTGGTTTCAAAACGATAGCTCAAAATCGGGCTAAGTTATAGTAATCTTAAAGAAAAGTTATTCGATTTACATCTTTTTAAATGGGAAAACTTTGATGTTCGATAGGAAGTACTTAAAATTAAAATTAAGAGCTGAAATTTTCAGGGAATTTTTCTTTTAACATAAATAACAAAATTTTCTTGTGTCCGCTAAAAAAAAAAAATGTTCGTATTAAATGGAACACCCTACTAATTATACAGAAGCAACTCGGCGTAGTATTGCTGGTCCTCCTGGAAGTTTTCCTCAACTCCGATCTCTCTCTCTATATCCGCTCTTTCTACTCTTCTCGCTCTCTCTCTCTCTGCTCTCCTCAATCTCTCTCTCGCCCCGATTCTTTTAATTATGACTGATAACCTGTCAATGAACAGTACGCATTAGACAATATAATTAATTATTGCTTAGAGTAATTATCGGCCCTGAGGCCTTATAATCAATTTACAAGTTAAATTAAATAATTAATTATCGCCTCGTTCTACGTGAAGCGGACGTAGACTTAGATATTTACCTTTATTCAACTGCGTCTGGTCAGTTTCGCTGTCTGGGCAACTGTTGAATTCACGTTCCGCAGTCCATTATATGGTTTCACTCCCGTTCACTAGTCCGGAAACCTATTCCCACTATCTTAGACTAAGGAAATGACGAACGGCGGGCCTTAGTGATCCATGCGACACTCGGTGACTAGTCGCAACACTAACTCGCAACTTACGAGGTCATTGGCCGGTTATCGGCGGGAACGAAATTAAAATTCAAACTAATTCATTAATCATACTAATTATTTTACCCTGTTACAGGAATTAGCTGTTGAATTTGATGACAGTGCTCCTAAGGTCAAGGTTAATTTTGGCGAAGTAATATTCAGCTGAGTAATCGCTTCATCTATGCTTTTGATTATGTATTTTCCGTCTTTAATTTCACATCTAACCTGAATGAGGACCATTCCTGTTCCGTTGTCATAAAACTCCTTTTTTTCTGGGTCTTAGCACTTGAAGCTCAACTTTTTTTCCTGACAAGTAGAATACGCCTAAGAATTTGGTTCATTGAGATTTCTCCACGTGATTTTGCACTTGGGGATAATGTGGATGTTGCAGGTTCTTGAGATATCTTCAGTCGATTACAAATAAGTCCATTTCGCAATCAACTTCTTCTGGAACTTCCGTGGACTGGAATGGAATATTAGAGTAACAAGACAAATTATCTTCGATATTCTTGCATTTTTAATATATGCAGAGTCTGCCATGTAAAATTTTTGCAGACCTGGATCTGTAATCATGAACTTTTTCGATGGTAGTATCGTCAGCGCTTGAAGTTTTCCATTTAGATTTTCTGGCTTCAGCAACGGTCTCATTTTGTATGACAATAGTTGAATCTTGTGGAACAGATGCAAGGTTATTATAATAAGTAGGTAACCTTTTGCCCTCACTAATTTTACTGTCGACACTGCTGACAAGGTTGAGATGTTTATCCTGTCAATTGGCTGAGGTGGATTCAAATTAGGATGCTTCCTCATAATGTCGACAGTTGCTTGGTAAAGTTGATTTGGTGATATGGCTTGTGGAGAGAGTCTGCCTGCCTTGGCTTCTTCGATGATTGTTTCAGCTTCCCTTAGGACTCGAAGAAGGTTACTCTCAATCTCCTGGTGCTCATCCCCCAGCATTAGGACTTTCATCACATATGCGAGTCTTCCCAGAGAGTCCTGGGTTGAGTTCATAAATGCTTAAGTAGCACCTGCGAGGTTGTTCAGATTGAATTGCATTTGCGCCTCGCTCTGGAGGATGGTATTAATTTTACTCTTAACGATGTAAGTGGCATTCTGTACTAGGTGCACCATTTCTGCATTATTTTGATACAATTTGTTGATTTTTTTGGTATTATGTTCTTTTTCAACATAATCCATTGTTCGAAACAGTTTTCGGGAAATTGTACCCACAAATCCGAATCATGAAACTCGTTGGTTATGGTCATAAGGCAGAGTTGAAAATTTTGTTTCCGCGAGGAGCTGTTCCAAGTGAATTTTAGTTTGGTTTATTGCGGTTTGTAGCTCGGTTATCAGGTCGATTTTGAAGTAGTGCATGCAGGACTCTGCTCCGATAACCTTAGCACAACCTAGCATGGTTGAGTGTAAATGGTCCCACTCAAAAGGATACATATCGACTAACCCTTGGACGGTAATGGAAGAAATAATGCACCAGTTTTCTTCTACCAGGTAAATCTTTTTTAAGTTGGTCGTACAATAGCCCTAAGATGTCCACCAATCGCTGGATGGTCATGACGTCTTTGGATTAGCTCCCCTCGGCGACGATGATCAAGAATATCAATAATCGTCTCATGGTAGTAAGAGGTTCGTGGATCTGAAACAGAAAACTGTAGAAAGGTTGAGCCTTTTGGTTGAAAGCAGGATTAGCTTTGTTAGGTTTGACCACTCTACGGTTCCTTTTGTCGTTCAGGTAAATAAGACTCCCAAGTACGTTAATCTCGACCATTGCATAGGGCCCGGTATAATAAACATCGAGTTTATTTTTCCGTAGTTCTTTTAAAACATGAATGAAATGACCCACCTTGAAGGTTTTAGCGTGACTATGTCGATTGTAAAGAATTTTCGAATCCTGTTTTGCCTTATTAAGATAATCAGCAGCGACTTCTCTGACTTCTGACAATCTTCCCATAAGCTCAGTGAAATAATCGGAATATGTTTTGATTCTCGAATAATCAGAGAATTGGGTTGGAAACCAAGCTCTTCAACCAAACATCAACTTAAATGAAGTGAACTTGGTAGAAGTATGCACATTGGTATTGTAACTCAACGCCGCAAAATCCACGGACCGATTTCAGTTTGGGTACTTACCCGAAATTACTCGTAAGAAGTCTATCAATGCTTGATGTCTCCTTTACAAAGATACATTCGACTGGGGGTAATAGCCCGACGTTGTTAATCTTTGAATTTTCTGAGCTATCACGAGCTGTTGTATTATTTTGGAGGTAAAAGAAGTACTTTTATCTAAAAGGATAACCCTCTGACATTCGGAGTAGCACATACATCGATCAATAAGGGCTTCTGCCACTGTTGTCAATCGAATATCAGGTGTTCGGATCGCGGTTACGGCTTTCGAAAAGTTATCCTAAATCGTCAGGATGTGCCCGTGAAAAAATTTTCTGATCAAGCCTTGTATGACCTGATATGGCCATATCAAAAAATTTGATATATTCATATCCGACCTGATATGATCTGATATGCCCATATATAAATTTTAATATATTCTGATACAGTCTGATATAAAAATTGGCCATATCAAGCCATATCAACGTGATATGTCCATATCAACTTGATATGTCGATATCAGATTTGATATGTCTTGATTTGACTTGATATGCTTGTATATAATTTTTTTCATGTGTCCTGATATAACCTGATATAACTTGATAAGGGTATATATATCTCAATATGCTTGTGATTAAAAATCTTGATCAAGTTTGATATGGCTTGAGATGCCCTGATATGGGCACATAAATTAGTTTTATCGAGTTTTCTGTACACATACGTTTGGTAAAATAATTTAGAAATGACCAAATAACGTAACATTGTTCGGAAAAACCGATTTCATAATGATTCATAAAGTCTTATGAAGTCGGTTAAATATTTCAATTTATCACATTTATAAATAGTATAAAGTATACAAGCTTTGTTGAAAAATATTCCCGATAAGCTAACGAGATCAATTTTTAAATATCTCAGAGAATTTCAAATTTTTGTAATGAATTTAAATACAAAAAATTGATATTTTAAATTGAAAATGTTTAAGTAACCGGAGAAAAATGTTGGCTCGAAACCTACCAATTTTTATTATGCTGCCGAACAATTTTGAAACAGAAAGGGAAGCATCCAAAGAATTATTATGCTCATACGAAAAATTATTATGCTGTATCACTATACTTACGACGCGCAAGAAACTTATCGATGAGATGTAATTACAATTACTTTCATACATTTTAATAATTATGATGCGGCATAGTAATTTTTTGTATGAGCATAATAATTTTTCGTACGAGCATAATAATCTTTCGTATGAGCATAATAACTTTTTGCATGCTTCACTTCCTGTTTCAAGTTTGGTCGACAGCATAATAAAAATTGGTAGGTTTCGAGCCAACATTTTTCTCCATGTAAGTTTAAAAATCTTTAACTTTTTTTTTTTCTTTTACCAAAAGAAGTAGTTCTTGCCCCGTTACTGGTGGGTATACCGTTAATGGTCCCGTTACTCTATAAACAATAACAATTGAATAAAATACTAGTAACCAAATCAATCATTTATCTGATGTCTTTAATTTTCTTAGTTTTATTTTTATCCAAATAGATATAATCAACCTTACATTTCAAGTTTGTGAGTTGGCAGAGTGGTTAATAGATCAGACTTTAAATCAGAAGTAGTCAGGTTCGAACCCATGACCTGACTGGATTTTTTTTTCTTTTTTTTTTCTTTTTTTTCATGACAATTATTGCATATACAACTTTACAAAGTTATACACAATTTTATAAAATTATCTATAAATTTAGTTCCCGAGATAACAATGTTAATCTCACTATATATAGTCTGATATGTCCATATCAGAACATATCAAATCTTATCTGTACATATATTGTTTGATATGGCCAATTTCCATATCAGGCCTGATATGAACCGCCCAAATCAGGGCATATCAGGCCATATCAGAAAATTTTTTCACGGGTGGATATTTCCACTCTTAGTTATAGGAAGTGATCCAACAATGTCAATGGAGATTTTCTCAAAGGGCTCGAAGGGAGTGTCGGTTATCATCATTGGTTGTCTTGCTTTAATTCGCGTGAGTTCGCTCTTCTGGCAAATTTCGCATTTTCGGAAGAACCTGTAGATCCTAATCTTCATGCCAGTGCAATAAGTGAATATTCACTAATTCTGAATGCCAAATTAAACCACTTCTTGGAGATAGCGGTTCGATTTACACTTGGAAATAGTGAATATTCACTTATTTTTACTAAATTCATGTTTGGAGAGAACGCATTGGGATTTGGCAAGGAATATCTTCTAAACGGTTAGAGAAATCAAGTAAACATTTTAGACCTTTCTTTTAGAGCGTTAAATTTCCTACGAAACCACGTCACACTCAATTATCAATAATTGTTTTTCAATAATGTAGAAAATTATTGTAAAAAAATTTTTTTATGACAAATTTTTTAAACTTTGATCTCAAAAATCTTTCAAATGGTAAAAGTTGTCGCTTGATCATACTGATCCTTTTTTGTAGAGCATTCAATTTCCTATAAAAACATGTATGATGATTTGGTTAAAGCATCAATGAATAATGAGATATGGTCTTTGATATAACGGACTAAAGAAAAAATGGAAAACTATGATAAGGAGGATCTTCTTATTAACATTAAGAGCTCAAATTTGGTAAGCATTTTCTAGAGGTGCCTGAAAACCGACTTTTCAATCTCAGAAGTTAAAAAAAAAATATCCGATTTTTTTTAATCATCCCAGTGTATTTCTACTTGAATCACCGTGGGTTTCTCAGACTGGCCGATTTTTGAGCGATCTGCATGAGGAGAAGTTTCTAACCTCATTGCACGGTCGTTTGTAGAGTTTCGGTTTGGTGATCCGGGTTGCTGGCTTTCGTTCAGCAATGTTTCTTCATTATCGTTAATTTTTGGAGTCGATTCCCCCGTTCGCTTAGGAGTTTCCAAGTGTCCCATACTGGATGAAGTTGCTGGAAGATCTTTGACGTTCAAAGTTTGGCAAGTAGAAGGCCTCGCGATAATTGTGGATGTTCTGTTATTTGAATCTTCTGTATCTTTCTCATCGTTGAAGGAAGTTTATTCAAGTTTTTAAAACCCACCATTAACTTTCTGTGCGATCATTGGTTTCTAAAATATCGATAATCAAAGTCAAAAGGATCCTTCTCCATTTGAAGACCGATATCTCAGCGAGAAGTGTAGGTGTCAAGGCCCATAAACAACGAAATTAAAGCTGAATAATGGAAGTATCCGATCCTTATAGTGGTTAAGCTCAAATAATTTTTCCCATGTCCGTAGACCAAAAATAAAATATTAAAAAAATTTGAAAATTTTTTTGTCACTGGTTTTTCTAAGACTTTCAAAAACCGCTGACGCTACAAATTTTGAAGTTATAATCCAAACAGTAGACACTTGGAGCTACAATTACCTTTATTTTATCTCTTGTACGAAAATCACCCAAAAATTTGGAATTTTTTTTTGATCCTTTAATTTTTTCCATTAGTTTAAAATTATTTATTTATTATCCTATTATTAATTAAATTTTAAGTAAACAAATTAAAATTTCATTAATTTCTCGGTAAAAAAATCAAGTTCTTTTTCATCGGTTACATGTGTTATTTATTAAAGTTTAAGATCCCTGAAAAAAATCTCTCCGCTAGCGATTAGTTTCAACAATATGAATCTATTTATTACCTCGCGCAGGGTGTCGGGCGCTCTCAATACAGTGCGCGACCGAGCGTCTCAGGCTGTATTGCAGCTTCAGTCAGTCATAATTAAAATAACAATTATAAATATTGTTATTTAACAAATTTTTTTATTTGAACATTATCATGAACAATGCGATAAACTAATTTTTTATTATTAAACTGAAAAAGAGAAAAGTAACTAATAATTAATAAATAAATTATTTCTTAGTTGATAATTACGGACAACTAACTAATCGTGAAACTTTATTATTAGTTAGTTTTCTTTGATTCATCATGAAAAATTATTTTATCGTATTATATATGAAATTCTTTGAAAAAATAAAATTCATTTAATAATATTCTTAGGTTTTTAATATTTTCGAGTTTAATTATTAGTTAGTTTAGTTAGTTTTTCTTAGTATTATTAAATAACAAATAATTAATTTATTAATTATTATAGTAAATAATAATTTCTGAATTATTGTTAACTAATAATTAAGTTTAATTATGAGATAGTTTCTCCTGTTTCAGTTTACACTAAAAAAAAAAAACCACTGTATTCGAGAATTTGCGTGTTTGTATCCTCCCGAAAAAATTATTTGCTTAATGATAGTCAAAATTTACTCCAACCAAGAATATTTTCTTAAAATAAGTATACAAATTCTTAAATCGAAAAAATATTACTCGGTTCGAGTATATTTTTACTATGACTAAACAAATATTTACTCGGAAAAATAAAAACACGCATACACTTAAATACACTTTTTTCCAGCGTAATGATATATATAGATATAATATATATAATAAATGTTTTATTCCCAACAAATAGGGATACAGTTAGCGGACCCCCGTTCCGCTTACATAATAAACACCTTAACCTAACCGTAACACTAATACAAAATTCTTAAACTCTATACCTTAGCACTACTTACAAACTATTACATATTACATATTGCATCCTTTATACTTCATACTCTGGCGGGAAAAAGAAATGCCACTCGGTAAAAGAAAAACCGCCTTTTGCTTAGCCCCTCGCATACCTCCATCCATAGCACTCATACCATGACCTCCGTTTTTCTTCAACCATTCCTCTCCCTGACCCTCCTTCCTCATTTCCTGCCATCCCTTTTCCGTCCCGAAACCAGAGCAAACCTCCCACACATGTTCCCACCTTTCCTCCCCACTATCACAAATACAACACCTTCTCTTATCCCTACTCTCCCAATATCTCCCTCCCCTAAGCTCGTCTCCCAACCTAAACCTTGCCACTCTACTCCATCTTTCCTATTTCTACCCTTTCTTCAAGTATCCCGGTACCCCTTTCCCCTTCCAAAATCTATAATCCCTATCACTTCTTGACTCCATTATCCTAGTTCACCTCTCGCTCTCCTGCTTAACCCTTTCCAGCCTTACCAGATGCTCCCCCCTCATCCTACCTTTTTCCCATTTCTCCTCCACCCCCTTCAACTCCCATCCCCTATCGTCAAAAAATTCTCTCCTCTCTGCTTTCCACCCAGTGAGACCTCTTCCCGCCGTAACCCTTTTCCTCACTTCCATCCTACATCTCCACGCAAGCTTTCCTCCTTTCCCTTCATCCAACCTTTTTTCGTACCCCCACGCCCTCATTCCTGCACGTCCCTCCAATATATCTCTTTGTAGCTCCTCTCTCACCAAGTACCCTGCAACCCTCCTCGAAACCCCCAAAACCCATCTTAAATACCTATCCTGCATTCTTTCCACTTTCTCCCTTCTCTTCCACCCCCAGATTTCCACCCCATAACTAACCACCGACCACACCATCTTATCAAATAGCCATATTCTTCTCTCCCAGTCCTTCCCAAACTTCCTTTTACCTATACCCCACACCTGTCCTAAAATTCTCGCTCCTGTCCTAACCCTTTCCTTTACGGGTTCACTCTGATCCCCATTTGCCGTCATTATATATCCTAGATAGTTGTACCTGTCTACCTCCTCGATCTGATTCCCCCTCCAGTTCCAAAAAATTTTCCGTTTCCTCCCCCCCCCTACTCTACATCTCATTATTTTTGTTCTTCCCATGTTAACGTCTAACCCTTTCCTATCCACATACCTTTCTAGTGTCCTGATCATCTCTTTCATTTCATCCTCATCCTTTGGCAGCAGAGCCACATCGTCCGCGTATGCCAGTGCATACACTTTCTCCCCCCCTGACAACTCCACCCCTCCCCAGCGCCCTTTTTCCAGTTCCTCCTCCAAGTCCGCCAAAAACAAAACAAACAGCAACGGGCTCAACGGACATTCCTGCCTCACCCCCTTTTCCGTCCAAAACTTTTTCCCCAACTCACGCCCTACTCTGACCCTAACCCACGTTTCCCTCAGTACCTCTTCACATCTTTCCACTAAACCTTCCCTAACCCCTCTACTTCTCATGGCCTCTATTAACTTCACTCGATCCACCGAATCAAACGCCGCTTTAAAATCTACAAACAATACTACCAACTTTCCTTTTTTCTTCGAAATCTCCCTGTTTAGCACGTAATTCAGCACGTATATATTATCCATCGTCCCTCTCCCCTCCCTAAAACTAGCCTGCCCTTCCGGAAGCAATCCTTTACCCTCTACCTCCTCTTTTAATCTGTTTTTCTAATATCCCTACGTACAAAGTGTACGCCATCTGCGTTAACGTAACCCCTCTATAGTCATCTATCTTGCCCCCATCCCACTTTTTCACAATTGGAACCACTACCCTCTCCTTCCACCTCTCTGGCCACCCCTCCCCATTCCACACCCTCTGACAAACTTTCCATAACTCTATCAATATCGTTTCCCCTCCATACTTCCACGCCTCATTTGGTATTCCGTCCTCTCCCATCGGTTTATTATCCTTGACCTTCTCACGATGTGACTTACCTCCTCTTAAGTGATATCACCCTCTTCTTCATCTACATGTTCTTTTTCTTTTCCCTTATTACTGCTACTAATGCTCCCATCTACCCCTCCCAACAGTCCAACAAAATGCGCGTCCCATTCATTCATTTTTATATTCCCATTTATTCCCTTTCTTTTCTTCTTCCTTTCGTTAACAACTCTCCAATCTGGCTTTTCGTCCTCGCACTATTTACCCACTCCTCCCATTTCTCCCTTTTCCTTTTCTTTTTTTCCTCACATAACCTACTATACTTCTTTTTCCCTTTCAGATAAACTTCCCTTTCTATTTCTCTCCTCCTAAACCTATTTAAGAGCATTCCACGGCTCCTCTTTTCCCTCCAACATTCCTCGTCCCACCACCCCGCAACCCCCTTCTTCCTCACCTTCACCTCCTCAGTTTTCTCTATCGCCTTTCTAACCTCTTTCTTTAATACTCCCCAATCCTCCTCAACACTACCTCCTTTGTTGCTCCAATTTCTAAACTCTTCCTCAAATTTTTTCGCGCCCTCTTTCGTCCAAACCCCCCTCCTAATCCCTCCCCCAGCACTTAGCTTTCGCCTCTCCCATTCACCCCTCCTCACCTCCACTCCCACCACCACAGGCAAATGGTCTGAATCCGTCCTTTCAATCACTTCCAACGTCACCACACTATCTTTTACCTTTTCATTAATCAACACGAAATTAATCACTGAGCATCCTCTCTCACCCACAAAAGTCCACTCGCCCTCCTCATCCCCCTTCACACATCCATTTGCTATCGCCTACCCCCTATCATTTATGAACTTACACAACTCCCTTCCCTCTTTATTCACAACCTTATCCTTCGAGTTTCTCATATTCAACTCATTCTCACTATCCTCACCCATTAATTCCCCCTCCCTCCCCGTCCTCACATTAAAGTCTCCCCCTATTATCACCTTTCTATCCTCATTCACTTCCTCCATCCATCTACTCATTAACTGCTTCTTCCTTTCCAAATCACCATTTACACATACCCCTACCACCCAACACCATTCCACCCCTAACTTTACCTCCCTCTCCATCTAACCCTCCGTGTCACACTTTCCTAATCTACCTACTTCGATTCCTTCTCTTACCCCCACCACCATGCCTTCTTTCGCTCTCCCCTTACCCTTCGACGCTACTGCCTCTTGTACTTCCCAATCGAAACTGTAACGGGGTAAATTTGAATTCAACGCGTTCAACTTTAGTCAAAATAAAACCTATGATACGACTTGTCGTCCGGAAGTGAAAATTCCAATTACTTGGATTTGAACTAAGTAGTAGTCCGAAGTTGAGTGGGGAGCGAGTAATTATAAACTGGGACCGGAACGAGAATCGACATTAATGACCGGAACGACCGGACCGAACGGACCTAGTCCAGTCGAAAGTAGAAGTTCAACAGCAGAAGAGACGCTATCCTACGACGCCATTACAGACGCCGACATCTAGACGCTGAATTTTATATCAGGTAAAATTAATTAATCGAGAGCTTGTGTTTTATTGTGGACCCAAGCGATAATTAAATTCAATCTTTTTATCAGATACCAGGCAGGCAGCCGGTATCTATTATAATTATTACTGATCACGTCTGAATAGCAGGTCGAAGGAGAGTACGGGCGTCGGTAAAGACTTAGAGTGAGAGCGAGGAAGCAGGAGTTGGAACAAGACGAGACAAAGGTACCTGGATGAGACCAGAAAACTACCGGACAAGACTAGAACGAGACCCGGACGAGACAAGGAAAATTCTAAACGAACACCACGACAAGGAAGAGTTGCAGTAAATTCTGTAAAGGTATTTTTATTAAATTATTTCAGGCAGGAAACTGGAAAAATTAAATAAATCCGTGGTCCTATGTTTTATATCGTCGCGTCTCAATAAATTATTCGTAAAATAAATAAATCCGGAATTAAATCGTATAAAATTAATTAATTAATAAACTCCAGGCAGGTTGCCGGAGCCATTACATAGTAAAAAATTTCCAGGCAGGTCGCCGGAAATATTCTAGAAGTTTCCAGGTAGATCGTGTAATTCACGCACCGGAACTTTCGAATCTAGTCACAAATTACTAGTCATAAAATTAATTAAGTATAAGTAAAATTAAGGAAAAGCAATTAAAATAAATAAAATTAATTATGAATATAATGAATAATAAATTGTCTCGGTAAGAGGAAAAAGGATCTGTGTTCAAGGTCACTGAATTAAATTAATTAATTAAAAGAATTAATTAGTTAATTAAAGGAAATAGTTAAGAAAATAATTGATAATTATTGTGATATTAAGGGTGCCTGAATTAGGGGTTTAGAATACATATAAAGTGTATCAGGTAAAATTGAGTTTGAAGTAAAAGTCGAGTGACCGCGCGGAAAGAAAAGATGGCGGGTCTTAGCGGCAAATGATCGTTGGGTGAACTGGGAAAAGACGAATTGGGGATAAAAGCGAAAGGAATAACAATGATAAAGAGGAATTAAGGTTAAATAATAAATTAATTAATAATTATTTATACTCTTTAAATTAATTAATTTATTAAAATTTCGGGTAAAATCTAATGTTAATGAGTTAGGTTTTAATTATTAAGTATCGTGAGGGTGAAGCGATTTTTAAACAATTGTGTGTGTGTGAGTGTGGAAATTGCCAAAGGTAGTTGGCCAGTTTTAAATAAGAAATACTGCGGGTTATAAATTGAATTAGGTTTAAGAGTAATATTGCGGGTCAAATTGAAGAAATTAGGTTTAAGGAAAATATCGCGGGTTAATTAAATATAAGGTTATAAGGTTTAAAAGGTTTAAAATAAAGGTTATAAGGTTATGAGGTTTATAAGGTTTCGAGGTTTATAAGGTCAAAAGGTTAAAAAGGTTATAAAATAAATAAATGTTTAAATTGTGAATTGAAGATATAAAATTATTTGTAAATTATCCTTCCCCATCCTTCTCTTGCAATTAAACAAATTACACCGACCCTGATGATCTAAGATCCGGCTCTGGGAGGCCGTTATCACTTCCAGTGGCGCCCTTAATAAAAAGGTAAATTAAGGACGACCAGAGTAACAGCATAGCCCTGTTTAAAAATCCTTTTTCCAAATCCCTTTAATTCCCTCCCACTTCTTTTTATCCACCCATGTCTCCATTAGAATTGCAACATCCCACCCCTTCATCCCTTCCCAGAAGTCTTTATTCTTATTCTTCAACCCCGCCACATTCCAAAAACCTATTCTATACACTCCCTTGCCCCCCTTTCTCCCCTCCCTCTCACCCCGACTTCCCCCTATTTTCTCTTTTACCCCCCTTATTCTTTTCCCTCCTGATATCCCCACCCTTCCTCCAATTCATCCCAGACTCTCATCTTATCATTCACCCACATCTTCATATAACCTACTTTCACTCTGTTTCCTTTTGCCCTTTCCTTCATCACCTCATCCATAATTAGCTTTTTCACTCTTCTTTCCTCTCTCGTAAGGTCGTCATCTATTCTGACTCTTTCCCCTTTCAATTTACTTTTTGCTACCATCACCTCCCTTTTTTTTATCTAAGTCCTCCAGTTTAATCAGAATTAGCACTTTCCCCTCCTTATCCACCCCTCCTATTTTCTTCATCGTCTTTCTTCCCCCAACTACTCCAATTTTCTCCCATACCCTTTCAATCTCCTTTCCCCAATCCTCCCCAGCCCCCATTTTCACCCCTTTCACTATGACATTCTTTCTCCTCATCTCCCTCTCTCTCTTCTCTAGCCCCAACTCTACGTTCCTAATCCTCTTATCAGTTTCTCTATCTACTCCCCCCCTCGACTTAGGGCTAGCTCCCTGATCTGTCTCCATTCCTCCCACCTCCAGTTTTTCTAATCTTTTTTCCAGTCCTTCCAGTTTCCTATTCATCTCCCTTTTTTCCTCCTCCCACATCTGTCTCAACTCAGCCCTTTCCCTCCTACTCTCCTCCCTCAAACTGTCTACCCTTTCCCCCACCTTTCCACATTCCTCCTTTATCCTACCATCTATTTCTTCTAACTTTCTCAAGATCCCTTCCATCTTCTTTCTGTCTTCTGGCGACCTTGCTAATTTTTTACTCCTTTTAAGAACCGCTTTCTCCTTTAGATCCTTTGCCAACTTTATTTCCCTTTCCACCTCCCTCTCCTTTCGTTTACCCCTCAAAACTGCCTCTGTCAAATCCCCCGCGCTTCCAACTCTACTTAAACCTAATCTTCTTAAATTCAAATTTCCCGCTCTATTACCTCCTTTACCATTCGGCATACTACCTTACCCACCACCCCCTGTCTAACCTACTGCTACTTTCTTATCTACCTATACCCCTTCCGAACTACACCACTGCACCGCTACTCTCCACCGTCGCTTTCTGTTTCTAATACTCTCCCTACCCCCCTGTCCTCTTACGACCAACCTTACTCTAACCTCCTCTCTACCACATCCACAAACGCCCTTAATCTTTGCCCTTTCACCCTTCCTACCCCAACTTTTTATATTTCCCTAACTGTCTCTTACCTTCCCCTGCTTTTTAACACCAAAAACTCCTTTGTACTCTACCTACACCCTCTGCCAACTATAAAAAACTACCACGGACCAACTAAGTACCTTTTATTACTCTGTCACCGGAAACGGAAGTCTCCTCCAGCGTAATAATAAAAAATTTTTTTATCATATTATTCATGATAATGATTTAAAGAATAAAATTTGTTTAATAACAATGTTTTTAATTGTTATTTTAATTATAACAGACTGAAAAAATTATTGTTAAAATGAAAATTTTGAGAAATCGTTTGGGAAATTGATTTTTCATAGTAACTACCTGAGAAAAAAATAAATAGCCTTAATTTTTATGATCAAGTGGAAAATCCGGGGTCCACTTGAGGTGATCTTACTTATAGCTAGTTTAGAGAAATTCTTGACATTCCGTAGCCACCCGGGGGCTAACAACGGGGAGAGCTGGGCTGCTTCTTCTTTCCCCTCATCTGTTTCAAGATTCGGCTCTGGATTTGGATTTGGTGGAGCTTGGAGTTTCGAAGATGGTCCCGGGTGATTTCCTTCGAAAATGTCATATTCAATACCTCCTGAACTACCAGGATCAGAGGTACTTACTTCGCAGTAATTTATTTTTTTATGATTTTTGGCCGTTTCCGTAGCTCGTCGCATTCGTAACAAGGATGCTATTGTATTACGAGGTTGTAGAGCACTGTTGACCGAGGGTTTGTTTTTTACTTCCCGGGTTTTGTTTCCGTTTTACAGATGCTATGGTCTCGTCGTCAGAACGAGATGTTTTCCTGAGTGGTAGCATTACTGCTTCTTTGACGGACTTCTGGTTTGATGCCTTTTCGTCTGGAGATCTACCCTTATTGTTGTAAGATAAACCTTCAGCATACTGTTCAGAGATTTTATGTCGAATGATAACTGAAAATTCGTATTCACTTAATTTAGATGTCCACTTAATCTGTCGTTCATCGACGGTTTGGCTGTCTTTCGACCAAGTTATCTGAGGGCTGCTTGTGTACAAGGTGAAGGGCTTACCATACAGATAAGGCCGAAATTGTTGCACCGCGTACAAAATTGCCACACATTCTGTTTCGTTATGAATGTATCTTGTCTCGGTTTCTTGTAAGACTCTAGACATACAGGAGACAATTTTCTCAACATTTAAGGCTGGATTCTCAGGCGTGCGATTTTCATTCTCCAGTTCTTGGCTCAAGATGCCTGAGATGCCAACATCGGAAAAACTGGTCGCTAATATGAAGGGTCGGTTGAATTCTGGATATGCGAGGAATGAGTTTTCGCATGACGCGTTGTTGATATTATCGAAAATCGCAAGATTGGAGTGATGAAATTTGTTCTTTTATTAGATGTTTGGTTACAATGACATCACTTATTCACTCTAGTTTTTCAAAATTTTTATATGGTTTATATGATAATATGATTTATCTTAGAAGATATTTTAAACAGATTTCAACGCGTCCTTTTCACACCCGAAGGGGTTTTATGCGCTAAAATTCGGCACGAGATGAGATCACTAATTCACGTGATTTGCGTCACTGTTTACTCGAACCGGATAGATCTTCGAGATCGTTTAATTGTAATTAAAGAACTATACTCTACACGATAGTTGATTATCAGCCGAGTATCTAAGTTAATTGACAATTTAATTCATTGATAAGAACCGTAATTAATAAATTAATATTCTACACGAAATAAATCAGCCGGATACCTAGATCGTTTGATAATTTAGTTGATGTGAATTTGGAAAAACCATAACTAGTAAAATAATATCCTACACGAAATTAATCAGCCAGATCTAGATACCTAGATCAGCGATGATTACTTATTGCCACGTCGGAAGATTTGTGCAATAAGATTACGAGCTATTTACGCCATTTATGCTGACCAAGTATTAAAAAATACACTTTAAACTGGGGCCCTGAGCCATGGTGCTCATTTTTTTCATAAGCTTTGTTTTAACGATTGATGGGAAATTTCTAATTATCGCCATTAGTGTAAAGTGACGACAGTTTATTATTTATTCGTTAAACTTCTTGTACATATCTTCCGACTATTCTTTGGCGCATGAAAAGGTGGAAGAGCTGACGTTGCGTTTTCGCGCGCTTTTAAAAAGAAGAGCTCAGTAATAATTATTTTAAATAATCATTAAATAAAAAAAAAATTATTTGAACATAACAGCAGCTTAGTTCTCTAATAACTCCTGAATTATAAGACACAACTCATTACCTTGAAATTCATGTTTAAGTTTACAGAATGAGTATTCATTACACTAATGAAGCTTCATTATATTCGCATAAGAAATCTACCTTCCCTGATTAAAAAAAAGTATTTGACAGGTTTAAAAAGATTGAAATTTTAGGATTTCCAGTATTTAGCAGGATTCGAAAGTATTAAAATTTTAATCCTTCTGAATCCTGTCAAATACTTTTTAATACTTTTTTTTAATCAGGGTTACCATTCCGGGTAAGGATGGACGGCTCTTTTTTTCTTAAATAATCACTTTATTGCAGCTTCAGTCAGTTATAAATAGAAAAAAAAATAATAGTACTATTGAACAAATTTAATTCTTTCAAATAATATCATGAATACAATAAAATAATTTTTAATCATAAAAATAAGACCGAAAAAGTAATTAAATAATCAAATATAAAATTCACGAAGCCATGTACTCTATATTCATTTTTTATTGTATTATTCATGATACTGTTCAAAAGAATGAAATTTGCTTAATCATAATATTTTTAATTGTTATTTTTAATTATGACTGACCGAAGCTGCAATGTAGCCTGAGATGCTCGGCCATGTGCTGTATTGAGAGCACCTGGCGCATGGTGGTAAATAAATTCATATTATTTAAACTAATCGCAAGCTGTGAAATTTCCTTTCAGAAACTTAAACTTTAATCAATAACGCATGTAACCAATAAAAAAGAACTTTATTTTTTTACTAAGAAGTCAATGAAATTTTCATTTATTTACTTAAAAGTTAATTAGTAATAGGATAATAAACAAATAAATTTAAGCTATTAATATTTTAATGAAATATAGATATTTGACAATAAATACTGAAAATCTCATTAATTTATCTTTTACGATTGATTTGAAATCTATTTCTTAATTCAAAGTACTCTAAATTTTCATTGTAAAAAAAATTGTGGTTAAAATAAAAATTTTGAAAAGTCGTTTAAGGATTAATTTTTTATAATAATTACTAAATAATGAAATACATACACTCAATTTCCATGATCAAGTGAAAAATAGGTGGTCCTCTTAACGTGCTCTTGCTCTATTAGAGGACTCTGTACTTTGTTTAGTTTACTTATATCAATATTGTAGTATTGAACGTCAGAACATCAGTAAATATTTTTATTCTCTGGTACTTTTCGATGTAAAAAAAAAGTTGTAAGTGGTCGAATCACAGGATAGAGTCAATTGTTAGTATTTCGGCTGGCCCCATAACAGTCAGCCCTAACTTTATCATAAGAAAGACCTAAAAGAGACTTCCTCTCTTCTACGCATACGTGCTACACCACTTGTCCAACTTTTCCGCAGCTAGAAAAAATACTTCTCTGAAAACACAGTGTTTATAGAAATCGTTGTTCCTTATAACCTGAACAACTCCATATTAAATGAAAATATCGCAATTTTTTATTTTAGATAAGAACCAACCCGATAAAAAACGTTTGGATCCAACCAGATATGTCTGGATCTCGTTATATCGGTGTATATCCATATACATCCAAATATTTGATCTTGCTAGATATAAGCATATATAATTATCTCTGCACAGATCTAATTATATATAAGCAGATATAGAGATGTATTAAGATTGATATTTAAGTAGATATATGCATATTCAAGCATATATAAGTATATCTGCTGTGATTCAACAATGTATAAGCAGATATAAAGATTCATATCTAAACAGATATACTTATATTCAAGCATATATAAGTACATAGAGTTATATCTGCTCAGACCTAACTGTATGTATGTGGGTATATTAGGGTGCCCCAAAAAAATCAAATATTTTTTTTTTTTAACCTGTTAAGGGCTAAAAAGTTATTCTATAATATAAAAAAAATCCCCACCAGATTTCAGCCAGATATCTCCAAAATTGAGCTATCACAAAGGAGGGCCCCCTTTCCCATTTAAAATGCACGTAAAAATTTTTCATTTTAGTTTTTCGTTATTAAGACTATGAAAAAAAATTTTTTTTTCAATTTTGCTGAACATAATTTCGTAGGAAATTAAATTCTCTACAAAAAAGTGTAAAAGGATTATGTACGTCAAACGAACTGGGAGAAAGTTACGGGGCTTCAAAGATCGACAAAAATTTAGTTTCCTTAGTTGTAAATTTTGTTTTTATTATTTTTTATTTTTATTCTATCAAAAAATTTTTTTTTCAAATTTTGACAAGCATGGTCTCGTAGAAAATTGAATTTTGAATTGAATTTCCTACAAGACCATGCTTGTCAAAATTTGAAAAAAAAATTTTTTGATAGAATAAAAATAAAAAATAATAAAAACAAAATTTAAAACTAAGGAAACTAAATTTTTGTCGATCTTTGAAGCCCCGTAACTTTCTCCTAGTTCGTTTGACGTACAGAATGCTTCAGCACTTTTTTGTAGAGAATTTAATTTCCTACGAAATTATAATCGACAAAATGGAAAAAAAATTTTTTTTCATAGTCTTAATAACGGAAAACTAAAATGAAAAATTTTTACAAGTATTTTAAATGAGAAAGGGGACCCTCCTTTGTGATAGCTCAATTTTAGAGATATCTGGCTGAAATTTGGTGAGGATTTTTTTTATAATATAGCATAACTTTTCAGGCCTTAACAGGTTAAAAAAAAAAATATTTGTTTTTTTTTTGGACACCCTAGGGTATATAGATGCAAAAAAAATCATATCCAAGCAGATGTACATATATCCAAGCATTTATGACTATATCCAAAAATGTGTGTCTATATGTAGTCATATTTGGTCAGATCCAATAATATTTAAATACAGGTAAGGCTCCTGAATCGTCGAACTGTCGGAGTTCTACTGCGAATAAGACATTAATACAGAGTTTTTTTTGTCTAATTATACACGAATATTTGAGTTACAAACGAAAATTTAAAAATATTTATTTTTACTGATTTTGATATATACGTTATTTAAATTATATACTTGATATTGTAATGAATAAATAAAGTAAATCAGTTTGATCAATGTTTCTGAAGTATTCATCTATTTTTTTTTTTTTTTTTGACTTAAATATCAATTGACTTTTCATATATGTTAATAATGATAATAGCAATAAGATCCAAGATGTGAGCAAATATTGTTTTTAGAATGATCTAAAGTATGATATATATTTATACATGCATTCATTAGAATGTAGTGAAACTTCTTTAAATATATGTGCTTAAAGCTATGTAGATTTGGTTAAAGATCAACATTTATGCAGAACTGCTTGGATGCACTTATATATTCGTGGATATAGTGAGATCTGTTTGGATCTCTTTGGATATTTTGAGATTTGTTTGGATGTCTTTTGATATTTTAAGATCTGTTTGGATATACTTAGATATAGTGAGATCTCTTCGGATATTGTCAGATCTGTTTAGATCCGCTTGGATCGCGCCGAAATTTGGATTCAATCATATAAGCTTCGATCTTAACATTTTTTATCGGGAAGTGTCTAAGAAATAAAACTTCAAAAACTTAATTGTTATTTCTGCAGTAGTTTTTCCGTGATGCGCACACAACTACAGACCTCTATCATTTTATTTATATACATTAATAATATTATAGGAAATCAAACGCTCTACAGTAAATGGCTCTTATCATTTTTTGATGAATCCATCGGTTCAAAAGTTATTTGCTCTTGGAGTAAAATTTATAGTTAATTTTGAGACCTTTTATTTTCCAGGTGAAACTCAGACATCACAAAATGTCATAGTATTGTTTCGTAGGTAATTTTATTTCTGATAAATCCTTACGGACAAAGTCTTTCGAAATTACAAATTGTTTTCTAGTTATTTTGATTTTAATGTCAAGCTCTTAAAATTAATCAAAGAATTCTTTTCTAAGAGCTTGACATTAAAATAAAAATAACTAGGAAGTTAAGCGGAAAGTCGAAAAACTTTATTCGTAATATATTATCAGGAATAAAATTACCTACAAAAAAGTATTTATAACATTTCATAATAAGTCTGATAGCTTCACCTGAAGTAAAAAGATCTCGAAATTTACTATAAATTTTACTTCAAGCTCAAATAACTTTTGAACAGCTAGATTGATCAAAAAATGATAGGAAACAATAATTAAAGACAGGAAGAAGACGATTCTTTTAAATCAGTCTAGTGTTTATGGGTCACTTCATCTCAATTCAACGACATAGTGACGGTGACCCTTTTCAATTTATTTGATTTTTCGATATGTTTTTATACGTGTAGAAAGAAGTCTTGAGCTAAATTTTTAGCTCCTTTTCTCCACCCCTTCCGGAGTTATCATTTTTGCTTTAAAAGTATGTAACGTTGACTAAATTTATGATAATTTTACGATTAGACAAGGATAGCGTATGTAGCTCCTTGTCTAACAACAGTATTTAAAATATTATTTCTCTGAGTAAAATTTATTTTATAATTTAATGGTATGCAACCCAGTGTTGCCAAATATGTAGTGATTACCCGCGTCTTTCTCTCCCCGGAGTAAATAATATAAAATAAAGAAAAAGATTATTATCATTTCATTCATTTACAATTTATATGTTATGTTGAGTTTGAATATTTGTAACTTGTATTTAAATTCCCCAGTGGATGAGTTGATAATATAATTAGAATTAAAATTTTATCATTATCATTTGGTTAGATTGAGCATATTATTATTTAATAAAAATTTATTATAAATATTTGGGGATTATAATAATCTGCTGAGTTTATTTAAATATATTTTGAATTAAATGATTTCGTAAAAGGAACCCAGTGATAGCCAATATTTATTTATTTGTTTTCTGGATATATTTTAGTGATATTTATTCCTTATTATTATTTTTATTCATTATATATTTGTTTGGTTGTCATTCCGCTTGGTGCATACATTCTCGCTCAAGATTTTGTCCCATGTTCTCTCCCCTGAATTGTTATTATTGTTGTCCGTTTTGTAGAAACGGGCTGGCGCCCTTGTGCACTAACCCAGACTGAGGAGCTGGTCCAGGCACACCAATATTTTGTTTATAATTAATTATTATTTTTAGTTATAATTATTATTATTATTTATAATTTTTATTACACTTGAGTGACCACATACGATTCCGGGTTTGTTTCACGTCTCCGTCGTAAAAATAAAAACGGTTTACGTTATACGCTCTTTTTTAAAAAAATTCAATATCAGAAACAGAAAATTTTGTAATGCTTTTTCGGCCATTATTAGTCAAAAAATTAGTTTTTGGTTCATTGAGACACTTTTAATTTTTTTCAAAAAAATTCCTAAAATTCTATGTTAAAAAAAAAAATTTTTTGAGCCATAAACCAAAATGGGCATCAAATAACTTCTAGTAAAATAAATTAAAAAACAATTTTTGAACTTCCTGCTAAGAAAATTGTAAATTTTCAAAAATTCGGGAAGATATTGTTTTTACCCCGATTTTCGAAAATCGAGTTTTCATCAGATGTCGATGTTTTGAAGTCCTAGGAAGCTATTCCAACTATTTCCAAAATAATGTCCGAGTGTATGTATGTATGTGTGTTAGTGTGTGTGTGTGTGTGTGTGTGTGTGTATGTATGTAAACTCTTTGTAACTTTTTCACTAAAGAATCGATTTGGATGGTTGAGGCAGCAATCGAAAGAGCTTGTAGGCCATCAACTTTCCTGAGAATTTTAGATCATTTGATTAATTAGGCTCGAAAGTATTTGCGAATTACGAAAAACATAAAAATTTCCTTTTAGATTTTTAGTTATTTGTCAGAAACGACTTGAACGATTGACTTCGAAATCTAATCAGCTCTAGAATTTGATAGAACGCGTCGATCACCACCTCAAATATCAAAATTGGTCAATTAGTTCAAAGGATACTAGCGTTGAAAATTTAAAGCAATAACAATTTATGTTATTTTTTCTGGATAAATCATAAAATAATGTACTAAAATGTGTCTCAAATCATACCAACTCTTCCTCTGTATGGTTTCTGTCGATCACCATATGATGTCATATAACTTATTCTTTAGCTTAAATCATATTATCAACGAAAAAATTGAAAAATTACAGTTTTGCACGACTCATGATGCGAAGCATCAGAGAGTGCTTTACGATTAAAAAATTTTCTTCGCCTCACTTCGGGAACTATTTCATTCACTATACCTTTGTTAGTTCACGAAATTAAGATATGTTGCATACTATTTTGAAGATAATTTAATGGAGATTAATTCCATACTTTTCAAAAATTTATTTAGTTCAATAATAACGGAAAAAACATCAAAATATTACAAAAAAATTTCCTGTCCGTCAAGTATGAAACCCGTAGACACGATAACTTGCGAAAAAATCCAGTAATTAAATCAAAATTAAAAAAAAAATTCTTTGAAAGATTTGTAGGTTCCCTATTGCAAATGGCTCGGTAACTCAGTGTCGTTTAATTACGATTGATAAAAGAATAAAAAAGGCTGTATAACTATATCTATATATCTATGTAAAATTAACATGGATGGTGATATATCTATACATTATACGTACATTTATTCCACCAGAGGCGCTTGCGGAAAACCGTCCTAGTACAGCTGTTTTTTTGTATTTTTTTTTTATTTACATATTTTTTTTATTATTAATCGAGATATTTTAATTAAGTTTTCTTATAATTATAGAAAAAATACTAATATAATTAAAAAAAAAAATAAAAAAACAACAAATTTTAATGAAAGAAAATTGTATATATTTTTAATTTACTCGTGCTTCCCACCATTTTTTTATTATTATTTTTCATGTTTTAATTTTATTATTTCATAATAAATGAGGATTATGAGTCATGCACTTTTGGATTTTCCAAATTTTTAATATTTCTCTCAGATATTTTATATATTACTGCTCTGATGTGATTCGAAACTTATTTAAATCTTGATTTTGAGCACTGACATCGATTTTTGCCTCAATACATTTATCTTATTGGAGATAATCGGGACTTAAATTTTAAAAACCGCTTCTTCATTAATGAATTCATTTTACACGAAAATAAATAAGTTAAGTACTTTTTTCGCAATTTATTGTATCTGTTTTTAATAAAATTAAAATATATCAACCGTTACATCGTACTATCCACATTTATTACTCCCAAATCTACTACGTTAGTATCGGTACTACTTGTTTGATATTACTTTGAGATAATATTTTAAGACTATTTGCAGAAATTACGTGATTTTAGAAAGAAAATAAATCAAAATGACAGAATAAAAATTATTTTTTAATTCTTTTTATTGCAAGTTATTGAGTGCCCATCGAGAGTTATGGCTCAAAAATTTTGTTTTTCAACATAGTATTTTGGGAATTTTTAGAAAAAATCTAAAAGTGTCTCATTGAATGAAAAACTAATTGTTTGACTAAAAATGGCCAAAAAAGCATCACAAAATTTTTTTGTTTCTGATTTTGCATTTTTTTCTGAAAGAGCGCTGAAAATCGAACATAATGATCCCCTATAACGAGAGATTATTATAACTATAGTCAAAGTTATTCCCTTTGTAAGCAAAAATGACAACCCCGGAGTGGATGGAGATAAAGAGCTTAAGATTTAGCTGAAGACTTCTTTTTACATGTATGAGAACATATTCAAAAATCAAAAAAATCCGAGAAGGTCACCGTGGCAATGTGGTTGATTTGGATGGTATGACGTTTATACACACACACACGCGCACACACACACACACACATACACAAACACACACACAGGACTACATACGAGAAATTTCTATAAAAAGGAATATAAATTTCCAATCGAATTTTCCTTAGGGATACTTTTTGTTCGCAGATATTTTTCCTACGGATATGTAGCCGTGGCGCCGTAATGATCTAGTCATAGTGTTGAATTTAATACGTATTGCTTTTGACCAACTTGGCGCTAAATAATATATGTGCACATTAAAATTACGATTGCGGAATAAAATTATAAAATTAATATTATAAATGTTTTGTCTGTGATTTATTCAAACCATAGACAACATTCACATAGCTATCAAATCACGAAATCAGTGTTGCACCTGCACCTTCAATGCATACTTTCTACGAGCTATCAGTACCACAATTTTTTCGGTATTCTTGGCTTCGTGAAAGGGATTCGACAAGGCCAAGTATCCATTCATTTTTATTAGACATGCAACTATCCATGAAAATTGTTACTATCAGATAATATTCTCTTTAAGAAAGCATAAAAAATACCTATAAGTTTTTTTTATCGAAATATTTATTCGGACTTCAGATTCTTTGTTTATTCCAGAAATATTTATTCCAGATTCTTTGTTTAAGTGAACTAGCTCTTCGATTCTTTTTATTATTTTATTGGCAATGTAATTGGTGAGCCCTATTTTGTCAGTCAGACATCTGCCCTAGTGGGTCTCTATTCTAGTCCCAAGGGGGCCTGTTGACAGTAGCCATCAGTCTTGAAAGACTTTTATAAGTTGCTGTTCATTGCCACTTTACTCATTATAACATCAGTAGTATCGATACCATTTTTTTATACTTGAGCAGGTTAAGCCTTGTTCAGTAAAATGTCACTTTTCAAGGAATTCAATAATAAATATTTTTTGAATCAATTGTATCGTTTATAATTGTTAACATTATTGAATTGGATTCGAAAAGATCAAGAAAAGCCTTAATATTCTATTTCATTGAACGAATTCCAGTTGATTAAAGGTATGATACTGTTATGTCCAGATAAATTTTTTTTTTTTATTTAATAACTATTAAAAATAATTATTGCAGAGCTCCTCTTTCCAAAGCGCGCAAAAACTCAGCGTCAGCTTTTTCACCTTGTTTATGCGACAAAGAATAGTGGGAGGATAACTGCAATAAGTTTAACGAATAATTAATAAACTGTCGTCACCTTCCACCAATGACGATAATTAAAAATTCCCCATCAATTACTAAAACAAAGCTTATAAAAAGCCTGAGTACCATGGCTCAGGGTCCCAGTTTATCTTGGATACCTTAAACTTGCGGTCCGCGAATATTCGAACGCCGAAATTTCGTGCACTCTTATTGCAGGATTCCGCCCTAGGCGTCGAAAAGTCAATAAGAGGATCTTTAATATTTTCTATATAAATCTTATTGCAGGAATCCGCTTCGGCGTCGAAAAGTCAATAAGGCAATTTAAAATTAACATCTTTTCGCAGTCAATTATTGCAGGAATTCGCCCTAGGCGTTAAAAAATCAATAATTGAATTCATTATCTATTAAATATCCTCAAAGATAGATGAATCCGGTCCGGTCGAAACAGTGACACAAATCACGTGTATTTGTGATTCCATCTCGAGCTGAGAAAATTTGCGCGTAAACCCTTCGGGTGTGATAAGGACGCATTCAAAAATATTCAAAATAATTAAAAATCTAAATAAAATATCTGTAAAGATAAACAAATTATAATAAAAACAGCTTCATAAATATTGTGAAAAAGATTCAGTGTACAAGTGAACTGTAACAAAAACATCTAATGAATATAGAGAACATTACTTCAACCTTGCGAGTTTCATTCGAGAGTAGCACATAAGTTTACATCCTATAACCCAAGCCGCGCCCATCCAACTAAATCCTACAGGAGAAAGCTGAGTGAGCTGCAACGTTCTGGAAGGACATAACCTGCCGTGCTAGAAGAAAGATTCATCGAAAGGTAGGTGAAAGATTTACAATCAATTCTTTCATAAGATATCTGGTTTAACACAAGAGCACCAGTTTCTTCGGAGACGTTTTGGGTTCTTACTTTTCGAAAGATCTACTATAAAAATAAATTATAGGAAGATAATTTCTTCCTCGTATTCTTTACTGTTGTCCGCAACCTCTATATCGCTCGTCTAAATTTTTCTATCGCTATCAAAGGGAGAAATCCCGGATAAATAATTTAAATTTAAGCGGCAGACATAACAATACGTTACAATTTTTTCCGTAAAATCATGAGTGGTCTGTCTAGCTCCTTTCGATTCGTGAAAATATTTCTTTTCAAGCGGATTTTGGGTGGTTAAACTTTAGTACTTTTAACTCTACTTATTCGTTAAGTCTTTCAACTTCTTTCTTGAAGACGCAAATCATACCAGAAGCTCATAAATTTCACGTTTCTTTATGAGCAAATACGAATATCAAATCTCAATTTGGATGGAAATAAGGTGAGATAGAAGCTCTAATTACTTTCAATCAAAAATTTATTAGGATCTTTAAACGAAATCCTTTTTATTATTTATTTGATTTACCCAATCAGGCGCCATCGCCCACAGTAATACAATAACTTTGACAATAATTAAAATTTATTTACTCACTCACTGACATGAATTAACAATCTTATGTAGAAAAATGATATAATATGAGTCTTCATAAGTCACAATTAATTTTGTTGTGCCTAGATTTGTGTACCAATATTATCTATGACGAATCAATAACATTTTATTACCATTAAACGACTATGTGTGACGCTTTACTCTCAATCATGGGCCAATTATAACTATCATATACTAAAACATTTGGAAATGTAACAATAACAATTGAATATCGCTACAAACAGTATTTCAAACTTTGTCTTATTACGGACTCGATGTAACTATTAATTATTGCAACGATTTTCGCCTATTCGACTCAACGATAAAGTTGAGTGAGATATGAGTGAAACTAGTTCATGCACTCTGCACATAGCTTAAAGCACACGAAACCGTTGATACTCTCTTTTCAAATAAGGCTGCGATACGCATATTGATAGATAATTTATATCATTCGTAAAAAATAAAGTTATGATGTGTATTATATTTAGTTTTTAGCTTAATCACTTTTGTGATATTTTCCATCAAAAAGTATAATTTCGAGCACGGAAGTGTTGGTACTATGATACTGCTTTTTCCACAAAGTACTTGGCAAAATAGATTTTAGTAAATTAACTGAAGTGCAAGATGATATTATAATCTTGAACCTTATTTTATGACGTCGAATAATATTATCTTTTCACTAATGATTGAAATATTCACATTTTCGATAAGAGTTCATTTTTCGTTACGTACTAGGAATGACTATATTCTTTTCTGATGGTAAAATATAAACAACTTATTGCTCATAAATCAGAAAGCTAAGCCTACATTTATAACGATCTAGATCACATTTTGAAACATTTTGAAAATCCCTGAATGTTTCCAGTTTATGGTACACCCTAATACTAAAATACTTATTTATACATGGCATCAGAAAATAAACATTATTTTTTTATGTATTGTATCCATTAGAAATGTAATTTGCATCAATACTATGAGAAATGTTATAACTATTTCTTATATAAACAAAAACACAAAAAAAAAAAACGGTTTTATAAATACTCAGAAATAGTTTTTTTGCAACATGAAAGCATCTATCCGTTTTCACTATATAGAATAATAATGTTATCTCCAAATTTAACATTTCTTTGTTAATTGTGTTATTAAGTCCACGTAACAGTTTTTTCATAAATATGTGTTCATCATTAAAATCGGTATTTCTTTAAAATTAGTGTTTACTAGCATTAAAAAAAATATAACCCTGTTATGCTCCTTTTATATATTTTATCATGATTACGCAACCTATAACTCCAAATTAAACTAAACTATGAATCTCACGTCGCGAAATCATTAATAGTAATATAGCTGAATAAATATAGTGAATCTTTGCCCACAGCATTTTTAATAAGCACTTTATAAGTCATTTTGGTACCAAATGAAATAAGTTTACTTGCAAGTTTATTTTTAAACATACAAAGTTTTCAAGCTATTCAAAAAAATCTCTTTTAAGTGTGATTTTTTTTTTTTTATATAGTAGAAATGAAAGTCACCTAAAAGGGATTTCTTCTTACCATCTTCGAAATTAAAGATATAAAGTAAATATTTTTTACATAATTATCAACCATAAAACCTATGTGTTTGAAAATGATCTATCTGAAATAAATTTTTATGTTGTAAATCTACAGAATTTCATCACCGTATTTCAACAAAAAATGTCTTTTATCAAATCATGAACTAAGAAATTTTAATTATTTTGTCATTCAGTGGAACATATTGAAAAGTACTTCGAACTAAATTTTTAGTTAATAATTTGTAGGTTATAGAGTTAAGTCCAAGTATTTAATGCAATAAACCCGGATGTCAAATTAAAATTATTGTCTAAAAGTAGTCACACAGAAGTCTGAAAATAGAACCAAAGGTTACTTCTCACAAATTTTTGCGTAGAAAAATTCGGCTAGGTCCAAATGCTAGTTCAGAATATATGATGATATTTTCAAATACATCGATAAACTCATTGTTGGATCGAATTTTTTTTCTAATAAGTCTAGAACGCATAACGCCTATTCCTTGTATTTGTACAGGAAAAAAATTATCCAGAAAATGAAAAGTGTCCAAAATGGACTAGTCTGAATTCTGAAGTTAGATATAAAATGAAATAATAAATCTAGAAGTGTTTTATCATCTCGACAACTGACATAAGATACTTATTCAACGATTCGAAAAAGTCTTGAGCTTACAACACGACATTTGAAAAGTTGAGACTTACTTCAAAATTCAGTGCACGGTTAAAATAAATAATGAATATATGACAAAAATGTGTGGGAATACTTTTTCAATACTTTATAAATGAGACAATTTGCTGTAATAGCTGCCTATTTTTTACATAATCATAAAGTATTGAAAAATCAATTTTACATACACACAGCCATCCACTAACTTATATATTATATATTATATTAATATATAATATAATATTATATAATATAATTATATAATATATATATTAGGGTGTTTCAGGAAAAAAAAATTTTTTTCTTATGGTCTCAAAAGTTAGTGTTAGGTATAATAAAAATCCTCCCAAGAGAGCAGCTCGAAATTTTAATTCTACTAAGAGTTCAACGAATATTTATTTTCTCATTCAAATTGCATGTAAAAAAACTTTTTTTTTGTTTTTTAAAAATAAAAGTATAAAAAAAATTTTTTTTCGAAAATCAAAGTACATAGTCTTGTAGGAAATTAAATTTTTTACAAAAAAGGTCCTGAGTATTTTCTGTGGAGTAGTTCTCTGGAGAACTAACAGAAAAAAAGTTATGAAGCTTTGAACTATATTAAATAGTCTAACTTCATGTTTTCATTATATTAAAAAGTTTTTTTAAAGAAATTTAGGTTTTTTAATCTGGACAAATATTATCTATCAATTTTTTTTTTTTTTAACACATGGGAAAAATTATCCTTACTTTCAAAATAGAACTTTGTGTTTAATTTAAAAATGCAGAAAGAAAAAAAATTTTCATTCGTGAAAAAATATTTTTCTTTCAAAATTCATACGGAAAATGAGTAAGATTTCAGAAATCTTTTTAGAACAGCTTACTGATTATACATAGTATATAGATTCCCCATATAAACATGTACACGTAATAAAATCCGGAAATTATCTTTACGTTAAGTTTTTCAATTCACTATTGTTTCAAGCTTCATAATTTTGTAACTTCCCGCTGAGAAAATTGCAAATTTTCAAAAATTCGGGAAGTTATTGGTTTCAGTCGGATTTTCGAAAATCGAATTTCTAAGAGATCTTGACGGTTTGAGGTTCTAGGAAGCTATCCTGACTAATTGTACATAATGTATGTATGTATGTACATACGTACGTACGTACTTATGTAAATATCTATAACTTTTGAACGGATGAACCGATTTTGATCATCAAGGTGCCATTCGACGCGGCTTACGATTATCTTGAAGATAGAAGAAAAAATTAAACTTGATCGGTAAGGCTCGTTCAGAGATATTCCAAAAATAAACTTTTTTCAAAAATGATTTTTCTAGATAACTTTTTATGTTCTCGATTCATTGATTCCGAAATGAACTGGGCTCTGAAGCTTCATAAGCCGCGTCAAATGCCACCTCAAACATCGAAATCGATTACTTCTTTCAAGAGAAACCGTTGTCGAAAGAATTTAAAAAAAAATTTTTTTTAGTATGTTAAAAATTTCTCAAAAACGACTCAATAAATCATTTTAAAAATCTGATCAGTTGTAGAACTCAATAAAATGTGTCGATTGCCGCCTCGAACGTCTCAATCTGTTTATTCGTTCAAGAGATATCGTTGTAGAAAAAATGGTAAAAAACGTTATTTTTCGAAAACAAAGGCATACAAAAGTATTTTCGAGCTCGAAGAGCTCGAAAATGTATCTGCAACAGTTTTTCGCGCTCAACGAGCTCGAAATAGGCGGGAAGTTTTGGAGCTAGCCCGCAGGGTTAACCGACAGACCAATTATTTTTTGTTAGATGTACGAAGAAAACACTTACGGGCTTTTTTGTAGAGAATTTAATTTGCTACAAGACCACGTACTTTGATTTTCGAAAAAAAGTTTTCTAAATACTTTTATATATAAAGAACAAAAAAAATTTTTTTTACATGTACTTCAAATGAGAAAATTAATATTGCTTGAGTTCCTAGCAGGATTGAGCTTTCAAGCTACTCTTATTTTGAAACACCCTAATATATATATATATATATATTAGGGTGCTTCAAAAAAAAACTTTATTTTTTTTTTCTGCTCTTACCCCCTGAAACGTTAGTGGTTACCGAGAAAAAAATCCTGCCAAAAGATGGGCTCTTTAGCTCAATTTTAAGAGGTCACTATTTTAATTTTAATTTCCCGTCTAAATAACATGGAAAAATTAAATCTTTCATTAAGAGTGTAATTAGTTGTAAGCTGCTCAATATTTTTCAAATACATGCATAGATCTTTAAAGTTGATTCCTTAACCTTTCCAAAACCCTATAATAAGTCAAAATTATCGCCAATTGAGTCTACCAAAAATAAAAATGAAAATTAACAATTTCATTCTGAAATACAAAATCGATACTTTTTAAATAGCTTCAATTGACGTTTCAATTATGATAATTGTGACTTATCATAAAGTTTTGGAAAGCTTGAGGGATCAGCTTTAAAGATCTATGCATGAATTTGAAAAATATTGAGCAGCTTGCAATTAGTTACACTTTTAATGAAAAAATTAATTTTTCCGTGTTATTTAGATGGGAAATTAAAATTAAAATAGCGACCTCTTCAAGTTGAGCTAGAGAGCCCATCTTTTGGCAGGATTTTTTTGTCGGTAACCACTAACGTTTTAGGAGGTAAGAGCAAAAAAACAAAAAATAAAGTTTTTTTTTGAAGCACCCTAATATATATATATATATAGTGGAGAAATGGTTCATCTCACAATAAATATGCATGGGACCAATCTTTTAGGAAATTTTATGCTCTACAAAATTGCTGATAGTACATATATTGCTAAAGTCCACTGTTCATGAGATACATGAATTTTAACATTTTACAATAAAAAAAATCTGGGCGTCGGTTGGCCCTGCGGGCCAGCCCCAAAACTTCCCGCTGTTTTCGACCTCAAAGACCTCGAAAACATTGGTGTAGATATATTTTCGAGCTCTTCGAGCTCAAAAATGCTTTCATATGCGGTTGTTATTTTACGATCTTCTCAAGCTCTAACAAGTTGCCTGTTATGCTGAAGTTTGAAAATTTAAGAATCAAGAATGGTTAATGAAGCGGTTTTTAAAATTTAATCCCTGATTATGTTCAATAAAATAAGTGTATTCAGGCAGAAATTAATGCCAGGGATTCAAATGAAGACTTAAATGAGTGTTGACTCATGTGAGATACAATCAAATATGAAATATCCGGGAAAAATATTAAAAACTACGTTTTATCGATTTTATTGTTTATATTATGATTTAAACTAAAAACCAAGTTCGATGACATTATGTATTGAAAGTAACCATATAAAGGATGAGTTAGTATGACTTCAGACATATTTTAGTAGGTTATATTATGATTTATCCAGGAAAAATAACATAAAATGTTATTCTTTTAACTTTTCAATGCCGATATCTTTCGAACTAATTGATCGATTTTGACGTTTAAGGTGGCAATCGGCGCGTTTTATTGAATTCTAGAGCTGATAAAAATTTGAAATCGATCGCATCAGTCGTTTCGAAAATATTTAGAAAAAACCGTTTTTCACCATTTCTTTCTCCCGCGATAACTCTTGAACGAATTATCCGATTTTGATGTTTGAGGTGGCAATCGACGCGTCTTATCGAATTCTAGAGCTGATAAAAATTTGAAATCGATCGCATCAGTCGTTTCGAAAATATTTAGAAAAAACCGTTTTCCACCATTTCTTTCTCCCGCGATAACTCTCGAACGAATTATCCGATTTTGATGTTTGAGGTGGCAATCGACGCGTTTTTTTGAGTACTAGAGCTAATTAGATTTTGAAGTCGATCGTATGAGTCGTTTCTGAGAAATCAATAAAAAACTAAAAAAAAAAATTTTTTTTTTTTCGTAATTCGCAGGAATTTTCGAATCTATTCGATCAAATGATCTGAAATTTTCAGGAAAGTTGATGGCCAACAAGCTCTTTCAATCGCCGCCTTAAACATCCGAATCGGTTCATTGGTTCAAAAGTTACAAAGAGTTTACATACATACACACACACACACACATACATACACACACTCGGACATCATTCCAAAAATAGTCAGAATAGCTTCCTAGGACCTCAAAACGTCGACATCTGATGAAAACTCGATTTTCGAAAATCGGGGCGAAAACAATAACTTCCCGAAATTTTCGATAATCGTCGATTTTCTTAGCGGGAAGTTAAAAATTGTTAGCTTACTATGGTACTAATCTTTTTATTGTAAAATGTTAAAATTCATATATCTCATGAACAGTGGACTTTAGCAATATAAGTGTCATAAGCAATTTTGTAGAGCGTTTAATTTCCTAAAAGATTGGTCCCATGCATATTTATTGTGAGATGAACCATTTCTTCACTATTAACAAAAATAAATGAAAAAAGTGAAAATTTGTCTTTCGGAGCCGATAAAATCAACGTGGATCGAGTTAGACCAAAATCATCGTATACACTTTTAAAAAGCAACAAATACTCTACAAATAAAAACTGGTTTCAAAACGATAGCTCAAAATCAGGCTAAGTTATAGTTATTTTAAAGAAAAGTTATTCGATTTACATGCTTTTTAAATGGGAAAACTTTCATGCTCGATAGGAAGTACTTAAAATTAAAATTAAGAGCTGAAATTCTCAGGGAATTTTTCTTTTAACATAAATAACAAAATTTTCTTGTGTCCGCTAAAAAAAAAAAAATGTTCGTTTTAAATGGAGCACCCTAATATATATAAATATTAGGAATATGCGGAACTTCTAAAAACTTCATTAAAAATAATTTGTAGGAAATAAAATTGTCTATAAAAAAGATTTCATGACATTTTTTGATAAGTCTGATAGTTTTGCTGGAAAAGTAAAAAGATCTGGAAACTTATTATAGATTTGAATTCCAGCTCTAATAACTTTTGAATGGATGGATTTATCAAAAAATGATAAGAGACCTTTTTTGTAGAGCGTTAAATTCGCTATCAGAGTATGCTATGGTTTTATTTATATGAGGTGCGAATGTCGAGTTAGAAAAATAAAAAAATAAAATATTCTTCTCTCCATTGTTATTTAAATGGGAAATGGAAAATTAGAAATAGGCACCTCTAAATATTAATATTAAGAGCTCCGCTTTTAACAGGATTCTTTTTTCACCTTCCGGCGAGTTCTCAGCCTGTTTTTTTGTTGAAAAAAAAAGTCGCCTCAAAATGGCACACCCTAATGTATATATATATATATATATATATATATATATATATATATATATATATATATATATATTAGGGTGATTCAAAAAAATCGAATATTTTTTTTTAACTTCCGACATTGAAAAGTTTTTATATTTATAAAATAAATATAAATTAATAATTGAATATATTTATTAAATATATTTAAATATTTTTATGATGAAAAAATTTAGAATTAAATTTTTAAGAACCAGTTAAAAATAGTAAGTCATGATTTTAAAGTAAAAACAAATTTAAAAACAAATTTAATAAAAGATGATTAGAAAATATTATATACTTAAAAAAAATTAAATATGCAGTAAATACCTTAACTCTCTTATAATGACCCGGGAAAAAATGATCAGACATGAACAGGCATGAGTCTTTAGGCCTGATCAGACATGAAAAATGACCATGCCTGACCAGGCCGGATCACGTATGTTCAGGTCTGATCAGGTATGTTCATGTCTGTTCATGCCCATCCGGGAAAAAAATTTATCTATAAAAAATGGCCCTATATAATTATATATAATTATGTATAACTATATTATATTATATATAATTATTGCTATAAAAATAAAAAAAAAATAAAAAATTCGGGCGTGTGCAGGATTTGAACCATGGACGTTGCGCTCGAAAGTTTAACTCGCTACTCACTGACCTAAGGGATTTAGTTGAAAAGTAAGTTTTGTATGAACATTAAGTAATAAAAATCTTATATACCCGGGAAAAAATGATCAGACCTGCTCGTGCCTGTTCATGTAAGATCAGGCCTGAAATTAGACCTGATCATGCCTGTTCATGCATGATCAGGCCTGAAATCAGACATGATAAGGCCTGATCATACCTGTCCCTGCCTGTTCATGTCTGAAGCGTTAAATACACTCAGGCCTGATCATACCTGTTCATGTCTGGTCATGTCTGGTCATACCTGTTCATGTCTCAACTGTTAAATACACTCAGGCCGGATCATACCTGTTCATGTCTGTTCATGTCTGTTCATGGCTGTTCATGTCTGATCATACCTGTTCATGTCTGAAGCGTTAAATACACTCAGGCCTGATCAAGCCTGTTTATGTCTGTTCATGGCTGTTCATGCCTGTTCATGTCTGAAGCGTTAAATACGCTCAGGCCTGATCATGCCTGTTCATAGCTGTTCATGGCTGTTCATGTCTGCTCATAGATATAAAATTTTGTTGACCAAGAATCTATTACATATAAGATTTTTATTACTTAAAGTTCATACAAAACTTACTTTTCAACTAAATCCCTTAGGTCAGTGAGTAGCGAGTTAAACTTTCGAGCGCAAGGTCCACGGTTCAAATCCTGCACACGCCCGAATTTTTTATTTTTTTTTTATTTTTATAGCAATAATTATATATAATATAATATAGTTAAACATAATTATATAAAATTATATAGGGCCATTTTTTATATATAAATTTTCTTCCCAGATGGGCATGAACAGATATGAACATACCTGATCAGACCTGAACATACCTGATCAGGCCTGGTCAGGAATGGTCATTTTTCATGTCTGATCAGGCCTGAAGACTCAAGCCTGTTCATGTCTGATCAGGTCTGATCATTTTTTCCCGGGTATGTAATAGATTCTTGGTCAACAAAATTTTATATCTATGTGCAGACATGAACAGCCATGAACAGCCATGAACAGACATGAACAGGCATGATCAGGCCTGAGCGTATTTAACGCTTCAGACATGAACAGGCATGAACATCCATGAACAGACATGAACAGCCATGAACAGACATAAACAGGCTTGATTAGGCCTGAGTGTATTTAACGCTTCAGACATGAACAGGTATGATCAGACATGAACAGACACGAACAGGTATGATCAGGCCTGAGTGTATTTAACGCTTCAGACATGAACAGGTATGACCAGACATGAACAATTATGAACAGGTATGATCAGGCCTGAGCGTATTTAACGCTTCAGACATAAACAGGCAGGGACAGGTATGATCAAGCCTTATCATGTCTGATTTCAGGCCTGATCATACATGAACAGGCATGATCAGGGCTGATCACTTTTTCCCGGGGAGCTAAAATTCTTATGAATAATTCTAGAATCCATGAATTTAATGGATAAATTTGAAAAAATTATTGAAATCAGAAAGCATTGGGGTTTGGATGCGAATATCTTTTAAACGGTTGGAGTAATCAATTAAGTACAGCAGATCTTTTTTGTAGAGCGTTAAATTTCCTACAAAACGATATGATGTTTATTTGACATTAATTATTCTTCAATGAGGTAGAAAATGAAAAAAAAAAAATTTTTTTTGGTAATTTCTTTAAACTTTGATCTCGAATATCTTTGAAATGGTGAAAGTAATCGCTTACACATATTTGTTTTTTTTGTAGATCATCCAATTTTCTACAAAAAGATGTATAAAGATTTATTCAAAAAATTTATTAATAATGAGATATGATGTTTTTTATAAGGTACTAAAGAAAAAATGGAAAACTGTGATGAGGAGGATCTTCCTATTAATATTAAGAGCTCAAATTTGGTGAGTATTTTCTGGAGGTTCCAGAGAGCCAACTTTTCAATGTTGGAAGTTAAAAAAAAAATATTCGCTTTTTTTTAATCACTCTAATATCTATACTAATAAATGGAGAGCCGATTTTTTTGTTCGGTTATACTGCGAAAACTACTGAACCGATCGGAATAATATTTATACCTTAAGATGCAGTGTGTTACGGAGAAGGTTTTAATATATAATTATATTGATATATATTGAAAAAGAATAGTTTGTTAATAACTAAACATAAATTTCAGCCCAGCGAAGCGGGTGAGGGACAGCTAGTATATATATATATATATATATATATATATATTAGGGTGGCGCAAAAAAACCGACCTTTTTAACTTCCCGCTTGGAAAATCGATGATTTTCAAAAATTTCGGGAAGTTATTGTTTTCACCCCGATTTTCAAAAATCGAGTTTTCATCAGATGTCGACGTTTTGAGGTCCTAGGAAGCTATTCTGGCTATTTTTAGAATGATGTCCGAGTGTCTGTATGTATGTATGTGTGTGTGTGTGTGTGTGTGTGTGTGTGTGTGTGTGTGTGTATGTATGTATGTAAACTCTTTATAACTTTTTAACTAATAAACCGATTCGGATGGTTAAGGTGGCAATTGAAAGAGTTTTTTGGCCATCAACTTTTCTGAAAATTTCAGATCATTTGACCAAGTAGACTCGAAGATATTGGCCAATTACGAAAAAAAAAAATTTTTTTTTTTTAGTTTTTTATTGATTTCTCGAAAATGACTTATACGATTGACTTCAAAATCTAATCAGCTCTAGAACTCAATAAAACGCGTCGATTGCCACCTCAAACATCTAAATCGAATAATTCGTTCGAGAGTTATCGTTGGAGAAAGAAATGGTAAAAAACAGTTTTTTGCGAATATCTTTGAAACAACTCAACCAAACAATCCAAAAATCTAATCAGCTTTAGAATTTATTAAAACGCGTCGATTGCCACCTTAAACATCAAAATCGGATGATTTGTTCGAGAGTTATCGCGGGAGAAAGAAATGCTAAAAACTGTTTTTTTCGAAAATAATGGCATGCAAAAGTATTTTCGAGCTCGAAGAGCTTAAAAATATATTTACAACGATGTTTTTGAGCTCCTTGAGCTCAAAAACAGCGGGAAGTTTTGGGGCTGGCCCGCAGGGTCAACCGATGCCCAGATTTTTTTTTCTTTTCGATCTCGCATGAAAATTTGGTGGTTTACGATGTTTTAAAAAGCCTCTCCAAAAACCAGCTCGATAAAAAATTTTTAAGAGGCCGCTAACGAATTTTGAAAATATCAAAAATGATCGAAATTCGAATTCTTAATTTCAAAATTTTTTCTTTCTCGTGGCAGTAATAGTTTACATTCATGAAATCATGACTACGCTGAAAATTTAAGCCCGAAATTTCAATATTTAAACCTTGCTCAAGAATTTTGAATGTTTTCGAGTGCTTTCTTTTGGACGTTTTCGAGTGACCTTTAAATATTAAAAGTAAAGCTTCTCGATTTTTTCACTATCAATTAGCATGATAATGAATAAAAATATAACCCGAGAAATAGAAATAATAAGTTATTTACATACTTTTTTATTTTTTAATTCAATTTGTAGGTTTTTCGCTTATTCAAAACTTAGCAAATTTTATTGTTTAAGACTGTCCTGTGTATTTTTGGTTATGCAAAAGTTATATTTTACTGAAATGACAATAATTGAGTTATAAAAAAATACAACAACTAATTTGAACTATTAGTAACATATTATCAGTTAATATTCAAAATTCTTGAGCTCCGTTTGAATATTTGAATTTTGGGCTCAAATTTTCAGCATAGTCATGATTTTACAAATATAAACTATTGCTGCCACGAGAAAGAAAAAATTTTGAAATTAAAAATTCGAATTTCGATCATTTTTGATATTTTCAAAATTCACGAGCGACCTCTTAAAAATTTTATATCGAGCTGATTTTTGGAGAGGCTTCTTAAAACATCATAAACTAACAAATTTTCATGCGAGATCGAAAAAAAAAATAGTCGGTTTTTTTGCGCCACCCTAATATATATGTCGTAGCCAGATCGTGAAATTAGACAGTTCATGAACTGTCTAGACGATCATGAACTGCAGCCAGATCATGTAATGGTCAATCAGTTACACGTTCTGGCTAGAATTTTTAGACAGTTCATGAAATGCAATTGGGCCTTAGACAGATCGTGTAATACTTCAAAATTACACGAAATGTCTAAGAAATTTAGACAGTTCGTAAACTGTCTAACAGCTGTTTCGCCGATCGTGTACTGCTAGTAAAGCAAATCAAATTTTGCGCCCAACAACACACAGTTTTATGCGCGTTCACCACGAAGAGTTGCGCATAGTGAGTTGCGCATATTGATGTGAGTGCGACATAATGTAATAGACACAACTCAATATCAGCTGATTGCAACTGTGACTGATTGTTATTTATTTACTGCGTTGAACTAAGTAAACATTTCTTATCAACTGACAAAATTTTTGTAATATAATAATTTATATAATAATTTGACATAATGGACAGTACGTGCTGCACTCCGAATTATAATCACAAAGAGCAATTTTATGTCAGTCTAGAGAGTTATTACGCCGAGAAACCATCAAAAAAACCATTCGATAAAAACGACATTGACTCAATGATAGTTGAAATCGAGGCAGCAAAAACAAAATCGTAAGTTTAAATTACTTTGTGCTGTGCTATCGATTTAATTATTTTCTTTTCTTAGCACTAAAAAGACGAGGCGAGAGTATAATCTGCTAAATAAATATGACGTTATGCGTGTCACTAATCAATCATTTTTAATAAAAAAACACGTTGATGCAGCAATTGTAGAATTCGTAGTTCCGTATGAAGAGTTGTTTGATAAAATTTATGACTTCTACGTGAATAAAACTTGCCACGGAGGACGATGCAAGATAGAATCTGCTTTTGCTGACAAATTTCAAATTCCTCGCCCACCGATTGAAATTTTTTTGTCTGGCTGTAAAAGCTGCAACAAAAAGAGAAATTTACCAAAGAAACTGGTCGTTAAGCCTATTTTATCGAGTGACTTCTGTGAGCGAGGACAAATTGATCTAATAGATTTTTAATCCCTACAAGATGGCGACTATAAATGGATATTAAATTATCAAGATCATTCAACTAAGTTTGTAATTCTGCGTCCCTTAACTTCGAAGCGAGCTCAAGAAATAGCATCTGAGTTATTATCTATCTTCCTCTTGTTTGGTGCTCCAAAGATATTGCAAAGCGACAACGGCCGGGAATTCGTTAACAGCGTAATAGAAGATCTTCACAAAATGTGGCCTGAGTCCAAAATTGTTCACGGGCGACCCAGACATCCCCAAAGTCAGGGTAGTATTGAGAGATCGAATCAAGATATCGAAAATATGTTAAGAGCTTGGATGGCTGACACAGGCAGTAAGCGTTGGTCTGTTGGATTAAATTTTGTACAGTGGCAAAAAAATAGTTCACACCATCGAACAATCGGCCGGTCTCCATACAAAGCGCTGTTTGGATGCGATCCCAAGCTTAGACTTTCTACTTCTAACATTCCACAGTCATTGACGCAAAATTTACGAAGTGAGGAAGATGTGCAAGACTTAGTCATTGACGATAATAATAATCTTGATGATGTTAACAATCACGACAATAACAGCAGGAATGATAATAACAATACTGCTACTATCACCACTTCTACTACCTACGAACATCAATGTCGTGAATGTGGTAGTGTTTTTTATTCAAGATACTCAGTAAACTGTGATGTATGTCATTTGTGCCATAAAAAGACTTCTATTCAACAACAGAGAGCTGACTCTAAGATTAGAATGGTCGCAGCAGCAGAAAAAATGCTTTCCTCTACTAAACGGAAGCTCCCTAAGTATAAAACTGGTGATTGCGTACTCCTTTCAGTACCAAAAGTCGATCGTGGCCCCAGTGATCTTCAGAACATAGTATGTGTCATCACGGATCAAAAAGAAGAAGTTAATCAGGTGGGGGTCCGAAATGGAATCATAAAAGGGTGGTTTCGCCCGGAAAATCTTGTTCCAGCTGGCTCTAACTTCTTTACACGTGATGAAATAGACTTAAACAAACTTCTTTCTCTCAGAGAAGCTGTTAAAAATTGCAGCGGAGGACAAGGCTTCTTTCAATGCTCATGCAGAGCTTCTGACGTGCAATGCACTACTAAGAGATGTGCGTGCAAGAAAGCAAACGTTTTATGTAACAGTCGTTGTCACTCTAGTTTGCCATGTGTGAATAAATAAATAAAAACGGACGAAAAACTTTATATTTCAAGCTTTGTAAATTAATAAAAAATAAAATTTTATCTATAAATAAATAAAATTAGCTGCTAAGACTTATATTTTATGGGTTTTACAGTTCTCTCCTTTTCAGTGATTTGATGTTCCTAGATATTAAAACTGTGTGTTGTTGGGCGCAAAATTTGATTTGCTTTACTAGCAGTACACGATCGGCAAAACAGCTGTTAGAGAGTTCACGAACTGTCTACATTTCTTAGACATTTCGTGTAATTTTAAAGTATTACACGATCTGTCTAAGGCTCAATTGCATTTCATGAACTGTCTAAAAATTCTAGCCAGAACGTGTAACTGATTGACCATTACACGATCTGGCTGCAGTTCATGATCTGTCTAGACAGTTCATGAACTGTCTAATTTCAAGATCTGGCTACGACATATACATTAGGGTGTGCCATTTTGAGGCAACTTTTTTTTTTAACAAAAAAACAGGCTGAAAACTCGCCGGAAGGTGAGAAAAGAAGCCTGTTAAAAGCGGAGCTCTTAATATTAATATTTAGAGGTGCCTATTTCTAATTTTCCATTTCCCGTTTAAATAACAATGGAGAAAAGAATATTTTATTTTTTTATTTTTCTAACTCGACATTCGCACCTCATATAAATAAGTCCATAGCATAATCTTATAGAGAATTTAACGCTATACAAAAAAAAAAAATTCCAAAAAATCTCAAAAAAAATCAAAGGAAAAAAAAATTGCAACTTGTTTTTTTGTGTTCGAAATTTTTTTTTTGAGATTTTTTTTGTTATTATGCAATTTTAATAATTTAAAAAATACAATAGCAATTGCCATTTTTTTTTTAATATTATATTTTTTTAATGATTCAAACTCCTATAACTCGGAAATTATAGACTTTAGCGACTTGAATCATAGGACTTTTTTTGAAGGGAATACAATTTTATATAATAATCTCTTCTATATTGTTGGTGTGCATTCATTGGTTTACGTTCTGCAAGCCAATAAAGGTCAATTTGATACGAAAAATAAGTTCCTCAGCGGATATCAGTGAAACAGCTAGAGTCACAGCTAAGTTACTACGGGCACTTTTGAAAAACACCAAATCCTCTACAATTTGCGACCAAAACCGCGTCGATAGCATAAAACGCAGCTGAGTATCAGAAAGTTAAGAAAAAAGGAATTTAATTTACGTGTATTTTAAATGAGAAATCTTTGAAATCAAATGGAAAGTACTTAGGATTGGAATTAAGAGCTCAAACTTGGCAGGAATTTTTGTTTTAGCATGAAAAACAATGTTTTGCTTGATGAGCAACAAAAAAAATACTTTCGCCGGAAACAAAGCACCCTAATATATATATATATATATATATATATATACTAGGGTGTTTCAAAAAATAAACAATTTTTTTTTTCTTCTCGGAACCAGGTTCAAAAGTTTCATTTAGATATAAAAAGACGCCTGTGAAAATTAGAGCTCTTAATATTAACATTAAGAGGTTCCGCATTGCACTTTTCTATTTCCCATAAGAATAACATGAAAAAATTTTTTTTTGCGTCTTCTTATTTTTATAACTAGCTAACGATGCACCGTAGGAAAAATCTGCAGATATAATTTTGTAGAGAATTGAATGCTCTACAAAAAAAGTCTCTTATCATTTTCTGATAAATCCATCTGTTCAAAAGTTATTGGAGCTTGAAGTCAAATTAATAGTAAATTTTGAGATCTTTTTACTTTTCCGGCGAAACTATCAGACTTATCACAAAATGTCACAGAATCTCTTTTGTAGAAAATTTTATTCCTTACAAATTACCTCTTATAAAGTTTTTCAAAATTCCGCATTGTTTTCTAGTTATTAATATTTTAATACCAAGCTCTTAAAAAAAGGAGTGTTCTTATCGATTTCAGAAGCTTGGTATTAAAATGGGAATAACTAGAAACCAATGCGGAATTTTCAAAAACGTTATGGAAGGTAATTTGTAAGGAATAAAATTGTCTACAAAAGAGATTCTGTGACATTTTGTGATAAGTCTGATAGTTTCGCCGGAAAAGTAAAAAGATCTCAAAATTTACCATTAATTTGACTTCAAGCTCCGATAACTTTTGAACAGATGGATTTATCAGAAAATGATAAGAGACTTTTTTTGTAGAGCATTCAATTCTCTACAAAATTAAAGTTGCAGATTTTTCCTACGGTGCATCGTTAGCTAGTTATAAAAATAAAAAGACGCAAAAAAAATTTTTTCCATGTTATTCTTATGGGAAATAGGAAAGTGCAATGCGGAACCTCTTAATGTTAATATTAAGAGCTCTAATTTTCACAGGCGTCTTATTATATCTAAATGAAACTTTTGAACCTGGTTCCGAGAAGAAAAAAAAAATTTGTTATTTTTTGAAACGCCCTAATATATACATATATATATATATATATATATATATATGGGTGGCCTAAAAAAAACCGACTATACATATATATATATATATTAGGGTGCTTTTTATTTTTCGAACATTTTTTTTTTCTTGGCCCATATAAAAATTTTATTGTAGGTGACAAAAAAAAATTTCCTGCAAATTTTAACCCTTAATTTTAATTTTAAGAGGTCGCTATCTATTTTTAAAGTTTTCCCATTTAAAAAGCATGGAAACGATATCACATTTTTTTATAAAAATTCCTACCCAGGCAGTTTTTGAGCAATTCACTCGTTTTTGGGCTCGTTTCATAGGGCTTGTAGTCCTCTTTAAAATTGATTTTAGTGACATAGATGCATTTACAACAGTTCAAAAGTTATGAGACTTCAAACTTCAGAAATTTTTATTTTTACCAAAAAATAATAATTAATGGCTATTATTATTCCAGCTATCAACTTTCTATAGAAAATGACATACAACTTTTGTAGTGTGTAAAATACTCTGAAAGAAATACCCAAAAGAATTCAATATTATCAACGTTATTGTTTATTTTTTTTTAATTTTCTCTTTTAAAGGGTTTCAAAATTATTTAATTTTAATTTTATTTTCGTGACAAATTGAACTTTTGTACTTATCCTTTTTTTTGGTATTAAATTAATCGAGCTTCATCAATTTCGACGGTCTAAAATCTCAGTCTTTATGACTGAAATTGAATTACAAGTCACAAATCTATTATCAGTTTTTTTAATATTATTTTATTTTTTAATCATAAAACTACATAAAAATTGATAAAGCTCGATTAATTTAATACCAAAAAAAAGGATAAGTACAAAAGTTCAATTTGTCACGAGAATAAAATTAAAATTAAATAATTCTAAAACCCTTTAAAAGAGAAAAGTTAAAAAAAATAAACAATAACGTTGATAATATTGAATTCTTTTGGGTATTTCTTTCAGAGTATTTTACACACTACAAAAGTTGTATGTCATTTTCTCTAGAAAGTTGATAGCTGGAATAATGATAGCCATTAATTATTATTTTTTGGTAAAAATAAAAATTTCTGAAGTTTGAAGTCTCATAACTTTTGAACTGTTGTAAATGCATCTATGTCACTAAAATCAATTTTAAAGAGGACTACAAGCCCTATGAAACGAGCCCAAAAACGAGTGAATTGCTCAAAAACTGCCTAGGTAGGAATTTTTATAAAAAAATGTGATATCGTTCCCATGCTTTTTAAATGGGAAAACTTTAAAAATAGATAGCGACCTCTTAAAATTAAAATTAAGGGCTAAAATTTTCAGGAAATTTTTTTTTTGTCGCCTACAATAAAATTTTCATATGGGCCAAGAAAAAAAAAAATGTTCGAAAAATAAAAAGCACCCTAATATATATATATATTAGGGTGTGTCATTTCAGAGCAATATTTTTTTTTTGAAGTGCATTGGAAAAAAAATCATAGTTCAACACAAAAAAAAAGTTTTCGTGCAAGAAAAAAAATTTTATGTCGATTACAGACCTAGCTCATTGAAAAAAATCGATTTCCCGTTTAAATAACATCGGAAAATTTTATTTTCAACTTTGAGTATTTTTAACTCGTTAACTACTGATAAATCGAATAGACTAATACATTATTTTTAAGGAAATTGTACGCGCTACAAAAAAGGTCTCTTATCATTTTTTGATAAATCTATCTGTTCAAAAGTTATTGAAGTTCGAAGTTAAGCTCTAGTAAATTTCGAGATCTTTTTACTTTTCCGGTGAAACTATCAGACTTATCACAAAATGTCTTAGGATCTTTTTTATTGGAAATTTTACTCTCTACAAATTATTATTTGTTATGTTTTTTCAAATTCCGTATTGTTTTGTAGTTATTTGTATTTTAATTTTAAGCTCTTAAAAAAGTAGTTTTCTGATCGATTTAAAGAGCTAAACATTGAAATGAAAATAACTAGCAAATAATACGGAATTTGAAAAAATTTTATTTATCATAATTTGTAGAGAATAAAATTTTCAATAAAAAAGTTCCAGAGACATTTTGTAATAAGTCTGATAGTTTCAGCGGAAAAGTAAAAAGATCTCGAAATTTTTTAGAGCTTAACTTCGAACTCCAATAACTTTTGAACAGATAGATTTATCGAAAAATGATAAAAGATCTTTTTTGTAGCGCGTACAATTTCCTACAAAAATAGGTATTAGTCTATTCGATCTATTGATTAGTTAACGAGTTACAAATATTCAAAGTTGAAAATAAAATTTTCCCATGTTATTTAAACGGGAAATCGATTTTTTTAATGAGCTAGTTCTGTAATCGACATAGAATTTTTTCTCTTGCGCGAAAATTTTTTTTTTGTGTTGAACTATGATTTTTTTTCCCATGCACTTAAAAAAAAAAAGTTGCTCTGAAATGACACACCCTAGTACATATATTTATTTATTTATTGATGTGTTTTTTTGCGTTTTTTTTAAGTTCATGTAATAAAGCTTATAAAATAAGAATTGATTACACTACTGTAGCGTATATTGAATTGAGTAGTTCGTTTTTTATAAAGTGTAACAAATTTTAGTATTTGAATATGAAAACGACCTTTCCATTCCATGTAACGCCGGATGGCTCTTTTTTTTACACCAACAGCTTTTTACTTATCAACAATAAGATTATAGGTGACATTATAACTCTGTTTATTAGTTGTTCTACAGTCGGATGATCGGTCATTGACTTGATTTGGTTAAGTTTGATTGGAATTGAATACACATCTAAGTTGTGGGTTTCTTCTAAATCTACTCTGCTTGAAACCTTTCCCATTTTAGTGACTCTTTCCACCATAACTTACTCAGACGCTACTCTACAATGCTTTTTTTTAACATCTGCAGGCTTTTTTAGGCTCCGATAAAATGCATGTGGGGGTCTGAAAAATTACAAATAAACTTTGAGCAATCTACTGTGTTTTATATATGCCAACCTCTATGAAGCAATAACTGAAGCTGCCTCTTACACTAGGTAGATCAAATGTCGATCATCAAGACCTAACTCGCTGCATACACACAAACCATGGTTTGATAGTGATTGTCGGGTAGTGAAAAAGCATACGGTTCCATGCGTTTTGATCCCCAGACAAAATATCCGCGACAAAATATCCCCAGACAAAATATCCCCAAGACAAAATATCCCCGAGACAAAACATACATGTGGCTCTGAAATCTGCTAATTCAGCGTACTTCAGGCTTCTTGAATGCACAACCTATCTCGTGAATAAAGAAGAATATAAAACGGCAATAACTTACAAAATAGAGGACTACACTGCTCCAGTAACCAACAGATTTGCAGAACTGAAACTTGTTACCCCAAAGCTATTTTCGATAGATATAACTTAATAAGGGTTTGCGCTATGCTAGTAGTGGCAGAACAAGTCTTGTGTTATTACTTATTACACATCATGCACAAAAATGAGTAACTACATTTTTCTTACACAAGTGAAGTGATCATTGTTGTCGATGTTTCATGACGCAAGACGGGTAATGAAAATATGAGTATAACAAATTTCTCTTCTTAAACATATCCATCGAACAATAGTTGTGATGACGACTGTATTTATTATTATTTAAAGACCAAAGTTACAGGTCACGATATTGATTGATCACTCAGTGATTTCTATCTTATTTATGTTGAGAGATACTTTTTAGCACAGTGAAATCAGCCTTAACAGTCTAATAATCTCTCTTCGAGATTTCTGATACTTTGAATTAGAATTTATGATTTCCTTTTCTCTTGTGATCGTGTACTGTCTTTCAGAAATAAATTTGCAAATATTCATTAACTGAAAATTAATAAACTCAGAACAATCGGATTCACATACATTATATTTGCAAACTTTTTGCACAATTATAGTCTTTTCAAAGAAATTTGTGACGATTGTTGATCGTGGTGGGTGTAAATATGTATATTGTTACTAAATATTGAATAGAAAAGTGTCACGTTGATCAACGCCCAGTTAATGAGCCTAGCGATCCTAAACCCGATGCTCAATGTATTCTTCAAATAGTCAATATTCGCCTCCATGATATTGATAAAGACAATCTAGATTACCCTAAAGAATGTCTATCTTTGTTTGGCTTTATAATTTTACAATCATACGTTAAGTGGTAAACTTTAGACTATGCATCTCTAGGTGGCAAGACCGATGAACCGAAAACAACTGATCTGCAAAAATTTATCTGAGCGATAATTTATCCAACGATAATTGATTTGAGACGCAATCGATCTGATTGAGTACTAATCAAATGATATAAATTCAAAAGTAGTGTATCCTAAGACAACTTAATTCTGGTGTTAATTAATTTCAAAAGATAACTTTTTCCGTACCTTTGCAAGCGTGGGTGTGTCAACATATCATTGTAATTACACATGACCCCCCCCCCCCACACACACACAAATCCTTCGAAAAAACGGCTCATTATTATTTCACACATTTGTGTTTACAGATTCAGAGTCGTCTTAAAGAGTAAGTCACTTTTGGTTTTAACGTCTACACAGAAAACGAGTTGGATCTTATACGTTTACTGCGCAATGTCATAACAAATCGAAAATTTCCAATCCTAGCGGTGCTTTTACTATCTGAGAGAACTTCAACTGATATTTTATTGAGGGTTAGTAAGAATTGTGATCATCAATATTGTGTTCATTATCGTTCGGATCAGTTGTCAGCGGATCAATTGCTACTTGGACCAATTATCGGCACATCAATTATCACTGGATCAATCTTCTCTAATGAAGTGTCTTCGGGCCAACAGTCCGGTAGATGACTACCCTTAATGTGCCCTCATTGCCCGAGAGACTAAACAAGTGAATACATGAAGGAAAAAAGTGCCAATCGCTAAAAAGTCTTACGAAGCTATTATTTTATTGCTGAGTGAATTTTATGAGAAATAAGTATTCTCAAACCCGTTTACATACAAGAGTAATTTTTGCTTAAGAAGATGTGTAACAAAATAATAGAAGGATAACAAAAAAATGACAATAATAAATACTAGCATATATAACAGGATTGTTATTGATGGAGCAGTTGGCTATACTCAATTGAAACAATAGTGAAAAGGCACACAATAGTTTAATGTTTCAAAACTCATCCAAGAGAATTTTAGATGAGAAGTCAAAGCCTCAACAGCAGCAAATTAAAACACTTATTTTGTTTCGCGTTCCTTATGTAATTTCTAATGTATTCAGCCTCACTGATACGTCGTACTTAACCGAACTTATACGCTAAGGATCCCATAACTTTATAGTTTAAACTTTACTATATTAACGTATTGATGAGATGGAACAACTACTAAGTTCATTTAATTTTGCCCTCTATAACTTACAACATGATTGTTGATGAAGAAGTAAATAAGCGATAGTAAAAAAATCTGGAAATTGTTTGAATTTTTAGGTCAGCCCCGAATATTCTCACTGTTTTTGAGTTCCTTGAGCTCAAAAACAAGATTGTAAATACATTTGCAAGCTTTTGGAGCTCGGAAATATACACACATGCGTTTGTTTTTTTGAGCTCTTTAGACTTGGAAAAAGAAACGTCTTGCTTTGATCTACAAAAATTAAAAATATCTAAAGTAACTTGAAGAATAATGACAATTTTACTTATAAAATTGTTTTTTATGGCGTCTTTTGAATAAATTATTCCGAGGATCCTGGGTGGCACATTGCAGGTCACACAAGTGACCATGGCACGGATGTTTACAAAAAGCCTAATTTCATAACGTGTGGATTACCACTGCCAAAATCGGGATCGAAAAGTTCGTATTGCTTAATCACATATGACTTGGAACAATTGAAAAGACTCATTAAATATTAAACAATCCTGAGACCTGATTTTTGACGATATATCCCATCAATTTAATGAAATTTAAGAGTTTATTGCAGTGCCATCGTCAACGTAGACAAAAACGATGGAACAAGAGCTTACCGATGATTTCTATTTGGATGACGAATAAGCGTGCACGCATAGGCACTATTAATGCAATGAATTCGTTCCGTTTACATTGACATTGATTTTCTTAAATTGTACTTTAAAATCACTACGCGTGTAATTGATTATCCAATTGTAATTATCTCGATATTGGAAACGTATAATAATAATTGTTCTGCTGTACTACAATACGTAGCAAGTTATTTGTGTTTAAAAAATATGAAAAATTAATAATGGTTCCATTAATTTAAAAAAAACTTTGGCTCTGTATTTGTGAAACATAAAAAAAGTATTTTTTTTTCCTTCACTCTTAAATATCAAGAAAAAATTACTGTTCTTCATGTTTTATTTCAACATATAAAGAATCAACTACATAAGAGTTTCTTTTTGATTAGTTGATAACATTTTGAGACGAAGTGCTAAGATTTTAGATAAATAGTTTTTCATTTGGTACCAAAATGATATTAACAATATTCATTTCTGCCCTCAAAGCAGATTGAGCCTGCTTTTCGGCTCTAGCGTTTAATGGCACTTCACACAAATTAATTTGTTTTATGTTCTTTATATGGCTATGCTTTTTCTAATAGGTGAACCTATTTACAACTTCAGAACTAAATGTTTAACTTTTACGGAATGCAAAAGAACTTGAGAATCACACATTATTATACAACAACATATCCTCATATTACAACTTAGTTATAGCAGCAGAAAAATTATGCAATATCGTGCTGTGGAAATCTCCAAGAGCACGGGTTGCGCATCTAAATACATCACTCGGGTTTAAGCCGATGCCATTGAACTATTGTTTGCCGAGGTTTTGTAATCATGTCTTGCCAATGTTTTGTTTCACTTGCACCGCTTCCATTTTTACCTGAAATTAAATTATTATTCGTTAACTTAGTATAGCTATATTGCATTAAATTTAAAAAATCCACAAACATAGTACAATTGGGAATCTAATCATTGCTTCGTAAAGATATTGATTCTATTTAACAAAAAAAAAGGAAATTAAAAACTGATTGTTTTGGATTAAAATGAGTTTGGTATTACTTTTTTCAATTTCGATTCCCGAATTTCCTATACTTAACACTTACATCTTTCATCCCAGCTTAGACATGAAAGTATATCAATACGTTTTTAATTGTTTCAATCTGACGCAATTTAATAGTTTCTGCTGTACGTTTTGGATCTCTTTAATGTCAGATATTCAAATTATTCATATATTTTTTATTTACCGACACAGACTCAAAAAATTGTGGATTTATTGAATTCATTTGTGTAAGTTTTCACTAGTTTAGTATATTGCAACCCATAAATGAGTTATTTATTCCGTTTGGATTCGTATGACTTTATTAGATAGTTGTTTTAAATACTTTTCAATCAAAACTCATCTTTTTCGATTAAATATCTACGCAATTTTAGCACGTCATTTGAAAAATTCCGCAGCGAGTATGACCTGAGTCTATAAATCTTCGTTAAGCCGATTAACGCCCATTAATTTTTTCGTGAGGTCTGATTTTGTTTTATTTAATAATTTTTTAAATTTTCCATAAAAATACTTTTCTACTTAGCACCTCATTCATGATTAAACTGTTATTTTTTTTTATCATATTTTTTTTCTTAATCAGTAGGTCAGTACTGGTCCATCAGTTTCATCATTATATCGTTTGTTTTAAATATTTTGTTATTAATTAAATTAGAACGTAAATGAAATTCGTGCATAAACATTCTACGCTTACTCTATACATGGCGTAGAATTGAAATTTTTTGTCCCTTCCCCTCAATTATTATATGAATACTTTTATTTTCCTCTCTTATTAATCTATATATGGGGCATTCCACGCCAAATCGGACAACGTTTTGCCTTTGCATCTCTGACTTTTTAAAAAATTTTTTATGTTATAGTACCCATCGAAAAATATCTCCATGGTTTTTTTCAATTTTTTTTGCCAAGCCGTTTTTGAGATATCAATTTTTGAAAAAAATCGCTCTTTTTTTGTCAAATATCTGTAACTTTGCGAAAAATGGGCCAATCGGGACGTTTTTTTTTTCAAATTTTTGTTATTAAACACACTTTTAGGATATAAAATCGAAAAAAAATTTTAAATTCTATTTCTATAAGATTTTCAAATTTTGACTTTAAAATGTTGATTTCCCAAAAACACGTAGCGATCGATTTTCTTGAAAATTTTTTCTAAAAAACTGTCACTTATTTCCCAACTTTCAAGCCTAGTCCCGTAATGGGCAATCGATGGGATCCATTTTTTTTTTAATTTAAAAAATTATATGTTTAGTAAAAAAAAAGTTTTAAAGCTTTACTAAATGAACTCCAGCAAAATTAATTTCTAATAAAATCAAAACGTGTTCTTTTTTTACTATTTTGTAAGCACACCAAGTACATTGAAATTTAGTTATACAAATTTTTTTTTTCAATTTTATGAAAATGTTTACCATGGCTTTGAATCATAATAGGTTCTTGGTATTTTATCGATTTGACTCTTTTTTTTTTGTATAAAATAATTTTTTTTTACTTTTAAAAAATTTTAAACATGTACTTGGCGCGACTTTATACAGAAAATCTGTTTTTGGTAGGATCAATTTGTAAACTAATTAATAATTATCACGTGTCATATAATCCTTGAAAGTAGTTTTGACGTAAGATATTATAATGATGTTAGAAATTTTTTGACATAAATAAGTAAAACAAAAAATTGTAAGATTCAAAAAACATATTCTAACGTTGCATGCTCGAAAATCTTATGGAAAGTTCATTTAGAAAATTTCGCACCGTTTTTTTTTTTTTCATAAAAAGGCGTCTAAAAATAAAACTTAAAAAAAAAACTTTTTTTTTACTAAACATATAATTTTTTAAATTAAAAAAAAAATGGATCCCATCGATTGCCCATTACGGGACTAGGCTTGAAAGTTGGGAAATAAGTGACAGTTTTTTAGAAAAAATTTTCAAGAAAATCGATCGCTACGTGTTTTTGGGAAATCAACATTTTAAAGTCAAAATTTGAAAATCTTATAGAAACAGAATTTAAAATTTTTTTTTGATTTCATATCCTAAAAGTGTGTTTAATAACAAAAATTTGAAAAAAAAAAAAACGTTCCGATTGGCACATTTTTCGCAAAGTTACAGATATTTGACAAAAAAAGAGCGATTTTTTTCAAAAATTGATATCTCAAAAACGGCTTGGCAAAAAAAATTGAAAAAAATCATGGAGATCTTTTTCGATAGGTACTATAACATAAAAAATTTTTTAAAAAATGGGAGATGCAAAGGCAGAACGTTGTCCGATTTGGCGTGGAATGCCCCATATATATATGGTGATATGCTTAAATATCCGTGAACAAAATATCCGCGACAAAATATCCGCAAAAAAATATCCGCAGGCAAAATAACCACATGGGAAAATATCCGCGGACAAAAAATCGGTAGACAAAATATCCCTGAAAAAATTCAACGATAGTAAGACTAATTATTACAATCATATGTAATTTCGCATTAAGTATTCAATGAATTAAATGATAAATGTTTCAAAAAAATGATTTTAATAATTTTCTTCTACTGTTATTTTAAGTACGAAAAGTTTGATGTGATGAATTTATCCCTTTGTTACGTCAGTTTTCAGGATATTCTGTCCGTAGATATTTTATTGCACATACAAAAAATTCGTGAAAAAAGGGCGCTATCTTTCACATCATTTTATATGTGGGTATATTTTTGTAATTGCACACACACAAAATTCGTGAGAAGAGAGCGCAATAATTCACACTTATTTATGTATGCATGAATCATATGTATTTTTGCATCAAGTATTTGGTGAATTAAAGATAAATGTTAATAAAATATTATTTTAATAACTTCCCTGTGCTGTTATTTTAACTATGAAAATTTTGATCTAATGAATTCATATCTTCGATATGTTTATTTTTAGGATATTCTGTCTGTAGATATTATTTCCGCGGATATTTTGTCGTGTGGTTATTTCGTCGTGTAGTTATTTTGTCTGCAAATATTTTGTCGCGGATATTATGTCGCGGATATTTTATCCGCAGATATGTTGTTACGCAACCATACATATATATATATATATATATATATATATATATATACTTTTTTTTATATATTATTCATTTATATATTATAAATTATATACATAATTTTTTTTTTTAAAAAAAGAAAATTTAAAAATAAAAATTTTTAAAAAAAATTTTTTTTTTTAATCAACTTCAAAAAATTTAAGAGACCAAGGAATGCAGCGAAGGAATCGTGTTAAAAATGGTTGGGCGTCGGTCTCTTAAATTTCTTAAAGTTGTTTAAAAAAAAAATTTTCAAAAGAAATTTTTTTTTTGTTTGAAAATTTGAGCACTGTTTTGAATGAGAATGTGGACGAAGCTTGAAAATTTTTTTTTTTTTCATTTTGTCAAAGATTATGAGGTTTTCAGAGCAAAAAACGTGATCCTTCAATTTTTTCAAAAATTCGATCGAGTGAAACAAAACAATGGCCGGTTGGATTAATCTGGCTCTTTTTAGAGTTTTTGTGGGCATATTGAACTGTAAAATGCACACTCAACATTATTGATTTCCACAATATTTTCGATCCAGCGCTTGATTTTTCAAAAAACCACTAAAAGCCCTTTTTTTGTTGCATTTTCAAATTCATGTGACGAAAGGAAAAATTTTTTCTTCCGAAAAAACAATGGCCAATCATTCAAGGGAATTTATTTAAGTTTTTGAAACCCACCATTAACTTTCTGTGCGATCATTGGTTGCTGAGATATCGATAATAAAAGACAAAAAGATTCTTTTCCATTTGAAGACTGACATCTCGGCGAAAAGTGGACGTATCTAGGTCTATAAAAAATGAAATTAAATCTGAACAATGAAGAAATCCGATCCTTATAGTGGTTAAGCAAAAAAAAATTTTCCCACGCCCGTAGACCAAAAAAATAAAGTGAAAAAAATTTGAAAATTTTTTTGTCGCTGGTTTTTCTAATATTACTTAGAATCCGCTGACGCTAGAAATTTTTGAAGTTCTAATCCAAAAAGTAAACACTTGGAGCTACAATTTTCTTTTTTTTTCTTCCTTGTACGACCATTTCTCTCGAAGTTACGGCCTGTTGAAAATCACCCAAAAATTTGGATTTTTTTTTTGATCCTTCAATTTTTTCCAGTAGTGTATATGGGGCATTCCACGCCAAATCGGACGGTTTGAAAAATTTTAATTTTAGATTTCCTCAATTTTTTTGTACCCATCAAAAAACTCCTTTTCCGAAATGTTGAAATTTTTTTGATCATCGGTTCAAAGGATATCGAATTTTAAAGAAAACCGCTCTTTTTATGGTTTTTTACTGATAACTTTTTCGGGAATGGTTTAAATCAAAATACTCACTGAATAAAAAACTATCGTGTTCCCATGTACTTTTGGAAAAAAAATACAAAAAAATTATTTCAAGTGTTTTCATTCGTGTTTTTTTTTATTTAAAAATTTAAATTGCAATTTTTAAAGTGAGTGCATAATTCGATTTTCTTTAAAATTTTTTACAGTAAACTACTACTCAAACCACAATTTTTGAGGCCAGTCTGGTCGTGGGTTCTCAATGGCTACTATTTTTTTTCGATTTTTGAAAATTAAAAAAAAATTTTTTTTTCTCTGTTTTATCACTGGTTTCTCTCTTTCAACGTATTTCCAAAAACTTCATGTATATTTTTTATTATAACAAGCATAGGAAATTGTTAATAATTAAAAATGACTACTGATTATTTTTAATGCAACTTCCTGCACTGATATTAGGATTTATTACTGAGTTCTAAATGTATTTAGTAACAAAATTTTTAGTCACTTATGTAGGAGATAAAAATATTTTTTGTATTTTTTTTCCACAAGTACATGGAAACACGATAGTATTTTATTCAGTGAGTATTTTGATTTAAACCATTCCCTAAAAAGTGATCAGTAAAAAACTATAAAAAGAGCGGTTTCCTTTAAAATTCGATATCTTTTGAACCGATGATTAAAAAAATTTCAACATTTCGGAAAAAGAGTTTTTTGATGGGTACAAAAAAATAAAAAAAAATTGAGGAAATCTAAAATTAAAATTTTTCAAACCGTCTGATTTGGCGTGGAATGCCCCATATATATCTATACTAATAAATGGAGAGCCGATTTTTTTGTTCGGTTATACTGCGAAAACTACCGAACCGATCAAAATAATACTTATACCATAAGATGCAGCGTGTTTCCGAGAAGGTTTCAGTTTATGATGTGTAGGTGATTACCAATCCGGAACTTATATTTTTTTGACTTAGAAATAATGAATTTTTATTGTAACTAAATTTATTCTATTTGATTGTCATTTGTTTAAAATAAATTTTTTAATTCTGTTGATTATGTTTATTTATCGATTTGACATTTGGTAAATCGAGTGCTGTCAAGAATTATTAATAATAATACATTTGCGAGATATCATTATTATTCGTCATCGGTACATCAGGGCTAATCAATTATATGAGTATGTAATTTTTGTTGGTTTGAAAATTAATGGTACAATAAAAGTTAAAAAAATTATTATTCTAAACAGTATCAAAGAATTTATAGTGAAGACGTATGAGTTTGAATTCAATAATGGCGTTGAGTATTTTGTATTTACGCTTTCTGAAGGAGTATAGTTATAAGGAGTTCAACTTTTATGATTCCTCGGTTGAGTCGGATACATTCACTAAAATTTCACGATAATCACGTAACTAATATTAGTTAATTTCCTAAACCCCATATATTTGTAAATATATTCTAATAATTGTTTTTAATAATTTTTAAAGATTATGAGTCTTCCAGCTTATTTATTTATGCACCAGAAGATGGTATGACCCGTAATTTAGTATATGAAGAAGCATTTTCACAACTTTTTAGTTTAGTAATGTAGTTATCTAAATTAATTATAATTTGGTTCGAGTTTAAAATTGTAATTAAATTTTTTACATAGGTCCGTATTGAAAAAAAGTACATTTTAAAAAAAATAATTAATAACAAATATAAAATTTTTCAAGAATAGTTTATTAATAACTAAACATAAATATCAGCCCAGCGAAGCGGGTGAGGGATAGCTAGTTAATTATAATTTGGTTCGACTTTAAAATTGTGATTAAATTTTATAAATAGGTGTATATTGAAAAAAAGTACATTTAAAAAAAATAATTAATAACGAATATAAAACTTTTCAAGAATAGTTTGTTAATAACTAAACATAAATTTCAGCCCAGCGAAGCGGGTCAGAGACAGCTAGTATATATATATATATATATATATATATATATATATATATATATATATATATATATATATATATATATATATATATATATATTTATATATTGGACTGTTTCAAAAAAAACAACTATTTTTTTTTTTCTTCATTATATCGAAAATATTGTTGGAAATGACAAAAAAAAAATACTGTGAAAGTTTGAGCTCTTAATATTAATATTAACAACTGCCACATCGCAATTTTCTATTTCCCGTTTAAATAACATGGGAAAATTTATTTTTTAAGCTTTGGAATTTTGTAGCTCATGGTGGGACCAATACTTCGAAATGTTCAAGACATGTCCTCATGGGAAATTTGACGCTCTACAAAAAAGGTCTCTTATAATTTTTCGATATTTTTATTTCTTCAAAAGTTATTCAAAGTTAAAGTTAGATTGATGATAAATTTTGACATTTTTTAAATTTTCTGACGCAACCATCAAATTTATGGGAAAATTATATTGGACATTTTTTGTAGAGCATTTCATTTCCTATAACTTATCTCTGAGAAAATTTTCGATATTTCTCACAAGTTGTAAGTTATTTGCAATTAACTAAAAATTTTTTTAAATAATCTAAATTTTGTTGCATAAAAATAATTATATTAAATTTTCAGTTAATTGCAAATAACTCACGACTTGTGAGAAATATCGAAAATTTTCTTAGCGATAAGTTATAGGAAATGAAATTCTCTACAAAAAATGTCCAATAAAATTTTCCCATAAATTTGATGGTTGCGTCAAACAATTTAAAAAATGTAAAAATTTATCATCAATCTAACTTTAACTTTGAATAACTTTTGAAGAAATAAAAATATCGAAAAATTATAGAAGACCTTTTTTGTAGAGCGTCAAATTTCCCATGAGGACATGTCTTGAGCATTTCGAAGTATTGGTCCCACCATGAGCTACAAAATTCCAAAGCTTAAAAAATAAATTTTCCCATGTTATTTAAACGGAAAATAGAAAATTGCGATGCGGCAGTTGTTAATATTAATATTAAGAGCTCAAACTTTCACAGTATTTTTTTTTCGTCATTTCCAACAATATTTTCGATATAATGAAGAAAAAAAAAATATTTGTTTTTTTTAAAACAGTCTAATATATATATATATATATATATATATATATATATATATATATATATATATATATATATATATATATATATATATATATATATATATATATATATGGGATAGAACCGACTTTTAAGGACACGATTGCGTCTACAACTTTTATCCAATCTTAATGGAATTTTCTACTTTTATTCTAAGTGTGATTATCTCAGTTAAGTACGAAGATGGACTGAATTGCTTGACTAGTTTAGAAGTTATAGCTGTTTGAAATTTCCACGATTTTTCGAAAAAATCAGTGTTTATCCACTTTCAGGTTCATATAATTTTAAAACTAATACTCATAGACGATTTCGTAAAAAATATCTGAAAGCTGGTATAATAAGCTTTAATTTGTGACCTCTAACTTTATAAATAACAATATTAACAGGAAATTGGACAAATTGATAAAACGCAGATTACTGATTCCGCAACGTTTCAGCCATTTTATTTGGCCTTCTTCAGGCGTCTATAACATACATAAATATAAACATAATAATACAACTAACCTAAACATTCAATAAAATAAGTTCATATAATGAAGCAATACAAATCTACCTCAATTCATAAGCGTATCAATGTAAAACTTATTATAATCCATCCTTCAGCTCACTCAACATAATTGACAAAACTCGTTTATTTTATCAATTAAAACTGAACAGCCAACAGACAAAACTGTACATGTGGATAAATAATAGACACCTTCTCAAATTAAAAACGTAAGCCAAAACATTCAATAAAATAGGTTTATATAATTAAGCAATACAAATTTACCTCAATTCATAAGCGTATCAATGTAAAACTTATTATAAACCATCCTTCAGCTCACTCAACATTATTAACAAAACTCGTTTATTTTATTAATTAAAACTGAGCAGCCAACAGACAAAACTGTACATGTGGATAAATAATAGACACCTTTTCAAACTAAAAACGTAAGTCAAAACTAAATCACGCCGGTGATCGAAGCGCCACTAATACGCAACATCACCACCGCGGAAATACAAATTTAAATAAAAATTCAACTATGTTTTACAACAAATAATTGCAGTCCTTCCGTTTAACATTGCCTTCATCAAACGTTTTGTAAAAGTTTTGTTAATTATATTGAGTGAGCTGAAGGATGGTTTGTAATAAGTAGGGCCAGGAATTTGGTTTCGCTAAAAGACAGAGAAACTAGATAAGCGGGGCCAAGTTCTCTGATTGGTTGCGAGAAATTTGATTTTTAATTGTTTCTTGTAATTGACTGAAACCAGCAATAAGGTAAAAAATAAAAATCGGATTGCTAATCTGAACACAAGTAAGTTTGAAAGAAAGAACACGCCCAACTGATGGTATGCGTTAATATCCGCGACAAAATATTCCCACGACAAAATATCTCTGGATAAAATATTCTCAAGATTAAATATTTTTATAACAGAATCATTTGAAAAAATACAAAATAAAAAATTAAAATTAAAAAAAATTTTTTTTTTAGTTTTACAAATTATTGCAAGCGCATGGGGTTATATATTTTATATTTCCAGGCACACAAAATCTGAGAAAAAAGGGATATTGTATAATTTTTTTGTCGATACTTGATCTTGAGGTTATTTATTTAGATATTTTGTCGTAAGATATTTTGTCGCAGATATTTTGTCCGTGGATATTAACGTATCCAGCTCAACCTTCAGATTTAAGGGCAAGTTTTGCAATCCTGGTTTATTTCTAATCCAGGTTTAAATTATTATTGCTGGTTCATCTATATATTTCTAATTTATATAGATATACTAGTAAAATTAATTTATATTTAGATAAAAATAAACCAGATTTGAAAAACTGGCCCTGAAGCTGCTAGAGCGACAAATACGAGTCTCTATCAACAGAATAAGTGAAAAAATAGAGCTTAGACAAGAGTTCTGGGGCTTTTACAGGCTCTTAGCAAGATAAATTTTATTTTCACCCGTGTCGATGTTGAAGTTCGCCCGTCTGGGGTTTCAGCTGCACCTGCTCAAGCCGTAAACGGTGGCTCCATGTGAACTTTTTGAGTTTTTACCATCTCCTAACTAAAATAAAAATTTTTTTTTTTACCTGTGTCAGTAGTAAAGCTAGCCCATGTAGATTTTTAAGCGCCCTTGCGGCTGGAACTAGCCATTAGCGCTAGTTTAAGTTTTAGATTTACTCTCAGCCAAACTGTCGGAGCTTTTGCAAGCTCTAAGCAGGATAGTCTAGATTTTTTAATACCTGTCAATTTTAAAGTTCAATGGGTGGTGTTTTAAGTGTTAATGCGGTAGGTACAAAATAAAAGAATTATAGACACATCAAATAAGATAAATTTTCAGGGAAGAAGAATGACAATTTTCGGGACAAAAAAAAACACAATTTTTAACACAAAAAATAAGACAATTTTCAACATTGTTGCTTCGAATTATTATATTTATCTAATCATATAAACCCATATGGTAACTACTTTCTTTCGAACTTTTTTTATTAAAATAATGATTATCTGAAGATTTTCTGGCAACAGAATTAGCACAAATGACAGCATAGGAGTATCAGGAGAAGTTTGAGAACAAACTAAACCGGGAAATGTAGCCACTTCGCCGTCATGAAAATCTAATCAAGTTCTTGAGTGAATAAAATAGCTCATAAATAGAAGCATATGGTAGGACGACACAGAGCAATTCGAAGATTCCTTGTGAATCATATGAAAATTTGTCGTGAAACTGTCATTAAATAACGCAATAATTTTTATCTGCAACAAAAACAAGTTTATTTTATAAATAGGTATCTGATATTGTGAAAAATTTTTATGTTATAATCGGATGATTTCATAAAACTATAGATTTAGTACCATTCTCTCTGGAGAAAAGACGCTGGTGATCATTTTTTGACACTACGCTGGTTCGTCGACAAATTCCAACTTATTGAAGTACACAACAACAAATTTTTCCAAGTTTTCAGTTGTTAACGTTTGACGGTTTGAACGTAGGATACTTTAAAAACTCGAAAATGATCGCTCGACCTCACAGGATGTTGTTGGCGCGTATCTCATTCTCTCGATGTCAGCAATGTCCCACCCGTTTGGAATATCTTGATTGGGTACTCCTTGTAAAGTTCTACAAATATTGATTAAGTCAGTCAAAAATCCAGTGTTATTGAGGAAAACATTTTGCACTTTTTCTTTGACATTTGCAGGAATGGTTGGATTTCTTTGGATAGATGCAGCAACTTCAGTGAAGATTTGAGCAGAGTCAAGAAGTGTCATTCCTCGTTTTTCTAATCTTGTTATAGCAACTGTAATGAAACAATAATGCTCGTGAATAAATTCAAACTCACGTTGGAGGTTAAGAGTCGCCCACAATTCTTGGATGCGATCTACAACAGCTGCATCTTGTTCAAGTTGTTCAATTACCGCTTGGACTTGTCTAAAGTTGTTGCAATAATAAGATGCTGCTTTCAGCCACTCTCCCCATCTGGTAACGATAGGTTTTAGAGGTAAAGGTATACCTGGAGCTATTTGGCGAAACAAACGTTTCCTTCTCGGTGATTTTGAGAAAACAGCTTTTGTTTCAGCAATAACATCGTTAGCAAGTCCATAAGTCCCACGGATCTCTTCAGCTATACGATGTAAGCCATGAGCCAGACACGAAACATGGAGAAGTTTTTTGAAGTGGTAATTTGCTCTCAGTAACCGTCCTGTGGCCATCATATATGGTGCTGCGTTTGAAACAAGTAGCAAAACCTTTTCCCTTCTGATCCCACCAGGCCAAAGCTTCGATAAAGAAAACTCCACGAACTCAGCGATTGTTTGAGCATTAGCTTGAAGAATTTCAGCGCAATGAATAATACGTGGTATGCCTGGAGTATCAGCAATAAGTGGAGCAACAATTGCATGAGTAATTAATCTGCCCAATGAATCATTCGTCTCATTAACCGATAAATAAATGGGACTGTCGGCTACTTCATCTCGAACTTGCTGCAATTTTTTTTCATAAGCCAAATTAGTATAAGTTTTCCGCAACGTTGATGGATCGGGAATTTTTCTCTTCATATTATTTTCAAGAAATTCAACAAATTTTGAATTGTTCAACTTCTCGAAAGGAATGTCAGCGCCCATAAATGCTTCTGCTAAATCGTAGTAGAAGGCATGTGTCCGAGACATACATTCTGCTTTAGCGTCGTCACTAGGATCAGAATCAGCGGCTTGTATATCTGTATTGCGTTGGTGTAATTGAGAATATTGATGACGTCATATATTAGCTTCAGTGACGTGGTGTATATTGACGGTACAATATGTACAAAAAGTATGGTTATCAACAAGATTATAAATACCATTCGGTATCATTAAGACTTGGGTAATATCTGCCCAACGGTGAACAATAAGTCGCGCTGGTCTAGGCATTTGTGAAGAAAACGCGAGGTCAGGTACAAAAATGGCATACAAACTTGCAACTAGGAAATAACACTGACACAAAAACGTGCCACGACGAATAATTGGTAAAATAACTTAAGAATAACAAACTGATTCGTAATTATGAAAATATAATAAAATTAATTAATCCGCTCATATCGGCAAAAGATTGATCAATATCAGAAGGCTTGATGATTTACGTTACTAAGCAGTTTGGCAGCTTGATATATAAATCAATTGAAGTAAACTTACAAGTTTTATGAAAATTAAAACAGTTGAAAAATTCAAATTAAAATATAAATCGCACTAGCAATTATAAGTCCAGATAGATAAGCTTTGATATTAACACGGGCCATAAAACAAATTTTTAATCAGTTAAGAGATGGTAGAAGCCCCAAAGAGAAACATCTATTGGAATCCGAATAAAATCAGAAATAGTGATTGCGACTTGTAACTGTCGAACAATCTAGAATCCATACGAGCGAGCATTAACATTAATATTGGCGAAAAAAAAAATTTTTAGCATGCAGACGATAAAAGCTCCAAAAATTCATACTAGGTGTACATCTACGGTTTGAATAGGTGCTAGTAACTTGTAACAGTCACAAGGACACTCGAAAATCCATGCAGGCAAGCTTTATAATTGACACGGGCTAAAAGAATGATAATTATCTTGGTAGAAGCTTGTGAAAGCTCTGAAATGCTCCACTGAGAAATGATCTGTGACTAGCGCAAGTGACTTGTGACAGCCGCAAGAGCACTTGAAAATCCACATAGCCAAGCTATTGAATTAACACGGATTAAAAAAAAAAACTATCCTGCTCGGAGTTTGTGAAAGCTTCGACAGGTTCTATTGAGACTTTGTCTTCTGCTTGAACAAGCACTAGTGACTCGTAACTGTCCCAAAAGCACCTGAAAATCTACTCGGGCAGCAATTGAGATTGACACGGGCAGAAAAAAAAATAATTTTCAGCTAGGGGCCGGTAAAAGCTCCAAAAATTCTTATCAAGCCACCGTTTACAGCTTGTGACAAGAAATTGTCGCACGGGCACTTGAAAATTAACACGAGAGAGCTTTAGAATTAATACGGGCTCAGAAAATCGAGACTATCCTGCTTGGATCTTTTAAAAGCTCCGACAGTTCTGCTAAGAGTCGATCTGAGACTTGAACTAGCGCTATAGTGAGAAGTTACTTTCACACTGCCACTAAAATACCTGCACATATGAGCTTCAATATTAACTCGGGCAAAAAAATATTTTTTCTTATCTAGAAGCCGCTAAAAGTTTCAAAAAATCGTATTGAGTCCCCCGTTTACGACTTAAATAAGAGCAAGCGCCTTGCAAATATCGCTCAGACGCTTAACAACCCACAACGGACTGGAATTTTTTCCTTATTTGCCTGAAGTACCATAAGGACCTTGTCAGGTTAATATAAGGTTTGCCTTATTAGTGTAAATCTGACGAGTCCCTTATCAGGACCTTGTCAGGAAATCCTTATTCAAAAAAAGTTATTTGCCATCAGGTCGACTTGACGAGTCCCTTATCAGGACCTCATTAGTATATTCTTATTCACAAAAAAGTTATACAATCTTTTTAGATATTTTATTTACAGGCTAAAAATTAAACAAAGTACAAAATAATATTATATAAACATCACGTCAATAATTGCAGCACGGATTTTTTACTTCTTCATCAGTTATTCATTGACATCATAATGAATATAATATTTGTACTTACAAGATCACATATGTGAGTCAACGCAGTGGATAGCATCAAGGACTTTGAATCGGAAGGACGCAGGTTCGAGCTCAGCAGTCATCGGGATTTTTTCATCAATAAAAAACAAGTTCACTTCCTTTAATTAATGCTCTTAATACAATAGATAACATTCCCGATCGAATTAAAATTCTTTTATTTTTTTGTCGCTATTCAATATTTTTTCAAAAATAATTACTAATAGGGCAGCCCTGATAAGGATCTGACGAGAATATCCTGGTAAGGACCTGATAAAGCAATCCTGATAAGGACCTCATTGGTCTGAAGCGTTACATCCACATCGGTTCCTCATCAGGATAGCCTGATCTAGACCTTATTTGAAATAAGGTTAACCTGATAACGACAGGTCCTTATGAAAAATTCTAGTCGGGCATGTGCGAACTTAAAATTCGACATGTGTTAAAAAAATTAAGACTGTGTTGCTTGGAGCTTGCAAAAATAAAAGGATAAACGACTTTCAAGACATAGAGTAAAAATTTGACATTTTAAAATAATAAAATATCTGGGAATAGATATATTTAATAATCACATGTATTAGCTAGGCCAACTACTAAAAATCAATAAAAAAAAATAACTTTTTTTACGGAATGTCAGGCATACTTGAACTTAAAGCTAAAATTATTAAAATATTGCTTCATGGTGTGAAAAATGAGCGAATATTACAATTGCGGATCTGGTTATGGCGAGGAGAATTAAACAGTTAGAAATTACACAGTATTTTATAAGAAATAAATTAGATATTTATTTATACTTATTTACACTCAAAAATTATGAGAACTTATAATTAATAGCGAATGCGACTGGATAAATATTACGCGATAGCGAATTCAACTCAAAATATATATCACGTATAAAATGATACGTTGTCAGTAGCGGTTAAATTTATAATAATTAATTTACTATTAATTATTAGCGTTAGCACAATTTATTTATGCTCAATAAATAGCAGCTTTGATATACTGACTAATTATTGAGTATAATCCAGCGTAGCGGTTTAGATTTATTTTAACACCAGTAAAATAATAGAAGCGATTTCAAGCACGAGGTTGCAGAAGCAAAAACACGTTGTAGAATGATTAATTAATGGCGGAAAACGCAGTCCTCAACGGTTTCCTTGTGACGTCAGAGCGATAGACCAATAAGAAAATTAATAACAGACGCTAACGAACTTTCAGCCGATAGCGAAAATCCACGTAGCGTGTTGAGATCTTGAGCCAATGAGAGTGTTTCACGTCGCAACTCTTTTATTCAAAGTTCGAACTAATTTATTTAAATGCTGGAATTTTCTCATTGGCCAAAATCTCGCGCGTAATTTCAAATAGCGATAGTGCTGCCGACCTATTGGTGAGGCCCGGCGTTCGCAGGTGGTAGCGAATAGGGTCTTGATTGAACATGGTGTAACAAGCGAGTGAATAATTTTAATCATCTTAGAAAACATGTTGACAAATTAAAAACACCAGGAACTAATTTTTTTTATTTATGCTGTCTTCTTTTACATTGAAGTTCTTAATTTTTCTTAATCCTCAAATTTCCAAGAAAAAGCGTCACACATCTTTTAAATTCATGTTCATTTAGTTGGAGACTTGGAGTTGTCTTCATGAATGTATACTCTAAAAAAATAGTTTAGATATTAAATTAAACATATTGTAAACTAAAAAAACAGTTTTGGAATTGAGTTAACAAGTAAAAAAATTGTCATCAATGAATTCAGCATTTGTACCATCTAATCAGATAACACCTAAGAAAAAGATCAATTATGCCAAGAAAAAAATTTGCTGAAGGCAAGAAAGTTTTGTCGGGTCGAAAAATTTGTCTTCGTCTAATAAACGTTCAGTACTCTTAAATATTTTCTAGTCATAAGAATTCACTCGACACTAAAAAACTTTTTTTTGGTTCAAGAATAATTGTTGCACTTAGCTTATGATCAATACATGGTAAAGTGAATTAATAAAAATTTTGGCAATTTTTACATTACTTGTCCTTAAACATTTAGAAATTAACTTTATAACTTACAAGTTTTTTTTTTCAAGCACTAACTTTTAACGATTTTAAGGATATTTTTTGGAACAGGTGTTCCTTTTCTGCCTTTCAACGTCACCTGTGCCAACTTGTGTCGACCAACCAACTTAAGCAGCAACTCCGTGATCATTTTTTTCGGTTTATCTTGACATTTCTTGTTAATGCTGTCAAGAACCTTTTTTTTTCATATAAACATTACTACTTTCAATCAATTCGATCATTGTCAAATTAATTACATCCTCATTACTAAATGCTTCAGAAGAACTACCATCGTCAGAGCTATCATCGTTGGTATCTGCATTATATGCAACATGATCTACAAGGTTATGGTCATCATCGACATTATTATTTTGAGTATTGACATTTGCATTGCTATTTTCATAATCATTTCCAATATTAACGCAATCATCCCCTTCATCAGTATCATCGATATCGTTAACATAATCAACCTCTCTACTAGTACCAGCAACAGCATAATCTTTAGCAACAATATCATCATTAGAGGGAATATAATGTCCATTAGAATTACTATTGTTTTCATTATCATCGTGACCATCATTCTGTCCAGGACCACTAGCAAGATCATAGTTTTCCTTACAATCACCAGCGGTGTTATCAAAAGTGACAATAGTACTACTAGTATGAGCCTCTTGATCATTTGCATCATTAACAACTTTTTCAATTGAAGTAACTACATCAACTACAAAGTCGTTACTACTCACTTTTTGAAGAATTACATTATTATTACTTCTTTTATTAGCAATAATCTCGGGTACGACAACGTCATCATTCTTCCCGTCAACATCAATAACTGTATCATCGTGATGATTGCTACTATCGGAAGTAAGTTGGAAGCCTGTGATTACTCCATTAGTATTCACGATAAACTTGTTTAAAAATTCAGTATCAGCTACAACATAAAAACAGATAAAATTAATTATAAGGTTTTAGAGGTTACTAATATGTAATAAAATAGATATTGTACATGTCATTATAGATGTACATACCACTTTCTGCAATTATTTTAGCAGCAAAAAACTTGCGACCCCACTCACAGTCACGTTATTATCGCTGAAACGTTTTTTGACATCATTTGAATCAACAATGCTTACTTTTTTTGCTTTTTTCCATAGAATTAAATAGTACATATTGTCTGACATAGTAAAAAAAAACTGGGCATCGGTTGACCCTGCGGGCCAGCCCCAAAACTTCCCGCTGTTTTCGAGCTCATGGAGCTCAAAAACATCGTTGTAAATACATTTTCGAGCTCTTCGAGCTCGAAAATACTTTTGCATGCCATTATTTTCGAAAAAAACAGTTTTTAGCATTTCTTTCTCCCGCGATAACTCTCAAACGAACTATCCGATTTTGATGTTTAAGGTGGCAATCGACGCGTGTTAATAAATTCTAAAGCTGATTAGATTTTTGGATTGTGTGGTTGAGTTGTTTCAAAGATATTCGCAGAAAACTGTTTTTTATCATTTCTTTCTCCAACGATAACTCTCGAACGAATTATTCGATTTAGATGTTTGAGGTGGCAATCGACGCGTTTCATTGAGTTCTAGAGTTGATTTGATTTTGAAGTCGATCGTATAAGTCGTTTTCAAGAAATCAATAAAAAACTAAAAAAAAAAAATTTTTTTTTTTCGTAATTGGCCAATATCTTCGAGCCTACTTGGTCAAATGATCTGAAATTTTCAGAAAAGTTGATGGCCAAAAAACTCTTTCGATTGCCGCCTTAACCATCCAAATCGGTTTATTAGTTAAAAAGTTATAAAGAGTTTACATACATACATACACACACACACACACACACATACATACAGACACTCGGACATCATTCTAAAAATAGTCAGAATAGCTTCCTAGGACCTCAAAACGTCGACATCTGATGAAAACTGGATTTTTGAAAATCGGGGTGAAAACAATAACTTCCCGAAATTTTTGAAAATCATCGATTTTCTAAGCGGGAAGTTAAAAAGATTGTGAAGTATAATGTATATTAATAATTCTGAACAGATTGAAATGGATTTGTTGATATGAATCGTAATTTGACACTACGTGAATATATCTTTGTTAAAAAAAAACAAATGTAAATCATAATCAGAATTGGATAAAATGTAAACACTGTAATCAATATCTACCCTTGCGACTGTACACTTATCGCAAATAGACAAAGAAAAAATACGATTTTTCGAGAAACATTAAATTAAGTTCAAAGTAATTTTATTGTCGCATTGGATGTACTGATATTCTTAGATATAGTGAGATCCATTTGGATCTCTCTGGACATTGTCAGATCAGTTTGGGTCTACTTAGATATCGTTTGATCTGATTGGAACAATTCAGATTGCACCAAAACTTGGATCCAAGCATATCTGGCTGTTTGAATCCAATCATATATACTTTGATCTAAATATTTTTTATGGTGTATCTTGCTTGGAGCTAATAAAAGCTCTGTCAGGATTTGTTGAGTCTATGCCTGAGACTTGTCTGATCGCAAGCGACTAATATCTACCATAAAGCAGTTGAAAATCCACGGACGGGCTTTGATCATTGACAAGGGCAAACAAATTTTTTTTCAGCTAGGGGCCGTTAAAAATTTAAAGAATTCGCTAGCGGACTGTACCTGCTACACAGGTAGCTGAAAACCAACACAAGTGAGCTTTAATATCAACACGGGCAAAAGCAATTTATTTAGCTTCATATTCGAAAATAGAAGAAAGGATAAAAGTTGGCCAGCAGAGACATTTTTTTCTTTTGAAAATGGTCTTTTCGTCTTCAAAATTGTCTTTTGTCATGAAATTTGTCTTTCATCTTGAAAATTGTCTTATTTTTTATCTTGAAAATCGTCTCAATTTTTTATTGAAAATTGTCTTATTTTCTGTCTTGAAAATTGTCGTATTTTGTGTCTAAAAAATTGTCTTATATTTTGTCTTGAAAATTGTCTTATTTTATATCTTAAAAATTGTCATTTTGTATCTTGAAAATTGTCTCATTTTTTGTCTTGATAATTGTCTTATTTTTTGTCTTGACAATTGTCTTATTTTTTGTCTTGAAAATTGTCTTATTTTTTGTCTTGAAAATTGTCTTATTTTATATCTTAAAAATTGTCATTTTGTATCTTGAAAATTGTCTCATTTTTTGTCTTGATAATTGTCTTATTTTTTGTCTTGACAATTGTCTTATTTTTTGTCTTGAAAATTGTCTTATTTTTTGTCTTGAAAATTGTCTTATTTTATATCTAAAAAATTGTCGTATTCTTTGGCTTTAAAATTACCTTATTTTTTGTCTTAAAAATTGTCGTATTTTTTGTCTTGAAAATTTCCTTTTTTTTTGTCTTAAAAAGTGCCTGATTTTTTTTCTTAAAAATTGTCATTTTGTGTCTTAAAAATTGTCTCATTTTTTGTCTTGATAATTGTCTTATTTTTTGTCTCGAAAATTGTCTTACTTTTTGTCTTGAAAATTGTCTTATTTTTTGTCTTGCAAATTGTCTTATTTTTTGTTTTGAAAATCGTCTTGATTTATATCTTAAAAATTTTCGTATTTTTTGTCTTTAAAATGACCTTGTTTATTGTCTTAAAAATTCTCTTTTTGTCTTGAAAATTGTCTTATTTTATATCTAAAAAATTGTCGTATTCTTTGGCTTTAAAATTACCTTATTTTTTGTCTTAAAAATTGTCGTATTTTTTGTCTTGAAAATTTCCTTTTTTTTTGTCTTAAAAAGTGCCTGATTTTTTTTCTTAAAAATTGTCATTTTGTGTCTTAAAAATTGTCTCATTTTTTGTCTTGATAATTGTCTTATTTTTTGTCTCGAAAATTGTCTTACTTTTTGTCTTGAAAATTGTCTTATTTTTTGTCTTGCAAATTGTCTTATTTTTTGTTTTGAAAATCGTCTTGATTTATATCTTAAAAATTTTCGTATTTTTTGTCTTTAAAATGACCTTGTTTATTGTCTTAAAAATTCTCTTTTTGTCTTGAAAATTGTCTTATTTTATATCTTAAAAATTGTCGTATTCTTTGTCTTTAAAATTACCTTATTTTTTTGTCTTAAAAATTGTCTTTTTGTCATCAAAGTTGTCTCATTTTTTGTCTTAAAAATTTTCTGATTGTGCGTCTTAAAAATTGGCTTGTTTTCTATCTGAAAAATTGTCTTATTCTTCGACTCAACATTGTCTTATTTTTGTCTCTTAATTCACTTAATAGTTGTCGAAAAAGTTGTCTTATTTTTCATCTTGAAAATTGTGTGTTTTTTTTTTTTTTTCCCGAAAATTGTCTTTCTTCTTCCGTGAAAATTTGTCTTATTTGTAGTGTCTATAATTCTCTTATTTTGTAGCTACCGCATTAACACTCAAAACACCACCCATTAAACTTTAAAATAGACAGGTATTAAAAATTCTAGACTATCCTGCTTACAGCTTGCAAAAGCTCCGACAGTTAGGCTGAGAGTAAATCTAAAACTTAAACTAGCGCTCATGGCTAGTTACAGCCTCAAGGGTACTTAAAAATCTACATGGGCTAGCTTTACTACTGACACAGGTAAAAAAAAATCGGTCTGTCAGCCCCAAAACTTCCTGCATATTTCGAGCTCCATGAGCTCGGAAAATTGTAGTAGATACATTTTCGAGCTCTTCGAGCTCGAAAATACTTTTGTGTGCTTTTGTTTTCGAAAAATAACGTTTTTTACCATTTTTTCTACAACGATATCTCTTGAACGCATAAACCGATTGAGACCTTCAAGGTGGCAATCGACGTGTTTTATCGAGTTCTACAATTGATCAGATTTTGAAATTCATTAATCGAGTCGTTTTTGAGAAATTTCCAAAATACTAAAATAAATTTTTTTTTTAATTCTTTCGACAACGGTTTCTCTTAAAAGAATTAACGATTTTGATGTTTGAGGTGGCATTCAACGCGGTTCATGAAGCTTCAGAGCCCAGTTTATTTTGGAATCAATCCATCGAGAACATAAAAAGTTATCCAAAAAAAACATTTTTAAAAAAAGTTTATTTTTGGAATATCTCTGAACGAGCCCTACCGATCAAGTTTTGTTTTCAGCTTCAAGATATTCGCAAGCCGCGTTGAATGGCACCTTGATGATCAAAATCGGTTCATCCGTTCAAAAGTTATAGATATTTACATACGGACGTACGTACGTACGTACACACATACATACATACATACATACATACATACATACATACATACATACATACTCTCGGACATCATCGTGAAATTAGTCAGGATAGCTTCCTAGAACCTCAAAACGTCAAGATCTCTTAAAAATTCGATTTTCGAAAATCGGTCTGAAACCAATAACTTCCCGAATTTTTGAAAACTTACAATTTTCTTAGCGGGAAGTTGAAAATTTTTTATTTTAGTTAGGAGCTGGTAAAAACTCAGAAAATTCATATGGAGCCACCGTTTACGGCTTGAGCAGGTGCAGCTGAAACCCCAGACGGGCGAACTTCAACATCGACACGGGTAAAAATGAAATTTATCTTGCTAAGAGCCTGTAACAGCCCCAGAACTCTTGTCTAAGCTCTATTTTTTTATTTATTCTGTTGATAGAGACTCGTATTTGTCGCTCTAGCAGCTTCAGGGCCAGTTTTTCAAATCTGGTTTATTTTTATCTAAATATGAATTAATTTTACTAGTATATCTATATAAATTAGAAATATATAGATGAACCAGCAATAATAATTTAAACCTGGATTAGAAATAAACCCGAATTGCAAAACTTGCCCTTAAATCTGAAGGTTGAGCTGGATACGTTAATATCCACGGACAAAATATCTGCGACAAAATATCTTACGACAAAATATCTAAATAAATAATCTCAAGATTAAATATCGACGAAAAAATTATACAATATCCCTTTTTTCTCAGATTTTGTGTGCGTGAAAACATAAAATGTATAACCCCATGCGCTTGCAATAATTCGTTCAACAAAAAGAAAATTTTTTTTAATTTTAATTTTTAATTTTTAATTTTATCAAATGATTCTGTTATAAAAATATTTAATCTTGAGAATATTTTATCCAGAGATATCTTGTCGTGGGAATATTTTGTCGCGGATATTAACGCATACCATCAGTTGGGCTTGTTCTTTCTTTCAAACTTACTTGTGTTCAGATCAGCAATCCGATTTTTATTTTTTACCTTATTGCTGGTTTCAGTCAATTACAAGAAACAATTAAAAATCGAATTTCTCGCAACCAATCAGAGAACTTGGCCCCACCTATCTAGTTTCTCTGTCTTTTAGTGAAACCAAATTCCTGGCTCTAGTAATAAGTTTTACATTAATACGCTTATGAATTGAGGTAGATTTGGATTGCTTAATTATATGAACTTATTTTATTGAATGTTTTGGTTAGTTATATTATTATGTTTATATTTATGTATGTTATAGACGCCTAAAGAAGGCCAAATAAAATGGCTGAAACGTTGCGGAATCAGTAATCTGCGTTTTATCAATTTGTCCAATTTTCTATTAATATTGATACACTAGTCCCAAAAATTAAAGGATAGAAAAAAAATTCGAAATTTTTGGGTGATTTTCAACATGTGTAACTCGGTGAAAAATGATCGTAGAGTAAAAATAAAAAAATCAAATTGTAGCATCAAGTTTCTAGTTTTCATATCTGAACCTCAAATATTTTTATCATGCTCGATTCCGGAGAAATCTTAAGAAATATGACGAAAAAAAAATTTTCAAAATTTTGGCTCGTCTTTCTACATATCTATGGGCTTCAATAATTTTTTTTTGATAATCTGACCTTATGACTCTTTTAGAAAATTTTATGCCCTTTAATTTGGCGGGCTCAAAAAGTCTCTACGTCAAATTGGCGGCGAGTTATCATTGATCAAAGCAAATAGTCCATTTTGGCTTTGATAATCAATAACTCCGAACGTATTGGTCGTACAGAGAATGGAAGTAGGGTTTTGAGAACTGAAAAACATTCTCTATAAGACAGAATTAGTTGCTTTTGATAAAAAAATTTTTTTTGAAGCGATAATGTTTATTAAAAAATAGGTCTAAATTCGCATATTTAAGGATATCCAGAAATCTTGCTATAACTTTGGATATAATAGATGAACAAAGGATATCGTCGTTTTTTTTTTCAACCTCAAAGTGTCCTGAAAAAACCCTGAAAATTTCAAAGCGCTGCAATTTTTCTTTCTTAGTGTCCCGAAGCTTTAAATTTATCGATTTTGCCAAAAATCTCCATAACTGGTAGTTTCACGGTTTTTGGTCATGTTTTCGATTTTCAAATGTTTTTTTTCACCAGAAATCTTGATTTCGTTGATCAAAAAGATTGGTTATCGAATAAAATCGAAAAAAAAAAATTTTTTGCAAAATTTTTTTTTTTTTTAAATTTTTTTTCCAAAATTTTTTTTTTTCGTTGTATTCGCAATGATTTATCATTGTCAAAAAAAATTCCTCAATTTTTTTTTACTGTCGGTATGTGTGTAAGAAGCGTAAATTCGACCGTGCAATCTCCACGTGGTACGCTTTGGGAAACGCTAATGCGGGCGGTAAAAAAAAATTAAGGAATTTTTTTTGACAATGATAAATCATTGCGAATACAACGAAAAAAAAATCCGGAAAAAAAAATTTTTGAAAAAAAAAAAATTTTGAAAAAAAATTTTTTTTTTTCGATTTTATTCGATAACCAATCTTTTTGATCAAAGAAATCAAGATTTCTGGTGAAAAAAAACATTTGGAAATCGAAAACATGACCAAAAACCGTGAAACTACCAGTTATGGAGATTTTTGGCAAAATCGATAAATTTAAAGCTTCGGGACACTAAGAAAGAAAAATTGCAGCGCTTTGAAATTTTCAGGGTTTTTTCAGGACACTTTGAGGTTGAAAAAAAAAACGACGATATCCTTTGTTCATCTATTATATCCAAAGTTATAGCAAGATTTCTGGATATCCTTAAATATGCGAATTTAGACCTATTTTTTAATAAACATTATCGCTTCAAAAAAAATTTTTTTATCAAAAGCAACTAATTCTGTCTTATAGAGAATGTTTTTCAGTTCTTAAAACCCTACTTCCATTCTCTGTACGACCAATACGTTCGGAGTTATTGATTATCAAAGCCAAAATGGACTATTTGCTTTGATCAATGATAACTTGCCGCCAATTTGACGTAGAGACTTTTTGAGCCCGCCAAATTAAAGGGCATAAAATTTTCTAAAAGAGTCATAAGGTCAGATTATCAAAAAAAAATTATTGAAGCCCATAGATATGTAGAAAGACGAGCCAAAATTTTGAAAATTTTTTTTTCGTCATATTTCTTAAGATTTCTCCGGAATCGAGCATGATAAAAATATTTGAGGTCCAGATATAAAAACTAGAAACTTGGTGCTACAATTTTTTTTTTATTTTAACTCTACGATCATTTTTCACCGAGTTACAGCATGTTGAAAGTCACCCAAGAATTTCGAATTTTTTTTCTATCCTTCAATTTTTGGGACTAGTGTACTTATTACATATACTATGGACATCAATTTAAATGATTACTCAAACTTTATGTTTCGACCATTTCTTTCAATATTTTGATAGCCATGTAAATTTTAATGGAATAAAAAAATTATGACAATATGGTTTTCATTCCACGTAACTTATGCATGTCCCATTATAATCTAGTTTCGTCAGTTGTATTTTATTCTGCACAAAATAACCTGTAAATTTCACAGCTATTTTATATTTTAAAGTATTTCTTTTATTACTTATGACGTATCAAATGTACCTCTAATCCCGATGATTATCACCGGTCTTCTTATTATGATAGCACCTACAGTTCTTATCAGATATTAACGAAATTTTTAATACTTATTCCATAGGCGATTACCTTGATCAAGTTGAAAGATGGGCTAAATCGTTCGAATAGTTTTGAAATTATTGCGGTTTGAAATTTTCATGATTTTTCGTAAAAATAAGTTTCTATCCGCTTTCAAGTTCATATAACAATAAAACAAAAACTTATAGACAATTTCAGTAAAAAGTATCTTAAAGCTTGTTTCTAAGTTTTAATTTTTGACTTTGAACTTTCTGTTTTAATCCTTGTTTCCAATAATTTTATAGCCTTAAACGTTCTAATGGAAACAAAAAATGTTGAAAATATGGTGTTCATTCATCATAACTAATGCATTTCATATTATAATACAATTTTGTCCGTTGCATTTTATAGCGAACAAAATAACCTGCAAATTTCACAGCTATTTTATGATTTATAAGTATTTCTTTCATTATTTATGATGTTTCAATCGTACCTGTACGTTCTAGAATTATGTTTGGTATTGCCATCGTAATAGCAATTACAATTATAATCTCATAAGAGTTAAATTTTCTATACTTCGTTAACGTGAAGGTTAGTTTGGTAAAATACCTGTAAAATGTTTTGCCTAATCAACTATGTGAAGTTCTCTATCGAAAATAGTTTCTGTCTTTTTTAACCCTCACTTATAGAAAACGAACCTAATTTTATATCATGACTATACACTAACATGTATCACAAGATATGCATGCATAAAACTTTTTATATTGAAAAATTGGAAAATCTATCTTCCATTTCGGCTGCTGAACGGCCTTTTATAACATAACATAGCTGTAGTCAGAAGAAGAAAAAAAGTATTTTAGAACTGTGCTGTAGCTGAACGGTTTTGTAACTCAATTAGTAAACTTAGTTCAGTAACTAGATCAATTTCTTCAGGTCTTGGAAACGATTTTGAGTCACCTGAGTTTATCAAATTTTTCAGCTGAAGTCCTGCTATGCAAACTGTGATAAAGAAAGCTGTAAAAAACTTCTTGATGTTATTCTCGAGGTCATTCTGTAACTGATTACTATAATACATCTCGTCTAGTAACGGTGACCCGTTATCTTTTCCCTCGATTGACAGAGTGAAGTCAAACACATCCTAACCGATTTTTATAGTATCATAAATACCTGTAACGGTGCCGGTCATACCTTGACAAGTCCTGCCCGAGGAAAATTATTAAGATCTGCCCAGATATAATTATATCTGATCAGATCAAATGACATCTTGGCAGATCTATTTATGAGTGATTCCGTTCTAACTGCGATTTTTTTTATTAAAACTTTTGAGATTTTAAAGTTTAACTTTTTCAATTTACAGTAAAATTGATAAATAATGTCCCTCGCGGACTTAGAATAACTGTGAAATCGCAGTGAAATCACAGTGAATTCATTTCACCGTGAGTTCACGGTGTGTTTACGGTGATTTCATAGTGAATTCACAGTGATTTTGTGCCATTTTGTTATTGTGATTTAGTCGTGATTTCACTGCAAGTTTATATTAAATTAATGGTGATTTCACCATGATTTCACCGTGAATTAATAGTGATTTCACCATGATTTTACCGTGAATTAGTGGTGATTTCACCATGATTCTACAGTAAATTAGTGGTCATTTCACAATGATTTCACAGTAAATTAATGGTGGTTTCACCATGATTCCACAATAAATTAATAATGATTTCACCATGATTTCACAGTAAATTCAGGATGATTTGACTTTAGTTTTATGGTGATTTGACATCACAGTAGTCAAATTGTAGCTTTGGAATGGTATAGTGACAATTTCTCATAATTACCTCGATATTCGAAAATCGAGTTTTCATTAGAACGCGAGGTTAGGAGGCCCCGGACATTTGTTCATATCATTTCCTGTGTGACGTCTGTATGTCTGTGTGCATATGCAGCTATCGTTTGTAAAAACAATTTTAATAAGATGTCAAAATGATTTTAGTTCAGATTTCGTAACTGTTATTATTATTATTTCTTTTTTTTTTAGTTAAATGCTCAGGGGGTTATCCCCGGTAGTCCGACTCTACCGAGGGCCTCACCTGAGCGCCAAATCGTTACTGCTGCGATGCTTCATCAACAAGATGATCAGCATGCGCAGCAGGCCAAGTTTCGTTGCCTTAGGAGACGGAGGGATCCGAGTATCACAGCCTTTTGCATCCGTGATGCCAAAAACTCAACTTGCGATAAACAAGTTGGGATTTTAGCCAATGCAGACACAAAAGTCTGTTTCATCCCTCCTAGGACGCCAACAATGAGTACGACAAGCTTGACACGGTAGCCTTGGTAAAGCTTGCCAATTTCAAACAGGAGATCCTGATATATCTCGTGTTTGTGCTCCTCTTTTACCGTGATGTTATACTCAGCCGGAGCTGAGAACTCAATAACATAAATGTTACGAGCGGTTTTATCGAAGAGCACAATATCAGGTTTATTATGGTCGATTTTCCGCGTTGTTGCGAATGGCACGTTCCAATAAATACGGCAACGCTCATTCTCAACAACTTGCGGAATATCTCCTGGCAGATAAGGCAGCACTGGTGTTTTGTCGATACCGTGCGTGTGTCTTAGATGGTAATAAAGTACTCGCAGAGCAGCATTATGGCGCTGGATGTATGCATTTCTTGCTAGCACAGGACATGCTGACAAAAGATGCATAAGCGTCTCTGGATGCTGTTTACAAACCCTACACAAAGTGTCGGGTAGCTGCGTCTGGAGCACTTTAGCACGGTATTCGAGAGTGTTAATAACACCATCTTGGCTGGCAAAAATATATCCTTCGGTCTCGGACATCAGGCGAGCTGACTTAAGGAAGGAAAACGTCAGCTGTGTGGACAAGCCATGATCACGCACGTGTTTAAAGAACACGCTGTGCATGGACTTGTCCATATGCGTACTAAGCAGTTTTTGTTGCTCAGCATTCCTGATGACCGTCTTAAATTCCTCCTTAGGGAGTTCAATAAGCGGGTTTACTCTTCCAAGACCGCGGGATTGGCCCGCGTACATTGCTGCCTTATATAAAAACGCTCCCCTATGCCTATTTTCATGACTATGAACAATTTGCATAAGGAAGTCGTCTTCATCTGCTGTGAAATTGACAACCTCGTATGTTATACCCAAAACCAAACGATCGTGCAGACACTCCAAGCTCTGTAAAGCTCTCCCTCCGATGTGCCGGGAAAGGTACAATCTGGTGACTGAAGACTTAGGGTGCATGTTCCGATGCATATTCATGACTTTGCGTGTCTTGATATCAAGATCTCCGAGCTCTTTTCGGGCCCATTTCAGGACACCGAAAGAGTACAGAAGTACCGGGACAGCAAGCATGTTCGTTGCAGAGACTTTGTTTTTCCCGGAAAGTTCTGATGACCAGATTTTCCGGAGTCTCCGCACATACTCGCTGCAGAGAGTCGTTTTGATTTTCGAGACGCCCTGCATAGGACTCCCGTCAATCCCTAGATATTTGTACGACTCTCCGGCGTCAAGATGGTCTATGACGCTCCCATCTACTAACTCGATATCTTCACGCACATCGGAACACTTACCCTTCACCAGATTAACGACCGCGCACTTGTCCAACCCGAAAGCCATGCCGACATCCCGTGTATACTCTCCTACGATATTCAAGGATGTCTGAAGGTGTTCCTCATCAGGAGCATACACCTTCAGATCATCCATGTAGACTAAGTGGATGATCGAGTATTTTCGATCATTTGGTGGACCCACTGAGTATCCACCGGTGCGGCGTAGCGCAATAGATATCGGCAGCAGTGGAATGCAAAACAGCAGAGGGCTCAGAGAATCTCCCTGAAAGACTCCTCGTTTGTACTGTACAACTTCGGTTACACGTTTGTCGTTACCACATGAAATGTGGAACCGTGTTCGCCAAAACTGCATCGTACGCTGAATGCATCCCACTGTATCGCGATTGACCCCAAGGCATTTGAGCGAAAAGAGAATAAGCTCATGAGATGTTGAGTCGAATGCCTTGCGGTAGTCAATCCAGGCCATTGACAGGTTGCGCTGATAGTAGATCGCGTCTTGAATGACGCATCGATCCATTATTATTATTATTATTATTATTATTATTATTATTATTATTATTATTATTATTATTATTATTATTATTATTATTATTGTTATTATTATTATTATTATTATTATTATTATTATTATTATTATTATTATTATTATTATTATTATTATTATTATTATTATTATTATTATTATTATTATTATTATTATTTCTTTTTTTTTTAGTTAAATGCTCAGGGGGTTATCCCCGGTAGTCCGACTCTACCGAGGGCCTCACCTGAGCGCCAAATCGTTACTGCTGCGATGCTTCATCAACAAGATGATCAGCATGCGCAGCAGGCCAAGTTTCGTTGCCTTAGGAGACGGAGGGATCCGAGTATCACAGCCTTTTGCATCCGTGATGCCAAAAACTCAACTTGCGATAAACAAGTTGGGATTTTAGCCAATGCAGACACAAAAGTCTGTTTCATCCCTCCTAGGACGCCAACAATGAGTACGACAAGCTTGACACGGTAGCCTTGGTAAAGCTTGCCAATTTCAAACAGGAGATCCTGATATATCTCGTGTTTGTGCTCCTCTTTACCGTGATGTTATACTCAGCCGGAGCTGAGAACTCAATAACATAAATGTTACGAGCGGTTTTATCGAAGAGCACAATATCAGGTTTATTATGGTCGATTTTCCGCGTTGTTGCGAATGGCACGTTCCAATAAATACGGCAACGCTCATTCTCAACAACTTGCGGAATATCTCCTGGCAGATAAGGCAGCACTGGTGTTTTGTCGATACCGTGCGTGTGTCTTAGATGGTAATAAAGTACTCGCAGAGCAGCATTATGGCGCTGGATGTATGCATTTCTTGCTAGCACAGGACATGCTGACAAAAGATGCATAAGCGTCTCTGGATGCTGTTTACAAACCCTACACAAAGTGTCGGGTAGCTGCGTCTGGAGCACTTTAGCACGGTATTCGAGAGTGTTAATAACACCATCTTGGCAGGCAAAAATATATCCTTCGGTCTCGGACATCAGGCCAGCTGACTTAAGGAAGGAAAACGTCAGCTGTGTGGACAAGCCATGATCACGCACGTGTTTAAAGAACACGCTGTGCACGGACTTGTCCATATGCGTACTAAGCAGTTTTTGTTGCTCAGCATTCCTGATGACCGTCTTAAATTCCTCCTTAGGGAGTTCAATAAGCGGGTTTACTCTTCCAAGACCGAGGGATTTTGCCGCGTACATTGCTGCCTTATATATAAACGCTCCCCTATGCCTATTTTCATGACTATGAACAATTTGCATAAGGAAGTCGTCTTCATCTGCTGTGAAATTGACAACCTCGTATGTTATACCCAAAACCAAACGATCGTGCAGACACTCCAAGCTCTGTAAACCTCTCCCTCTGATGTGCCGGGAAAGGTATAATCTGGTGATTGAGGATTTAGGGTGCATGCTCCGATGCATGTTCATGACTTTGCGTGTCTTGATATCGAGATCTCTGAGCTCTTTTCGGGCCCATTTAAGAACACCGAAAGAGTACAGAAGTACTGGGACAGCAAGCATGTTTGTTGCAGAGACTTTGTTTTTTCCGGAAAGTTCTGATGACCAGATTTTCCGGAGTCTCCGTACATACTCGCTGCAGAGAGTCGTTTTGATTTTCGAGATGTCCTGCATAGGACTCCCGTCAATCCCTAGATATTTGTACGACTCTCCGGCGTCAAGATGGTCTATGACGCTCCCATCTGCTAACTCGATATCTTCACGCACATCGGAACACTTACCCTTCACCAGATTAACGACCGCGCACTTGTCCAACCCGAAAGCCATTATTATTATTATTATTATTATTATTATTATTATTATTATTATTATTATTATTATTATTATTATTATTATTATTATTATTATTATTATTATTATTATTGTTATTATTATTATTATTATTATTATTATTATTATTATTATTATTATTATTATTATTATTATTATTATTATTAGTATTATTATTATTATTATTATTATTATTATTATTATTATTATTATTATTATTATTATTGTTATTATTATTATTATTATTATTATTATTATTATTATTATTATTATTATTATTATTATTATTATTATTGTTATTATTATTATTATTATTATTATTATTATTATTATTATTATTATTATTATTATTATTATTATTATTATTATTATTATTATTTTTATTATTATTATTATTATTATTATTATTATTTTTATTATTATTATTATTATTATTGTTGTTGTTATTATTATTATTATTATTATTATTATTGTTATTATTATTTTTATTATTATTATTATTATTATTACTATTATTATTTTCAGTTTCAAAGTTTACAAATAAAATAGTAAGAAATTCACAGGAAATCCACTGTATATTCACTGTGAATCCACTGCTAATTTACTGTATATTTACTGTAAATTTACCAAAAATTCACTGCCAATTCACTGTATACGATCAAAAAAATATTGTAATAACTACAATATTGAAGTCAAATTTACTAACAGATATGAATAAATACATTTTGTTTTTCAATTATTACAAAACATTTTGTGAAATTAACTGGTTGGCAATTATTACATTAGAAGATATTAAAAATGATCTTACGTAATGTATTTTTTGCTAAACTGATTATATTATCTGTATTTATAATTCCACTATGTATAGATAAAGTTTAAATTTGGTAGGGATAGCAGATGATATGAATAACAATAATAATCAAAATGATAGCACTAATAATAAAAAGTTAAAAATTATTAAAAATTCAATTTAATTTATTTCCATTCTAATATAGTAAAATTTACTAAACGGGATAGTAAAATTATTTTCATATTTTTCATCAAAATTTACTCCATTTTTTTCTCCGTGTATATTCACTGTGAATTCACTGTAAGTTCACTGTAAATTTACTGAGATTTTACTGTAAGTTTACTGCGAATTCACTGCAAGTTCACTGTAAATTCACTGTGAATTTACTGTGAATTCATAGTAAGTTCATTGTAAATTCATTGTGAACTTGCTGTGAAACCACTATCGAATCACTGTGAGATCACCATAAAACTACAGTGACCGAATGACACAATATCATGGTGATTTTACCGTAATTTTATCATGATCTCACGATGTTTTTACTATAAACTCACCGAAATTTCACCATAATTTCACAGTGATTCCAAGTCCACGAAGGGTGCATTAAAAAATTTTTAATGCACATTATTTATTAATTTTACTGTAAGAATAAAAATCAGAGGATTTTACTACAACTTGAAAGTGGCAAGTGCGAGAAATAAACATTAAATTTTGCGACCCATGGTACTGATATAAAGCAAATTCGGTAGAAATTATTTGAGAAAATTCTTAAATTAATTTATAAACTCTGTTGTAACACTTTTAAACTCTTTTTTTAATACATATTTAACACATTGATGATGATTAATAACGATTAACTTTATAATTTATAGCAACTATAATTTAATTTATAGAATTTACTATAAAATAAATGAAGCAATTAAATTAATAAACATTGAATAAATTTATTGTCACTTGTATCAGGTTGCTTTCTAGCACGAAGTATTGGTGCCATCTGTATTAAAATAGATTTTAATTAATGATTAAAATAATTTTACAACTAATTATTATAACTATACGCTATTATTATTATAATTTTACATGGTACTGACAGACACGGTACTGACAGTTTCATTTGAAATAACAACTGTAATTATTTGGTTAATTATTTGATAATATCCATTGACTTTAAAGTTTAGACTGGTATTAAGTACAAGAATTTAATATTTTGTTCGAAAAAAAATTAATAGCTAATGAAGTTTATCAATACCACGGTATTGACAAGACAATTTATGACATACCTTTTTAAAAATTAAGTTCTCACATGACACGAACTCTTGGCACTTTTTCATCAACTCAGTGTTTGTAAATATTAGTCAGATGACGTACTTTCAAGATAGTTCACTAGACGTTTCATAAATCTCAAGGAACGCTATGTTCGAGTCACACAAATTCAAATTCGAAAATTCTTTAAAATTTAAAGACACAAGTTATTGAACCGGAATTCAATGTTAACTCAATACATGAAACAGAAAGTGTGCCAATTTTGTCCAGTTGGATCATAAACATTAGAATTTATGAGGTGATTAGTTTAAATCATTTCTTGCGACAAAAGAAATTAACAATTTATAGGTAAATTCTAGAAACGGACATGACACGGTACTGACATTCGAGTGATATATTGTAAGTTTTCTGTGAGTGGCAAGTTATACAACAGAAAAAGAATGTTGAAATATGATCATCACTATCCAATCAACACAAAAATTCCATTAAATGATTATTAATTAATGACCTGTGAGAACAAACAATACAGGACATTGAATATCACAGTTAGAACGAAATCACCCTTATATCTGATCAGATCTAATATTTAGACATAATCAGATCTCATTGTATTTGGCCAACCGCCGTTTATATCCGATCAGATCTGATCAAATATGATTAGATTTTGGCTAGATACAATATCAGATATTATTATATCTAGTCAGATCTACGTGTATCTCGTGTGATCTGGTCAGATATAACTTCATCTAAACTAAACACAACACTTAACATAATCAGATCTTATTATATCTGCTCAGATATAATCATGTTTACATTATATTGTTATTGAAAATTGTTCATATTCAGTTATCAACACTCATTCGATCACATACTTGGGTCAGCGCAGTGGATAGCATTCAAAGACTTTGAATGGGAAAGACGCAGATTCGAGCCCAGCAGTCACCGGAATTTTTTCATCAATCATAATCTTGTATAATTCCTTTAAGTAACGTTTCTAATACATTAGATTACGTTTTGGTTCGAATTAAAACTATCTTATTTCTTTTTTTTGTGATTTAATGTTAGTTTTTATCAGTGATTCCCAGGAAAAAGGGTTCAGATCTTACCACATATAAATATATCTGATTAGATCTCGCCAGATAGAGACAATTTAAAGATTTTTTTCCTTTATTGGTTATCGTCCCAATTGAGCCACGTGCCAGTCAATTTAAAGATCTGGCCAGATCTACGTTGTCAGATATGATCAGATATAATTATATGTGGTCAGATCTAAGCCTTTTTCCCCGGGTGTCCGACTCTGTACAGTCACCTAGTGAGTCTCGAGTCGGTAAATGAGTCACTTTTTCTCGTTTCCCGGATTGCAGGACGGACAACTTGTCGTTGTCAATCCAGAAGCTCGACACTCGAAACAAAAGCGTCGTCGAGGGTCAGTACAATTCCTATGACGATGTTCTGTCTTATCGCAGTTCCAACATCGGAACTCGTTAGCTGGTGATGCGAAAACTGGAGCTGGAATCTCAGTTTTTGGCTTCTCGTGATCTGTAACAATACCAGATGCTAGGGGTTCAAGGAAATCTTTGGTAGCCCGATTATCGTTTGCTTTAGCTGGTCGTTTTGTTCTCTCTGAGAACTTGATTATTGTTAGCTTGACGGCCTTGTCTCCTTAGTTGGAGCGCGTCGAGGTGTTCAGCGAGGACCTCATCTTCTGAGTAGTCGTCCTTTTCGTTTTCTACTCCATCGTCTTGAGCTGCTCTAAACTGAATTACTCGATGGCGAGGTCGATCGCGATCACGGGACTCTGGAGCTCTATCTAATATAAAGTTTCGTTGCTGTAGGTGTCTCAGTTGCGCTTGAGATGCAAACGAGGAACACATTGAGTTGCGAGGTAATGGTTGTGGTCAATAATTACTCGCACGCTGTATTATACGCTCTTGGCGTATAGAACGACTCTCTAACTCGTCTATAGAACGACAGTCATGCACTGAAATGACTAACTGGAACAACGGTAGCATGTTACGATGCGTATATCTGATCCGTTCTACCTCTGGCCATGGCAGATCAGATCGTGAAAATAAGCCATTCATGCAGGCGATATACTGACTTATTGGCTCTTCGCGGGCCTGCGTGCGATTCGAGATCTCTTCACGTAACGACATCTGAAAGTCTGGATTTGCAAATCTGGATCTCATGGCTTTCTTTACGTCAGCTCATCATCTGAAGCTATGTACGTGACCTCAATACTTTATCAAAGCCGCACCACGTAGAGAGAAGGGGATGGCTTTAATTAAATTCTCATCTCTCACTGTAACCGTATTTAAACCTTCATCAAATCTCATGATGAAGTTCTCGACGTCCTCGTCGAGTGCACCACTAAACTGTACATGCCACTTATGCATCATGTTCAGCAGGGTGGTTGCTCGTATGGGTGCTTGAGCTCGTGGATCGTAATCCATGTCATTCTCACCTGGAAATGTATAATCTTCGTCCCCGTGGTGATTGGCAAAAATCTGTAGCGTTTAAATGCAGCGTATGCTGCGTGTACTCGGTCTGTTGACCAAAGTCATTACTGTAGCGATCATTCATCGGTATATCCCCGTGTTTCTGTGTTAAACAGCAGGTTCAATAGTGATTGAAAATGAAATCACTGGTCATCCTCCTCTTCACTGGAATTAGACCGTTCACCAGGTCTTTTCTGTCAACCTGGATCGCTAGACTTTCCTCGTCCGCCCGTCATTTTAGCAATCACTTTTACCGTATGTAATAAACTACCTTTTCTGATTTAGACAGAGAAATGATAGTAGATAGAAAAATAACGAAGGACAAAAATACTGTAGCGATGTCTTATGAGACAAAGAAATTTATACTGTAGCTGCGGGTTTGCGTGTACCCGGAACTCGAGAGGTAGTAGGCTTATGCCCTTTTTTTTTATCTCTCTCACTTTTATTACTGTAGCGTTACTGTATACTTGGTATTTACAACTTTTTACCTTTTTTTTTCTGTAGATAAGCACAAAGAGTGTGATGGGTAGAAAAAGTCATCGACAGCAGATAGAAAATTATTTTTATAATATTCAGCGAGAAATATTTGTAGGTATAATCATTTGGTATCAAGACTTACTAACGCTGATAAAACGTTTTTCTGTAAATAACTGCTGTTCCACTATTAACACTCTTGTCTTTTATTAACAATCAGATCGTTATAATAGACTGAATCGGCAAATGAATATTTTTTGTAGCGTTGACTTACTTAACTTAATTAATTAATTATTAAAAAATAATTAATAGATCAGACTGTAACTATTTAACAGGAACTGTTAAATTATTTTAATTGAGTAGTTTAATAATTGTAAAAAAATTAATAAATCACTCTGTAGCTTTTCGACAATTAAACTAATAATTATTGAAGAATAATTATTGAATTAATCTGTAACTGTATTGAATCGGTATCATAATTTTCTGTAGCTGAATTTAGTATTTAATAACTGTATTAAAAGTAATTGAACGGAAGAATAGACGCTATTAAGCACAAAGAACTTTGATAAATTTTTGAGAAACTGCAGACACGTCTAAATCGCACGAAAAATCGCCAAGGAATGATGGACAATGGCTGACTCTATCGGATGGTGTTGATATGTTTGTTGTACCCCCAATTATTCATTTTGGGTGTCTATATTTGGTTATCAGTAGAGCCAGGCTTTTGGTATGAAAGAGAAAAACTCACACATGCATCAAAAAACGAAAGAAATGTATCCGTGTAATCGGCTAAACTCGATAATGAACTACATTCAGTTTGTAGTTTAAAAGCATCAAGATGGTGCTATTAGAAAAAAAAATTATTCTTTTGTTTTTTATGGTCCGATTGCAGTAAAGCTTATAATTAGTTTATGAAATGTTTTTGAATATTTCTTTTTCTTGTCAAACGTTCAAGAAATTTTTAAAGGGCTTTAAGTATTTTGTAACATATAGAATTATAAAAAAAGGGAAATTCTTCTCACACTTACTTGAGTCAAGAGAATAATTTCTTGAGTTGAACAATTATTCTTGGTCCAAAAAAATTTTCTTGTTTCAAAAATGTATTCTTTTCACTCAAGAAAATAATTTTTTTTTTCTTTTCAAAATGGTATTTTTGGTCCGAAATTTTGTCTCTTGAATCAATTTAATTTAATCGAGAATCCTGTATTTATCTTACTGCAATGAAGCCGTAAATTTCATGAATGCGTTTCCCTTACTGCTTCAATGCAGTAACGTTAACAATTGGTTCATGAATCATTTTTCTTTATAAAGTTGAATGATTTTATAAATAGAATCTACTATTTCCGATGAGGTCCTTAGAATGTAAAACAAAAATTATTTTATTTAAATTAAATCGAAAGCATCTCTATGATTTACTCTCTCAATCAAGTAACACAAAAGGCAAGGGAATATTTCACGCAAACGCTTCAAATTGTTCAAATAATGATTTCTTTCACGATTTAATTTTTAGATATCAAAGATTTTCGGAAAATATTAACTGGTAACCAATTTTTTAATTAAAAAATGCATACTGCATAGTTGCAGTAAAAATGAAAAATGAATATTAACTGAAATTTGAACATTTAACTATCTCATCTACTGAGAGATACTACTTAATTAAGCCATCATTACCAAAATAGAGTACTTCCAAACAAATATTGTTAGAAATGTGTCAAGTAGCGATTCAAACGTGAATCGCTGCGCACGCTTTTCCATCTCGCCGTGAATTTAACAACACCTCCTAGCTCAAATTAAGCACATTTATTTATTATAATTTGTTATTATTTAAATATTTATATTATTTTATTGGATTATTTTATTATGATTTAATTATGAATTTATTGATATTATTGTTTATTATGTTTATATTTATGTTTTGATAATTATTTTGAATTTTATGTACTTAATCAATATTTTCATTTCAGTCAGTAGCACACGTGTTGTAGAGCATACATAAAAATATCGACCGAAGGGAGAGTAAGTCGATATAGTGGGGATAAAAATCGATGTTTTTCTCCAGTCACGTGGTGCACTGAAATAATTATTTTTTTATTGTTTAAAGGGTCAAAAATTATTATATTTATGTTTATAGATAAAAAAATATTATTTAATTTATTATTATGGTATAACTCAGGTCGTTTAATAATTTTAAATATTTAATTTTAATTGATAATTTCGGGTCCGAGGTCGTTAGAGGGGATAACACGTCAGTGATACCCCTCCCTCGGAAAAATCAACGGAAATATAGTCAGAGAGAACCGGGATTCTGTAAAGATAGGACGTGTTGTTGTCCGTGATTATTTTTGAGTAAATTGTTCTGGCCCAGGTGCCTTAATAAAATAATTACATAGTTAAAGTATTTAATTTGGTTTGTGATATTGATTATTGAAAAACTCAAGAAGTAAATTGTTGTCAACGCCGGTAAGTCAATTGTGTCATCATTGTTGCATCGGCTATCGCTGGTCTTTGAGTAGAGTTGATCGCGGTATTTGGTTGATAAATAATTGAACCTGAGTTATATTGTTATAATAAGTTCAATTTGTCCGGCGTGCGTTTCAAGTACGTAGACGCGTCGAGCAAATTCCTTAGAGGATTAGACGAGGATAGCAAAAGTGGCTCCTTGTCTTACACTAGTATTTTTTTACATATTATTTTAAAAGTTTAATATTTGAGTATGAAATATTATTTCTCTGGGTAAAATTTATATTATTTGTAAATTTGTATTTGAGTTCCCCAGTGGATAATTTAAATGAATTATTGTTATTATCATTTCATTGTAATGAGTATATTTTAATTTGATAAAAATTCATTATAGAGAGTTAATTATATTAAACAATATTTGGGTATTGTAATCATTTATTCAGTTTTTTAAAAATATATTTTGAAGTAAATAATTTCGTAAAAGGAACCCAGTGATAGCCAATATTTGTTTATTTGTCTCCTGGATATATTTAGTAGTTATTATTCCTTATTATTATTTTTATTCATTATATATTTGTTTGGTTGTCATTCCGCTTGGTGCATACATTCTCGCTCAAGATTTGGTCCCGTGATCTCTCCCCTGAATATTTATTATTTTTGTCCGTTTTGTAAAAACGGAATGGCGCTCTCGTGCACTAAACCAGCCTGAGGAGCTGGTCCAGGAACAATTTTACTCTATTTATAATTATTAATTATTTTGAGTTATATTTATTATTTTTATTTTTAATTTTTAATACACTTGGGTGACCACATACGATTCCGGGTTTGTTTCACGTCTCCGTCGTGAAAAGAAAAACGGTTTACGTTATAAATGAGATTCCGTGACCATAAAATAGATACTGCATAAAGGTAGTACAGCAAAATTTTACAACTAATAAAACTTTAACCAGAAAGTGCCAACTTTCATCTCACTGCGTTAATCGAAGTTGCCATTTTGCGCCTTCGCCTTGGAAAGTAAAAAAGAAAGCCTCAGATCACATGTTCGTCTTTGGCATTATATGTGATCTAAGGCTTTTCTTATTTTTCTTACCAAGGGCTGTAATATATTATTCTTTCTCATTTTAAGCGATTTAACTGGTCGCCACTGACGAGAGTAATAAAAATTTATCATGGTATTTATAGAAAATTATTTTTCCACAAATAAATTGATACTGCATCACTGCAGTAGAGCGAAATTTTACTAGTGAGGATATTATGCTGTCAAATTTATTTCTTTCCTCATAAGAAGCTATTTAATGAGTTTGCTACGATTTAAATATCAAAGATTTCTGGAAAATATTGATTGGTAACCAATTTTTTTATTAAAAAATGCATACTGCATAGTCACAGTAAAGGTGAAAAATATATGTTAATAGAAATCTAAACATCTAAATTTATTGTCTAATATAAATCGCTAGGAAATTAAGGTGTCATAACCAAAGTAATGTAGTTCTCACCAAATGTCGTTAGAAATCAACTTTTTTAATCATAAAAAAGATACTGCAACTGCAGTAGAGCAAAATTTTACAGTTGATAAAACTGTTGCCGTCAATAGTATATTTCTTTCTTATTAAAAGCGATTTTATCGGTCGTCGTGACCTGAGTAATTAAAAATTTATCATGGAATTTATAAAAAATAATTTTATTTGCAATTAAATTTTTACTGCATCTCTGCAGTAGAGCAAAATTTTAGTAGTGAGGACAATTTGCTTTCAAATTTATTTCTTTCATTATGAAAAGCGATTTAATCAGTTCGTTAAAATTGAAATTTCAAAGATTTCCAGTAAGAATTGATAGGAAACGACTATTTAAATTAAAAATTGAATGCTGCATAATTGTAGTCAACACGAAAAATTAATGTTAATGGAAATCTGAACATATAACTTTATTATCTAATATAAGTTGCTAATAATTCAAGCCGTCATTACTAAAATAACGTAGTTCTTACCAAATGTTGTTAGAAACTGATTCTTTCGACCATAAAAGAGCTACGGCATAGTTGCAGTAAGGATGAAAAATAAATGTTAATAGAAGTATGAACATATAACTTTATTATCTGAATGAATTGCTAGTGAATTAAGCTGTCATTACTAAAATAATGTAGTTCTCACCAAATGTTGTTAAAAATCGATTTTTTTGGCCATTAAAGAGATGCTGCTAAACTGCAGTTGAGCAAAATTTTACAGTTAGTGAAGCTTTGCCTTCGAAAATATTTTTCTTTCTTATTAAATGCTCTTTTATTGATCTCCGCTGGTGTGAGTAATTTAAAATTCACCACGGTATTGATAGGTAATAATTTTCTTGCAATAAAATTGTTACTGCATCACTGCAGTAAAGCAAAGAAATTCTGTTCAACTACAGTGAAGCAACAATAATTATGTTGCAGATAAATTATCTTCTATCAATATTACAATGACTTGTACGTTATTTACGTCAGTACCAATCAATTCAATTGTGTTTAATAGTAACGAAATATATTTTTACCACGTTATTATTAACTCGCTTTTATGTATGTCTGTTCGGGTGGAATTTTGTGATTGATTTTAAAGTAACTTCTCGATAAGCTAGAGACTTAAAATTTGGAACAAAGCTCAAAATTAAATGACAATGCAAGAAAATAGAAAAAAATTTTTTTCTAAAAATGAGAAGGAGAAGCACTAGAAGAGGAAGAAAAAAATTAGAAAAACAAAAACAAATGAAAAAAAATCGAATAAATAATTCATATTCGTTTGTTTGACTGTTCAGTACGAATTTTTTATAATTAATTTAAAACTAATTTCTGGATGAGTTATATTCTTGAATATAGCTCACAACTGGATGACAGATAAACAAACGCCGTGTAATGAAAATACAATGAAGAAGATGGAAAGAATGTGATGACTAGGACCTCCAGCATCATGAATAGAGTCATATATTCTAAATTTTTAACTCAAAAGAATCTGGCTTTGATTTATTTTAATATTTTAAAGTATAAATTTTATAAAAAATGAGTTTGATATATTGGTAGGTAGACATAGCGATTTTCTATTTCAGATTTGTTTAAGTGAAAAGAAACTGAAATAAACCTGAAACTTGTCGCATGTCTCCGTCATAAGCTTATCCAGGCCTTTAAATCGATTTCAAAATCTCACTCACACATTACTAAAAAGCAGAAAATAATTATCGAAATAAAAAAAAATTTTAATATACTACGTTTTTAAAACGAACTAAAAAGTATAAAATAATATTTCTCAATCTCATACAGATTTAAAACCACATACAAATTCCGAACTTCTTACAGATAGTCCTGAAAATTTATAATTGTGAATTTTTAATAGTTATGAAAATACTTGTAAGATTTAAAACGAAAAACGTGGGGCACATGCAACAGATAATTGATGCATTAATAGTTCAACTAACAATTTTAATGAATTGTAAATAATATGGACTGATTTGCAAGTTTTTCCATTAACAGCTCTTCTCTACACTTCTTATAGTTACATATTGCATGTGCTCCACGTTTTTCGTTTTGAATTTTACAAGTATTTTCATAACTATTAAAAATTCACAATTATAAATTTTCAGGATTATCTGTAAGAAGTTTGGAATTTGTATGTGGTTTTAAATCTTTATGAGATTGAGAAATATTATTTTATACTTTCTAGTTCGTTTTAAAAACGTGGTATATTAAAAATTTTTTTTATTTCGATAATTATTGATGATAAAAATTTCCTCAACTGTAAAATTTTGCTGTAGTGCATTCACCTAGTATTTATTTTATGGTCTAGGAATCTCATTTCTTACAATTTTTAGTTAGAAATACACTATTTTGGTAATGATAGCCTAAATAAGTAGTATTTCCCATCAGATAAGAAAGTTAAATGTCCAAATTTCAATTAATATTAATTTTTCGCCTTTACTGCAACTATACAGTATGCTTTTTCAATTGAAAAATTGGTTACCAATCAATATTTTCCGGAAATCTTTGATATTTAAATTGTAGCAAACTCATTAAATTGCCTTTCATAACTCAAGGAATAAATTTAGCAGAAAATTTTCTCAATTAAAAAATTTTGCTGTACTGCAGTAATGCTGTAACTATTTCATTGCAGATAAATTGTTTTCTATCAATACTATAATGAGTTGTACGTTATTTAGGTCAGTGTCAACCAATTCAATCATGTTTAATGATGAAGAAAAATATTGATGGTAAAATTTTTATTAACCGTAAAATTTTGCTTTACTGCAGTTATGCAGCATCTCTTATATACTAAAGATACCCTCAGAAATGTGTCTTTCATGTTGAATAAAAAAAATCTTTTTCTCCTACTCCTCCAATGCAGTGATTTTTATAATTGGTTTATAATTGACTATTTTCAATACTTTTCTCTTTACAGAGTAGAATGATTTAATAAAGTCTACTTTTTCCCAATAAACTCAGATTGTAAAACGAAGATTATTTTAATGCAATTAAGTTAAGAAGCCACTGCGTCGCGATTTACTGTTCCCCAGCAGTATTGCCTCTTACTTTTCTGTTTAATATTTATATAACAAAAAATAGTATGAAAAATTAATTTATATACTTATACCTTACTGATTTTCTTGTTAGGAGTTCTAAATCAATGATAATTCGTATAAACTTTTCGTAAATTTTTATAAAATTTATTATACGAACTTACACAGTTTTGTTAACTCTTTCAATAACATATTGAAACAAATTTTTTCGAGAAAACTTCGTCGATTTGATCTTAATATACTTTTATATTGACTAAATGACCTTTCAACGTCAACTGACGTTATAAGTGCATATTTCATTCTTCTTACATCTTGTTCAGTCCACAAGTAAGGAAGTGTTACGTCCAGCTTAGACGCTGAACTTTTTATATTAAATTTTTTTTTTTATTAAAATTACGTGGTGACCAAATTTTATTTTTCTTTAATAACTCTAGAGCGATAAGACATTTTAGTTGTAAAAATGTTTTAAGATTAGTGAACTTGTTTGCTCTGACGCACATTGAAATGCTAGAGCAAACAAGTAAATGCATTTTTAATGACCCCTCGGGTCACAATAGAAAAAAAACCTAAAGGCCAGCTGCCAATAATTTTTTAGAAAACAACTAGGAATCATCTACAGAAACATACGTAAACTATTTAGAAAAAAAAGTAAATTTTAGAAGGAATGTTAACAGTGATTCATTTTTTAAATAAGTAAAATAAACGAAGTACATAATCTTGTAAGCCCTACATTTGTGAGTGTACTTTTATAGATAATTTTTCGATGTCCACGTAAACGTAAAACAGATAAATGATTTCCATGACACGTTGTCCAAAATATTCAAATGAATCATAGTAAATGAAATTAATTTTAAAACAAATAAAACTTTTAACAGGAATATTCGCATAAATAGTTTGCAGCATAACTACACTTAGAAGAAATTCAAATAAATGAAAATTATAGGAATCAATATAAAAGTTTATATAAATAATTAAATAAATTAATAAAATCTAAAGAAACAGAAATTGTAAGAATAAATATAAGCTTTTAAACTAATTAATAAAATTCAAATACATAAAATTTTAGGAACAAATACAAAATTTTATATAAATGATTAAATAAATTACTAAAATTTAAAGAAGTAAAGACTATAAAATAGATATGAAATTTTACATAAATAAATAAAGCAATTAATAGAATTTACATAAGAAAAGATTCATGCGAATAAATATAGAATTTTATATAAATAAAGAAGTAAATTTATAAAAATTAAATAAGTAAAATTCATACAAATAAATAAAAGTAAATTTATCAAAAGGAAAATTTATAAAATAAGATATAAATTTCTAGTATAATAAATAAATTAAAATACTACTATACATAGAATATTGTTCATGTGGGTGAATATGTGTATGCACACGCATATAGGACCGCATCGGGGTGTGCCCTTTACCACTTCCCTAGCGGAAAATCCTAGGGAAAGGGAAAGGACCCAAGGAACTGTGTTCAGATTCGACACAGTTTTCCCCCAAACAATACACCAATTAGGACCTGACGAAAATTATAAAAAGTGTTGACACACATCAATCACTCTCTTTTCGCTCAGTCAATTGTAATTGCTCAATTGTTCAGTGTCTTAAGTTCTCAGTCCTCGATCAGTAAGAATGAGGAAATTCAAATAAAAGTATTATCACACTTACACTAGTTCCGTACTAGTTTTTATTTGCAAGTGTTCTCACACTTTATTTTTTATTTAATGATACAAGTGTCCTCACACTTCATTCTATTATTTATATTGTTAGTGTTTAATAGTAACGAAACAAATTGTAACCGCGAATAATATAGTAAACTCAGTGTAAACCAGAAGTGTACTCCAGCATCCAAAACTTCAGGTACTGTAAACATTAAGTCAAAATATACAAACATTTCCAACATACGGAAATATTTAAAAGAATGTATTGTATTCAAAGTTCTATAGTCCTCTCTAGTATTCAAAACGAATTTTATCACAACCATTTTATTGTAAATTAGAGTCGGCTGACTAGCCACCTAATGTTTTAAATATTAAATTCATTGTATTCACATCATCAAAATTGTAAATTGTATAATATATAGTAGTTTAATTCGTATATTCAACAACTTCATTTCAAACAAACCTTCCAGATAATAACTCAGTGTGATCCCGGTCTATTGGTCGAAAGACTAGGGCCGAAAATAAAAATAATAATAATTTGTCCAAATATCACAGTACAAGCTACTTTTTGGACATAACAAAAGATTCTGCGGATGATAATCATTTTTTTGCAAGCATTGATTTGCCGTTGTTAGAATTTCATAAAGATCAGGGTTATCTTGTATTACATTAGCTGCTTTCAGACGTACATCTTGTCGAACGTTTACACTTAATAAGAAATGACGAATAGTTCTATGTACAATTTTACAAGATTTGTGCAAAGGAAGACCCTGAATTTCGAGTTTTTGAATGACCTCTGCAATGATTGAGTAGTTAGTATGGATCTCTGTTAGATCTTGATGATTTTGATCACGTTGAAAATGTTGTTGCATATCGATAATATTTTGAGTCAGGTTGAAGAGCGAGAATGACTTTTTTTACATCTTCGTAATGCTCATAATAATACGATGCTGCATTAATCCATGTTCCCCAGCGAGTTATAATTGGTGAAGGAGGAAACGGTATACCATTGCACATTTCTTTGAAAAGTCTGACACGATTCGGAGCTTTAGTAAATATTGCTTTCGTAGCATATAACGGGTGACCTTGACCAGCTTGTGTCAGCTAGCCAAGCGTCCTCGTAACTCAAAAATTGAATTCTAAAGTTTTATTATTAAATTTATTTGAAAAATAATTCTTTAAAATAATAAACTTAAAAGGATGGTTGCCGGCTAGCACTCTGCTGCGTGAGTTTCCTCTTGTCTTAAGACCAGACACGCGGCTGGAATATAAAACTTACAACTACGGGTATAAGAAAAAAAAGAATTTTCGTAAAATTAAATTGTTTTATTTAACCAAAATATTTCCCAAATTTAATTTTATACAAGTTCCCAAGATAAATAATAAATCAAATTGTTCATAGGTAAAATGCCGGGTAGAAAAAAGAAAGAAAAAAAAACTTTAATCTCTGATAATTTATTTAGGCAATCATATTTGAGGAAACGCACTTGGATAGAGAGAGGAATTAAACCAGCGATACAGTTAATGGTAGATGTTTCTATCTTACCGTCAATGGACGGAGCTCCATGGCAAAGTTGGATTTTCAGCCGCCACACAAAACTCCTTGGGGAAATTCACCACCACTTACTTATAATTAATAAATAAAATTCCACACGAATTTTTGTTCTAAATTAATTTATAATAATTGATAGTTCAATACGAGGTGAAAGAAAAGAATTAGCTATTCAATTTTTATAAATGAACACACAACAAAGATGCGAGGCACGCAGTTATTCGTCTAGGACTCAAGTGTTTCTTGCTAAGATCTTAGGGGCGGCCAAGCCCTCGGCTGACCCCACTTTTTAATTGCGCAGGGGACTCACTTACGGTTCCCTGCTGCGCGAGACTTACCCCCATCCAGTCATTGGCCTGGAGACAGAGCTAGGCTGAAAAATTAAGGAAGTACAACGGAGATGGAGAGCCTCAACTCTCACGTCTTCAAAATCAAAACTGCACTGTCACACTCCCCGTCGCCAGACTGAAGTTGGGGTTCGAAAGCTGAAATAAGTCAAGGAAACAAAACAAAGAAAGTTGTTATTTGGAGTGAATATAACCGTAACTTTATTGAGTAAGTTTACAGGAGAAATCTTCTAGCTTAGTAAAATCACTCGGCGAAGTCAACCTCTTCATTGATGACTAAAACATCTTTATCGTGGTCCAGGACCGTAACACAGCTGCTTGAGCTGCTGGACGGAGCAGTGATAATGATTTCAGGAATTTGCACCTTGACCTGAACGGGCGCCGATTGGTTTTCCTGTTTGGGGCCCATACAGGCCCCTTCAATTGCCTCTTGGGGTAAATCACATGGCAAGTGAACAAGCCGGGGATTCGGTGGAGGTGACCTATCGTCCACGATCTCAAGCAGGTGTCGATTCCGACCAAACGAGCGGCGAACCAACGGGTGGGAAGAAGGAGGCACCCGGGGACAGTACCCCTCCCTGACCTGGAAATTGACCTTTACTGGAGTCGTTTCGGCCCTTTTGGCAGCTCGGGCCAACTCGGCCCGCTCTCTTCGTTCTCGTCGAAGCTCGGTTCGAGCTCGAGCCAGCGTGCCGTAAAAGTCGGGTTTGGTGAGATACCGATCCAGGTCCCGACGGTCTCTTTCTTCTCTCTGAAAAAAAATTAAAAGAAAATTTTCCAGATTACGGGTTTAATCTTTTACTACGCCTTGGAAATTTCAAATCTGGAACGTAGTGATTTCCAATAATTTTCCCAGCACTGGTCTTCAATTCGACTACCAGAGGGCTAACGACTTTATTAATTACGGCGGGCCCCAAAAATTTATTCGCGAGACTAGAACTGTATTTATCAATCTTTTTACTTAATTTCCTGTTGGGGTGATAAACCACATCACCGACCTTGACTTCCGGGGCTTCAGATAGCCCCTTATCATGGTTTTTGGCCTGTCTCTCACTCTCAACACGCATGACTTCCTCAACTTTATGTCGAAGTTGATCAATTCGACTAATTCGTTCACGCCAAGCCGCATTATCATAGTCAAAATCGTCTAACTCGAGGTTAGTGAGTTTTCCGGACAAACGTGGTTCCTTACCGTGAACTAAATAGTAGGGGGACATGTGCAAAGACGCGTGATAACTGCTGTTATAGGCAAGCTGGAACTCTCCTAAATGCTCGTCCCAAGAAGTCTGGTCTTTTTCAATAAATGCTCGCAACATTGGTTTCAAAGTGCGATTGATGCGCTCTACTGGATTACTTTGAGGTTGAGCAATCGCAGTGGGTATAGATTTTACCCCAGTTTCAATTAAATAGTCTCTAACCCATTGATTCATAAACTCTTTCCCGTTATCAGTCACAAGAAATAGGGGGTATCCCCATCGAGAAAATACACGACGAAAACATTTCTTAACGTTAAGACCAGTCTGTTTTCTTAGTCTAAATATTTCTATAAACCGTGTATATAGATCTTGCACTATTAATACATACTGATAACCAGACTTTGACCTGGGAAAGGGGCCCATAACATCTGCTGCCACGACGGCCCACGGTTCAATGGGTTGGCGCGTGCGCATTGGGGCCTGAGTTGAAGATTGCTTGTACTTTACCCGCTTACAAACTTCGCAATCTTCAACATAATCACCTACGTCCCTTTACATACCGGGCCAGTCATAATTTACCCGTAAACGCTGATACATTTTATCACGTCCCAGATGACCCGCATCTGGAACATCGTGATTCGCCTTTAATAAATCAGGGATCTCGTTTTCCCGAATCACTAATTTCCACGCATTATTATCATCAATATAATCTTTTAAATAATCCGGTTTAAAGTATTCCAATCTATCGTCAGAATTAATTCGCCAGTCACTAAAACTTTCAGGATATTTTCGAACATTAGATTTTTTAACGTCATACCATTGGCGTACTTGTATATGGGTACATGTTGTGCCCTTAGTTTTCATCTCGTCTAGTACCTCAGACCAGTCCACTGGCTCTTGATCTTCATATAACCGCGATAGGGCATCGGGGCCCTCATTTTCGGCCCCCCGACGATGTTCAATATCAATTCGGTGCGATAAAAGTTCCATCGCCCACCGAGCTAGTCTACCATTGGGGTTTTTAAGAGAGTGAAGCCACTTTAGAGAAGCGTGGTCAGTAACCACAGTAAACGGCAACCCCTCTAAATAACACCGTAATTTCCGAACGGCCCAAACTACCGCCAAACACTCTTTTTCCGTCGTGGTATACCGAGTCTCGGCACCACGAAGCGGACGGCTTAAACAGATAATCAGATGTTCTTTACCCGACTCAGGTTCCTTTTGGACCAAAAACGCGCCTAAGCCCGTATCGCTCGCGTCAGTGTAAAGAATATACGGTAAATCTGGCTTGGGTACTGCCAATGGTTTCGCGTTAATCAGGGCTTTCTTTAAATCCTTAAAAGCCCTCTCTTCCTCATCTCCCCACCTCCATTCTGTATTTGAACCGCAAAGTTTATTCAAGGGGCCTTGTACCTTGGCTACATTTTGTAAGTGCCTGTGGTACCAATTTACAAGCCCACAGAAACTACGAACTTGTTTTCTGGTGGTAGGCCTGGGAAAATTGACAACAGGAGCCATTTTTTCGGGGTCAGGACGAAGACCCTCAGCGTCTACGATAAACCCGAGAAATTTAACCTCGGACCTCGCGAACTTGCACTTCTTGGGGTTAATAAGTAACCCTGCTTCGCGGAATATCTCGAGCACTAATGACAATATGGCCTTGTGTTCCTCATAAGTTTCACTTATGATTACCCAATCATCGAGATAGGCAAACACCTTATCCGACCATAGTCTAGGTAGCTTCCTGTCCACAATTTTCTGCACGAACCTTTCCTTCAATAAATCCATGGCTTTCTGGAAAGTGGAAGGGGCTCCAGCCAATCCGTAGGGCATTCTAACCCATTCGAATTGCCCTCGGCCCTCTACGGAGAAAGCAGTATAAGGTATGGATTCTGGGGCCATCAAAATTTGATGAAATGCCTCCTTAAGGTCCATCGTGGAAATAAATTTTGCGTCGTGCAAAGCACTCAATATGCGCAGCATATTAGATAGGGGATGAGCTGGTAGAATAGTGAATTTATTAATAGGCCTGTAATCCACACAAAAACGCCAATCACCTGTAGCTTTGGTCACCATGACAGGTGAGCAAGACCAAAAACTATTGCTGGGTCTAATATACCCCTTCTCCAATAATTCATCGATCTGCTTATTCAATTCCGCAGCTACTACAGGGCTGCGTCTATATGGACGTATTTGTATGGGTTTAATCCCAGGTTGTAATACAATTTCATGCATAACAAGGTTTGTTAAACCCTGATTGGGTAGCTGGGAAAACTTACTCAGTTCTAACTCTAAAAATTTGTCAAAATCTTGTTGCTGATCTGGAGATAAGGTCAAACAACAGACGGACTTCTCATTGTTTTTAATTAATTCAAGGGGTAGCTTTCATTTGTACCCTCAAATTTCCACATTTTGGTAGCGCAGTCAATTTGCAAGCCAAAATGTAAAGCGAAGTCCATACCTAGAACTGCCGAGTAACTTAAGTCATCCAGTATACTGAAGTACTGTTCACCAGCTACCGTGCCCACTTGAATTATAAAGGGAGCGCCACCTATCGTCGTACATGACGTATGATTGGCGAGAGGAATACCCCTTTTCTTAGTGTCATCCGTTTGGAGCTCACCAGAACTATACTCGTAAATTTGTTCTTAAACTTTCGAATTCATGAACGATCTCTCACTACCCGTATCAATTATTCCGTTAATATGGACACCAAAAATCCATAAGGAAATCGGGATACGAGCAGTAATGACTGGGGGTGATGGACCCGTCCCAGTGAGAAATTTAGTTCGAGATGAAATTCGATTAACAATGTGAGAGGGCAAAGTTATGCCCCGAAGTATGTCTGGTAAATAAGAAGCACGCAAGGAGGATAACGAGGCTGAGAGGGAACTCGGGGCCTGATATACGGCCCCACTAGATGTCAAAGAATCTAATCGACTCTCAGGTTCAAGACCCGAACAAAGTTCTTCTTCCCAAGGTTCCTCAAATTCATCTTCCTCGACAAGTGGCTCCAAACCGCATAAATATGGAACACCTGGAATATTTATACAACTAGGCTCTTCAATTTCATCAGGGCCTATAGGAGTCAACAATTCACTATCCGGGGATGAAGATATCCCCTCCAGAGTACACAGTACTAAATTAGCTGCATATTTATGACTAGTTGACGATAGATTTAATCTGTTAACAATATCGAGTATTGAACGCGTGGAGTCATCAGAAAACTTGAATGTTTCTGACATTGGTAAGTCAACTGAGAGCTGTCCTTCTACTCCTAAGGCTTCCCTCAAGTTGACATCGTCACTATTTAAAACACTTATATTATTAAAAACTGAAAGACCGTTAATATTGTCAAACATACGACATAAATTATTAAAATGGTCTTCAGAAGAATCCATACTATTTACAATCAAATTATCAATATTTAAAACGGGATTGTCATTATTAAAAATCAATGTGTTATCAACAAAATTATCAGAATTTCAAAACGAGGTCTTATTTACAAAATTGTCATGAGTTAAAATTGGAGTTAAATTAGAATTGTTGTCATTGGAATTAAAATCAATCAAATCTACTTCTTCAATAGTTTTAGAATTATTAAAATCAATCAAGTTAGCTGAAGAGTCGCTGTTACTATTGAATATTCACCAAAAAATTTTCTTCTTCCGGATCGCCAGAATTATTTTCAATAAAAACTTCTCCCACTTGTAACCCATCAGACGTATATATGGGGCCTATATGCCCGTCTAAATCGAGAGTACGCTCATAGCCGCCCTCGCTACGAATTTTATTGGGGCTGAGAGTGCGCACCAAGCCGCCCTCAAGCCCGTTTGAAGTGAAATCGAGAGTACGCTCATAGCCGCTCTCGCTAGAAATTTTATTGGGGCTGAGAGTTCGCACCAAGCCGCCCTCAAGCCCACAATCATTATCATCACCACTCGAATTTATTAACAAATCTTTCTTATTTAACGAATTTAACCAACGTCTATGGGTTCTTGCGCTACTGGGACTCCGGATTCCCCTAAACCTTTTCCTCACAAGTCTACGCACGCCCTGTCTCCTCGGGGAACAGGAGGGCGAGTTTAGTTTTTTGATTGATTATTATTATTCCTGTTATTATCATTATTACTCTTTCTATTAATATTAATGTCATTTGTATTATTAGTATTATTATTGTTGCGAAAATTGTTAGAGTTCCTGGACGAAACATTTGGATAAGTATTACTCGAATTATTAAAATTATTATTATTTCTATTAGCAAAATTACAAAAATTATTATTACCAACAAAGGGACGCGATTGACGACCTCTGTTGAAATTATTATTATTATTTCTACTGACGGAATTATTGCGATACCAATTTTGTCTCACATGACCAATTCTCAGGCAAAATGCACACACATCAACTCGGTTATTTTTGCATTGTTGAAAAATGTGTCCATATTGCCCACAATTGAAACAAAAATCTCGATAGGGGGTCTCGTTGGGTCTCCCCGATGTTACTTGACTGTAAGAACGTGGTGAAATATTAACACGACGAGTGTTCTCATATATGACCGGTGCAAGGTCGTTTGAAACACTTACGTGTTGGGAAGAAAGCGGATTCACACGAGATGACAACGTGTTCTGGGGCTCATTGTAGCCCCCGAAAAATTCCTCATGAGGCTGTTGAGTCCCAACTGCCCCCGTAGAGGCACATACAATTAATCTACCTTCTTCACCTTCCCTAATCTCTTCAATGATCAGTGGTTGTTTTATGTGATTTGTCTCAACAACGATTGGGGTACCAGTCAACCCTTGCAATGCGGAAAATCGCGATTTCTCTCTTGGTTTGCCCTGAGTTTTATCGGCAGAAGAATCAAACACGCGTCTACTTTCCTCAATTGATTCAGTAGCTTCGTGGAGAACCGATACAAGAGATTCATAATCTGATACAGCTCTGGAAAATACTAGTGTGCGTAACTCTTTAGATAAATGATTCTGTACGCACATTACTTGTTCTTTTTCTGGAGGGGGAGAGCGCATCTCCCCGTATTTTTGTTGCATACGAAACGCAAAATCTACTGCTGATTCCCCAGGCGCTGGCTTTAATTGACCGATTTCCATCAAAATTTGGGTATCAGACTTCTGAGACCCATATACCCGTAAAAATTCGCGTTTAAATTGATTATAATTTGCCCAACGCAGAAAATTCGCATCGTACCATCTCGAAACTTTGTCAAGTAACAAGTAACTCATGATTTTGACCAAATCGTCGGTCGGCCAGCCCTCACGAAAAGCCATTGCTTCTACCGAAGCAATAAAGCTATTAGCAGAAAGATTAGCTTGGGGAAATCGAACTTGTCACAATTTCAAATGTTGCCTGATATCCCTCCACTTACGTTCATGAAGAACGCCCGCATCACTCAGAGTTTCGGGGTTGTTAAAACCCCCTCTTGGCTGGTTCACAAAATCATGAGTTACTGGTCTACTACCAGTATTATTTACAAAAGACTCGCCATAATTGTTTCCCGAAATGTTCATACGATCATTTGGGTTATAATTATTAGGTGGATTAAACCTCATCGAATTTTGATTCCCATTTGTTTCGTGGAAACCCGCTTGAGTGACAGTATGAGGGACAAGGGGCGTTGCCGCCCCAGTTCTAACAAACGAGTGCCCTGTACGGTGCCCCCCGTCGCCAGAACTGTGAGCCACCTCGTGCACAGTTTGATAATGAGACTGTGCAGGCACTCGCAAGCGATCATTATTCCCAACCGCAGGTTGTAAGGTTAAATGTTGAAAATATTCAAACATTTGCTCGAATAATCTCCTATTTGACTCTTGATCAGGCTGTGTGAAAACTGGAACTTGGCCGGGAAAAGCGTTTCCCACACAAGACCGGACCTGGGTTCTCGATTGGGTATCTCTCGAAGGATACAGCTCGAATACGTCATCTATAGGTTCAAAACGAGGATCAGGATTGATTTGGTTTAATTCATCTCTATTCTGATTAGGAATATTCGGAGTATGGCTGCCGTTATTGCAATTAAAATTGTTATTTGGATTAATTCAATTATTGTTATTGTTCAATACGCGGTTATTATTATTTACTAAATTATCGTTATTATTTACTAGGATTTCCGCGTCGCGATTGTGGTTAATATTGTTATTTTGATTATTATCATTCGTATTATTATTTGTATTATTATTTATATTATTTGCGTTATAATTTGCATTGTTTAAAACATTAGAAGAATTATTTTCTACGTTCAGGACTTGTTGTAAATTATTTGTCGTCGGACCATTCAAATTTTCTTCTAATTGTTGACTGCCGGAACTATTATTATTTGAATTATTTATTGGGTTAGGGGAATTATTTCCCCGATCTGCTGCATTATTTACATTGTCAATTTGCAGCTGGTTGCCTAAGCTACGTTTAACGTTTGTTCTTGCGTTGGCTGGTGTTGTTGTAGTAACAATAACATTCGGAATCAAGGGCATGTTGGTAGCATCTGGACGAGGTACATTTACGCTCGATGCTACTGCCTGATTTTGTAGGGCTGGTGTACGCACCACCCTCGGTTGATTATTTCCCGAAGACGCCGCAATACCCGCAAGAATAACATCGTCAGACCCCCGCCTATCCTGGGGTTGTGACCCGCGTCTTGTATTTTGTCTAGTTGTTGGACGTGAGTCACCCATAATAATCAATAAATAAAATCTAAATCTGGTAAAGATTTACTTGCAATACGTGACAATTCATTTAATTTGATAACAGAGATTAACCTGATCCGTGAGAATTTATTTAAACTAAAATTTCTTTATAATGGATTATTATAATAATTACCGGAATTTAGTTTGTTAAATTACAAAGACTTATTTTGTTTAATAACTAAAATTTTATTCTGTTTAAGGAATTAAACGATTTATTTAACATTCAAAATTTTCCTGACGTTAACTTAAACCGATAACACTAAGATTTTACTTATCCTAAGCTTACACTTAAATTTATTGAGCGTGAGCAATTTGTTAAACCAATAAATTACTCGCGAGTAAATTTTAAGACTTATGATAATTAAAATATTTCCGGTAGTATAGGGGCAGCTGACGAGCCCCAATAATCTTAAGTAAAATTTCTGCTAGATAATTATTAAATTTAATTTTAAATTTTATAAATTATTATATTGATAAATTTTATTTTTCTGACTGCGTTTACTTTACAGTTAATTACTTGAGTTTTAATTTAATATCAAAGAAAGAAAGACAATTTTTAGTTATGACAAATACGAGTTCTAGTTTCAATAAAATTCTTATATTTTCTACTTATTACTTCCAGACTTAAATATTACTATGATTATTATGAGTTTTATCGATCGACTAGACGCACTAGAGCCGGTACGCTTTGTTTACTTCAAGCAACCGAGAACTTATACCACGTGACAACAACAAACGCCCAGTCTCCATACTAAATTCCAACCTGCCGCTAAACTCAACAATAATTTCTATACCCAAATAATAAATAATATTTTATGGAATTTTATAATAACGATTATGATGAATACGACAAATATAACGGATTTCATGCGATTTTAATTTCTCCAGTAGAATTATTAAAATAAAATAAATTCATGAATAAAATACGATTTTCAAAATAAAATGTAACTATAAATTTTGGGGAAAATTTCCCCTTAAAGTATTAACACAGTGCTGGTATATTATAAAAAATCACTGATAATATATATATATATATATATATATATATATATATATAGGGCTAATTGCCCATTTACGCCAGGTTTACTCTCTAACCAAGTGGTAAAAAAAACGTACAAAAAAAAATAATTTTAATTTTAAGGGACAAAATTTTTATACTTATTTATTATAATTTTTATAAAATCAATTATTCCAGACAGAGTGCAACAACCACGTTGGGCGCCAAATATAACGGGTGACCTTGACCAGCTCGTGTCAGCTAGCCAAGCGTCCTCGTTACCCAAAAATTTAATTCTAAAGTTTTATTATTAAATTTATTTGAAAAATAATTCTTTAAAATAATAAACTTAAAAGGATGGTTGCCGGCTAGCACTCTGCTGCGTGAGTTTCCTCTTGTCTTAAGACCGGACACGCGGCTGGAATATAAAACTTACAACTACGGGTATAAGAAAAAAAAGAAATTTCGTAAAATTAAATTGTTTTATTTAACCAAAATATTTCCCAAATTTAATTTTATACAAGTTCCCAAGATAAATAATAAATCAAATTGTTGTAACAGGGTAAATTATAGCTAATAAAGAATAAATAGATTTGAATTTGAATTTCGTTTCCCACCGATAACCGGCCAACGACCTCGTAAGTTGCGAGTTAGTGTTGCGACTAGTCACCGGGTGTCGCATGGATCACTACGGCCCGTTCGTCATTTCCTAGTCTAAGATAGTGGGAATAGGTTTCTGGACTAGTGAACGGGAGTGCAAGAATATAAGGGACTGCGGAACGTGAATTCATCAGAGTTGCCCAGACGGCGAAACCAACAAGACGCACAATAATCCAGGTAAATATATAAGTCTACGTCCGCTTCACGTGGAACGAGGCGATTAATTATTAATTAAAATTTAACTTGTCAACTAATTATTAGGCCTTTAGGCCGATAATTACAATAATTAATAAATTAATAAAATACTAATGCGTACTGTTCATTGACAGATTATCAGAGAGATCGAAGAGCCGAGAGAGAGGGCGAGGAGAGTAAAAGAGCCGAGAGAGAGAGAGAGAGATCCGAGACAAAACAATACCACCAGGAGGACCAGCAATACAACGCTACATTCCTGCTGTGAAATGGGAAAAGGTAAATTTATAATTAGTTAAGGCCTCTCATTATTAGAGGGCCGAATTAATTATAAATAAATTACTTAACGTCTTTCCGCGGGTTCTGTAAAATTTATATTAATAGTTCAAGGCCTATCGGCCGATTCATCCTCGTATTCTCGAATTTTCGGTCAAGTCCTTTGCCACGCGTTCGCCATTTTGTTGTAACTCTCAATTTATTATATTCAAGGCCTCTCGGCTGGAATAAAATAAATCTTCGCGTCAATTTTTCAATAATAAAATTAATTCAATTCAATATTAATCATAAAAGTATTCCAGGCCCGTCGGCCGCCTCGAGTAAATTATCCGTGTCTTTAAAATCGCAGGTTCAGGCCTCGTGACGCCATTTCCCGGGCCGAATGTTCTAGTCAATTTTAACGTAATTCTAGTCGTAAATTTAGTCTTAAAATAATTTTAAAGTAATTTTAAAATAATTATAAATTAATAAATCAAGAAAATCAAAAGACGCTAGAAAAGATTACGGAAAATCTTGTCGAGTAAAAGTTAAGAACGGATTATTTTGCCAGTAAATTAAATTGAATATTGAAATATGCGATAATCAAAATTATAAAAAGGGATAAATGAATAAGATTAATTTTTGAAGACAATTGTGAATAAGAATTATTAGTGGAAAATTAATTAATTAATAATTAAATTAAACTAAAATTAATTAATTAATAATATAAAGTGAACGAATTAAATAATTCAGTGAAAAGTAATAAGAATTAAAATTATTAGTGGAATTTTTATATTAAGAAATTAAAGTCGAGTATTAAGTAAAAGTAATGATGTCATTGAGTACAAAGTCGAGTCAAGTAGTTTTAAGTAAAATTTAACTGTTTCTGTGATAAGTCCAGGGGACATTTTAGTTATAAGTAATTACACATCCAGGGGATGTTTTTAAATTAATATTAAGGTTTACCGTCCAGGGGACGAGGTTATAGTATTAAGGTTTTCCGTCCAGGGGACGAGGTTAATAAAAGTGTGTGTGGGTGTAATACCGTCCAGGGGACGAAGAAAATTGGTTTGTCATAAGATACCGTCCAGGGGACAAGATAATTAGTTTGTCATAAGTAATACCGTCCAGGGAACGAGGTAAAAATTAGTCTGTCATAAGGAAACGTTCAGGGAACGAATTTAGTTTGTCATAAGATTATTAGGTGTCATAAGTATGATTATTGTTATAAGGTTAAATAAATAAAAGCAAGGTGCTTAAATTAATAAAACTTTAATTAGCATTACTTCAGTCATTTTCCATTCCTCACCTCTCTCACAAAATATTACAAACGACTCTGAGAAAATTATCAATTAAATTTAATTAATTAAAATTAAAATACTACAACATCCGGTTCTGGAAGGCCGAGTCCATCTTCCAGTGGCGCCCTAATATTCGTCTATAATACTAGGTGCGACCAGACTTGGCAAGCTAAACACTCTGTCATATTGTTCATAGGTAAAATGCCAGGTAGAAAAAAGAAAGAAAAAAAAACTTTAATCTCTTATAATTTATTTAGGCAATCATATTTGGGGAAACGCACTTGGATAGAGAGAGGAATTAAACCAGCGATACAGTTAATGGTAGATGTTTCTATCTTACCGTCAATGGACGGAGCTCCATGGCAAAGTTGGATTTTCAGCCGCCACACAAAACTCCTTGGGGAAATTCACCACCACTTACTTATAATTAATAAATAAAATTCCACACGAATTTTTGTTCTAAATTAATTTATAATAATTGATAGTTCAATACGAGGTGAAAGAAAAGAATTAGCTATTCAATTTTTATAAATGAACACACAACAAAGATGCGAGGCACGCAGTTATTCGTTTAGGACTCAAGTGTTTCTTGCTAAGATCTTAGGGGCGGCCAAGCCCTCGGCTGACCCCACTTTTTGATTGCGCAGGGGACTCACTTACGGTTCCCTGCTGCGCGAGACTTACCCCCATCCGGTCATTGGCCTGGAGACACAGCTAGGCTGAAAAATTAAGGAAGTACAACGGAGATGGAGAGCCTCAACTCTCACGTCTTCAAAATCAAAACTGCACTGTCACAAGCACTAATGATTTCATTGACCTCCGGAAAACACTGTTGAACAGTTTCTGCGATTCTATGCAGACCATGTGCAAGGCAGGTAACATGTATTATTTTAGGATAAGCATTTGCCAATGTTCTCCTGGCCAGCTTCATATATGGTGCAGCGTTTTCTATCTTTTATGTTATTAAAAAATAGATAGTTGGCGTTTGAAATAATAGTTACAATAGGAATCGGATTAAATACGTGGCTGAATATTTATTTAAAAAAAACAAACTTACCACTATTTAAAATTACACTGTTTTCTTTTCAAAAAATTAAGTTAATTAATACAATATGGATTTTGAGTAGAGACACTATAGTTACAAACAATATCGTTTACCGGTGTAAGAACAAAATAGATGTATGAATCAAGGTGTAAGTAAAATGTAGGTGTACAAATAAATTAGGTGTATGAACAAAATACGTGACCAGCTCTCTCGAGTGGTAATTCTCTACTGACTCACTCAGCAATTCTCTTAAGTTACTTCAAGTTAAAAAAAAATGACTCTCTCGTTGGAAGGAAAAATCGGCTTATCATTGGTGAGAAACCTTATGACGTAGGGAAATAGGTGGGAATATTTTCGGTATAGGGTAATTGCAAATTTAAAAAAAAAAAAGGTACGGTCAAAGGTAAACCAGATGAGTGTTCAGCGGCAAGCGTCGAAGAGTAAGAAATCTTTCAAAGTTATAGTAATTCTTTTACCATATGTCCGAGGACCTTCTATCTTTAAGTGCATTTTATGGAGGGCAATGAAGTACTCGAAGAAATTTGTTATTTCAAGTATAGGGATTAAAGTAATAAAAAAAAATGCGTACCGGAACGTTTAGAAAGGATGAAACACGAATAGAGCAAGGATAAAAAAAAGGTTGTAGCCTTGAAGTAACCTTAACGTGCAAGAGTATCAAAAATACATATTGAATAAAATTTTAAAATATATAAAAATCTTAAGTAAATTTGTAGTCTTAAACAATTGTGGCGTATTCCATCCGGCCATAAAATCACCAAGCTGCGGTTGAAAAACTGTACAACCTTCTCAGCATTAGAAGTGTCACTGAATTCAACATTCAGCAGTAAGGGTGCGCTAGGATGATTTTCAATTAATGGACTAACTATAGCATTGAAAACACAACGTTTCTCAGAATCAATAGTTTCATCAATGCTTATATAGATGGGATTATCTCCTATTTCGTTTCGTATTTATACGATGGTTTCTTCATGAAGTTTTGAAACGTACCCTCGCCGAAGAGTCCGAAAATCAGGAAGAGGACGACGAATATGTCGCTGCATAAAACTCACAAATGCTGGATCATTTAATTTATCGATCGGAACATCAATTTTCAAGAAAAATTCTGTTAATTCTTTATAGAAAGGATTTTGGCGATCAGTGCAAGCTTGCCACGAGGCTTCATTAGGAGGTTTTGGAGCATCTCGAAGTTCTGTTGCTCTTGTGTGAAGATCTGTCTCAATATGACGTCTAATGTTTTGTGTCTCAACCGTGTGAATAACAGAGCAGCATAATAAACACCTGACATGAAGATTGCAAACTTGAAAGAGCCAAAAGTAGATGCAATCATTGGAGAGCAATAAGAATGTACTTATGCTGTACATTATATATTTAATAAGATTGGTGAAAAAATTTCCATTGTTTTATTCATTAATTAAGTTCAAATTTTTATTTACTTGATTAATTTATTTTTCGATTTGATCATGCAGCCACTACTGGCTGTGACCATATAGTAAATATAAATATTTATAATCATTTAGATCTCTTTTTTAATATACTGCATGGATGCAGTAGAGTATATAACTTTATTTATTTTACAGCATTTTAGCAGTAAATACTCTTTTTATTTTAATTAAATTTTTAAAAATAAATCTTGCAAATTTTTTAATCAACTGATTAACTCACTTCTGTATATATTACTGCGTCAACGCAGAATGTAAGAATAAAAATCAAAATCATGAATAATATGCTAGTCTTCAATTTAATACACTGATAGAAAGATTTATTTGTATTGAATAATATTTCTTAATAGTTAGCAAATCATTTATTAGAAACGACTTTTTAGTACTAAATAAATATTTCTTAGTATTTAAAATTGTTTATTTGTATTTAATCAATCGGATATTCATTTATTAAATACTAATGAATCTTTTGAAATACTAAGAAATATTTGTTAAGGACTGAAAAGTGGTCTCTAATGAATGATTTGTTAAATATTAACAAATATTTTTGATTATAAACAAATCCTTCTATCATTACAATGACAGTTCAAAAAGAGTCAATGATTAATAATAATTACTTGAAAAGTTTCCGGTTCAATATTCAATCGTTTACGAATTCCTTCCCATTTTCTATTAAACGCCGCTTGATTGAAGATTGTCACATCCAAGCAATAAAAAAATTAAATAGAAGTATTAAAGAGAAAAAAATAGTTAATTCAATTAGCACAACCTGAGACGCTTACAACTACACTTATATGATTAAAGAAAAAAATAAATTTTATTGTTTGTAATAGTTGCCGACATTCATTTTTTTCTAAACAAATGAAAGTCTATCGAAGGGATTAGCGTAAAATTGAAAAAAAATTACATAAATTATAATATTACAATTTCTTTAATTTTTGGAAAAATTGTTTCCTTCTAATCATTGATGTATACAATTTATTTTTAAATAATATGTACTAAAAATAGAAAATGCTCGCAATCCATGTCTTCATGATAGAACAAATAATTATATTTTATAATGTTACTTGCTAATTTATTATAATATTTTGATACTTGTTGAATTGTTTCAATCTGCTAAAAATTATTTCATCAATGGTCACGTAAATTAATTTTATAAACTATCTCCAATATTCTTCTGCCGCTAACTTGCTAGAAGCGACACCTAGTAGTAATACGTAATTCAAACATAACATTACATAAACGGGGTATTTGTTAATCGTAGTGAAACGTTTTATTTGATTTGGTTGTGAATACTGTTGGGACGCAATTTTGACCCTTATTCGCTGTGAAAAGGATGAAGTAATCTGTCAGGTAGCATTAAAATACACTATGGTGTAGAATGGAGACTATGACCAGTAGTACCAACATCTAGTGAATTTTGTTGAATATACTTTCGGTACATAAAGGCTATAGTTGTTTAATACTAATTAAGGTTACTTTTGTCGTTGCGGCTTGAATTTGTCTTTTAAAAATGGTAAAACAGTTTGTTGTCATAATAATTAATTAAATAAATGCCAGGACTGGTTGGTGGCTGAGATGTTTGAAAAATACGCATATTAAAAAATATAACAATATTTTTATTTGTCACAGCACATAATATCATTGGGTTACAAAATTAAATCGTTGATTTAATTTTGGACTGTAAATCCATAGGTCGCTGGTTCAAATCCGGCTCGAAGGACCACATAAAATGTTGTAATAATAATTAATTAAATAAATTCCAGGACTGGTTGGTGGTTGGGATGTTTGAAAAATACGCATATTAAAAAATATAACAATATTTTTATTTGTCACAGCACATAATATCACTGGGTTACAAAATTAAATCGTTGATTTAAATTATTAATACTGTTGAATTTTCTGAGCTCATGATTACGTAATTCAATGAATACAAATGATAAAATTAATCTCGAGTAAATAATTGAATTAATTAATTTTAGTGTGAGTGAACACTGAGTTGATGGCAAAACTGTCATGAGAATAAGTAACATGAATTCAGAGGTTACCGAGCGGAGTTAACTATTGAACACTTAATAATTAATTTAATTATACAAAATGTATAAATAGTTGAGTTTATTGTTTAATTATATTATTGATCACTGAATTTAATTGTATTGAATGAGTCTATAATGAATTGCACTGAGTTTGATTCATTTTATGAGCACGGGGTAGCATGATTGCAGAGGCTACCAAGCGAGAATTTACTTTTATATTATTAAAAATATTGAGCATGTTGATAATTAATTAATAATAAATTGAGTCTTTTATATTTATGGACACTTGATATAATTATTTAGGGAATAAATAAGCATCTGTAATGTTTTCCGTTGGAATAACCTCTCGAACAACGTGGTCGTTGATCACTTGAATGCTTGAGTTTTTTATTAATTGATTGATGAGCTCTAGTGCCCAAGATTACAAAAATAATTACATTTTCGATGAGCTTAATGATCACTTAATTGATTTTAATTAGTATTTTTATTTAATTACTCGAGATGAGTGCAAAATGATACGATTAATTATAACACATGTTATCTGTTGAACGTACGTATGCGAAAGATAATGGTGGCCATCTTCTCGACACGAGGCAGGAAAATTAAATGCGCATGCGCCGAGCTGCGCATGATCAAGTTCAAATTTATAGACGAGGCCCCAGTAGGTGCTGCCTCTTTTTGTCGGAAGTGAAACTATATTTGAATTTAAATATAGTTTCGATCACGCAACACAGTTGCTTTATACCTTGTTTGACGATAAAATCCTAAAATGAAAATAAATCTTGACTTTGGAACGCATTTCAACTCTTTTAAATATTTTAAAAAACACCTTTTAAGATATGAATATCAAACGGGATATAAATTCAATCAAGGTTCTTCAACAACAATTAAAAACTGTCGCGTAAAGAAATTAGAAGGTGATCGAAAGCTATAAAAACAATTTGAATATTATTTTTGTCCATTCAAATGCGAATACTCTACAAAAAAAATACAGTCTCTAACGAAGTGAGTGATAAAATATTTTTTAATAATGCTATTATATTTTTTTATACTATATTATGAAAATTATTAAAATAAATAAAAATATAACTGCTTACCTAAATTAACTACAATTTTTAACATTTTTACATAAGATTTTTATATTAAAAAAAATGTAATGGGAACAAAATTTTTTTAGAGACAAAAAACTGTGTGAAGCCGGATTTAAAATTCATTTTGTCCTTCAAGATAAAGATGAGGATGAAGATCCATATTTGGAAATTTTTTGATTATCGAAGTACACATAACAACAATGTTGAACCGGTAAGTTGTAAAATAACATTAGTGATGATATATTGATTAGGGTGGCCCAAAAAAACAGTTTATTTTTTTTTTTTTTTGAGTCTCGAGTGATAAAATGTTAGATTTTGATGTTTCAAGAGCGCTTTCCAAAAGACAGCTCAAAAAAAAATTTGTAAGAGGTCACTCCAAATTTTTTTACATTTCAATTTTCCAGCTGTCTTTTGCAGAGGGCTCTTAAAACATCAAAAACTAACATTTTTTCCTTCGAGACTCAAAAAAATAATAGTCGATTTTTTTGGGCCACCCTAATGTTGATATTAATATTTATGTTGACTTTAATATTTATGTAGTTTCGTTGGCTGGAAGACAGTGACGACGATGGTGAAAAAGCTGAGAATAATAAAAAAGAATTAAAAAATTCCAAGTCACTGCCGGCACGAGAGGACGAGGATTGTGAAAACATTGATGAGAATAATCGCCCACCAGCGGATCTGTTAACAGCAGTAAAATTTTTGCACAAGGATGGTGACCACATCGGTGGTAGTGAAAAAAATTCATCAGAAAGTCGTAATTCTCGGATTACTCGTCAGAAAAAGCATATTCCAATTAAAAACATCCAAACTGTTCAAGTTTTGTTTCACCGACGAGATGAAGACGATGCTCTGGAAAAAATTACATTAGCCGATAATCAAGAAGATCCCAATTTGTTGGCTAATGAAAATGATGATAATAGTCGGGATACAGTAATATTAACTCAAAATTCCATCGAAAAATATATTGAAGATGAGAAAAGCAAACCTCGAGAAATTTTTCGCCGTCCTGACTTAGAAATTCCAGCAGGAAATTGCAAAATTGATGGCGCTCCATTAAAGGACACTACACATCACCAAGGCGAAGGAGCTACAACTGAAACAGCTACAGTTTCATCACGTGCACAAAATATGGAAACAAAAAAAAATCCAAAACTGAGCAAGCGTAAGAAAAAGCCGCTGTTCAGTGCACCAAAAAAACACCACGACGACATCGATATTGTCACGTTTGCACAAAATGTAAGAGAGATAACATGGTGAAATGTTCAGTTTGTAGCGAGTTATGCCACTGAAAATGTTCAAAAGAAATAAATAGATCGACTAATATATGACAAATTTGCGACAAACAAGTACGAAAATAATAAAAATAATAATAAATAGTTTTATAAAAGAGTGTATCGTCTTGTTGTCTTATGGACGTAATAAAATAATATTCACTTATGAGTTTGTTTTTTTTTTCATTATATAAACCAAATGCTGTTAGAAATTTAAATCTTTTACTATAGAAAAATACTGCATAATTGCAGTAGAGCAAAATTTTACAGTAAATGACCATTTTACCATCAAAAATATATTTTTCTTTATCATTAAACAAGATTTAATCAATTGGCACTGACCTAGATAACGTACAACTCATTGTGATATTGACAGAAGATAATTTATCTGCAATAAAATTGTTACAGCATTACTGCAGTACTGGAAAAATTTATAATTGAGAAAATTTTCCTGTTAAATTTATTCCTTGAGTTATGAAAGGCGATTCAATAAGTTTGCTACGATTAAAATATCAAAGATTTCCGGGAAATATTGATTGGTAACCAATTTTTGAATTAAAAAAGCATACAGCATAGTTGCAGTAAAGGCGAAAAATAAATATTAATTGAAATTTGGACATTCAACTTTCTTATCTGATGAGAAATACTACTTATTTAGGCTATCGTTACCGAAATAGTGTATTTCTAACCAAAAATTGTTAGTAATGAGATTCCTTAACCATAAAATAGATACTGCGTAAATGCAGTAGAGCAAAGTTTTACAGTTGAAGAAATTTCTATCACCAAAAATATTTTTCGTTACTATTAAACGTGATTGAATTGGTTGGTACTGACGCAAATAATGTACAAGTTGTTGTGATATTGACAGAAGATAATTTATCTGCAAGTAATAACTTTATTGCAGAAAAATTATTTTGTATTAATACCGCGATGAATTTTTAATTACTCATGTCAGTAGCGACCAATAAAATCGTTGTTAATAAGAAAGAAAAACATTTTCGATGGCAAAAGCTTCATTAACTGTAAAATGTTGCTCTACTGCAGTCAGTCAGTATCGTTTTTATGCTCAAAAAAATCAGTTTCTAACAATATTTGGTTAGAACTACATTATTTTGGTAATGACGGCTTAATTTACCAGCAATTCACATTAAACGAGAAGGTTAAATGTTCAGATTTCTATTAACATTTATTATTCATCTATACTGCAACTATCCGGTATTGATTTTTTAATTAAAATATTAGTTTTCTATTAATACTTACTAAAAATCTCTGATATTTAAATCGTAGCAAACTGATTAAATCACTTTTCATAAAGAAAGAAAAAAATTTGACAGCAGAATGTCCTCACTACTAAAATTTAGCTCTACTGCAGTGATGCAGTAACACTTCAATTCCAAATGAAGTTATTTTATATAAATCCCATGATAAGTTTTTAATTACTTACATCAATGGTGAACAGTAGGATCGCTTTTAATGAGAAAAAAAAAATATTTTCGGTGGCAAAAGTTTAACTAACTGTAAATTATTGCTCTACTGCAGTTATGCAGTATCTCTTTTATGGTAAAAAAAAAAAGGATTCTGACAACATTTGGTTAGAATTACGTTATTTTAGTAATGACGGCTTAATTTACTGGCGATTCACATTGGATAAGGAAGTTGAATGTTCAAATGTCCATGAATATTTATTTTTCATCTTTACTGCAGCTATGCAGTATCCATTTTTTAATTAATATATTTGTTTCCTATCAATACTTACTGAAAATCTTCGATATTTAAGTCGTAGCAAACTGGTTGAATTGCTTTTCAAAATAAAAGAAATAAGTTTGACAGCAGAATGTCCTCACTACTAAAATTTGGCTCTACTGCAACTATTCCGTATCTCTTTTATGGTCGAAAAAATCGGTTTCTAACAACATTTGGTTAGAACTACGTTATTTTAGTAATGACGGCTTGAATTATTAGCAACTTATATTAGATAATAAAGTTATATGTTCAGATTTCCATTAACATTAATTTTTCGTGTTGACTACAATTATGCAGCATTCAATTTTTAATTTAAATAGTCGTTTCCTATCAATTCTTACTGGAAATCTTTGAAATTTCAATTTTAACGAACTGATTAAATCGCTTTTCATAATGAAAGAAATAAATTTGAAAGCAAATTGTCCTCACTACTAAAATTTTGCTCTACTGCAGAGATGAGGTAAAAATTTAATTGCAAATAAAATTATTTTTTATAAATTCCATGATAAATTTTTAATTACTCAGGTCACGACGACCGATAAAATCGCTTTTAATAAGAAAGAAATATACTATTGACGGCAACAGTTTTATCAACTGTAAAATTTTGCTCTACTGCAGTTGCAGTATCTTTTTTATGATTAAAAAAATTGATTTCTAACGACATTTGGTGAGAACTACATTACTTTGGTAATGACACCTTAATTTCCTAGCGATTTATATTAGACAATAAATTTATATGTTCAGATTTCTATTAACATTTATTTTTCACCTTTACTGCGACTATGCAGTATGCATTTTTTAATAAAAAAATTGGTTACCAATCAATATTTTCCAGAAATCGTTGATATTTAAATCGTAGCAAACTCATTGAATAGCTTATTATGAGGAAAGAAATAAATTTGCCTTAGATCACATATAATGCCAAAGACAAACATGTGATCTGAGGCTTTCTTTTTTACTTTCCAAGGCGAAGGCGCAAAATGGCAACTTCGATTAACGCAGTGAGATGAAAATTGGCACTTCCTGGTAAAAGTTTTATTAGTTGTAAAATCTTGCTGTACTGCCTTTATGCAGTATCTATTTTATGGTCACGGAATCTCATTTCTAACAATATTTGTTTGGAAGTACACTATTTTGGTAATGATGGCTTAATTAAATAGTATCTCTCAGTAGATGAGATAGTTAAATGTTCAAATTTCAGTTAATATTCACTTTTCATTTTTACTGCAACTATGCAGTATGCATTTTTTGATTAAAAAATTGGTTACCAATTGATATTTTTCGAAAATCTTTGATATCTAAAAATTAGATCGTGAAAGAAATTATTATTTGAACAATTTGAAGCGTCTGCGTGAAATATTCCCTTGCTTTTTGTGTTACTTGATTGAGAGAGTAAATCATAGAGATGATTTTCGATTTAATTTAAATAAAATAATTTTTGTTTTACACTCTAAGGACCTCATCGGAAATAGTAGATTCTATTTATAAAATCATTCAACTTTATAAAGAAAAATGATTCATGAACCAATTGTTAACGTTACTGCATTGAAGCAGTAAGGGAAACGCATTCATGAAATTTACGGCTTCATCGCAGTAAGATAAATACAGGATTCTCGATTGAATTAAATTGATTCAAGAGACAAAATTTTGAACCAAAAATACCATTTTGAAAAAAAAAAAAAATTATTTTCTTAAGTGAAAAGAATACATTTTTGAAACAAGAAAATTTTTTTGGACCAAGAATAATTGTTCAACTCAAGAAATTATTCTCTTGACTCAAGTAAGTGTTAGAAGAATTTTCCTTTTTTTATAATTCTGTATGTTACAAAATACTTAAAGCCCTTTAGAAAATTTCTTAAACGTTTGATAAGAAAAAGAAACATTCAAAAACATTCCATAAACTAATTATAAGCTTTACTACAATCGGACCGTAAAAAACAAAAGAATAATTTTTTTTTATAATAGCACCATCTTGATGCTTTTAAACTTCAAACTGAATGTAGTTCATTACCGAGTTTAGCCGATTACACGGATACATTTCTTTTGTTTTTTGATGCATGTGTGAGTTTTTCCCTTTCATACCAAAGGCCTGGCTCTAGTTACAGTTTCTACCCGAGCGTCTTAGCCAATTAGGGACTCTCAGACGCCCTGGTACCCACAACTAGTATTACCCTACCTAAGGGTGAGTGTGGCTAGCTTGCGTTTTCCCACCAACTTCCGAGATTTTCTGGAATTGCGAGCCTCTTGCTCTGACTGTAGCGGAACGTGTCGACGTCTTCGACTCTGCACCTGAAACTCAAGACTCTTTGCAGTTCCTCGAACTGTATACGAATATTTTCATCGGCCTTCTTTAGCGGATTATTTGAGTGTATTACAATGAGAAGTTTGTTTTTACACTCGATACTGAGAATTATGACAGAATCGTCCACTTACGTTTGTCTCTTCGAGACTTTTTGATGTACGAAATATGATTTCTTTTATGATTTTATTCCCCGAGTATGTTATTTTTACTTGACTAACCTAAATAATATTCGAAGCTAGAGATAAAATAAAATAAAATAAAATAATATTTTTATGATCGGTATTTTTCTTTGTGTAGACGATAAGGATTAGACAAAAGGCATAAGCTAAAAATAGAATGGAATTTATAGTTTTATTTGTACGATTAATAACGACTAATATTCTGTAGCGGGAATTATTTTTTTCCTTATAATTCCTTAATCCAAAAATCAAATTACTCAAATACTTGAATCAGAATTCTAACTGAATAATCTAGAACTCAAAATTGCAAATAAATCTACACAAAAATGGATGAATGATTTTAGGCTTTTAGGTCTTGAGGGCATTTTGGTTTGGGGTTCCCACGTTGGACGCCAATTTTATAACGACAAAATCTAGGGTACGTTGATACGCTGAATTTTGCGCTACAACTTCTATCTTTAGCCTCCAGTCTCAATTCGAATAGGGTGCCAGGTAATTTTTATCACAGGTATCACCAACCCAGTAAATCTTACGAATTAGATAAATTTTTGATCCGTGAAACTATCTCAAAACCACGCATGAATTAAGCTGGATAATTTTTGATGTGTAGAATTATCACCAAAACCACGCATAAATAAAAACTAAAACTAAAACTAAAATGCTCAAAACTTATAAACAAAAACCAATACAGAGACTGAAAAGCCAAAATCAGAGTTACGGTATGCCATGGTGTTGCTTAGTATGTAGGTTTATAGAGAGAAGGGGTAATCTGGGTTAGATCATTTCAAATTCATACAGATTATTAGTGAATTTGCAATTTTTATGTAACAACAATAATCTCAAAATCTCCATTTAACAATAACAAAATACTGTAGTGTTACGTCTGGCAAAATTTAAACATTTTATTTTTCATGTTATAAATTTAAATAAGTAAAAACAGAATAATGAGAGTATACATTAAGTGTCTCACTGGTCATTTTAGAAATTGCTTTGGTGCGTCACAAAAGCTTTTAACAGCTTAAGACCAAAACAAACAAATAAATAAAAATTTTATGAGTTTCCGAATTATAGATTAGATCTGAACACATTTTAAACTCATTTAAGAAATGTTTTAACTAACCAAATGACTCATTTTCGATATCTCAACCAAAGATATTTCGTAACGATAATTCATAAAAAAATATTTTATAATTTGATAAATAACAATAATTCATATTTTAATAATTAATAAATAATGTTTAAAGGTTCTAGGTGGGAACACCAGACCAAGTAAATAATACAATATTTTCATAAATAATTAAAGGTTCTAGGCAAGAGGCCAGACTTGATAAATAATTAATAATATTTCATCAATAATATTCATAATTAATATCTGGAAATGATTAATAATTAAAGCCTGATAAATAGTAAATCATATTTGACAAATAATAAATAATATTTTATAAATAATATTCATAAATAATATGTAATGATCATTAATAATTAAAGGTTCTAGGCAAGAGGCCAGGCCTGATAAATAATATATAATACTAGATAAATAATAGACAATATTTCATAAATAATATTCATAAATAATGTCTGATAAATAATAAAAAATAATATTGAATAATTAATAAATAATAATTCATAAAAATAAGAAATAAAACGTGGACAGGAAAATGCGCGTGCATGTGTGTGCGTGTGTGTGTTTTGCTCACGCGTAAATGTGCTTGCGTGTGGGTGGACACATACGCACACACACACTTACGTGAAGAGACACATAGATGTAACGGAGAGCATCCAATCATAGAGGGAGTTCAGGCGACGCTCCCCGGAAAATCAAAGAGTGAGGGTAAGGGCCCAAGGAATCGGACCTCTAATTGGTCACGGTTTTCCCCCAATTGAGGTCAATTGGAAAGCCCTGAAAATCGAGACCCAAAAAATTCGTCACGTGAACTCTCTCTCTTGACCAGGTTCCCAAGTGTGCGGATCATAAATCATAACTTAAGTTCAGTGGTCAGGTTTCTCCACGTAGAACAATAAAGTATATTTTCAAATAGAGTCAGTGAGCTTGTACTAAAGGTTCTTCAAGTATATCCTTTATATTAAATATTTTCGTAACGGTAAATACTGCAAGGTGAAAACCCAGGTATGTTGATAAATATTTAATATAAAATGCTACAGATAAAAGTTTGTAAGAGACTTTAAGAGTTAGTCTGCTTACGAATTTTTATATTTGAAATTGTATTTTGAATGATCAATTTACTTTAAGTGTTGTTTAACATACAATATTGTGTTTCAAATTGTCATTGAATGACAATTGATCGCATCCTGTTAACTGGACAGCTGATCTGCAAAACGCCTTTGATGCCTCTAAACGATCTCTCGCTAATGCAACACTCCTCGTGCACCCAAGACCCGACGTTGATTGGGCAATTTTTACCGATGCATCAGAAATCGGGATCAGTGCTCTCCTCCAGCAACGCATAAACAATGACTAGCAGCCGCTGGCTTCCTTAGCCGGAAATTACAGCCGTCGATCCAAAAATTGTCGACTTATGATCGAGAATTACACGCGATTTACGAAGCCGTGAGACATTTCCGGCATATTTTCGAAGCTCGACACGTAACGATCTATCCAGATCATAAACCGCTTCAACACGCATTCAAACAGCGTACGGAGAGAGCTTTACCATGGCAATTCCACCGTTTGGATTTCATCGGTCAATTTCTGACTGACATTAGACATGTGTCGGCTAACGACAATATTGTCGCTGACACATTGTCACTAGTCGAAGCAGGGTCTACTGCCATTACATCGGAAGAACTCACCGATGGACAGAAGCAAGATCTTGAGCTTCAACAACTGCTGCAACAGACAACCGCGTTGCAGCTTCGACGAATTAATTTCGACAACCGTTTAGCATTGTACTGTAACATTGCGTCAGGTACGGTGTGACCTTACGTTCCAGAGCCGCTGAGAAAGAAGGCGTTTAATTCAATGCACTCGCTAGCTCATCCCGGAATCAAAGGATCATTGAAAATTATCTCTAAATGATACGGCTGGCGATCAATTAATAAAGGTTGCCGTGAATGGGCGAAATCTTGCATTGATTGCCAGAAAAATAAAGTTCAAAGACACGTGTCATGGCTGATCGCCAATTTTGAACCTCCAACTGAGCGATTCGTGCACATACATTCCGACTTGGTGTCTCTAAAATCGTCAAGAGGTTTTAACCAGTGTTTAATGATCATCGACCGATTCATGAGGTTTCCTGAGGCTGTCCCGTTATCCAATGGAACTGCAGAGACGGTAGCACATGCACTATCGCTGCACCGGATTTCACGCCACGGAGTACCAAAACGTATAACTTCGGACCAAGGTCCGCAATTTGAATCGTCGTTATTCCGGTTGTTATTACAAATGTATGGAATAAAATACCTACATACTACGCCTTATCATCCGCAAGCCAATGGCCTTGTCGAATGTCTACATCGTCAGCTCAAATTAGCACTTTTGTGTTACCAAAAGTCATGGTACAACGCATTACCTGCCGTTCTGCTCGGCTTACGCGCTGCTTGGAAAGACGACATCTAGACGACGCCGGCTGAATCAGTGTACAGTGAGCCAATTCGTTTGCCTGGTGAGTTACTCACTCCCAATAATAAAACTACACCTCGCCACATTGTCAATACTCTAAAACGTCATTTTCATTCAGTGACACTGGCCGAAATTTCGCGTCACGGCAAGCATTCTGTTTTCTGTTTCAGGAATCTTAGTATTTGCAGTCATGTACTGGTACGGAATGACCAGGTTGGACCATCTTTCACAGCGCCATACGAAGGTCCATATCGTATAATAACTCAACACGATAAATACTTCATCGTTGATTTTCGTGGACGACAAATCGCTAATTCAGTGGACAGATTGAAGCCAGTTTACGAGGCGAATCCAATCGACACGACGCTGACAATAACAACAAACTCCCAACCGAATAACACAGCGACCGAGACCCAGAAACGTCGAGTCCGGTTTAATATTTAAAAAATGTATGCGATTAAAATTTTTTTTATATAAAAGATTTTTTTTTACAAAGTAAGAATTCACCACTGTATTATACTCATTCATTTACTTATTTATTTATTCATATCATTTGTAAATATTCTATTACTTTAATTACCCGTTTAAAAAAAATTTCTCCCGGAGGGATCCCACCCGGATCCCGCAGTTGGAACCTGCCGCTCATGAGACTGACCGTAACTTTAAGCGGAAGATTGGCGGAACCTTTTAAAGTGGTGAAGAGCATATAATACAGCTATAAAATTCTCAAGAAAAATGTTAGCATCTATTGTGAACGAAAATTAGTAAATTCTGCTAACTTCTATGATGTCTAAGATTTTAAGTAGTGCCGCTGAAATTCCTGAAATCTTCCGATAAGAGTATTTTGGGTATTTTCAGATGAAACTGCGGAATACAAACAATACCAATACTGCCGCGTAAATTCCTGGAATCTTCCAAAAAGAGTTCGTAGGGTGCTTTCAGGTGAAACTGCGGAATACAAAAAGTAATAAAAGTGCCGCTAACTTTCCGGAAATCTTCCGATAAGAGTATTTTGGGTACTTTCAGGTGAATCTGCGGAATACAAAAATACTAATAGTGCCGCGGCAGTATTGGTATTTTTTGATAAATTTTTTGATAGATTCCCTTGAACGATTGGCCATTTTTTTTTCGAAAAAAAAATTTTTTCCTGTGGTCGGATGAATTTGAAAATGCAACAAAAAAAGGGCTTTTGGTGGTTTTTTGGAAAATCAAGCGCTGGATCGAAAATATTGTGGAAATTAATAATGTTGAGTGTGCATTTTACAGTTTAATATGCTCACAAAAACCCCTCGAAGAGCCAGATTCATCCAACCAGCCGTTTCTTTGTTTCACTCGATCGGATTTTTGAAAAAATTAAAGAATCACGTTTTATGCTCTGAAAAGCTCATAATCGTTAATAAAATGAAAAAACAAATTTTTCTGAGCTTTTTCTACATTTTAATTTCAAACAGTGCTCAAATTTTCAAAAAATAAAAAAATTTCAAAAAACACAAAAAAATTTAAAAAAAAAAAATTTTTTTTGAAAATTTGTTTTTTTAACAACTTTAGGAAATTTATGAGACCAACGCCCAATCATTTTGAACACGTTTCCTTCGCTGCATTCCGTAGTCTCATAAATTTCCTAAAGTTGTTAAAAAAAAAAAATTTTCAAAAAAAATTTTTTTTTTTGAAATTTTTTGTTTTTTTTTTGAAATTTTTTTATTTTTTGAAAATTTGAGCACTGTTTGAAATTAAAATGTAGAAAAAGCTCAGAAAAATTGGTTTTTTCATTTTATTAACGATTATGAGCTTTTCAGAGCATAAAACGTGATTCTTTAATTTTTTCAAAAATTCGATCGAGTGAAACAAAGAAACGGCTGGTTGGATGAATCTGGCTCTTCGAGGGGTTTTTGTGGGCATACTAAACTGTAAAATGCACACTCAACATTATTAATTTCCACAATATTTTCGATCCAGCGCTTGATTTTCCAAAAAACCACCAAAAGCCCTTTTTTTGTTGCATTTTCAAATTCATCCGACCACAGGAAAAAATTTTTTTTTCGAAAAAAAAAATGGCCAATCGTTCAAGGGAATTTATTTAAGTTTTTGAAACTCACCATTAACATTCTGTGCGATTATTGGTTGCTGAGATATCAATAATCTAAGACAAAAGGATCCTTTTCCATTTGAAGACCGATATCTCGGTGACAAATGGACGTATCAAGGTCTATAAAAAATGAAATTGAAGCTGAATAATGAAAGTATCCGATCCTTATAGTGGTTAAGCAAAAAAAAAATTCTCCCACGCGCGTAGACCAAAAAAAAAAAATGTAAGAAAAATTTGAAAATTTTTTTGTCGCTGGTTTTTCTAAGATTACTCAAAAACCGCTGATGCAAAAAAATTTTAAAGTTCTAATCCAAAAAGTAGACACTTGGAGCTACTATTTCCTTTTATTCTTTTCCTTGTACGACCATTTCTCTCAAAGTTACGGCCTGTTGAAAATTGCCCAAAAATTTGGAATTTTTTTTTGATCCTTTAATTTTTTCCATTAGTGTATATATAATATACCTAATATACATATATATCAGACTGTTTCAAATTAGGGGTCTATTTTTATTTTTTTGGTGAACATTGAAAAATCGAAAGGGTATCTTAAAATATGGTGACAGTTAAAATTTGAGCTCGTAATATTGATATTTAGAGGTTGCTATTGATAATTTTCGATTTTTCATTTAGTAACATGGCTAAAAATACATAACTACCGAAAAAATTAAGATACAAAAAACCTCTATTTAAACATTTTGAAGCAAATTTACTGATCTACAAAAAAGTTATTCTATGTTTTTTGCATAAATTCAACCATTCACTAGATATCCGACGTCAAAGTTTGATAGAATTCAATAAACTTGTTTTTGCTCGTTCTGAATTTTATATTATGTCAACTAATGAGAATTGAGATATTATCGATAATGTTTTTAATAGGAAATTGAATGCTCTACAAAAAAATCTGGGCGTCGGTTGGCCCTGCGGGCCAGCCCCAAAACTTCCCGCTGTGTTCGACCTCAAAGAGCTCGAAAACATTGGTGTAGATATATTTTCGAGCTCGAAAATGCTATCATATGCGATTGTTTTTTTACGATCTTCTCAAGCTTTAACAAGTTGCCTGTTATGCTAAAGTTTGAAAATTTAAGAATCAAGAATAGTTAATGAAGCGGTTTTTAAAATTTAATCCCTGATTATGTTCAATAAAATAAGTGTATTCAGGCAGAAATCAATGCCAGGGATTCAAATCAAGATTTAAATAAGTTTTGACTCATGTGAGAAACAATCAAATATGAAATATCCGAGAAAAATATTAAAAACTACGTTTTATCGATTTTATTGTTGGTAGTATGATTTAAACTAAAAACCAAGTTCGATGACATTATGTATCGAAAGTAAACATATAAAGGATGAGTTGGTATGACTTCAGACACATTTGAGTAGGTTATATTATGATTTATCCGGGAAAAATAACATAAAATGTTATTTTTTTAACTTTTCAACGCTGATATCTTTTGAACTAATCAACCAATTTTGACGTTTGAGGTTACAATAGGCGCGTTTTATTAAATTCTAGAGCTGATTAAAATTTGGAATCGATCGCGTCAGTCGTCTTGAAGATATTTGAAAAAACCGTTTTTTACCATTTGTTTCTCCCGCGATAACTCTCGAACGAATTATCCGATTTTGATGTTTGAGGTGGCAATCGACGCCTTTTTTTTAGTACTAGAGCTGATTAGATTTTGAAGTCGATCATATGAGTCGTTTCTGAGAAATCAATAAAAAACTAAAAGAAAAATTTTTTTTTTTTTCGTAATCCGCAGATATTTTTGAGTCTATTTGATCAAATGATCTGAAATTTACAGGAAGGTTAATGGCCAACAAGTTCTTTCAATCGCCGCCTTAAACATCCAAATCGGTTCATTAGTTCAAAAGTTACAAAGAGTTTACATACACACACACACACACACACACACACACACACACACACACACACACACACACACACACATACCCACACTCGGACATCATTCCGTAAAAAGTCAGAATAGCTTCCTAGGACCTCAAAACGTCGACATCTGATGAAAACTCGATTTTCGAAAATCGGGGTGAAAACAATAACTTCCCGAAATTTTCGTAAATCGTTGATTTTCTTAGCGGGAAGTTAAAAAGTCTCTTATTATTTTTTTGTAAATCCATCTGTTTAAAAGTTATTGGAGCTTGAAGTCAAGTTATAGTGAATTTCGAAATCTTTTTACTCTTCCGGTAAAACTATCGGACTAATCATTAAATATCACTGAATATTTTTTGTAGGCAATTTTATTTCCTACAAATTATCTCTGAAAAATTTTTTTTTTATTCGGCATTCTCTTTTAGTTATTTCCATTTTGATGTCGAGCTCTTAAAATCGATCAGAACACTTTTTTTAGGAGCTTGGCATTAAATCGTAAATAACTAGAAGAGAATGCAGAATTTAAAAAAAATTTATCAGCGGTAATTTGTAAGAAATAAAATTGCCTACAAAAAAGGTTCAATGACATTTTATGATTAGTTTCACCGGATAGTGAACCAATCTTCTAATTTTTCTTTCATCGAATTATAAACTTCAATTGTTGCGAACCGAATATTCATTTTCGTCAAATTTTGTGACACCCATTCGAATAATTGTTTAGGTGTTAATATTTGCTGATGAGGTAATAACTGGAGACTTGCCCGCGAGGCCTTTCTTTCAATTGTCCCGCCGACTCCGTCACAAGGCCCTTTTTCGTGAGCTGTTGCGAAAAAATTCCATTCGACGATCACACCAAACTCTCTACGATAATGCGATAAATTACTAAAATGCTTGTAATTTTTATATTGCTGAGGTGCACCATCCGAAAAGAAAATTATTTTAGCGACCATACGATTAAAAAATAACGTCAATGAGAGAAAAAAATTATTTTTTTAGAAAAAATAACAATTTCTTGGACGATAATCACTTGAAATTCTCCAATAAAATTTTATTTTTTAACTTTTGAGGTTTCACGAGGAAATAAAAAATATTTCATAACAAAGTTATATAAAATCAGCAAAAATGCAACAACAATTTTTTTATAATCAAGAAAAAAAATTAGAAGCGATTGTCGTCACATCTTTTGATTAACGGATCGTTGCAGAATTAGTTAAAGTATTTTTAGAGCAAAAAAAAAAGAAAAACGGTCGGACTTTGAGAAAATTACGGTTTTTTTCAAAAAAACTAAAATATTTCATATATCTAGGATTCTGAAAATTTTTTCATATTTTTTTTCGAAAACTATATTTAAAAACAAAAATTTTGAAAAAAAAAAAGTTCCCAAACGGTCAATTTTTGAAAAAGTTCTGGCAACTTAAAAATAAAAGATCGGTTCTTTTCAAAAATTCATATCTTTTTTTAAGTCGGGAAAAAAAATTTGAAAAAATTCTGAAAAATAACTTTCGGGGGGTAGAAAAAGATAGTAAATTTTCAGCGAAATCAAAGGGGGTCAGGTAAAAAATTTGTCGATTTGGCATGAAATGACCCATTTTCACCAGTCCCTAAACTTCCTACAGCTTATGAGCCCAGGGAGCTGGTGTTAGATTGAAGTAAAGTTATTTAAAGTGATGCAACAATGGCGGAAAGCAGCGGTACAGTGTTTGGTATTGTTAAATTGAATAATGCAAATTATCAAAGTTGGAAGTTTAAGGTGGAAAAATTACTGAAGAGAGAAGGAACATGGAAAGCGGTAACGACAACAAGGCCAGAGGATGCCAATTCAATAGAGGCATGGGAATTACGTGACGATAAGGCTCTCGGCACAATATTCCTGTTTGTGGACGATTCACAGATCAGTCACATAAGAGATAAGACGACAGCGAAGGAAGCCTGGGACGCTTTAAGAAATTATCACGAAAAGGCGAGTGGCATCAACAAATTCACATTGATTGTGGATTATACTGCGTAGCATGCCGGCATCCTACCACACATTGATTTCGGTATTGGCTTCAAGGCCAGAAAAAGAATTAATTATTGATGTTGTCAAAGCCACCTTATTAAGTGAGTATAAGAGACACAGAAGCTTAAGTAATAACGAAGAATTCGATACGGCCATGAAAGTTAAAGTAAACAAATCAAATATTGAATGTTTTTTTTTGCCATAAAACCGTAAACTACAAGTTAGAATGTCCCCAGTATATTGAGTGGAGAAAACGAAGGCAGCACAGATCAAGCCTTGAGAGGGCAAAATTAGTTATCGAAAGGGATGTGTTCAGCGACAGTGATGACGATGATGAGCAACCAATACCGTTAAATCATGCATATGTAGCTGCAACAAAAGCCTCAAAAACCAGTTGGTTTTTAGACACAGCGGCCAGCAGTCATATGAGTAACAACATTGAATTCTTCATTAACTTAGATACATCGTATAAATCTACAGTCAAAGTCGCCAATGGGCAGGTTTGTAGAATTTTCGGGATTAGAGAGGGGCAAATAGAATGCCTAACACGTAACGGAGAGGTGCGTCAATTTAATTTAAAACGAGTATTATGCATCCCCGACTTCGGTCGTAATCTCATATCTATTGGAGCACTTGCCAAACTTGGCTACCAGTTAAAAATAAAAGACCGCGAAATGACAATTTACAGCGATAATGGCAATGAAGTAGCCGTCGGTGATGAATCTGGACATGTATATAAATTAAGAACACCGAAGCATGTAGCCATGTTATCAAAGCACCCAGAGAACTGTATACATCGTTGGCACGCGAGATTTGGTCACCGAGACCCAAATGTTATCAAAGAACTAGTGAACAATGACTTAGTGAGAGGAATGAAACTTGATAGTCGCCCTGTGAAGCTAATTTGTGAATGCTGTTTGAGAGGAAAAATGTCAAGGAGGCCATTTCCAGAAAGTCTACATCCTGCACCAATGAACCCATGGATTTAATCCATACTGATCTGTGTGGACCAATGCCAGTCGAGACAGCAGGAAAACGCAGGTACATTCTTAACATATTAAAGGAACAAGGCAAATGGACTGAAATGAATTACAGCGAGTTTGCAAATACTTGAAGGCCACCAAAATTTTCAGCTGAGATTAAGTAGCCAGGAACGAAGTAACGAACCGCTGTTACGATGTGGGCATCGTACGCCTCCGTATGACTTCGGGTGGTGGTTTGTCACGTGCTTAAACATGGCGTTGCCGCCTATATAAGCACGTGCACCCCACACTCTGCAGCTTTTTCTAGTCGTTCTTACCAGCTAGTATCAGAGTAAAACCTGGATCGCATTGGCAATCTGTCGATACCAGAGTAAAACCTGATAGTTATTCGGTCTGTGAATAGTATATCGCGTTAGAATGAGTTACAGTTAGTTAACTCGGCGAACAACTAATTATAATTATTGCAATTAGTTACTAATTATAATAACAGTATCGAATCGGTAATTCGTAATATATTATACTCGAATTATCGGGTAATAGAGCTATGCAAGTGTGAATCGCAGTAACGACAGTATCATATGTAATTAGTTGTATGATACATTGACTTTGTAATCAGATCGTGTGCGTCGTGGCATTATTGATAATTATTCAATAAAACATAAATATCAGTAAATAAGTAAACTGAACCAGTGTTTGAGTGAATTCACCTGTCTTTAATCCACCTCCTGTTGTTAATAATAAGAGAAGCAGCATCTGAGTGCAGAGTCAGGGTCCAAGGAGGTGATTTCCAAGGGCCAAACCAATCGCCAAGTCCACCAACATCAAGGACGACTCCACCGAATACTAAAATTAGGCTAAGTACTAGTATTAGTTTAGTTTTATACGGCCAGTTCGGGTAAATTAGTAAAGACGAGTCTCAAGTGTGAAACGAGCCGAGGCGAGACCCACGAAAACTACACGCTACCACCTCAAGTGTAGGAAAACGTGATCCCCTACGTTTCACCGCTTATTGGATATGCCGACGCAAATTGGGCCGAAGATAAAACATCACGCAATGTCTAACACTGGTTTCCTATTCAAGGTGTTCGGAGGGTCATCAGTTGGACCAGCAAGAAGCAATCATGTGTGTCAGTCTCATCAACAGAGGCAGAGATTGAAGCATTGTCTGAAGCTTCGAGAGAATGGACTTGGATAAGAAAATTGCTCGAACTCCTCGACGAAACGCAAGATCGGCCTACCATAATATATGAAGACAACCAAGCCTGTATCAGCAACGTTCACTCAGCTTCTGCAAGCGCCAGGAGCAAACATATTGACACACAACACTTTCACACCAGAGACCTAGAAGCAAAAGGCATCGTGAGTGTCAAATACTGTGCCTCTGAATTAAACCAAGCTGACATCCTGACCAAACCACTCGGACAACAGAAGACAGCGACAGCAGTAAAATTGATGGGTTTCATCACTGAATGAAACTTGTGCGCATATCGTCGTTGAGGGGAAGAGTTGATAGCAACAACGCCTATGCGTCATCGTAATTTCCCCTTCCTATATTCTTTACATATGTTGCCAATAGGGCCTTAATTTTCTTTGATATATACTTTGTAGTTTAGTACGAATAAAACCACATAACTATTAAGACTGTTTGTATTTGCACCAGTCCCTAAACTTCCTATAGTATCTGGATTTTTTCGGAAGTTATGTATTTTTTACCATGTTACTAAATGAAAAATCGAAAATTATCGATAGCCACTTCTAAATATCAATATTAAGAGCTCAAATTTCAACTGTCACCATATTTTAAGATACCCTTTCGATTTTTCAATGTTCGCCAAAAAAATAAAAAAAGACCCCTAATTTAAAACAGTCTGATATATATATAATATATATACAGGCGATGACGTCACTACTGATATTATTGAAATTCATCATTTCCAATAAGTCCGACATCCATCGATCGCCAAATATTTTCCCTCACGTAGTCCAGTCATTTTACTCTTAAGCCTCGATGGGGGAAATTAACTAGCGGATTTTTTTTTATTGATTATGCGTAAAAAATTCCGTAGATCATGACAATAATAATTAAAAAGCTCAATTCGGCCGAGTTTTTTAAACAAATAATAAAATAACAATAGGGATGCCGAGACACCATGTATTCTCATTAAAAACTTATATCTATTAATGTAAATCCCTATTATTACTGGTATTCAATTAAAGGGCGATAAATTCTGAAACAGAAAAGTCTAAAATCAGTAATAATCAAAAAAATAATTCTACGCGAGTATTATTATTATGATGTTAATAAATGAAAAAAATGAACAAGAAAAATATTTTCTACTTACGGTTTTATGATCGTTGTATCACTCAGACATCAATTAAATTTTAAATTCATAATTTACTGAAGAGAATAAAATATTCATTACAAGAAATAAAATTACATAAATATGAAATTAAAAGTTTGACGTGCGCTATTTCTAAAACAATGTTTAATAATTTATAATTGAATAATAATAATATTTAATTCTCTCACCATTCTATGTTATGGAAATTGAATTTTTTTAAATTTTTTTATTTTATCAATAAATTAGTACTAATTTTGTTATTTTCATAAGCACAAAAATTTAAATTTTACTTTTATTATTTAACTATCGGTAAATAATATTGCGGGATTAAATTTTAAGTATTGGAAAATTTCCATCTTTCAAATGTGCAAGAACATGTAAAAACTATGTGCAACACCGTAAGTAGAAAATATTTTTTCTTGTTTATTTTCTTCATTTATTAACATTGTAACAATAATACTCGCGTAGAATTATTTTTTTGATTATTTATTAATTTAATTTTTTGGAAAGAAATTATAAATATAAAAGAATTAATAAATAATAAACAAAAAAAAAAAAAATAATTTCTATAACACTGAATCGTGAGAATATTTTAAATTGCAGTGGATAAAAACCACTGAGCTCGGGCTTGCATGCGCCCTCTAGCTCAGTTTCTGCAGCTGTGTTATCGACAACGTGACAAAATGTAAACAACAAATTATATTTTTTTTCAATTAATTTTTTTCGCGAACATAATAAATCTTGAGAGACTGATTTTAGATTTTTCTGATTAAGAATTTATCGCCCTTTAATTTAATACCAGTCATCATAGGGATTTTTATTAATAGATATAAGTTTTTTAATGAAAATACACGGTGTCTCGGCATCCCTATTGTTACTCTATTATTTATTCAAAATACTCGGCCGAATTGAGCTTTCGAATTATTATTTTCGTGATCTACGGAATTTTTCACGCATAATCAATAAAAAAAAATCCGCGAGTTAATTTCCCCCAGCAAGGCTTGAGAGTAAAATGACTGGACTACACGCAGATACGATATTCGGTAGCAACTCAGCAACACAGTGCAGTACACACTCGTACAATACAGAGATACCAAACAACTATCCAACATCGATCTAAAGCATCTAGCATTATATTGTATTATATATTTCATCAAATAAAACTTATCATTTATTACTCCTCTAATAAAATCAATTATACTCAGATAATTTATTTATCGTAGTGATTAAGTTCCATGAACCTCATTCCAGTCAGTACATATATATAGGTATACACACTGATAAAAAATTCCTCTTCGGACAATTAAATTGGTTTTGTTAAATTTTGTTAAACTAATATTTAATTTGTACAACAAAATTTTATAACGTTAACATAATTTATTTTTTCATTTTTGACAAATGATTTAATAGACTCTATTTGGTCGACGTTAGCTTTTTTTTTTAATTCGATAATAAAATCATTTGGTAAAGTTAAAAAAATATTTATTTGATAGGCAACTAAATTATTTTGTAGTGCCAACAAACTCAGATATTCAAGCAAAATATCATTCTACTAACCCTAGTTAATATTACTTAGACACAAAAAAAATATATTCATTCATAATATATTTATATATATATATATATAGATATATATATATATATATATATATATATGTATATATATATGTCGGAGGGAAAATAATACTTGGATTTTTCCTGAGACTTGGGAAAGTCCCAATTATATTGAGTTTGTTTTTTTTAGACAATAAAATTTAGTGAAAATATTTTACAACTTAATTCGCTTAAGATTTCTCTTAGTTTTTATATTCACGTTTATGACGGTAAACTTAGGTCGAAGGAGCAAATCTAGGCATCTAACGTAGCCACGATCGAGAAATAGCAATATTTTAAGCATAATGAATTTTTGGACATAAGGACGTAGTTTGTACGTGTTTGTAAAAATTACCTAAAAGATAGTTTTTAGGACTTGAGGACTAAAGAATATCGACTACGGAGAGTTAGTTTTGAGTGAGTAAAGGAGCAGACAACATTTCTATCCTGACGATCGTGGATTCGTTTCGATTTAATTTGATTGCCGTGCACATAATACAGTGGAAACTCAAACATTGTTAATTAATTGTTATCCTCGAGTAAACTAATCGCTTATAATAATTTGTATACTGCTATTGTGTAATATTTAATTCTGTGTAATATTTAATATTTATCGAATACTTTGATATTATGTGTTCCTCCGATACTTATATTATTGCTTGTAACTTTATTGTTTAGTGTACACGATATTTGTAAATAGTAATTACCTGTGTTGTATTCGTTAATTTGTTAAATAAATAAAATGAGTTGTGACGATAACAACCCAAACTCGAGTCATAATAATACCTCGAATAATACCTGAAAAGCATCACCAACATCGAGTACTAAAATTACTTTAGCACCTTGAAGACTTGATAAAATGCGGTGCATGATCGGCAACGGATGAGCAGACTTTTCCGTGATTCGGTTTAGTGGTCAATAGTCAATGCACATGCGCCAACTATTATTTTTCTTCGGTAACATTACCGTCGAGCTGGCCCAAGCACTATTTGAAGGCTGAATATAACCTTTCGCGAGAAATTCATCTACTTTGTCGTGCATTGCTTTCATTACTGGTGGGCTTCTAAGATAAGGCTTGGTACATACTGGAGTCTCATCTGTTAACTCAATGCGATGTTGTACGGCGTGTGTTAAACCCAACTGGACTTGTTTATTCTTTTCAAATTCTTTGGCTAAAAATTTTTCAAGATCAACGCGTTCAGCTGACGACAGTACATTCAATGATACTTGATTAGTAAATCCGGATCGAGAAAAAAATGAATGAGTGACATTACTGGTACTTGATTTCCAAGTACTCTCCTTGGAATTCACTTGAATATCTGCTAGCTGCCAGAAATCAAGACCAAGAATTACTGGAGTAGACAAGTCAGATAAAACACTTAACCAAGTGATGATATCGTGACCATCAAGTTGAATTTTAAATGGGGTTCCACTACATGTTTGCGTGGACTTGGAGTTAGCTATAGTTACTCCATGAGTACTAGTGGGATCAGGTGTGCGATCTTGCAATTGATATTCTTTGATTTGTTCGTAGGCAATCTCAGAAATATAACTACGCTCACTCCTACTGTCCAGTAATGCTTCAAGTTCATATTTACCGATAGAAATATTGGCAATCTTGCGGCTTACTGTTGAAGGAGCTTTGAAGCTTGCTGAAGAAGTCATCTGGCCGGATTGATTATCATTATTGAGCATTGGCAGTAATGGACATTGTTTATAATCCGAATTCATTTGAATAGTGAATTTTCGAGCATAAACAATTTCCTGACTCAAATCGGAGTGATACTTGTCAATCTCTGAATCATATAAAAAACTAGTATCCTCCCTTAAATCACAGAGAGGGGTATCGTATGTCTCCAAGCCATTTTCAAGCTTTGTAGCAGTAGGTCGTTGCCGTTCTTCTATTTCAAGGTCGAGTAATGAGTTTTCAATTGGAGAATTAAGTTGAGTTTTAGTAATTTTATTTTTAGTATTACGTGTTGGGGTTATAGATTATTTAAGTTTTTATTTTAAAGTCTTTATTGAGTTCTTAGCTTGTGATTTTTTAAAATTTTTAACTTGCCGTGAAGCTTCCGAACTTGTCTCCCAATTGGATTCTGCATCCGCCAATTTATCAGTCTTCGACTCCGCTAGCTTATCCGTAATTTGATCGAGAGGAGATGTAAAATCAATTAAATCAACGTCGAGAGTTTTTGGGACGTTACCGACCATATTTGAAACATCAGCAGCGACAGAATAATTTAAAAAGAATTTTCCACGTCTAAATAAATAAAAGAAACGATTAAATATTTTAAAAAATTTTGATGCGGATGATAAGCGATAAAATGGAATGGAACGGTAAATGTAGAGAATTAAAAATTTTAATACTGATAAGAAATTTTTGAAATTATCACAGGAAATTTTTATAAGAATTCTTACGATAAAGCCGTGAGAGTAAGCGTGGTTATATCTATAGACCAAGTTATTGATATAACATTTGGAGTCTGCTTAATGTTTGTGTAGACTCACTCGCTAAAACACAAAAATATACTGAGAAAATGTGAATTTTCTTCGTCGTTCTCAGTCTTGCGGCTCCCGATTTTCTCCGTCTCGTTGCCGTCTGAATTTTGTAGGTCATAGTGCCATGGTCACATGACTTATTTTTCACAATTACTTTCTTCGGTTACTTCAGCTAATAACCCCGCTGACCTCTTGCATTTTCCTGCTACGACGGGTGCAATAATCGCAAGTACAAGCGCAATAGATGATCTAGTTGATCTTATGCACGACGATGACGTACATAACAGTTCCATATGCACTCAAAGTCAAGCTGTAAATCAGAATTATAATATTTCTACTATTCGTTCGGGCGGTAACGTGAATAGTCATCCTTACAACGTTAGTGGAGTTGTGCCAATTTCTGATCCACGAAATACAACCTCTGTCGCTGTGTTGCAAAATGTAGTTTCAGGTCTAAAAATGTAAATTAAAGCTTCGCGGGCGGAACGTCAGCATCTGCTTCGTATATCAAGCACGGTCTTCTGACTCCCAGGTGCTCAATTACCACCTTTAAATTTTCGGCCAAACGTATCAAGCATCTGGATGCCGAGAGAGTTATTCCCTGCTGCCATTATAACGTCACATACAGCAAATCCCCTTTCTACGAACGAAGTCATGTCACATTCACATACACCTATTCTGGCAACGCAAGCGAGCGGACAGCAGTTCACCATGCCTAGCTTGCCTGCGCGTGAACCGTTCGCGCACTCAGCGGTCCCACCAATTCATGCGTGGAATGAATGCCCAGCTGACACTCTCGTATACTTACACACATCCACCTAGCAGTAATAATGCACCGTCATATACAACTACACACTTACAAGCCCCATTGGCGCAAACATATTTTCATGTACAGCCGTCAGCCGGGTATAATACGTATACAGTTCCAGCGGGAAATTCAAACATGAATGGGTCTAATTCTATGTGATTGTACGATATCAATCGTCTTGTCAAATTTTGGAATGTCTCGTTTCCGTCTCGTGATCGATCCTCTCCAATTGATGCAAAGACATATTTGAAAATAATTAAACAGCGAATGGTCAGCAATTAAATTTCTCTCAGCGATTTTCACGCAGTCGTGACCAACACACTCAACGGTGACGCACTCGAGTGGTACTATCAGAACGAGTGTTTGTTCCACAGCTGGTCCACTTTCAAAGATTATTTTGAAATTTAGCAGGTTCAGCGAACAGACGAGGCAGTGCTGCAGGAGATTTACTCGGCCAAACTACGCAATAACGAGACAGGAGTTGCATTTATTAATCGTATGCAAGACACATTCGCGAAATTAGAAGTTCCGTTACCGCAGGTGAAGCAAATTAGTATTATAACTTCACGATTTAATTCTCATTTCTTACAAATATTTGCAGATATAAAAATCATGACTTATGCCGAATTATATACACAGGTCAGTGCTTGGCAGCCAACGGTTGATGCACTAAATTCTCAATTTTAAATTCATAAAGAAAGCAATAGTAGAATCAATACTCGCAGCCAATTGAATTCCATTAAAATCTCAGAAACAGATCAATTAAATAGTATGGAAACTTTAGAGCCATCTCCTTTATCATTCAATAATTTGCTTAATAATAATTTCAATAGAAACAATAATTTTACTAGAGATAATAATTTCAATAGAAACAACAATTTTGATAGAAATAACAATTTCAATAGAAACAATAATTTCAATAGAAATAATAATTTTAATAAAGATAAAATTTCTGATTCACAAACTGAAAAACCGAATTCTGAGTCTTCCACTGTATTAAATAGTTTCGAATCTATGATGAAAACTATTTTAGAAAAATTACCGTCATCGGTAAAAGTCAATCTTGTCAATTCAACACCGGTGTCGCACAATAATGCAACAAAAACTCCTGACTGCGGTCGTTGTGGGAGAACTGGTCATGCCGCTGAGGTTTGTTGTTGGCCCGTCACTCATAAGTTACGTATCGAGGCAGGATTGCCTCCTTGTTCCCGTCCGTCTACTCCAAAAAATGCGTGAGCACCCTGGTAGGCACCAATCACGTTACCAGGACTTCTGTATCAACTAATAACTCGAAAAAGTTCATCGTAAATAATGATAATGAACTCAATTCGTTCAAACTTAATCCTGATGCTCTTGAATTCGTTATTAGTCGTGGAAAATTCTTTTTAAATTATTCTGTCGCTGCTGATGTTTCAAATATGGTCGGTAACGTCCCAAAAACTCTCGACGTTGATTTAATTGATTTTACATCTCCTCTCGATCAAATTACGGATAAGCTAGCGGAGTCGAAGACTGATAAATTGGCGGATGCAGAATCCAATTGGGAGACAAGTTCGGAAGCTTCACGGCAAGTTAAAAATCTTAAAAAATCACAAGCTAAGAACTCAATAAAGACTTTAAAATAAAAACTTAAATAATCTATAACCCCAACACGTAATACTAAAAATAAAATTACTAAAACTCAACTTAATTCTCCAATTGAAAACTCATTACTCGACCTTGAAATAGAAGAACGGCAACGACCTACTGCTACAAAGCTTGAAAATGGCTTGGAGACATACGATACCCCTCTCTGTGATTTAAGGGAGGATACTAGTTTTTTATATGATTCAGAGATTGACAAGTATCACTCCGATTTGAGTCAGGAAATTGTTTATGCTCGAAAATTCACTATTCAAATGAATTCGGATTATAAACAATGTCCATTACTGCCAATGCTCAATAATGATAATCAATCCGGCCAGATGACTTCTTCAGCAAGCTTCAAAGCTCCTTCAACAGTAAGCCGCAAGATTGCCAATATTTCTATCGGTAAATATGAACTTGAAGCATTACTGGACAGTAGGAGTGAGCGTAGTTATATTTCTGAGATTGCCTACGAACAAATCAAAGAATATCAATTGCAAGATCACACACCTGATCCCACTAGTACTCATGGAGTAACTATAGCTAACTCCAAGTCCACGCAAACATGTAGTGGAACCCCATTTAAAATTCAACTTGATGGTCACGATATCATCACTTGGTTAAGTGTTTTATCTGACTTGTCTACTCCAGTAATTCTTGGTCTTGATTTCTGGCAGCTAGCAGATATTCAAGTGAATTCCAAGGAGAGTACTTGGAAATCAAGTACCAGTAATGTCACTCATTCATTTTTTTCTCGATCCGGATTTACTAATCAAGTATCATTGAATGTACTGTCGTCAGCTGAACGCGTTGATCTTGAAAAATTTTTAGCCAAAGAATTTGAAAAGAATAAACAAGTCCAGTTGGGTTTAACACACGCCGTACAACATCGCATTGAGTTAACAGATGAGACTCCAGTATGTACCAAGCCTTATCTTAGAAGCCCACCAGTAATGAAAGCAATGCACGACAAAGTAGATGAATTTCTCGCGAAAGGTTATATTCAGCCTTCAAATAGTGCTTGGGCCAGCTCGACGGTAATGTTACCGAAGAAAAATAATAGTTGGCGCATGTGCATTGACTATTGACCACTAAACCGAATCACGGAAAAGTCTGCTCATCCGTTGCCGATCATGCACCGCATTTTATCAAGTCTTCAAGGTGCTAAAGTAATTTTAGTACTCGATGTTGGTGATGCTTTTCATCATGTCTTGGTCGAGCCAGATAGCCGTCAATATACAGCATTTTGTGTGAATGGGCGATGCTTATTTGAATGGATTCGGATGCCATTTGGTCTGACAAACGCATCCAATACTTATCAAGAAGTTTCTGACAGTGTACGCCAATGAATTATCGAGTCGTTAAAAACACAATTCTCTCATATCCCAGCTGAAAATAAAGTTTTCGCATATCTCAACGATTGGATAATAATCAGCGATGACTTAAAAGAAAATAAAATTTTTCTTCAAGCTGTTTTTGAAGGATTTCGTAATGCTGGAATAAAAATGAATGAAAAGAAAAGTCATTCCCGTTGATCTGAAGTTCATTTTCTGGGCTTTATAATTAATGAAGATGGTTTGAAACCCAATCCAGCTTGATTGGAACCAATTGCGGACTACAAACGACCCACTAACCGTAAAGAACTGCGAAGATTTAATGGATGAGTTAACTGGTACCATAAACATCTTAAAAATGTCGCACAAGTTCAAGGTCCCTTGAACAAATTGCCCAGTACTTGAGTTCCATGGGAATGGACAGATGTCGAAGAAAAAGCTATCGTGGAAACGAGAGAAGCTCTATTAAAAGCTGCAGCATTATCATTACCACGTCCAGATTTGCCCTATCGGTCATATACTGATGTCAGCAATTCTGGGTTAGGTTCTGTCTTAACTCAGTATGATGCAGAACATGATCGGGAAAATTTAATTATCTGTCTAAGTCGTTCATTAAATAAAGCAGAAATGAATTACACCACAACTGAGAAAGATTGCCTTGCTGTTGTTTGGTCCTTACGGAAATTACGAGGTTACATTGAAGGTTTACCAGTCACGGTCTATACTAATCAGTCCGCATTGAAATGGCTTCACTCGTTAAAAGATCGGGCAGGTAAATTTGCCAGATGGGCTATTGACATTTCCGCTTATGATATTGAAGTTGTTCATTATCGGAGTACGCAAAATGAAGCTCCAGATGCACTTTTGCGGAGATATGAAGAACCAGAGAGTGCTGATTTACTTGTTTCAGATTCTAATCCTTAATTGCTGTGTGTAATTACTCAGAATTCCGCTTAATCCGACGCAAAAGTCTGCGTAGTCCAAAAATATCCGGAGAATTACGGTGAGTGAAAGTACGAAAATGACAAATTGTATTTTTATCGTCCATTAGCTGTCAAGGAAATACTTGGTGAATTTAATCCTTGGAAAGTTGTTCTAACTGAGTCAGAAATTTGTCCAGGTATCGAGAAAGCTCACTGTGAAGCTCAGTCGGGTCATCTGGGGATTGACAAAACGTATCAACGGATACGAGATCATTTTTACTGGCCAGGAATGTTTAAAGATGTCTCATCGTACGTTTCAGCTTGTGAGACATGTACAATACCCAAAAGTGACCAGACTAAACCGCAAAGATACATTGGAACGAGACCACCAACTCAGCTTTGGTCTATTATCTCAATTGACACAATTGGCCCATACACTCGTTCAACTATGGGAAATCAATATGCTCTTGTCATCGAAAATCTTTATACTCTTTACCTTGAAATCTTTTCTTTGAAATATCAATCTGGTAAAATCATAAAACATCACTTGACGGCTGTATTTATCACTGGGTTCCTTCTTGTCGAATTATTTCAGATAATGGCAAAGAATTCATAAATAAAGTCATAATTAATTTAATCAGTCAATATAATATCAAATTCACACCAACTCCTATCGATCACCCCTGTGTCAATCCCGTCGAACGTTGTAATCGTATGACTAAACCCATGATTGTAGCGTTTACAAGTAAAAATCGAAAAGACTGGGATGAACATCTCGATGATTGTATTTGAACCACGGATGTGACGCATGACTGATTAATAATACTGATCCTCTTGTAAACCTAGACGTATCTGACATTACCGCTTGAGAAGCCCAAATGGACCGTGCAGTTGAATTGAGACATTTTGTTGAGCAAAATATGTTGAAAGCTCGGGAACGCACATGTAAGCAACACGAACAAAAATTTTCTGATATTCCTATAGATTTAAAAATTGGTGATCAAGTTTATTATTCTAATTAAAAATTGAGTAAAAAAGTTGATGATTACAGTGCTACGTTAGCACCAAAATATTTGGGATCTGCGATTGTCTCTAACATTTCAAGTCCTCTAGTAGTTGAACTACAAGATAATTCCGGTAACGATATCGGCACATAGCATTACAATCACTTGAAAATTCCTAGATGGTCCCGAAGACATAACAGATTACTTTGGATATATTTCAGATCACGCATTATGAAAGTGAAAATATTTGGAGATCCAGGATCAGAAACTGAAACTCAGTATCACGAACCAGAGAGTGAGTTATCTGATACTGAGATATCATCCGCTCATCCAGTCACCTCATCATCTAATTTATTATCATCTCCATCAAACACTGTTACGACGTTCACGTCTGACGTTGTACCATTAACTTCGTCACCAACTGTATCAATAATGGATGCAACAAAATTATCACCGAATTGGTGTATGGGATTCCACTTTCCGTCACCACTGTAGCAGACTATCATGTATTTGGAATTTAATTGTCCACCATTTGCACTATACAAACAGAGTGCAAATACCTCGCCAACGTCAGAAATGTTGGAGACACTAACGAAATTCATGGAAGACGAGTTCAGCAAGCTTCACGCTCGTATTAATCTTGTTACGAACCAACGCTCTTCAGGAATGTCATCAGCATCTGTGTTAGCACTACTTAACACCCAATGGATGAAACGGATTTATAATAGATTAGATGGTCTTCAAACCGATATTGTAGATCTCAAATTACAGTTTGAGTCCTTGAGAAATCCTTCAACTGTACAAGAACTCATCTGGATTACCAACCTTACGGCTCAACTTCTTCAGCTGAGTGAGCAAGTTCAACAAAGCCAGCAGATGATAGCAAACATTCTACTGCCAAGCTCAAAGGGATTTGTTGAAAAACTTCAAGCTGTTAACGTCGGGACTCAATTTACAGACATTGGAACCAGTGGTCAGGCAACGCAAACATAGGCCCAGCCTTCAGACTGCGGTCCAAATTCAGGATATAAAATTCGAGAGGAAGTCGCGAATATACAGAATCTTCGTTATCAATTAAGCTTAATTGACGTGAATTCAGAGGCAGATCAAATACATAAAATTGAATTTTCTACTTTTTTCAGTAGTTTAAAATCTGTTATGAAAGTAGCTTTGGGAAGACTAGATCAAATTATGGTAAATGCCACATCACAAAAGCTACGCAAGCTAATTTAGCCCTAACATCACAAATTCCTGCAGCGAATGCCTTGACCTGCGGTCATTGCGCTAGAATCGGACACGTCGCCAAGTTGCGCTGTGGACGTGTAAATGACGAACTACGAGCTAAAGAAGGATTATGTGTTTGTTTCCGTCCTCCGACTTCAGAACACGCATAAGCACCCGTAAGGACCTCGAGAAGGACATCAGGCTCATCTACGCCCAGGGAATAAACACATGCATTTAATCATACTCATCTCATTCATTCGTCCTAATTGTTGTTGCCAATTCTAATAATTTTGATTTACAGCTCAGAATCCTGAAGCAGTTGGCAGACAACAGTATTAATTTGTCGCGTAGCGATTCAAACGTGAATCGCTGCGCGCGCTTTCCCATCTCGCCGTGAATTTAACAACACCGCCTAGCTCAGATTAAGAACATTTATTTATTATAATTTGTTATTATTCAAATATTTATATTATTTTATTATGATTTAATTATGAATTATTGATTATTATGTTTATATATATGTTTTGATAATTATTTCTAATTTATGTACTTAATTGATATTTTCATTTCAGTCAGTAGCGCACGTGTGTGTAGAACATACATGAAAATATCGACCGAAGGGAGAGTAAGTCGATATAGTGGGGATGAAAATCAATATTTTTCTCCAGCCACGTGGTGCACTGGAATAATTATTATTTTATTGTTTAAAAGGTTAAAAACTATTATGTTTATGTTTATAAATAGAAAATATTACTTAATTTATTATTATAACATAACTCAGGTCGTTTAATGGATTTATATATTTTATTTTAATTAATAATTTCGGGTCCGAGGTCATGAGAGGGGATAACACGTGAGTGATACCCTCCCTCGGAAAAATCAACAAAAAAGATAGTCAGAGAGGACCGGGTTTTTGTAAAGATAGGACGTGTTGTTATGCGTAATTATTTTTCTAGTAAAAATTGTTCTGGCCCAGTAGCCTTAATAAAATAATTACATAGTAAAAATTTATTCAATTCGGATAATTAGTACGTTTTCATAAAAAGTAAAAATTAAGTTTATGCGATATTTATTATTGAAAACTCAAGAAGTAAATTGTTGTCAACGCCGGTAAATCAATTGTGTCATCATTGTCTGCCTTGGCTGTCGCTGGTCCTTTAGTAGAGTTGATTGCGATATTTGTTTGATAAATAATTGAACCTGAGTTATATTGTTATAATAAGTTGAGTTTGTCCGGCGTGCGTTTCAAGTACGTAGACGCGTCGAGCAAATTCCTCAGAAGATTAGACAAGGATAACAAGTCTGGCTCCTTGTCTTCCTCTAGCATTTCATATATTACTTTAAAAGTATATTTGAGTATTTAATATTATTTCTCTGGGTAAAATTTATTTTATAATTTGATGGTATGCAATCCAGTGTTGCCAGATGTATATTAAGTACCCGCGTCTTTCTCTCCCCAGAGTAAATAATTTAAAATAAAGAAAAAGATTATTATTATTTTATTCGTTTACAATTTATATGTTATATTGAGTTTAAATATTTGTAACTTGTATTTAATTCCCCAGTGGATAATTTAATAATATAAAATAATTAATTCGACTTTGACAAAAATGAGCATATTATTATCTAATAAAAATTTATTATAAAGAATTAATTATATTAAACAATATAATGGGTATTGTAATAATCTTTTGAGTTTATTTAAATATATTTTGAATTAAATAATTCAGAAAAAGGAATCCAGTGATAGCCAATATTTATTTGTTTGTTTCCTGGATATATTTCAGTAATATTTATTCCTTATTATTATTTCTATTCATTATATATTTATTTGGTTGTCATTCCACTTGGTGCATACATTCTCGCTCAAGATTCTGTCCCGTGATCTCTCCCCTGAATTGTTATTATTATTGTCCGTTTTGTAAAAACGGGCTAGCGCCCTCGTGCACTAACCCAGCCCGAGGAGCTGGTTCAGGCACACCTTTAATTTGTTTATAATTATTTATTATTTTTTAGTTATAATTATTATTATTATTCAAAATTTTTGTGCGTTTCAAGTACGTAGACGCGTCGAGCAAATTCCTTAGAGGATTAGACAAGGATAGCAAAAGTGGCTCCTTGTCTTACACTAGTATTTTTTTACATATTATTTTAAAAGTTTAATATTTGAGTATGAAATATTATTTCTCTGGGTAAAATTTATATTATTTGTAAATTTGTATTTGAGTTCCCCAGTGGATAATTTAAATGAATTATTGTTTTTATCATTTGATTGTAATGAGTATATTTTAATTTGATAAAAATTCATTATAGAGAGTTAATTATATTAAACAATATTTGGGTATTGTAATCATTTATTCAGTTCTTTTAAAATACATTTTGAATTAAATAATTTCGTAAAAGGAACCCAGTGATAGCCAATATTTGTTTATTTGTCTCCTGGATATATTTAGTAGTTATTATTCCTTATTATTATTTTTATTCATTATATATTTGTTTGGTTGTCATTCCGCTTGGTGCATACATTCTCGCTCAAGATTTGGTCCCGTGATCTCTCCCTTGAATATTTATTATTTTTGTCCGTTTTGTAAAAACGGAATGGCGCCCTCGTGCACTAACCCAGCCTGAGGAGCTGGTCCAGGCACAATTTTACTTTATTTATAATTATTAATTATTTTGAGTTATATTTATTATTTTTATTTTTAATTTTTAATACACTTGGGTGACCACATACGACTCCGGGTTCGTTTCAGGTCTCCGTCGTGAAAATAAAAACGGTTTACGTTATAAATTATTTCTTTGCAGCTCAGAAGTTGTCATATCCGAAAAAAAAATTTTTATTAATTTTTTATAAATACCATTTTTTTGTACCTAGTATTAAGTGTAAAAATTTACAATTTATTTTTTATTATATATTTTGTTTTCTAGTTTATAAGCTGTAAATACTTCCTGATCCAGGTCGAGGTCCCAGGATTGGAGTGGGCCTAAAGTTGGGGGCTGGGTTTGGAAAATTGTTTTCAGTCCCTGACGGCTTGCGATCGATTTAACTGGCAATTTATATGCATTATCGGCGAGTAACTCCCAATTGCAATTATTTGAATTTTACTAACAATACACTCGCAATTCAAAATTTTTTTATGCTGGCAATTAGCTTGCAATTTTTGAGTGATCCAATCGTAATGTTTTGAATAATTTTTTGAAATTATTTCTTTAATTATTATTAAGTTTCCCTTATTATAGTCGGACAACCCAGACAGAAATCCAGAAGGGTAACCTTGGCTTGGTGAGGGGGGGGGGGGGAGGGGATTGAGACAATGTGGATTGTCTTCGTCGTCCTCAGCCTTGCGGTTCCCGTTTTCTCCGTCTCGTTGCCGTCTGACTTTTGTACGTCATAGTGTCATGGTCACATGACCTATTTTGCACGTCGACGCATGTCCCTAAGGGTGAAATCGGGACAAAATTCAGAGGTAAGTCTCAGGTCCTCAATTATCGGTCAATCACTTTGATCCTGGATCAACTAGTGTTTAGACGTGTTTCCTTCTATTACCAAATTGCAATAATTATTCTGTGCTTAGTAAATTACGATATTTTCTAATAATACACTAGCAATTTCACTTATAATATTATTTCATTATTTCTTATTGATTATTATAAGTCGAGTTTGAATAAAATAGACTATTACTGTACGTTACCGGCAATATACTTGCGATTTAAAGAATTGTTAAAATTAAATAATAGATTCAGTGTAATAATTGCGTTATCCCACGTGGAGGGTCATTGTAAATCCATGATATTCCAGGACACTCCTGATATTGTTATGTGCGAAGTGTTTATTGTAAGTAACTGAATTTCATTATAATTGGCAATAAAACTTGCATTTTTCCAATTAGTTCCTATCAGTCTATCTCTCATTCACATTATTTATACGAATTACTTTATTGTTTAAATTTGGATACAATCCATGATACAATTAGCAGTTGGAGTTCATTGTAACTATAAGTAAAGTAAAAAATACATATGTTTTAATAAATAAAGCAACAGGATTCTTTATAGTTAAAACAGGCTTTTAGATACGCAAATAATCTTTTTGGATTGAGTGGCACGAGTATCCCAAGTTGGTGGCACAGTAGGTCACACGGAGCAATGACTGGTCCCCAAAATTAGGTCCTGATATTTGAAAAGAAAGGGCAGTACGTGAGAAAATGCTCTATGCTTTCATTTTCCTGCAGATGACATAGTGAGCAAATAATACGTGGGTGCAGTTTGTGCGTATGTCTATCAATCGTAATATGGCAGGAGTATAAATTAGATAGTCTAAGCTGGATTAGTGGCTTGATAAAGTACAAAGGCATGTTATCGAAGTGCGGCACTTTAAAAAGTGGAGAAGGCAAAATTAACTGACACGCAGAAGATTGTCTGTAGCGTTCAGCGTCAATCTTTCGTAGATGATTGTCGAATTGAGCTAAAATTCCCTTCTTCTTGGCTTTCCAATGGTTGGCGTCTAGGTTATTCAAAAGCTCAGATTCCTGAATGGAGCTCAAAATATCGCTTAGTTGTTGTACCCAATTATGTCTACTTGAGTTAAAGGTTGTCCTGAAGGCGTGGAGACGAAAAAAACAGATCTTGGGTAGTCTGGAATCATCCATTTCCAGCATTTTTATGACCCAGTTGATTGCACCCTTGAGGACCACTACGGATATGTGTTGAATGTTTAGCTCAGTCCTCAGAGCATAGCTGAGAGTGCAGGTAGGTAGCGAAAAGAGTCTCTTGTAAAACTCTAGATGCGTGGACTCAAGTCGTTCTAAGATATGAGGTCTAAGGCCCCATATGTGAGCGAGATAAAGCAACATACTTCTGGACATGCTACTGTAAACTTGGACTTTGCCTTGCCAAGAGTCCGCCTTAAGTTTGGCTAATATACTAAGTACCGTGCTGGCGGCCATTTTAAACTTATTGGTGGCTTAAAGCGCTGCAGCATTTCCCTGAAGAGAGGTATTAAAGGTGACCCCCAGATAAGTAAAAGAAGGAATGAGATCAATAGGCTTGTTTTCGAAAAAGAATGATTCCTTTCTCTTGTCGGATCTCCCACTGGAACTTACTCGTAAAATTTTTGTCTTGGATACATTGACGGTTAATTCGTTTAGGTCACAGTAGGATTCCAGGGCAACGAGCAGCTTCTTCAAGATTATAGGAGTGCGAGCAAGAATCGCTAAATTATCCGCGTATTTCAGAGATAATATGTCTTTGGAAGCACCACGATTAAGTCCTTCTAGATTGTTGCCTTTGAGGAAGTCGATTAAGTCTGCTATATAAAGGATGAAAAGCAAAAGGCTTAGAATTTCCCCTTGAAGAACTCCTACGGTAATGCCGACTGGCGCGGATAAATTGTTGTTAATCTTGACCTGCATTTCGGCGGAGTCGTATAGACACTTCAAAATGTTAATTATTTTAGCGCTCAGGCCCAAGTGAAAAAGCTTGCACCAAAGTCTATCATGTGGGATACTGTCAAAGGCTCGTTGGAAGTCTACAAATAAAACATATGCGGGCACACCCTGGAAACGTACAGCCATTTGTAGGGCAGCGAGTAGGCAAAATACATTATCAGCGCATCCTTTACCAGGATGAAATCCCCATTGTTCCTCAGGGATCAATTTGTTATCGGTAGCCCATTCACATTATTTATTATCCTATATTATTGGTAAGAATTATTAAATCGTCTATTAAAAAATATTATTATTCAAGTAAGAATTGATAAGGCAATCAACTATAAGAAATTTATTGATCAGTGATAAGCTGTGAGGAAAGTTAGTGAATTTTATATACGTTGCCGAGTTTGAATAAGTGCGAGTCTTTGCTTTGCAAGAACCCCAGCCAACTGCTCTGTCCAAGTAAAATAAAAATTTGTTAGAGGCCAGCCTAAGCCAGAGCTCAACCTGCGAATTCTGGTGGCTGCTGGTAAAAATCGCAAACATAAAAAGCGAGTTGTCTCAATATATATATATATATATATAGAGACACGAAATATATCAAATATTTTTAAAGTTTACAGATTACTTTATTCACAACGACATATAACTGACGGAATTAAACTAAGGTATCGGCGTGTAATAAAGCCTAGCTAAGAGAGATTTTGAATAGAATCAAAAATATTGCATTTAATTATCGAAGTGTATCATTAATCTTTACTTCAATACATAAGCCATAAAATGTAATGAAGTAATGGTAATCTTTATCATAAACAAACAAGAAATTATGCTTTCACAAAAACCATACGAAGAGGCCTTATTTTACTACGGTAGGGTAATAGGGCATAATGGTTAAACAAACTGAAATATTTTATCTATACTTAATAAAATTGGTATTAGAGATGAATCATCACTTTAATTTAGCAACAATTCTTTTTAAGAGTCAGAAGATTAGAATGCTATGCTCAACAGCACTTAAAACTATCAGTATCCTTTTTAAGTGTCAGAAGACTAGATTGTTTTTTATAATTTCTTCTACGCTACGACATCATATGACGGATAATGAAATATAGAAGACAGGGAACGTGTTATCGGGAATCTAAAAATTTGTCGTAACATCTCTATGCAAAACCTATTTACTAGAGTAGCCTTTAGCAGAGGCGATTATTTCAAATATTATTTTGTAACGGGGTAAATTCTAATTTATCCCGTTCAAATGAGTCAAAATAAAATCTATTATGTGTACTGTCGGTCATGTGACATTACCACCCAGGGTATGCCGGGTAGGTAGCGACTAGTCGTCCGGAAGTGGAAATTCCAATTATTCGACCGTCAACCCCACTTAGAATTAAGTAGGTGACGAGTGACCGCCAGAGTCAAGAGGTGCGCGAGCAATTATAAAACGGGGACCGGAACGAGAATTGGGCATTAACCATCGGAACACCCGAACCGTCAAGACGATAACAACGAACAGACGCCATAACAGACGCCATTACGGACGCCGGATTGTTAGACGCTGAGCAATTTTATCAGTGTTACGTGTGAGCTTACACCTGAATGTTCGTACTGCGTAACCGAACTTACCATGCCTAGCTCAGCGTCTCTAGAAATTTAATAGGATGTTATGAAGGGTGTGGGTCGCTCAGTGAAGGAATGACTATATGTGAATTATATGAATATTTATTTATTGGGCGTCCCCAAATATGGGAGTACCCAGAAAAGGCCCTGAGAGTCTCTTTTACACATCTAAAGTAGCATAAATCATGCGGATACAGATACGATATTTTTATTCACCAACAGCGGCGTTAATTGTATTCTTATAGTGATCTGTAATTATAGCGGTAAAATAGAGGAAATACAATATTTATGCGCGAGCAGACGACCATTTGAATCAGCTTAACTATGGTAACTAACTCTTTTCTGTTATTGCATTTTCTACCTCGAAAATATCACTCCGCCGTTTCCCATGAGAACTCTTTTCTTGCTGCATAAGAAAATATCCCTCCGCAGTCTCCAACGGAACTCTTTTCTTCCCACAGTCAAAACTGCTGACCACGCGAAATGTCTGCTCATCGCTTTGTCTTTATAAAAGTAAGACTCAATACAACTAATGTAATGCGATATTTATGTGCAGCTGTATAGCGCCTAATGAAACTACAATAAAATGTAATGCTTCCTGAACTAAAATATATCTATCTATTATTTGTTAATTAGCATTAGACGGATGGGCGTCAGCTCACCCGTCACACGCTCCCCCGGCTCAAAAAAGAAAGCCATTCTCCCGAATGGTAAAAGGGACAATCCTATTCACAGGGTAGGTCGCATATGAACTCCCTGATACCACTCGAAATCACGACCCCCCTCTTCGTCCGGCTGAAACGCATATTAATACTCAACTGTACAATAGTATACATTTTGCATTCTTATAATTGAAACAAAAATAATATATACAAAAGATAAAGATTATAATTTCCTGAAGAGACTCTCTACATACTAAAGAAAATAAAATAATTGTCGAAATTACAATACATGTGAGGATAATAAGATTAGATATCTATTAAATAAATAATAATTTATGTTCCACTGTCTGCACAATGTAGTTGGGACTCCATCGACTCCAGTCCTCATCATCCTGTAAACCCAATAGGCTTGGACGACCCAGCATGCCGACTGCATTTCCCTTGGTGGCACACCTGCAACAAAAATGGGCTGGAATAGGAGAGAGAGACGGGTTGTTGGTTGTAACTCCTTTACAGTCTCAAATTCTTATAATGCCAAATGCTCCGACGGACAGTAGTGGCTCTGGTTAGTTCTTCCGGTTCGTCATCGTGATAAGGAAGTTGTGTTAGCTGCATCATCTCCAAATCCGCATATGACACCCCTGATTGTTCTGGTGCCTCATCATTTCCAATAGTGCTGGGCTTCTCTTCTAATCCGATAACATCCGCCCTTTTTTCCCTTTTTGATCGCCTCGATTTTTGCAGCGACTTCCGAATGTCTGGCTCGTTATCCTTTTTCTGCACTGGTTCCATCCTAGGTTCTTCCATCGATGTCTTTCTTCCTTCTGTTCGTTTTTCATTTACCACCCGGACTCTCCGTTCTGTACATATCTCTGGCTCTTGGACTGTCGCAATTTCCCCTTCTTCTGCCCGCCTATCATTCTCTGCTTGAATTTTCCGTTTTATGTTTACTCTTGAGCACCATCCACACGTAATCAAAAATATTACGACGCCTAATCCTATGCAGGAATTCACGGCTATGGTCTTGATCTGCACAATTTCAGCTTGTATTCCCTCAATCTCTACCATATGACGCAGCTCCTGCCGCACCTCGGCGAACTTAACACCTCCTTTTTCCATGGTGGCCCCATCATCCTGCATTTGTCCTACCGCGGCCATTAATTCGTCAGGAACAATATAAGTTCCTTCCAGTATCCTTTCCAGCTCTTTCCCAATCTCTGGCCAACCGAGTTCTCTATCCATAATCTTGGCCACGGCATGTACCTCTCGAGTTGGAGTCAAAAATATTTCGCTCGTTACTCCCTCACACTCTTCCCGTATCCACATAACTCCAGTTCCGTTCACTGTCAATTCCACGGTCTTGTTTTTCGCACAGCTAATTTTTATGTGATCATCGCCCTTTGCAACAAACAGCCAAGCATTTGTATTGTATAACTTCATCCAAAATGTCTTTTCCAGCTTGACCACCCTCAATTCACACTCGTGGATATCAACACTCTTTCCTACGTACAGCCTTGCTTCGCACCCTTTTCCGTCTTCCATTTCACGTGTAATAACTCTCTCCACCCCAAATACTCGATTACCGATTACCTTACTTTTACCTATGTCACTTTCCGTAAGTTGTACGTATTCGCCTTCCCTTATAGCGGTGTATGGTGTAGTCGGCATTATGATCATCCCGTACCTTGACGCTGCTGACAGCATGGCGGGAAATGGGTAATGTTTGATCAATCTATATTTTGGTTTCAGCATCAACGGTACCCTCCAGATGTAAATGATTTTTTTGTTATAAACCCATACTTCTGCATCTATAATCGCCAGTAACGTTTTTATCCCGTCTGAATCCGTTCCGGTAGGAAGTTCAATCCCCTTACTGTCTTCCAAAATAACACCGATGGCCCGCTGAAAATCCGACACCGGCAATATCCCATTGTAAACCTGGCCTTCAGATACCATGAAGGAGGCGAGAAACATTCTTCTACTAGCAGACTCGCGCACTTCCAGCTCCCCTTCAAACTGATCCAAGTCGACCTCGGTTCCTTCATTCCCTTTTCCAATGATGAATTCCTCTTGGAGCCTGAGTATTAATTCTTTATTTCCTGTTCTTGCTAAACTACTATTACCCCCCGCAAATTTAGATGTTTCCTCATAATAACTCATCAGATCGGGCGTTGATTCCACTGTCTTCAGCCTACACCAATCATTACTCTCTTCCACCTGGGTTCTTACTAGCTTAACTCGTTTTTCTATTTCCATGAGATGCTCCTTGCTCTTTACATGTTCCCTCAATTCGTCCAATCTCTTCACTAACCGTTCCGTCTCAGCTTCTTCCTCGTGAATGTCTATGAATGTTATTATCTTCCACTCGTGCGAAAAGACTCTATACTCCCCGATATCCTCCGAATACAATCCTCGTTTATTGTCCAATCTTATCATCCTTCCTGTAGTCCCTTCTCCTGTCCTCACCGTGGCACTGTAACCATCAAATTTAAAATCATAATCACCCTTCCCTCCTTTTTTTTTTTTTTTTTTTTTTTTAGAGAGAGAGAAACAAAAGAAATTTCGAATAAAATAACTGGTCCTTAATTAATTTTTTCTCGTTTTTTCTTATTTTAATTTGCAGTTTCTGAAACCGTCTTCTTTCTATTTTTACGTTCCTTTGACCTTTTCTTTCCCTTGCTTCTCAACGGTTCTTCTGCCAACTATAACAATAAATGTGTTACTGACGATAAAACTGCACCCACTAAATACAAACTCCAGCCGTATGCTCGGTGCAAAATGTACCCATGTACTACCGTGTCGATTATTATTTTCAGCATTTTTATACTTATCATTATACCTATCAGGCCCGTACTTGCTGTTCCGAACATTAAAAATCCTCCCCGAAATTTATCCCATTGTTTCTTTGCATAACTTTCAATAATAGATTCATCCATAAACTGTGTCATTGATATTCCTGTGCTACCGACAATTGTGCGGCCCGTTGCTCCTCTTACTATAGTGTTAAACGAAACTGGAGTTTCGATTGGTAGCATTATTCTATTCCTCAATTTTTCTAAATCCTTTTCTGTATATATCCTACTTGTTGCTAAATACTTTGTTTCCTCATAATCCCAAGTTGGTATGGTCGTTGGCTTTAAAATTTGTGGTTCCTTCGTATCTTCGAATCGCGGCCTCATAATGATCCAAGCCCCATCTACTTCGCATCCAACCGATAGTAACTGGTTGCAGTCTACAATAGTACCTTGTTTAATCAACATTCTTGATCTAGCCGTGACAAACCAGCTCTGATTTTGATAAGTCACCGGTAACTCCTGATAACATTCTTCTACTTTCTTTAACTGAACATCTACTGGTATACACTTAATTACGTAAATTATTTCTCCTGCAACTGTTGCATAGTATCCTGGTCTTTTCATTATTGCATAGGCAAATTCCTCCGGCTTCAATCCTGACAACATCAGCGCGTTTAATATTACCTGTTGCTCCACTTCGCAATTGTGCATCAATATATCTCTATACAAAGATCTCATTTGCCGTTTAATGTGTTTTTCTACATACACAAATTTCGAATTTATGTATGCAAATATATCAAGGTCTTGCGTCGAGATTGATTTTACTTTCGTTGTTTCCTCTCCTGGTTTGAGTACTTTAATTAATAATTTAGGATGTTCTGTTTGTATCAGAGTGTACCCACATATCTTCTTCTCCATCTTTTTCGCCAGGGCAAATGTTATTTCTTCTGTATTGATTGTATAGATTTCCGGTTCTCCTTTTTCTCCGGACAATAACGTACCAGGTCCCTCGTACAAAATTATATGACTCGCTGTTTGACATGATTCTTCTCTTATGACTTCCCAAAATGTGCTACTTCCTGTTTGATCTATACATCCTCCTTCAGCCCAGTCGCATCTCGCTCCACTGCTAAGAACTACCCTATTGTTTGCACGCTCCACTGTGGCAAAGTAATTTCTGACCGTTATCTTAACGGTCACCTCTACAATTACGTTATCCCAGGTGCCAAATGGATCACTATATTGCGTTCCCGCACACTTTCCATTCACCGTGGTAGTCCCTGCCAACATAATCGTCCTGTAATGCGTTGCATTTCTTGTTAATCCCTCCAATTCTGCATTATAGCCCATCTTAAGAACGCCAGTTTCATGTAGCCTCTTGCACTGTCTATATTCTAATTCCAAAATGTATTCTCTTCTTCCGTTTGTCACCACAAATGCATGGTACCAATCCCCACAATATGTTACCACTCGATTTACTTCCACTCGACATTCAAATACTTCCGTATTGCCGAACTCTGCTAACTGGAGTAATTGAAGCGATACCGCCTTTTCCTCCGGATTTTTCAACGGTATGTCGCACTCGCCTACCTTATTTGCCGATATGGTAGTGACGTTCATAGATATACCTCCGCAATCGTACCCCAATAGTGCCTGTAGGAGTTGAGCCAACAAGATTATAGCGAGCAGCACCATTTTATTCTTGCGCTCCATCCTGTATTCAAACAAATCTTTTGTAAATTAGCAAAATTTCTACACTTCGCGATGTAATATATATATATATATATACTTGTTATAATTAATTTATGATTAACTTATCTCTTTCACCCTCTGTTAGATAACAAAATCAATTATTACTATTAATCGTGACTGTGCATACTTCCACTGTTTCATCTTTTTATTGAAAATATCATTTATCACTAAAAAAAATTTTATTTTAACCCCCCCTCTCTTTTTTTTATTTTAACGCGCTCAAAATAACATTGGAAATAATAAAATTAATCCGCTGATTCGACTTCCTGATTTAATTGCAAAAAAAAAAATTCAAATCTCATTTCATTCGAGTATTTTCCACCCGAGCAATAGAAGAGGATGAAAGGAACAAAATAAGATGTGAGGGAAAAGAAAAGAAAAGAGGGAGGAAAAAAATTCTAATCCCCCTAACTGGTTCTTAGACTGCTGGTCTAACACTATTTACTACACCTTCCCTACTACGTCGGTGTTTATGTGCAATATCCCTAGTTATAATGTAATTTGCAGGCAAGTATCTTTATTAAAGTACCATGAACCTCAAATATTTCCTGCAAAGGTGATTTACCAGATCAGTAATTCTCGATACATACTTTTTAATTTTTAAAAGCTACCCGGAGTTTATACAAAACGTTCCTTATGATCAATTTTATAGAATAATATCTTTTACCTTTTAAATTTTTTTCGTTATATATTTTTGTAAGTATTTTTAATTATTATTTTTTTTCATTGCCAGCTATGCCTAAAAACTAAATTAATGACAAATGTATTTCTTCATTATATTTTAAAGGATAGACTTATTATCTGAAAAGTCTAAAATCTTAAAAAAAAATTCTTTTATAATTGTACTCGTTCTGTCGTCTATTTGATGCCATTTGTTAATTAGTTCCGGCTCCGACCATTGTTACGGCTTATTACTTTTCTTCCTTCGAATTCTAGCCAAAACTTGCATGTATGTGTAATTACTACTTAAGAAAATTTATAATGTATGCATGAAAAAAATAAAAAGTGTGAGAAATAATAATAAAAATTCGTTCTAAGTAATTTTAAAAGTTGTTTCAAATATTATTTTATTTTATTTGATTTCTGAAATCTAACAACCAATTTCCCTCTTTTTTTCATCGATAAAATTGAAATTTGACTACACCATAACTAAGAAATAGTTGTCTGTAATTTGCACGAATTACTATTTCTGGTTCGGAGAGAAACAAAAATTCGCACGGGTTCACACTTTCAATCTATTTAGACTAATTTCTATATTCATTCTACTAAGTTAATTGTTTTAATACATTTGTCCGAGTAAAACACTAAAGAAACAATTTCAACATAAATCATCCCCTTACTCTCAAACAATGTTGCGAGCGATTTGTCCCTGTTGACGGAAGTTACATATTTATTTTTGTTGCTTTTCCTAACTAGGTGATTTATCTTTATTATTTCATATACTCTCCAGATCATTCTCCGTATTTTCATATATCTCCAAACTAACTTCGTCGGACTACCGAGCATTATGGTCAGCATCGTTTGTCATCTGACCTTGAAGTTATCGCAGTCCGCAAGATAGAAAAATAGAGAAAAAGACAAAAAAAAATTTATTTATTTTTTTTTTTTATTTACATATTTTTCAGGGCTTTGCTTTCTCATCTCGCTGTATTAGACGCTATCGATCAATTAAGATTCTTGTATATATTTTTTTTGCTACTTCATATTTCTAATAAAACAATTTATAAAGTTGAGAGAAGAAAAATCAAATTTTCTGATTGTTTTCACGTTATTACTTGCACGAAGTTTCACTAATTCAGAATTTCATCTCATTTTCATTCCTACATTCCCCCCTTTTTAATATTTCAGAAATAATTTCTTGCTTCAAAAAAAAATATTTCTTGAGTACTAAAATTATAGCAATTTGACCAATCGCACCATTTATAATTTATCCAGAAAAAAAAATTCAATCCTTAGAATCTGAAAACAGACACTCATTATTTTTTCTAACTTTTTAATCTAAGGTTTTAGAATATAATAACTATAAAATAATTAGAAGGTAAATAATGATCGACTTAAAAGTATTGAAAAGTTTAACCACATTATTTATAGTTGAATCAGAGATGATTTATTTGGATTAATATTCTACACTGTTCAGATTTGAAAAGCAACTGCTCATTTTTTTTCTAACTTTTTACCCTGAATTCCTACAATATAATAAATATAATGTAATCAATTAATTATCGATCAAAGAGCATCTAAAAGTTTAATCATATCATTTATAATTTGCTTGAAGAAAAAAAATTATTTATGTGAAAATTATATGCTGCTTAAAATTCAAAACAGGCGCCTATTATTTATCTTAATTTTTTTTTTATTTAAAATTCGCGAACACAATAATTATAATATGATTATAAGGCAATAATTTTACGCTAAAAAGCATTTGAAAGTTTCATCATCTCATTTATAATTTGTTTTAAAAAAAAATTATTTATGTTAAAATTCTATGCTGCTTAAAATCTGAAAGTAGACACTCACTATGTTACATAACTATTTAATTCGATTTCTTAAGGTAGAATAATTACTAGATCATATAAGGGTAATTACTTATGAACTAAAAATTATTTGAAAAAAAAGAATCAACTATTTATAGTTGAATCAAAAAAAAAAAGTCCTCTTTGTACATATAATTTGCGTCATACAGTATTTGCGCCAGTACTCATGTACACCAGAAAGAAAATTACTTATAGGACTGGTACGTATCGGCTAGTGTTATTGATCATTGGATCTTATCATGCATTAAACATTCCTCCTCTTTCCTCTGTCAGTTAAGAAATCCCCTCAGTATTTTATCAATCCGTTTAAAAATTGTCAGTTTTACTTTATTTATTCGTATTATAATAATTGAATAGATTATATTTAATTAATAGTTGTTACGAGAACGTAATACATTTTTATAGTGTTACCACAGTTTTATGTTATCAATAAAATGCATAAATCAAAAACGAGAAAAAAAATTACTTGTCGTTTTGCATATTTATTTAATTTGCATCATCAATTAGAATGTTCCTCAGTAAAAAAAAATTCCTTTAATATTACATTTACTCACTTAAAGTTATACAATTTAGATTCAATCTCTGTCGAATGGATCTCTTATCTATAAGGAATGTATCATATTACCGAATTCCAGAGTCAGGAGGATGACTTCATTCGAGCTCCGATTCTCATTGTTGCGTACTAATAACTTTATTTGAAAACTCAGTTTCAAGTGTAATAGTGTATTCTGTATTATACGTGAAAAATAAAACTGTATTATACGTAAAAAAGATAACTGTATTCTATACTCATGTAGTGTTAAGTGTGAATTATAGTGTAACTTTAAAACCAGTATTCTACGACCCTGATTAAAAAAAAGTATTAAAGAGTATTTGACAGGATTCAAAAGAATTAAAATTTTAATACTTTCAAATCCTGATAAATACTGGAAATCCTAAAATTTCAATCTTTTTAATCCTGTCAAATACTTTTTTTTAATCAGGGGAGGTAATAATTATTCGTTTGTTTTTTGTTTAAATTTAAAATTTATTATAAGATTACAATACCGTTAATTAGCAAGAAAAATTTCCTATTAAAAAAAATACTTTTAATTAACATTTTTCAAAATTTAACAATTTAAAAATAGTTCATTTAAAAAAAAAATCCTCTTCTCTTTTTCCCTTATAACCTTTAAATCATTGTACCTAATAGAAAAAGATAGATCCTGAAAAAATTTAAATCCTTCTAGTTAACTATAAAATACTTTTAATATCCCGTTTCCTAACATCTATCAAAATCGAAATTCTTTTAATTAATTATTCAAATTTCTCAAAAACGACTAGATGAATCAATTTCAAAATTTGATCAGTTGTAGAACTCAATAAAACGCGTCGATTGCCACCTTAAACGTCTCAATCGGTTTATTCGTTCGAGAGATATCGTTGTAGAAAAAATAGTAAAAAACGTTATTTTTCGAAAATAAACGCATACAAAAGTATTTTCGAGCTCGAAGAGCTCGAAAATGTATCCACAACAGTTTTTCGAGCTCAAGAAGCTCGAAATGGGCGGGAAGTTTTGGGGCTGGCCCACAGGGTCAACCGACAGACCGATTTTTTTTAAAACAATTCTCCATTCATACAATCATATTTTTTTCATAGCATCATGTTTCAACAGGGTGTAACCTTGACCGAGTTCTGCCAACAGCGCGCGTCCATATGCGTAAGTTTACATAACTGAACATCATAAATAATTATTCCCAATATTTATTCCCCCACCTTTTTCTTTTTTTTTTTCTAGATTCATATATCTTTATTTTAATTATGTTTCCAGGATTTTGTTGGAAACGTCACCTGCCATCCCGGACGCGGTTGCGTAGAACTCAACCAAAATTCGAATCCATCACGTTTTTTTTTTTTTTATTTTAGATGGAATGACTGCGTGACTTTTCTCTGTTAACAAAAATTTCTCATAATAATGTTAATAACAGTTAATTATTTACCAATTCTGTAAACTTTTATATCATTTTCCATTTTTCTTTTAATTTATGAAAATTTTATGTAAATTATTTGCGAAATTAGAAAAAAAATTTTCATATGTTTATTTTGGCAACGTCAACTAACTTCCTCATTTATAATTTTCCTTTATTTACTATTCATTAAATCCCTCTCTTTATCAAACAACAATTATTACATTTAAATAAATAATTATTTAATTTTCTTTCCACTTAATTTTCTTTCTTTCTTAAATATTTTTCATTCCAAATCGGTCTCTAGATCCCATCGTTTTTCATTTAAAAAAAAATCATTACGATTAATTAATGACAGTTTATAATACGTAAATACTTTTATTAATCTTAATGGCTATAAATAATTTAACTTCAATTTTAAATGATTATCTTTAATAGTCATGTCGTGTTATTCATTTGAAAATTATTTTTTTTTTTAATAGTTAAAAAAGTAAATAATCGTATGACTAATGTCCGTGTTTATTTTTAAATTGATTATTATCATTACAATTACTATCATTTAAATAACAAAGGTTTTGATTCGATTGAGCTCTTTTTGAAATTTATTTATGATACATTAATTATTAAATTATTTACTAACATTTCAAAGTCATATTTGTTCTAGACAAAAAAAAATTTCATTTCAATTTACAGTTAAATATAAAAACAAAAAATTTTATTATTTAATAAAAATAAACTTTCCGGAAGTGTATAAGCAATTATCATTTTTCATATTTTCCTGAAAAATGCATATCCTTTATATTATTACTTTTTTTTTTTGATTGAACTACCAATTTATAACCAGTGCTGCTAATAATAAAAAAATAATATTCTACTTAATGTAAACACTCATATATTGATAAAAAATAATCGTAGTGACAATGATACTAATAAAATAATATTCTTTTCTTTTTTTTTTTATCATGCTCATTTAACTTCACTTGTGATTTTTTTTTTTTTTTTTAAATATGAGCGTGATTCTTTCTTACTCACTTATTTTAAGATATATTTATGTAAATATTAATTTACCATCATATGTGTTATATATTTTTTTCATATTTGTTGATAAAAAAAATTTTAATTTAATGAAATGAATATCAACTTAAATATTTTTCTTTAAATTATTTTAATTTATATTACCCCAATCAACTCAATCAAAAAAAAGGCCATTCGGCAGCCGAAATGGAAGTAGATTTTTCATTACTTATATAATTATTTAAATCTGTAAGATAGACGGTGGCGTTTAAAGGTTCATCTGAAGCTTATAAGATCAATTATATTTATGCTTGTCAATTTTTAAAAAATACTTTATGCATACTTTAATGTTGAGATTTTAAAAGTGTTACACGGCAGTAATCCGAATTGGAACAGTTACATGAATTTATTGAAAAGCAGAAGAACGAATGCAACAGCTAAATTTCAATAAATAAATAGGTAATTTTCGTTGAATATGAAAAAATAGTACTGAAATATAAAGCTCATTAGATAAGCTACATAAAAATATTAACAAAATTCAACTATTATGAATTACTTGATAGTTATAAAATGAGAAAGTAAAAAAAAATAGTTTTTTATATTTTTCTGAAAATTTTGAGATTCATCAAAGTACTAGAAAAAATTATCAAGAGAGTAAGCAACATAGCCAAAATTAAAGCAAATCGAATGAACATAAAGATTAAATCACCAAAAATAGATTATCTCTTTAGGATCAAAAGTTATTTAACGATAAATCAAGAAAAGTTAAATTTTTCGAAAAATTAAAAAATCTTTAAACGACGATAACTTTTAAACTTTTCGGCCGATTGAGCTCATCTTCGAACTGAACCGAGCTCTTTAGCTATAGAATATGTAAAAAAAATTTCATTAAGATCGGTACAGCATTGTGGACGCTATCGTGGGAGAACCGCGCGTTATATCGTATATATATGTATATATATATATATATATATATATATATATATATATATATATATATATATATATATAAATACATATATAAACTTTTTCACCAATAGTATTTTTGGAACCTACTTGACTCAAATAGATAGAAAATGTTAAAATTTTTGAAAAGTTGCGTCATGAGGACAAATACAACAGTTAGATTTTTATAAAATCTACTAAAAAAAATTCTGTAATTTATTGTAAAAAAAAAATTGTATTTATTTCATTTACTCTATTTTCTTATAAGAAAACTATAAATCCATCTTATTCAATTAAATTCTATTATTTATTAAAGTTATGAGGTTACAAAAAGTATCAAGATAAAGCTTCTATGCTCATTTTTCATTTCACAGTTAAGTTTTAATTATAATAACACAGATTTTTCCAGTCAGATTAAGTCAAATTTAATAAATTTGGTAGTAACATTCTGAGAGTCACGTAGTGACTGTAAGTCGCTCGTTATCATTATTATTATTATAACTATCATAACTATTATTATTATTATAAATTTTTTTCAAAGCACGGCATCGCAAATACTCCTTATTCAAAAAAAATTTTCGTTATCCGCCATTGACCCAGTACTTCCTTGGGTAAATTTAAGCTATTATTCGACAATAAGATTTATTAATTAATATTATAAAAACAACAGCAACAACAATCCTATAATTTAAAATATATTTTCAGAAGAAAAAAAAAATCTTATACTAATTATGTTTTTTTTTTGTTTGTTGGAGAAAGTACGTTTTAATAACGTCCCTCGATGAATTATCCCCTTATCTATCGTACCCATATCCTATTTCCAAATTCCTTCGACTTCATTCAGTTTCAACTTACAACATTGCCTGTAACAAGTCTCGATTGATGCGTCAATTGCAATGATTAAAAACATTTGTCTATTCCCGCCGAGTAAAATAATTCAAATTTTTTTTTTCCTATATATTCTGTATCTGTGCCCTCTTTGTTCAGCTACGCAGTGCTTCTAGTTAGTGTCACCAGGTCGTTAACTGTTAACAAATATCTGTTGAGTGTAAGTGTATTATATAAGAACGGACAAGACCATTTTAGCAACCTGCTCCATAACCTGTTTTACAAGTGCAACATTTTGAAGTGTGTACCCGTACAAGGTAATAATTACCCATTTTTGATCTCAATTCCAAATTAAACAATAAGTTTAAAGTTCATTAGAATGGTCAAAATTTGAAATACTTTTAACGACCCATTTTTCCGAAATTAATAAAAAAAATACAACCAATCTTTTTTTCAAAATAGTTCTTAACTAACTACATCTTTTAGAGAGAGAAAAAAAATTCCAAATGAATAAGAAGTGAAAATGCTTTTAATTAACCATAAATTATTATTTAAAATATTTTCATTTCCTCATTTCTCAACATTTTCTCTAATCAGCGTTAGAACTTGAAAGCTGAATGAATAAATTTCGAGGAATGAAAAAAAAGTTCGATAATAACATATAATTTCCTTCTTTTTTTTTTTTTTTTGCAAATTTCTCTCTTTTGTATCGATTTTCGTAGTAATCAATCCTGTTTCTTTTTTTTTTTTACGTAAGGTTACTTGTTTATTCTTAGTCTTATATTAAAGATAATTATTTTGCATAGTTTATTAATTTAGCTTTATAAAAAAAATTTTAGTAGATCATATACTTCATAATATCTATACTATAAAATAACTACCATTCCTGTATTTAATATTTTGGGTTGAAAATTCGAAAATAAGCTTTTAAATAAAAAGAATATTTTATGAATAAATAAATTTGATTTGTTTATTCAGGTCAATAGAAAAAATAAAACGAGTGGTTGAAACTTAAGTGTCAATATTGTTATGTTTAAAATTTGTTTGTTTTTCAGAAAACTACTTTAAAATCAAGCTAGAATCATATTTTTATTTATTTATTTTTATATTCGTATACAAAAATTCTTTAATCACTCCTGATAATTTAATATAAAAAAAAAATATTTAAAAAAAATTCAATCGTGTTCTGTAATTAAATATACATATGATACAAATTTTAGAGGATTGGGACAACTATACATTCAAATCAAAAAAAAAAATTTGAAATCGACTACTTGATTTTCTTTACAATTCAATAAACAGATTAATTTCCAAAATTGTCTGTAAATAATTTTCTTTCCCTAAATTTCGTATATTATTATTTTCAAATAAGTGTATTGAAATTGAAAGTGGCGATAAAATATAAGAGGAAAAAAAAATTCAATTAATTTCAATGATACTTCAATAACACAAAAATAATTATGAGCTGTGAAAATAAAATTCACTGTGAATATTCTAAAATTTAGATGTGTTGTGTTTGAAATTTAATGAAACAATTTAATTATACATGCAATGTGTATTTTTTTATTTGTCTAAAAACGCAGTTTTCATTGTACCGTAAGACATGAACTCCATACTTTATAATTTTATTTAGCTCATTTTTAGTGTTTATGTTCATATTTTTACAAAAACGTATTTACGGTAATTGCTGTATTCATTTTTTTACAAAACTACCATAGTATTTCCCGATTACCTGGGCAGATAGTCAGAAAGTTTCGTTTATTGGGCTGTCCTCAAGACACAGTTTCGTTCTGTCGCGATTCCTGTTACATCTGTTGCTGACGATCATCAGAGAATTTGAAAGTTTTACAATGTTTGTGTAATTGACAATATGGATAACTTAAAACTTACCCTACACTATTAATAATTATAGTTGATATAACTTTTTTTTTATAATTACTAAAAAAAAATTTCCTCCCCCTTTTTTCATTACTTATTATCATCATTCTCTCTTTCTACGCAACTACACACTCACTGCCTTAATTTATTGTTATTTCCGAGTTATAGTTGCGGTAATTGTGACATGGTTACTTCCGGCACACACTGACTCTGATTAGGAGAGAGAAAAATTGATCCACGAACGAAAAAAATATAAAAACATCGACAAAATAACTAATCTCAATAAAAGGAGACAAAACGGAAGGAACGAGAATGGAAAATTCAAGCCTATATGATGAATTCATATTGTCAATTGGGATGGTTTTAAGTTTTGAGGTATTGGGAGAATAAAGGTGAGGAAAGTAAACTTTCTCGCACTTGGTAAGTCCATTAACCTTTTCTTTTGTTACATATTTATTTCCACTACTTCAATTGTACTAATTTTAACCGTTGTCTTTAGATGATTTCGAACCAGCGTGAGTGACAATAACCTGGAGAGATGTGACCCAAGGATAAAGGTTCCAACTATCCATAATAGTTGTATGCCAGCTAATTCGTCACTATCCTTTCTATCACTACGATTATTATCTCTGTAATCTTTACTCTACCTTTACATCTATTTTCTTAATAAATTTTCCTTAACGATAATACAGTTCTTTACTTCCCGTCATTTCAGTGTTTCTCAGCATAAGACGAATCTCTCCTTTATACTTACAGTCCTTCTCTTGTTTATTCCCCACCTAATTCTTATCAAATATCCCATGGAATTACGCACAGTTATTCGCAAATCATATTCTTAACTTACACAACAAAAAAAATAAAAATAGAGATCATTATTATTGCTTATTGATTGATTTATCTAGTCGGAGAAAGAATTTATCAGAGTTTAAATATAGAGTAGTCTCGAGCCATGCAATAAAAAGGAGCAGAAGTAAAGTAAAAGAATAGTTTACCGGTACCGGGTTTTCCATGCAATGAAATATTGAAATTCCTTCTCCCACTCTTTATTCTAGTTCTCTCTATTCTTAATATACGAAAATCAGAGGGTGAAATTCGAGTTAATTGTTTCTTTATTACGATCGTACATAACTATTGATACATTCCATTATCATAATCCAATATCTGTTGTATGTATATATTAGGGTGATTCATTTTAGACCAACATTTTTTTTTTTCAAGTCCCGCTCAAAAATCTTGTAGCATATGAAAAATAAAAAATTCTCACCAAATTTGAGCTCTTAATTTCAATTTGTAGAGGTCTCTCAACGAACTTTTAGTTTTTCCATTTAAATAACATGGGAAAACTTTTTTTTTTCATTTTTTACCTCCGCATCTCACCTAAAAATTATTTTTTCGAAATATCGTTCCGACATTTTTATAGTAGACTAAATGCTCTACAAAAAAGTTCTTTGAGTCGAGTTTGTAAGTTCAATATCTCCATCATAATTCGCGTTGCAAATTGTGATTTTTGTGGAAAGTCGATTTAAATGCACTTAGAAACGAAACTATTGGTGATAGACGAAAACTTCAAATGGCAATTTTGTAGGTCATTCAATGCTCTTAAATAATGCATTAATGACTATCTCTGCACCACCAATAGTTTAGCCTCAAGACGCTCTTAAAGTTCTATTTTTTCGAAAATATACTTTCAATAAATGTCGAAACGAAACTATTGATGATAAACAAAAAATTTCCATCGCAATTTTGTAGATCATTTAATGCTCTGAAATAATGCCCTCGTGGATATCTTTGTACCACCAATAGTTTAACAGCTAAACGCTCTTAGATTTCAATTTGTTCTTAAAATTCACTTTCAATGTATTTATTACGGTGTGTTCCTCTATGACAACTTGTTTTTTTCAACAGTCTAACAGTATCTATACTTGGAAGAAGGTAAAAAAAGATGTCTGTTAAAATTAGAGCCCTAAATATTAATATCGACAATTGTCTCATCCCTATTTTCTATTTCTCATTTAAAGAACATGGGAAAAAGAAAATATTAAGTTTGGATTTTTATATCTTGGTAATGGCGTACTGTACAAATAAGCCCAGGATACATTTTTGAAGGGAATTGAACGCTCTTCAAAAGAAGTCCCTAATCATTATTTGATAAATCCATCTCTTCAAAAGTTATCGGAGATTGAAATTAGATTTATGGTAAATTTTAAGATCTTTTTACTTTTCCAGTGAAACCATCGGACATATCATAGAGTATCAAAGAATCTTTTTCATAGACAATTTTATTTCTCATAGATTATCTCAGAGAAAGTTTTTTCTAATTCCGCATAATTTTCTGTTTATTTCCATTTTAATATCAAGCTCTTGAAATCGATCGCAACACTATTTTTTTTAAGAACAAATTTAAATCTAAGAGCGTTAAGCTGTTAAACTATTGGTGGTACAAAGATATCCACGAGGGCATTATTTCAGAGCATTAAATGATCTATAAAATTGTGATGTAAATTTTTTGTTTATCATCAATGGTTTCGTTTCGACATTCATTGAAAGTATATTTTCGAAAAAATAGAACTTTAAGAGCGTCTTGAGGCTAAACTATTGGTGGTGCAGAGATAGTCATTACTGCATTATTTTAGAGTATTGAATGACCTACAAAATTGCCATTTGAAGTTTTTGTCTATCACCAATAGTTTCGTTTCTAAGTGCATTTAAATCGAATTTCCACGAAAATCACAATTCGCAACGCGAATTATGATGGAGATATTGAACTTACAAACTCGACTCAAAGAACTTTTTTGTAGAGCATTTAGTCTACTATAAAAATGTTGGAACGATATTTCGAAAAAAAAATTTTTAGATGAGATGCGGAAGTAAAAAATGAAAAAAAAAAGTTTTCCCATGTTATTTAAATGAAAAAACTAAAAGTTCGTTGAGAGACCTCTACAAATTGAAATTAAGAGCTCAAATTTGGTGAGAATTTTTGATTTTTCATATGCTACAAGATTTTTGAGTGGGACTTGAAAAAAAAATGGTGGTCTAAAATGAATCACCCTAGTATATATATTATTATTATTTTTTTTTTTGCTAATTCACATATATAATAACTTTTTTTCAACTTTTCTCTTCACATTTATAGATATTGATCCATGCATGTCATTTTGATAAGCTCTTCGTTACTCATGTTACTAATGATTCCATCCAACAAATACCTTGGCAAATTTTCTAATGGTATTTTGCTGTTTCTTGTCGCATTATTTAACACCCAAATAGCCCGTTTGTTAAGCTTTTCCTTGTATCTTGCCATCGCGACTTTTTCCAACATTTTACTCCCATATAGGCCGATATTTCTTCGCTAAAGATTTCGGACAAAATCTTTATGCTTTACAAATCACCTCATACTTTAGGTTGATACCTTCCACACGTCGATAGGTGTCACTTCCCTTCCTCCTTGACGTATTAACACAATTTTCTTCATTTTCTCCACTTCTTCTCTACATTTTTTTTCATACTCTTCTTCATTTTGCTTTAAGTATAATAATTCCAACTCCGAATCCTCGTTTAGTGTATCCCCTATATCTCTTTCCCTTATAAGGAACTGCGTGATTATCAAATGCTTCAGGCTAACGTGTTCGTCGGTGACCGACGATACTTCATCCGGCTCTTTTTCGTATCCCACAAGCAAATCATTATCTTGCCACGCATATCTGCAATATTGCACCACGTATCTTCCCTTTTTGTCTTCTAAATTAATATTCGCCCCATTTTCTAGCAGCATTGCTACAATCTCGTCATATCCCCTGGCTCCTGCTAGGTGCAATGGTGTTACGTCTCAATTAGTCGTCTGCTGATTGACATCGGCTCCTGATCTCATTAGCATTCCCGTTATTTCTATCTTCCTTATGTAATACGGACTATACAAATTTTCTCCTTCATATCTGCGAGACAAAATTTTCTTAAATATCCTGAACAGCGGTGTCATTCCATGGCAATCTCTATTATTCACTCTAGCTCCTTTTTTTAATCAAGCGTTTACTTTTTCCGATTGCCCATATTCCACCGCGTAGAACAATGGTGTTCTTCCTTTTTCATCCTCAATATCCATATTCGCATTGTGGTCAATAAACGAATCAAATACTCCCATGTACATTTGTCATACATCTAGATGCGCAGCTGTTACGCCTTTACGATTTCTTGCCTCTACCTTGACCCCATTCTGTAGCATGTATTCCATTATTTCTGTCAGCCTTGTCCTGTTCACTCCTGTTTCAACAGTGATGACGGGTTGATATATTAAATATCAGATTCTCCTGATGAGGTATTATATGGGTGATCATCCGCTCTCCTTAATTTCTTCTTAAAATTTTCAACCTTTCCTCTACCCTTTCCATCAGCTGATGAATCTGTTACTGATATTTCCTCTCTTGCTCTTTTACTAACATTTACTTCCGACATTGTCAATAGTTCACCGTTTTCGTTTCTCACTGGATTTTGCGATGAAGCATCTGCATTTGTGTTACTCTTGCCTGGTAGATGGATAACTTCATATTCATATTCTTCTAATCGATTTACCTATCGCAGAATGTGCTCTTTGGGGCTTTTTTGCAAAGTTGAGCCATTGCAACGGTTGATGGTCGGTAACTTCCGTAAATTTCTTACAAAAAAAATTTACGGTCTGAACGTGTCGACAGCATACATAATAGCCTATAGTTCTTCCTTGGTCACTATGTAATTTCTTTCTGTTTTTGACAAAGCTCGAGAAGCATAACTTATCGCTCCATCTTCTCCAAGTTTTTCTTGGCTTAATACCGCACCCAAGTCTGACGCATCTGTAGTGACGATGAACGGTAATTCAAAGTTTGGATACTGCAACAATACATCCCCCTATAATTCTTCTTTCAATATCTTAAATGACTTTTCTTTAGATTTGGGCATTGTAAAAATAGCGGGTTTTTTTTTCATTAAATCAGTCAAAGGCTTCTCTTTACTTGCAAAATTCCGGATGAATCTTCTATAATTTGCTGCAAGTTCAAGAAATTTTCGTACTTTCTTCTCGTCCGTTGGTCTCTTAAATTTTTCAACCGCTTCCACTTTAGCTGGATTCGGTTTTACTCCTTCTGCGCTGATTATGTGTCCCAAATACGCAACTTCCTACCGTAAAAATTTGCACTTTGCCGGCTTTAATCTTGATCCCAATTTTTGAAGTCTATCAACAAATTGAAAATATTTTTGACAATGCTCCTCTAATGTTCTTGCATATATTAATGCGTCGTCGACATAAATAAATAATATTACACCCTGCAATCCGGACAATACATTTTCCATCGTACTTTGAAACGTCGGTGGACCACCTTTCAAACCCATCGCCATCCTTTTAAACTGATAATGTCCCATCGAAACTGAAAATGCCGTTTTATGTCGATCTTCCTCCGCCAATGGTATCTGATAAAATTTCGAGTCGAGGTCAAATACAGAAAAATATACAGCATTACGAATTTGGTCCAAAATATCTCGGATATCTGGCAACGGATACGAGTTTGGTACTGTTTTGTCGTTTAACCTTCGAAAATCGATTACCAACCTCCAATCTTTAGTTCCGTCAGCTTTCAGTTTCTTAGGAACGATCCATGCTGGTGAACTGCACGCAGAATCCGATAGTTCAATAATATCAGCATCAATCATTCCTTGTATTCGATCTTTTAATACGTCCTTCAAATGATGTGGCATGCGATACTGCTTGATATTAATCGGGTTATCGTCCTTTGTTCTTATCCGATGAGGTGGAACATTTGCTGCCTCTAGTCGTTTGCCTGGTAATATGTAAACTCTTGGCTCATATCCAATGTTCCGTCGCACCGTATTTAGCTCTTCTTCATCCAGATGTGTTACCGATATTAAATTTAGTACCTGCTTTGCCCGTTTTGCTGCATTTTCTTGCTTCTGTTCTGTGTTTTGGATGAACTTCACCTCTGCCTCAGCCGTTATTTCCTCGAAAGATTCAGCTTCGACGCACGGTATCTCGAAATCATGCTCTTCCTCCGTGGTGTTAAATGCATACATCTGCGTTGCTCCCTGATGGATTGACACTATAGCCTCTCCCAAATATATCCCTGGTGCCAATATCACACCGAGGAATATATCCTTCCGAAACGTTGTTTATAACTCTTACTTCTATCATTTTTACACACCTTCTCGGAATTCTTATAATGTCCTCCAAAAAGTCGTATTTCTTATTATTAATTGAAACTGTTTAATTACCAAAATCGATTTGCGAATTTTGTGCTGAAAAGAACGGCTGGCCCAATATATCATCTTCATTTATGTTAAATTCTTCTTCCATGACGTCAAACAGTACCCATTCACCTTCTATCTCTAGCTCAGCTTGACCTATCGTTGTTATAGCATCGGATGTTATACCTTTTATCAGGGTTCTTTTTGTACTGTCAATTTTTTTCTTAATTCCAGAGAATCTCGTCGTATTAAATTTATCTCTGCACCCGTGTCAATTAGGAAGATGCCTGTTCCTCCAAGTACTTTATCAGCTCTTAATTTTACGTATATGTGTGCAGCACCCACTAATTTAGCATATTTTACTTCTTTCTCCTTATTTATCCGCTCCTTATTCGTTTCTTCTAAGTTGGCGGTTTCGACGGAGCGTGTCATCACACCGGCTCTTTCTAGTTTAAAGGCCGTGCGTTTGAACCCCTGTTGGACATCTGATTTCCCCGGTTCTGTTGATTAGTTCCACGTGATCCATTCCATCTATTGTCATAATTACCAGGCAAACTGTTTATAAGCCGCTGTGTTTCAAATGCGTTCGTCACCATTGCACCTGAGTTATCATAATTATTGTACCGGCTGTCAAAATTGCCTTGAACTTCTTGACCTCTGCCTCTGCCGTAGTAACCATTATTTCCATAATCTCCCGATTGATTTCCATAATTTTTTCCATTTCGATACCCATTATAATTGTTGCCATTTTGTCCATATACATAATTACCATTATTCTGCCAAATGTTACCGTTATAATTTCTCGTATAGTCCGATAATGGAGGTTTCCAGCACCGTCGCATTCACATCCTTAGTTCGATAATCTTGGTGTTCTGCTATTAATCCACTTCTGCTTATTTTATTCTCTGCCTCTCCTTTTATATCCTCAAGTCGCGCACCAAATTTTGTAACACTTTCGTTATCCTCTTAAATCATTCCCGCTAGTCGATGTATTACCGCATGAAATGTTTCCATCCTGCCGAAATTTTGACGCAGTTTCTCGATTACTTGATTGACGCTCGTTGCCTTTCTTAAAACTGTACGCATAATGCTTAAAGCCAATCCCCCGAATCCCGTCGACAATTCAAAAATAAATACCGGATCATCATCAGGCTTCAACCGCGTCGCACTGTACTCGATAGCATCAATGAATGATTCCACATCACCCTCTCCCGTAAAACCGGTATGTGCCGCATTAACGATATTATTCTTTTAAACTGAACCTCTTCAGTCTCCACCATGGTTCTTACCGGATTTGCGCCTGAGAACGTACCAGGGCAATCTGAATTACTGTTAGTTAATGAATTACTATGAGTTTCCTCCCGACTTTTTTCAAAAATGTCTACTTATTACCCAATATTTTTTATGTCAGTCTCGTACGAACAGTCTTCAAACGATTCTTTCGAACTTATGGAGCCAGACGTGGAGTCACTTGGATTATCTAAGCGCCAGTTAGTCCAGTACTTCCGCTGGTCCAGCTTACTATCACCGTTAAAAGACTCAATTTTTACTACTTACATAGACACCACGATGAATAATGCTACTGCTATCAGCATTCCCGTCTGTTGACTTTGATTTCCTCTCAGACTGCTGTCGTATTCGACTCCGGGCAACGGCTTCTCCCCTCAGCGGCACTACAGATCACTATTTCTTTTCTTCTTTTTTCTTTGTTTCGTTAACTTGCCTTTTATTACTTATTCCAGTTTTTGTTTTTTTTTTTCCTTTCACTCACTTATGTATTTATTCTCACTTATCACTAGCGGGGCGGCTTTGACATATAATTTCCACACTCAAACCGGCTGCACTAATTCAGAGGATTTTACAGTTCATTCGGCAATGTCCCAGTAATCTCTAATTTTTGACACTTAATTAAACAACTCTTTACAAATTTTCAATATTTCTCAGTATTTCACAATTTAGTTCAATAATCTTCAATATTCCTTCAGTAGTTCACAATTCAATTCAATATTCTTCCAATAATCTTCAGTATTTTTTCAATAATTCACAATTCAATTCAATATTCTTCACTATTTTTTCAATAATTCACGATACAATTCAACAATCTTCAGTATTTCTTCAATAATTCACAATTCAACTCAATATTCTTCCAATAATCTTCAGTATTTCTTCAATAATTCACAATTCAATTCAATATTCTTCCAATAATCTTCAATAATTCACGATACAATACAACAATCTTCAATATTCCTTCAATAAATCACAATTCGATTCAATATTCTTCGATAATTCACAATACAATTCAATAATCTTTAGTATTTCTTCAATAATTCACGATACAATTCAACAATCTTCAGTATTTCTCCAATAATTCACAATTCAACTCAATACAATTCAATAATCTTTAATATTTCCTCGGTAATCCACAATCCAATTTAATAATCTTCCATATTTCTTCAGTATTTCTTCAGCAATTCACAGTTCAATTCAATTATTTTCCATACCCTATCTCAATTCAATATTTCCCCATAAATCTTCAACGTTTCACAGTATAATCCAATAATTCATCAATATTTCACAGTATCATACACTAATTCTTCAATATTTCTCAATTCAATTCACTTTTTCTTCAATATTTCACAATTCAATTTATTTATTTCTCCATATTATCATTTCAATTCAATATTTTTCCATAAATCTTCAATGTTTCACAGTATAATCCAATAATTCATCAATATTTTACAGTACCATTCACTAATTCTTCAATATTTCTCAATTCAATTCACTTTTTCTTCAATATTTCACAACTCAATTCATTTATTTCTCCATATTATCATTCTAATTCAATATTCTTCCATACATCTTCAATGTTTCACAGTATAATCCAATAATTCATCAATATTTCTCAATTCAGTTCACTTTTTCTTCAATATTTCACAATTCAATTCATTTATTTTTCCATATTATCATTTCAATTTAATATTTTCCCATAAATCTTCAACGTTTCACAGTATAATCCAATAATTCATTAATATTTCACAGTATCATACACTAATTCTTCAATATTTCTCAATTCAATTCACTTTTTCTTCAATATTTCACAATTCAATTTATTTATTTCTCCATATTATCATTTCAATTCAATATTTTTCCATAAATCTCCAATGTTTCACAGTATCATACACTAATTCTTCAATATTTCTCAATTCAATTCACTTTTTCTTCAATATTTCACAATTCAATTTAATTATTTTTCCATGCTATCATTTCAATTAAATATTTTTCCATAAATCTTCAATGTATTATTTTCAATATGCGCACTTTCCTTGCTATCTCACAATACCGGTCACTAATTTATTTATCGGGGAAAAGATTTAGAATCTCAGTCTCACAGTTTCATGTCGCGTTGACTGGGCACTCACCACTAAAATTCCCGAAAATTCACTTCACTCACCTCACTTCGCTGGGCGAAAACCACGTTGGGCGCCAAAATTTCTGTTACGTGTGAGCTTACACCTGAATGTTCTTACTGCGTAACCGAACTTACCGTGCCTAGCTCAGCGTCTCTAGAAATTTAATAGGATGTTATGAAGGGTGTGGGTCACTCAGTGAAGGAATGACTATATGTGAATTATATGGATATTTATTTATTGGGCGTCCCCAAATATGGGAGTACCCAGAAAAGGCCCTGAGAGTCTCTTTTACGAATCTAAAATAGCATAAATCATACGAATACAGATAAGATATTTTTATTCACCAACAGCGGCGTTAATTGTATTCTTATAGTGATCTGTAATTATAGCGGTAAAATAGAGGAGATACAATATTCATGCGTGAGCAGACGACCATTCGAATTAGCTTAACTATGGTAACTAACTCTTTTCTGTTATTGCATCTTCTACCTCGAAAATATCACTCCGCCGTTTCCCATGAGAACTCTTTTCTTGCTGCATAAGAAAATATCCCTCCGCAGTCTCCAACGGAACTCTTTTCTTCCCACAGTCAAAACTGCTGACCACGCGAAATGTCTGCTCATCGCATTGTCTTTATAAAAGTAAGATTCAATACAACTAATGTAATGCGATATTTATGTGCAGCTGTATAGCGCCTAATGAAACTACAATAAAATGTTATGCTTCCTGAACTAAAATATATCTATCTATTATTTGTTAATTAGTATTAGACGGATGGGCGTCAGCTCACCCGTCACAATCAGGTAATTAATCAATTGAAGGCTTGTGTTTTACTTGTGGAACCAAGCGATAAATTATTTCAATCTTTTTATCACATACCAGGCAGGTAGCCGGTATCTATTTTAAGCAATACTGATTGCGTCTGAATATCAAAGGAGAGAACGTGGTATTGTGGAGACGGAAGAGAAAGAGGAGAGCATTACGAGAACGGGATCAAACGAGACCGAAAAGTTTACCAGGACAATTGCTAGTCGTAAAATTAATTAATTATAAGTAAATTTAATAAAAAAATAAATCAATTACAAATAAAATAAATAGTAAAATTGTCTCGGTAAAAGTTACAAAAAGGATCCGTGGTCAAGGTCAATGATAAATTAATTAATTGAAATTCTGGAAAATTTATGAATTCAATAAAATAAAAAAATTTAAAGAAAGATATTAATAAAATAAGAATAATTATAGTGATAATCAAAGTACCTAAAAAGAACGCGTGAGGAAAACGGATAAATTATCATGGTGGAACTTTGAGTATGGATAAAAGTCGAGAAAAACGCGGCACTAAATTTACAGAGAGAAAAATAAATTTCGGTTGTTGGAGGAAAATTAATCAGTAATAAAAGTGATAACTAAATAATAATGGTGAAGGAAAATTAAGGGAAAATTAATGAATGAATTAATAATTATTAATATTCTCCAAATTAATTAATTTATTAAAATGCAAATTTAGAGTGCGTGTGCGAGTGAAATAATAGATAAAGATTTTAATGAAAAATAGTAGTTATTAAGTATCGTGAGGGTGAAGCGATTTTCAACAGAGTTTGTGAGTGTGTGGTAAAAGTTCAAAGGTAGTTAACAAATGATTGTGTGTGTGAGTGTGTGTAATATTGCCAAAGGTAGTTGGCTTATTTTAATAAGGAAAATTATTGCGGGTCAATTAATTAATTTAGGTTTAAGTAAAAAAATTGCGAGTTAATAATTATAAGATCTATATAAAAGTTATAAGGTATAAAAGTACAAGTTTTATAAAACGTTTATAAGGTTATAAGATTTTAAGGTTCATATAAGGTGTAATAATTATAAAGGTTACAAGGTTTATAAAAAGTTATAAGGTTTATCAAAAGTTGTAAAGGTCAAAAGGTTAAAAAGGTTTAATGAAATAAAAGGTTTATCAAATAAAAATGTCATAATTGTTAATTGAAATAATATAATTATTTATAAATTATCCTTCCTCATCCTTCTTTTGCAATTAAATAAGTTAGACCGACCCTGACGATTCAAGATCCGGTTCTGGGAGGCCGTTATCACTCCCAGTGGCGCCCTTCAAAAAGGTAAATTTAAGGACGACCAGAGTAACAGCTTAGCCCTGTTATAATTTCTGGCACTTAGGCCTTATTACCCGCGGGTACCTTATAATGGAAAATGGGTCATTCCATGTGTTAAGTCTAGCAATATTTAAACATTTCTTTTATGTTTAATTTATAATAAAAAAAAGGTGAACCCGTGAATAATGAGAGTATACATTAAGTGTCTCGTTGGTCATTGAGAAACTTCATTTTTGTGCGTCACAAAGCTTTTAACGGCTTGAGACCCAAAACAAACATCATAAAACCTTAAATATTTTTCGAATTATAGATAAGATTCGAAAACCTTCTATAAAACTCATTAAAGAATGTCGCGAATTAACAAATAATCTATTTTTAATATCTTAATAAAAAATTAAATAATAATATTTAATAAACAATAATTGAAGGTTCTAGGTGGGTACACCAGACCTGGTAAATAAAATTGTATGAATAATATTTAATAATAAATAACTCAAGGTTCCAGGCAAGAAGCCAGGCCTGATAAATAATAAATAATAATAAATAATTAAAGGTTCCAGGCAAGTAGGCAGGCCTGATGAACAATAAATAAGATTAGATAAATAATAGATAATATTCATAAATAACATCTGACAAGCAATAAATAATACTTTATAATTAAAGGTTCTAGGGAAGTAGCCAGACCTGATAAATAAATAATAATATTAAATAAATGACAAATAATAATTTATAAAATAGAAAATAAAATGTGGACAGAAAATTGCGCATGCATGTGTGTGTGTGTGTGTGTGTGTGTGTGTGTGTGTGTATTTTGCTCACGTGTAAATGTGCTTGCGTGTTGGTAGACGCATATACACACACACTTACGTAAATAGACACATAGATTTAAAGGAGAGCATCCAATCATAGAGGAAGTTTAGGCGACGCTCCCCAGAAAATCAAAGAGTGAGGGTAAAAGTCCAAGGAACCGGACACCTAATTAGTCACGGTTTTCCCCTAATTGAGGTCGATTGGAACGCCCTGAAAATCGTGTAACAGTGCGTTTCGACTTGAAAATCGAGCGCTAAACTCTAGTTGACCTACGGCCATCTATTTGAATAATTTTACGTTAATTTACACTCATCAGTCACTTGGGGCCATGTCAGAGGGCCCCTTGATCGCATTCTACTCAGACGATAGTGGGGTAGTTCCCCACCCTCAGACTTTTCCTTTAAAAGGGCTAGCAAACAGTCGCTTAGCTCTCTTACTCTCTTAGGCTCTTGGCTCTTGGAATTAGGCCCTGGCTACCACCCAGAGTGGACCAGTAGGGTAGTGGACTGATGACGCCTACCGAGGTTCCTACTCTACACCCAGAGCTCAATACAGTTTACTTGAGCCGGCCTTACGATAAGTCCAGTCACATCTAGTCATTTAGTCCAGTGATCATTTTATTTAATTTATCTTATATCTTTGAATTTGTTTGTCCGTTATTAATAGCCACAGTAATTGTTTTATAAATTATTTCTTTGAAGAACGTTTTAACTGACTACATTTTTAGTCAACTTTATAGTTGCGGTCATTTAGTAAAGTAAAAGATAAATTTGAAATTGTGCCGATAAAATTCGTGAGTGTTACCACACCATTGCTGTTCATTTCCTGCGATTTCCTATCACCGGAGATTTGGGCCTACACCGTTCCTGCCACGTTTGCTGCCTACACTTATTGAGGGTCATCTACAATTACAGGAATGGATCATGCAGTAAGGTACAATGTAAGTGGGATTCCGTCTTTCCCAAATTAGATTCTTACTTGCTCCTCCCGCGTAAATTGATATATCAAAACTGTAACACTAAATTTTATTCAAATTAATTCTATTGGGGAAATTTACATATTGTAATTGGGTATTTGGTTAAATAAATATAACATTTTTCTTTGATAATACAAAACCAAATTTTTCACTAAATAAACCACCAGGCATTCCTTTTCCTTAATAATTAATAAGCGCAAATTTTAGAGAACGAGGTGAGACCACCCAGCTTATAACATTAAATTAATTAAGTTAATGTTCAGTAACTGCGGCCCGGATAAGAGCTAGCCAACCCAGATCTACCGGTTATAATCAAGACCCAAAAAATTGGTCGTGTAAACTCTCTCTCTTGTCTAGGGTCTTCCAGTGTGCGGATCGTAAAATATTAACTTAAGTTCAGTGACCGGGTTTCCTCCACGTAGAACGACCAATTATATTTTAATATTGAGTCAGTGACCATTTATATTTAAAAGTTTCAGGTATTTTGTATCATTATTATTTTCGTTTAAATATTGTTGCAACGAAACTACGGCAAACCAGGTTTGTTAATAAATATTTTAAAATAAAATAAGTTCAGATAAAATACTGTAAGAATCTTTAAGATATAGTATGAAATATTATCGTACTTGAATAATTAAATTTTGATTGTATTTGAATAATTGAATTTTGATGGAGACTTAAAAAAATAGTCTGGGCTCAAATTTTTATATTCGAATAATTAAATTTTAATTGTATTTGAATAACTAAATCTATAAACAAAACCTCGGGAGTTCCCGGTTTATAGGCTTCGGCTTGGACCAAAGACTCACAAAAAAATTAAATAATTACGTACGATCTGGACGTAACACATGGAAAATCGGCAAATTTTTTACCCGACCCTCTTCGATTTTGCTCAATGTTTTCTATCTTTTTCTACCCCCTATAAGAAGACATTTTCCGGAATTATTTCAGATTTTTTTACTCAACCCAAAAAATGCTACCATTTTTGGAAAAAACCCAATTTTTTTTTTTTCAATTGCTAGAACTTTTTTAAAAAATTGACCGATTTGGACCACACCATATAGAAAATTTTTGTTTCTTAATGTAATTTAAAAAAAAAAACGAAAAAAATTTCAGAAGCCTGGATCTATGAAATATTTCAGTTTTTTCGAAAGAACCATTATTTTCTCGAAGGCTACTTTTATTTTATTTTTCTTTTACTCAAAAAAAAAAAACTGCAACCGATTCTGCAAAAATTTGCGCTAGTTTCAAGATTCACCGACAATCGCTTCTAAGTTTTTTCTTTTAATTAAAAAAAAAAAAGTTTTTACGAATTTGGCTTATTTCATGTGACTTTACTGTGAAATTTTATTGGCTTCCTCGTGAAACTTTAGAAGTTGAAAAATAAAATTTTATTAAAAAATTTGAAGTGGTTATCGTTCGAAAAATCGTCTTTTTTCTTCAAAAAAATAAGGAATAAAGAGAAGGACGATCTGCACTCTAAAATGAATTTATTTTTCTAACCTAATGTCTTTAAATAAATAAAAAATAATTTTTTTTAACTTCTCGCTAAGAAAATTATGATTTTCAAAAACTCAGGAAGTTATAGGTTACACCCCGATTTTCGAAATCCGAGTTTTCATCAGATGTCGACGATTTGAGGTCCTAGGATGATATTCTGACTATTTTCAGAAGAATGCCCGAGTGTGTGTGTGTGTGTGTATGGACATAAACTCTTTAAATCTTTTTAATGAACCGACCGATTTAAATGTTTGAGGTGGCAATCAAAATAGCTTGTTGGCCGTCAACTTTTTTGAACATTTCAAATTGATCGATCAAAGAGACTCTAAGATATGGAAGAAAAACAAAAAAAAAAAAATTTTTTTTTCCAGTTTTTTTCAAATTTTTCAGAAATGGCTCGATCGTTCAATTCCAAAATCTAATCAGCACAAGAATTTAACGCGTCGATTGCTACGTCCACTATCTCGAACGGTTCATTCGTTCGAGAGAAATGGATCGAGAAAGAAACGGTGAAAAACGATTTTCTTCAATTATCTTCGAAGCGACTCATCGGATTAATTTCAAAATTTAATCAGTTCTAGAACTCAATAAAACGCGTCGATTGCCGCCTCAACCGTCTCAATCGGTCAATTCTTCTGAGAGATATCGTTGAAGATAAAATTGTAAAAAACTTTTTTTTTCGAATTAATGACATACAATAGTATTCTCGAGCTCCTTGAGCTCGAAAACAGCGGGAAGTTTTAGGGCTGGCCCGAAGGGTCAACCGAAAGACAGGTTTTTTTAGCTGTTCAAGTCAATATATTTTATATTTTAAATTGACTAATTGTTGCAGTGTATATCCTCTTTGGCTTTTTACACTTTTTGCTTAAATATCACAAGCTGTTTTACTTCTCTTTCTGCCTTTATTGTGCAGCTGTGGACCTACTTATGCTTATATTGTACTGCATCATTATGGTGATGCTCTATTACCTCCTTTGTACAATGGAGGTGTAGTTGCTAGGAAAACCACAAAGAAAACTTAGCCAGTACAGTTTTAGTTTGGGTGCGGCTCTAGGGATCGATAAAATTCCCATTTTACCCGTCACTGGATCTTGTTGAAACGCTTAACGATCAGAAAACTTCGTTTGAACCCAACGCGTGGCTTAACGGTGACCCAGGTGAGTAGTGATCATGTTCGATCCTACAGAACTTCGGTGATCGCCCGAGCCATGCGCGTGCCGAACGGCTGTGTCAGCCGTTAATTTATTTTATATTAAACATTTCCCTTTTCTTTAATTCCAATATTCAAAATTGAATTTATTTTTTTAGCTTCCCGCTTAGAAAATCGATGATTTTCAAAAATTTTGGGAAGTTATTGTTTTGACCCCGATTTTCGAAAATCGAATTTTCATCAGATATCGACCTTTTGAAGTTCTAGGAAGCTATTCTGACTACTTTCACAATGATGTCCGAGTGTCTGTACGTGTGTGTGTGTGTGTGTGTGTGTGTGTGTGTGTGTGTGTGTGTGTGTGTGTGTGAATGGTCTATAACTTTTTAACTAATGAATCGATTTGGATGTTTAAGGCGGCAATTGAAAGAGCTTGTTGGCCGTCAACTTTTCTGAAAATTCCAGATCATTTGATCAAGTAGACTCGAAAATATTGGCGAATTACGAAAAAAAAAAATTTTTTTTTTTTAGTTTTTTATTGATTTCTCAAAAACGAATCGAACGATCGATTTCAAAACCTAATCAGCTCTCGAACTCAATAAAACGCGTTGAATGCCGCCTTACTCATCTCAATCGGTTGATTTGTTCGAGAGATATCGTTGGAGAAAGGAATGGTAAAAAACGATTCTTTTCAAATATCTTCAAGACAACTGAATCGATCGCTTTCAAATTCTAGTCAGCTCTAGAATTCAATAAAACTCGCCTATTGCCACCTCAAACGTCAAAATTGGTTAATTAGTTCAAAAGATATCAGCGTTGATAAGTTAAAAAAATAACATTCTATGTTATTTTTTCCAGATAAATCAAAAAGTACTGTACTAAAATGTGTCTAAAATCTTACAAACTTTTCCTCTTTATGGTCTCTTTTGATTATCATATAGTGCCAGCAAACGTGTTCTCTAGTTTAAACTATATTATCAACGAAAAAATTGAAAAAACACAGTTTTTAATCATTTTCTTGGATATTTTATATATTATTGCTCTGACCTAAGCCAAAACTCATTCAAATTTTGATTTTGATTACTGACATTGATTTCTGCATCAATATATTTAGTTTATTGAACATAATCGGGAATTGAAATTTAAAAACCTCTTGTTCATTAATGATTTTCGATTCTTAAACTTTTAAACTTTAGCATAAAGCGTAATTTGTTAGAGTTTGAAAAACTCATAAAAAAACCATCGCATGCAATAAGATTTTCGAGCTCGAAGAGCTCGAAAATGCATTCACAACAATGTTTTCGAGTTCAAGCAGCTCGAAAACTGCGGCAAGTTTTGGGGCTGGCCCGCAGGGTCAACCGATAGACCGATTTTTTAACTTCCCGCTATGAAAACCGACGATTTTCAAAAAATTCGGGAAGTTATTGGTTTCACCCCGATTTTCAAAAATCGGGTTTTCATAATATGTTGACGTTTGAGATGCGAGGATGCTACTCAGACATTTTCAGAGCGATGTCTGTATGGGTGTGTGTGTGTGTGTGTGTGTGGATGTAAACCTCTCATAACTTTTTAATGAATGAACCGATTTACATTTTTTTTGCGGCATTCGAAAGATTTCTTTTCAACTTAGATTTTCAGAGAATTTCAGGTCATTTAGTCAACTAGTCTCTGAGATATTTAAGAAATAAGAAATAAAAAAAATTTTTTTTTTTCGTTTTTTTTTGATATTTTGAAAACTGCCTGATCGATCAATTCCAAAATCTAATCAGCTCTAGAACTCCATAAAAGCTTTCGATTGACGCCAAGAACGTTTCAATCGGATAATATGTTCGAAAGATATCTTCGACGAATAAAATAGTAAAAAACTGTTTTTTGTGAATATCATCGTAATGACCAACCCAATCATTCACAAAATTTTATCAGCTCTATACCTCAATAAAACGCGCCGTTCGCTACTTTAAACGTCTCAATCGGATAATCCATTCGAGAGATATCGTCGACGGAAGAATGAAAAAAAATCGTTTTATTTTCGTTTTTCGTGAATATTCCGGAAACTATTGAGTCGATCAATTCCAAAGTCTAATCAGCTCTAGAACTTGATAAAAGCATTCGATTGCTGCCAAGAACGTCCCAATCAGATAATTCGTTCGAGAGATATCGTTGACGGAATAATCAATGTAAAATCTGTATCAGCTTTTTTCATTGAATAACAACATAATTACTAAACAACATAACTCAAAACTAATGTGTTCTTGTTTATGTAAGTCATTGGAAGTGACTTCTTAAAAATCATTATGTTCGCTCGTTGCACGATATACTTACACCATATAAATACAACGTATCACGTAAATTTATTTTTGAGCGAACTATTGAACATAATTGTAAATAAATATGTGAAAAACGCTTATTTATTAATTATTTTAGAGTCTAAATTTTTCAATTTTAATATAATATGTACTCCCTTCGAGCTTGGAAAGCTCATAAAAAAGTAAAACAAAGGTATTTTCGAGCTAGACAAGCTCGAAAATGTATTTATGCTAATGTTTTCGAGATCTTAGAGATCAAAAGCAGCGGGAAGTTACGTGGCTGGCCCACAGGGCCAACCGATGCCCAGATTTTTTTTTTTATTTCTTCTTACTTGATGACTATCTTCTTTCGAATAAAATTTTATTTTTCAACTTCTGAAGTGTCATGAGAAAGCCAATAAAATTTCATAATAAAGTCACATAAAATAAGCCAAATTTGAAAAAACTTTTTTTTTAATTGAAAAAAAAAAAAAAAAAAAAAATTAGAAGCGATTGTCGGCACATCTTGAAACTAGAGTAGATTTTTTCAGAAATAGTTGAAGTTTTTTTTGAGTAAAAAAAAAATAAAAAAAAAAAATTAAAGGAGGTCGAACTTCGAAAAAATGTTGGTTGTTTGAAAAAAAAAAAATTAAAATATTTCATAGATCCGGGTTTTTGAAATTTTTTCCGTTTTTTTGTTCTAAACTGCATTAAAAAACATAAATTTTTTATTTGGTGTGATCTTAATCGGTCAATTATTTAAAAAGTTCTAGCGATTTAAAAAAAAGCAAATTTTTTTAAAAAATCGTAACATTCTTTCGGTTAAATAAAAAAATCTGAAATAATTCCCAAAAATTTCTTTTAGGGAGTAGAAGAAGATAGATCAAATTGTGCAAAATCGAAAAGGGGTCGGGTAAAAAATTTGTCGATTTGGCATGGAATGGCCCATGTACCAAAAAAAAAAAAAAAATATATTTGAAAAAAAAATAAATAAATTCTTTACTATTACTACTTCAACATGTTTTATTTTTATTTTGGCATTGTATTTTCCTTTCCAATTTAAGTTTAAAAAAAAAAAAAAAAGAAACAATACAAAGTGATAATTTTTTTTTTCTAATTATAAGTTCTACTTATTTAAAAAAATGAATTTCACTCTGGTGACTTCTAATCATACTTTTATATTTAAAGAAATTCTACATTACCGAATCATTCATTTTACAATAATTGTTTTGTAATTTATATAAACAAGCCTTGTATTATTTACTCTATAGTATCTGAATTTTTCTTACTTGTAGGAGTATAAATTTTGAAATAAAAATTACGATAGTCTGTTGTAAAAATTATGACTTAAAACTAATTGTCCAGCTTTACGATACTACATAATGAAAATTACGATTGTTCAATTGTAAAACATCCGTGAATTTTTTTCCGCGTATCATTGATCATGAAAAAAATTTTATTACCGCTTCAAAACAACTAAACATTGTCTCATGAATAGTTGAAATTATTCTTTACAAGTTATATCTTCTAATGTATTCTAATAAATATACTATAACAACACACAAAATTTGTGAGTCATTTTTTACTTATTATATAACAATTAACAATAAACGAATCTAATATAAAGTCTTCGATTCACAGTGACAAAAATAATTAAATTCACTCACTGGTCTTCAAAATTATAAATGAAACTCATAAAAAGAACGAAAATCATTAAATATTTCTTAAATTGTCGACAAAAAACAAGGAATCGGAGAAAAAAGAATGAAATAAGTTCCAGTCTAGAAGTATGAAAATAGTTGTTTAAAATTTTTTTGATTATATTGTCTCGAACATCATCCAAGTAACGAAGTTGTTGCAAAAATTTATATTTTTCTATCAATTGTTTCCGGAGATAAATATTCGACGTTTCATTTAAAAAATTCATGTATTTTTGTATTTCAAACTTCCGCTGGCTCCTAAGCCGGGTTAATGTTGAAATTAAGAGCTACTAATTTAACAGAATTTTCTTTTTAATATTTACAAATGTTTGAGTGGGTATAACGATTAAAATTCAAAAGTAACCTTCATAAAGACTACCCTAACATATATATATTTTCTTGCTCAAAAAAATGTTGTTAGCGTCATTTCAAAGTTATCGAACAATTACTAATTTGTTGTCTGGAAGTTTTCTGATATATGATCCATTTTGTAATATTGGATTTGATTGATTGCTGCTGTTGCTTTTAACTTCTCAGCTTTAGTTTGCATCACACTCTTCCACGACTACGACTTTTTGCAAAATGTTTCGCAATTCTTATATTTCACTCGTTTTATTTATAGTGGATAGATACTCTCGCGTACTCACCCAGTCTAAGGAGCTGGCACACACAAATCTAATATTTTATTTTCAACTTATCGTCAAGTTTCATGATATGACTTATGATTTAAGCAGGGTTTGATAATTTTCTCGAACGACGTTATATAATTCCAAGGATTACAGAAATAAAAAATAGAAATAAAAGATACTTGAAAACCATGACAAGTACCTGCAAGTTGTATGCGCCCGATGAGTTCGTTTCGGCCAATGTTATCAAAATCCATTACCATCACATCTAACGAGCATTCTCTAATTTTTTCCCAAGGTACGTTGAACGAAAATGCTTCGTTGAAAACGGGATTAAGAGTACATTTAAAAATAGGTGTTTTTCGCTTTTCGATTCTTTTATCTCCAAATTGTAGCCATACTTTTACATACGGATCTGAAACAATATATACCTAACAGTGTATGAGTGAACAATAAGATCATTACTCTATGGAAAAATAGTCACTTACCTGATTTGCCGTTTATATCTTTTGCTTTCAGATTTCTCGCCTTGAGTAAAGTCAGTGTTAATACAGAGTTACTAGGATGATAGCAAAGAGAACAAAGAAGTTCCCCACATTTGTCTTTGGCAGGAGGTTTTAAAGCTTTCCAGAATGATGGTTTGTCTGAAAAATCTACCTAAAAATGATTAACACAACTATTAATAAGCTGTCTTGGCACACATTAACAGTACTGACATGTTTAGGCAATAAACAGTCAACTTCAGCTACTGTCTTTTACTTATTTCGATGTCATTCGGTTTTCTATGGATTTTAGACAAGATTAACAATAAAATCGATTATTCAAATCTATGTTATACGATGAGATATTAATTCTTAAAGTTTATCATATATTTTAATTTAGTAGCTTTTTTTGAATATAAAAGAAGCAAATTTGTTATCTACAGTAAAAAAAAAGGAAAATTTAAACTGTCGTTCTTTTGGTATCAGGCGTTTTGATCCGCGGACAAAATATCTCGGACAAAAAAAATATTTTGCTTCTGTTTCCTCGGGAAATCCGTTATCTAGTTTCAATGAATGTGACTTAAGTGATTGTCATAGTGATTCCGAAGAAAAGTTTGATTTGATTGAGACTGATAGCATTAATGTTGAAAATGCAATTAAACGTGTGTCGACGACGGCGTGTGAGCTTGATGGTTTCCAAATTCAAGTGTTTAAAGTTTTGTTAAATTGTTGATTACCATTTATAGTCATTCTGTGAATAAATCGATAGTTAATAGTGTATTCCCATCATTATGGAAAATTTCGTTGGTTAAAACGTTACCAAAAGTACGCCATCCGTCATCACTATCAGAGTATAGACCTATTGCTTTGCTATGTGCACTATCTAAGACACATGAAAGAATCGTTCATATACAAACAACTAAAAATCTCATTAATATAAACTTATTCATTATTAATATTAGGCAAACTTAATTTAGGGAAGGTATGGGGACTCAGACAGCTGTATTGAGGTTCACAGATGACATTCGAATGAGGATCGATGTAGGTGAAATTATCATCGCAGTATTTTTTGATTTCACTAAAGCCTTCGACCCAGTAAACCACCTTTTACTTTAACGCAAGCTTTATAAATTAGGGTTTTCATTAAAAACTATTCGATGGTATTATTTGTACCTAAAAGGTCAATTGCAGTCGGTTTTAGCTAATAAGACGTATTCAGAATGGATAAACCTAGATTCTGGTGTTCCTCAGGGCACCGTCCTTGGTCCTCTACTTTTCTCATTGTTTATAAATGTCTACCTAACTGTCTGCGGCATTCATCGTATCTCTTATATGCAGATGATTTATTAATATACCGTCGCTGTAAAATCAATGATATAAATGAAACGATTGGATGTATAAATAGTGAAATTGAAAGTATTTCGGAATGGTGTAATTTGAACAAACTTAAATTAAATATGTCTAAAACTAAATCAATGGTATTCGGTAGCACAATAAATGTATGTAGGATACACATAATTAATGAAAATAGCAATGGCTCATTGTTGCGTTTATATCTTGCTAATTCAATAATAGAGTTTGTCAATACATATAAATATCTAGGTGTAATACTCGATAGTACGCTAAATTGGAATTCGCACATAGTTAATATTAAGAAACGGGTGGCGTTTGCATTGAATAGATTACGTATGAATAATTCTAATTTGAGTATTGCACTTAAACGTAAACTTGTTGTTGGACTTGTATTTCCGACTTCCGATTATTGTAATTGCGTGCTCACCAATTTAACATATGACAATGAAAGATCATTGTTAGTATTATTAAATAATTGTGTGCGATTTGTCATGCGTGTTGGAAGGTTCAGACGTATATCTGATCATCGACGTCATCTGGGTTGGCTTGTGCCTAAAAACCGAAGACTCCAGCTAATTTCATGCGAGTTTTACAAAGCACTTTGTTTAATGAAACCAAGTGTTTTCAGTGAACAGCTTATATTAAAACATAACATTGCATCGCGTCGTAATTATGATCGGACTGACACACTATAAGTGCCATTCGCGTACACAACATAGTATCAGAAATCTTTTATAGTAACGGGATGCAATTTTTGAAATTCATTACCCTTTAAAATTACATCTTCAGAAATATTAGCTGCATTTAAAAACAATGTATATATTTACTTATTAGAGATTGAGAAACCTGAACGGCTATGAGATCGCGCTATTTACTTATTGACACTTATTATTGTTCGTTTATATTTGAATTAATAAATTTTTATAATTACAATAGAGTTAGTATGAGAGAGTGTTCGTATGTTTATAATTCTTGTGTAATTCCACTTTTACATAGGTTAAGAGATTGTATGTAATTTAAATATGTATGTAATCACAAGGAGTGACTGCTCCATGATTAATAAATGAATAAATAAATAAAATATCCCCAGACAAAATATCCTTAAGACAGTATGTCCTCAGACAAAATATCCTCGACCAGATAATTTCGCGACAACATATTACATTGCAGTTTTTGGGAAATTTCTTTATTTTTTATTATGTTTTAGCTTATACCTTTTATTTTAATCCAAATATTTTAAAAAGTATTGGTATAATTTGCTTTGTAAACGAACGATTGCAAGTGTATGAAATTATATATATTTCATAATTACGCACAAACATAACTCGTTAAAAAAAAAAAATACTATTCCAAGCGTATATATTAGGGTGGCCCTTAGCAGGGATGTTTTCGAATTTCCTTGTTCCCAGAGGCTCAGATGCTTCCAAATTAATTAAAAAAATTGGTTGACTCTGCGAGCCAGCACCAAAACTTCCCTCTATTTTTAAACTCCTAGAGCTTGGTAGGAAAATAACAGAAGAAACCTGGGCAGTGCATTTTTTCGATTTGAGTGAAGCTCCAATGGTCGTTAAAATTCTCATTTTACCGATCACTGGATCTTCATAAGTTAAGATAAATTTAAAATTAATATTCATAGAAAATTTCCATTGTTACGAACCCGGCATCCTTCATTCCTTACGCATATATATATATATATATATATATATATATATATATATATATATATATATATATATATATATATATATATATATATATATATATATATATATATATATATATATATATATATTATAACGCAAAAATTATACACGCTATGCAATACATTTTTGCGTCATAACTTCGTTCTCTGCCCTTAGCCTCCAGTCTCAATACGAATAGGGCGCCAGGTAATTTTTATCACTGGAATCACCAAACCAGTAAATCATGAAAATTAGATAAATTTTTGATCTGTGGCATTATCCCGAAACCACGCAAACTGATTAAAACTAAAACTAAAACTTAACAAAATGCTCAGAACTTATAAGCGAAAACAAAATCAGAGACTGGAAAACTAAAAACAGAGTTACTGTATGCCATGGTGTCGCTCAGTGTGTAGGTTTATGGAGAGAGGGAGTGGTCCGGGTTACATCATTCCAAATTCAGGTAGATTATCAGTGGATTTGCAATTTTTATTTAACAAAAATAATCTCAAATCTCGATTTAACAATAACCCAAAATACCGTAGCTTCGTACAAATAATTCTTCTCTATTACAAAATACTGAATCTAACAATAATAGTAAAATTGATCCTAACAGAAGTAAATTGTCATCTAACTGATGCATATCAAAACCTTACAAACAAATAAATTAATTAATTAAGTAACTGGAGCCAGCCGATACTCGATTAGTATTCGGTGAACTAGACCAAAAATGATGGATCCAATACTCTAGAACATTTACGTTGATCAAATGGTAAAACTAACATACATGGGTCTCATATTGACGTTAATCAGACGACAATTCGTTCAATAACTAAGCATATTTCTTATAATTATTTTATAAAATAATATTAACAACAAATTGTGAACTTGACTCTAGACTGTAAAAATATTCTCATCATTCTCTCAGATCTTAAATATTCTCTTTAATTAAACAGTAGTATGATATCTCAAGACTCTGACTCGAACTCAATTAATTATTAATAATTATACTAATTATTTCATACCTGAACACTGATGAATAAAATATCAAGTAACGTCTTACACTGTTTTTATAATACTTCTGTAACAATAATCTGAATTGGTAGCTTTCCGCAATGCCATGATACTGTAGCGCCATTTCTGCACACGTCTGCTCGCCTCGAGTGACCAGAGTCGAATCCCCGAGTCTCTACTCTCCCTCCTATCTCGTACTCCAACTCCCTACCGAAAGAATCAAGGGGCCAGAAAAACTCCTTTCTTTTCTCTCCAGTCTTAAGGACTCCCTAATTTTTACTGAGTATGGATATCCCAGTGTGTGTACTCTCTTGGACTTGGCTTCAGTCGAGATCGCAGACCAAATTCCTCAAATCTAAGTGACCAACGGTTACCCTCAGCAGCGCACTGGTCAAAACAGTCCACTGAGGCCTACCAACAAAACCCAGAACTCCAAAATTGACCAGAAATAGTGGCTTCCACAGCGGTAATGGTCACTAAATTATCGCTGAGTCCTGCCAGTCATAATAACAACAAAAAAACTGATCTCATATGCCCGATCCATAGTCCGTACTCTGGAGCGCTAGCATTTCAGCTAGACCTTTGTACTACACGTGGAAGTCTCATAGGGTCAGGCAAACATCCTGACATCAGATGAAACCGAGTGGCAATTACTTAGTCCCACTCCACGGTTACTCTGACTTGTCCACATACTCAGCATCCAGCTCTCGATGGAAAATTTACTCTCACACTACTTAATTCCTGCCCTTGATTCTTCCCTTAATTCCCCTATTCCCGATTCATAAAAGCCTGCTTATATAACTTAATTACTGTAGCCCAAGCTATATGTCTTGAGTCAGTATACTTGGCTTTACTCAAACATCAGTTGGTGATTGTGACGTTACTTCAATCTAAGCCTCATAAAAAAAAATAACGTCACAATATATATATATATATATATATATATATATATATACATATATATATATATACATATATATATATATATATATGAGTAGTTCTCACGAATTTGCGAAAATCGTGTCCATACTCAGTTTTGTATACTATTAACGTTGTATTGTAAACTTTGTATTTTTTCACGAAAACTATACTACTGAAGCTGCTTGTGCCATACTTTACTTAGGTGTTTTAATTTCACAATATCAAATGGTAGGTAACTGAATACTTCAAATATCATTCCCTCATCGTGTCCCAAACTCAAAATTTAAATAATATTATATCATTAATTTAATGTGCTCTATAAATTTGACTAGTTTTGGTCATTACTTATCTTAAAAATAGTGCACTTAACAGTACATACACTTTTCATTAGGTACCGAGTAAGAAATGATTGGAAAATTTAATTTTTATCTGGGTCCCGAAAAAAAAGGATCATTTCCTCACATTTTACTAAAACCTGGATTGTCCTTTTCAATTGGATCGTAGGTTACCGCGCTTATACATATTTTGCAGTTGGCAGCAATGTCAATGAAGTCATACTATCATTGTTACAAGGCGCGAAGAAATGTGTTGCTGTCAACTAGTTTTTTATTAATTATTCCAATGTTACATTTTTATGTCTCATTACCTCACACCGTCTAAATATAAGGTAATTATTTCAATTGTAATAATCATTATGCCGTTTCACATGTTTTGAGGGGTAGAAATCTTGCCTCGAATCATAATTCGATTTGAGATTAATGTTTGACTAGTTTTTGTAGGTGATGCTTGATTTTATCATTCCCTTACTATCATTCCCTCACTTCATTCTATTGGTGAATTACCCTTTTATTTTAATTTAAACGAGAAAGATGGGGACCACATAGTCAGCTGAGGTAAGTTCCTTGTGTACTATATATTAAATGTATAAAATTGTCAATTATTACAAATTATATTCTTAATATTATACGGAGGCATTTTTCGCAAATTTGTGAGAACTACTCATATATGGGGCATTCCACGCCAAATCGGACAACGTTCTGCCTTTGCGTCTCCGATTTTTGTTTAAATTTTTTATGTTATAGTACCCATTGAAAAAAATCTCCATGATTTTTTTCAATTTTTTTTGCCAAGCCATTTTTGAGATATCAATTTTTGAAAAAAATCGCTCTTTTTTTTAAATATCTGTAACTTTGCGAAAAATGGGCCAATCGGGACGTTTTTTTTTTTCAAATTTTTGTTATTAAACACACTTTTAGGATATGAAATAAAAAAAAATTTTTAATTCTATTTCTATAAGATTTTCAAATTTTGACTTTAAAATGTTGATTTCCCAAAAACACGTAGCAATCGATTTTCTTGAAAATTTTTTCTAAAAAACTGTCACTTATTTCCCAACTTTCAAGCCTAGTCCCGTAATGGGCAATCGATGGGATCCATTTTTTTTTTAATTTAAAAAATTATATGTTCAGTAAAAAAAAAGTTTTTTTTTAAAGTTTTATTCTTAGACGCCTTTTTATGAAAAAAAAAACGGTGCGAAATTTTCTAAATGAACTTTCCATAAGATTTTCGAGCATGCAACGTTAAAATATGTTTTTTGAATCTTACAATTTTTTGTTTTACTTATTTATGTCAAAAAATTTCTAACATCATAATATCTTACGTCAAAACTACTTTCGAAGATTATATGACACGTGATAATTATTGATTAGTTTACAAATTTATCCTATTAAAAACAGATTTTCTGTATAAAGTCGCGCCAAGTACATGCTTAAAATTTTTTAAAAGTAAAAAAAAATTATTTTTTACAAAAAAAAAAGAGTCAAATCGATAAAATACCAAGTATGATTATTGTTTACCATGTTTCAAAGTCATGGTAAACATTTTCATAAAATTTAAAAAAATAATTGTATAACAAAATTTCAATGTACTTGGTGTGCTTACAAAATAGTAAAAAAAGAACATGTTTTGATTTTATTATAAATTAATTTTGCTGAAGTTCATTTAGTAAAGCACACCAAGTACATTGAAATTTAGTTATACAATTATTTTTTTAAATTTCATGAAAATGTTTACCATGACTTTGAATCATGGTAAACAATAATCATACTTGGTATTTTATCGATTTGACTCTTTTTTTTTTGTAAAAAATAATTTTTTTTTACTTTTAAAAAATTTTAAGCACGTACTTGGCGCGACTTTATACAGAAAATCTGTTTTTAATAGGATAAATTTGTAAATTAATCAATAATTATCACGTGTCATATAATCTTCGAAAGTAGTTTTGACGTAAGATATTATGATGTTAGAAATTTTTTGACATAAATAAGTAAAACAAAAATTTGTAAGATTCAAAAAACATATTCTAACGTTGCATGCTTGAAAATCTTATGGAAAGTTCATTTAGAAAATTTCGCACCGTTTTTTTATTTCATAAAAAGGCGTCTAAGAATAAAACTTTAGAAAAAAACTTTTTTTTTACTGAACATATAATTTTTTAAATTAAAAAAAAAAATGGATCTCATCGATTGCCCATTACGGGACTAGGCTTGAAAGTTGGGAAATAAGTGACAGTTTTTTAGAAAAAATTTTCAAGAAAATCGATTGCTACGTGTTTTTGGGAAATCAACATTTTAAAGTCAAAATTCGAAAATCTTATAGAAATAGAATTAAAAATTTTTTTTTGATTTCATATCCTAAAAGTGTGTTTAATAACAAAAATTTGAAAAAAAAAACGTCCCGACTGGCCCATTTTTCGCAAAGTTACAGATATTTAAAAAAAAAAGAGCGATTTGTTTCAAAAATGGATATCTCAGAAACGGCTTGGCAAAAAAAAATTGAAAAAAATCATGGAGATCTTGTTCAATGGGTACTTGTTTAAATAATTAATATCTAATTAATTATAAGGATGAGAGGATCTGGTGTGTGTGAATTGGCGGGTGATGAATAAATTTATTTAACACTGAGATTTTATAAATATTAACTATGAATATTTTATTTACAATATATACACTGCTGAGAAATTATAATTAATAAGATTAGCACTGAGAGCGTCTATTTCTAATTTATTTGAATGAATTTAATAACGCGTACACGTGGTCAAGATGGCGGCTAGGCGCGAATACTGCCGGTACACGTGTTGCTGTGAATTAATTGAGAATCACTGAATTTACGTAAATGAGAGCAAAAATAATGCGAGAAATAATTACTATAAATTATTTAACTCAAAATTCACAAGTAAAAATAATGAGAACGCAAAAGATTACAAAAAAGCACTGAGATTAAAGAATGCCCGAGGCGTCAGCCATGAGAACACTTTAAGCAATATGTAAGAGAGAGAGCACGAACGTGTGAGAGAGATAGAGCTTCCTTCTCCTTCATCCCCACTCGAGCGGTCTTCGCGATGAGAATGCGACTAGCGGAGCCGCTTATAATGAATAAGTGATCGACTGCAGTATCGACTATAGTATCGATCATTTATCCGCCGTGAGAATCATGATGAGAGCGCGGGAGATTTGAACAGGGTACTATAACATAAAAAATTAAAAAAAAATCGGAGATGCAATGGCAGAACGTTGTCCGATTTGGCGTGGAATGCCCCATATATATAGGTACACGTTAGGGTGCTCCATTTAAAACGAACATTTTTTGTTTCTTTTCGCGGACACAAGAAAATTTTGTTATTTATGTGAAGAGAAAAATTCCCTGAAAATTTCAGCTCTTAATTTTAATTTTAAGTACTTCCTATCGAGCATCAAAGTTTTCCCATTTTAAAAGCATGTAAATCGAATAACTTTTCTTTAAAATTACTATAACTTAGCCCAATTTTGAGCTATCGTTTTGAAACCAGTTTTTATTTGTAGAGTATTTGTTGCTCTTCAAAAGTGTAAACGACCGTTTTAATCTAACTTCATCCACGTCGATTTTATCAGCTCTGAAAGACAAATTTTTACTTTTTCCATTTATTTTGGTTGATAGTGAAGAAATGGTTCATCTCACAAAAAATATGCATAAGACCAATCTTTTAGGAAATTCTATGTCCTACAAAATTGCTCATACACTTATATTGCTAAAGTCCGCTGTTCATGAGATACATGCATTTTAACATTTTACAATAAAAAAAATTGGTAGCTTACTATGGTACTAATCTTTTATAATATATATATATATATATTAGGGTGCTTCAAAAAAAAACTTTATTTTTTTTTTTCGCTCTTACCTCCTGAAACGTTAGTGGTTACCGAGAAAAAAATCCTGCCAAAAGATGGGCTCTCTAGCTCAACATTAAGAGGTCGCTATTTTGATTTTAATTTCCCATCTAAATAACATGGAAAAATTAATTTTTTCATTAAAAGTGTAACTAGTTGTAAGCTGCTCAATATTTTTCAAATTCATGCATAGATCTTTAAAGCTGATCCCTCAAGCTTTCCAAAACGCTATGACAAGTCACAATTATCATAATTTAAACGTCAATTGAAGCTATTTAAGAAGTATCGATTTTGTATTTCAAAATGAAATTGTTAATTTTCATTTTTATTTTTGGTAGACTCAATTGGCGATAATTTTGACTTATTATAGGGTTTTGGAAAGGTTAAGGAATCAACTTTAAAGATCTATGCATGTATTTGAAAAATATTGAGCAGCTTACAACTAGTTACACTTTTAATGAAAAAATTAATTTTTCCATGTTATTTAGATAGGAAATCAAAATTAAAATAGCGACCTCTTAAAGTTGAGCTAGAGAGCCCATCGCTCGGCAGGATTTTTTTTCGGTAACCACTAACGTTTCAGTGGGTAAGAGCAAAAAAAAATAAAGTTTTTTATTGAAGCACCCTAATATATATATTAGGGTGGCGCAAAAAAACCGACTATTTTTTTTTTTTCGATCTCGCATGAAAATTTGTTGGCTTACGATGTTTTAAGAAGCCTCTCCAAAAATTAGCTCGATAAAAAATTTTCAAGAGGTCGCTCACGAATTTTGAAAATATCAAAAATTATCGAAATTCGACTTTTTTATTTCAAATTTTTTCCTTTCTCGCAGCAGCAATAGTTTATATTTGTGAAATCATGACTACGCTGAAAATTTAAGCCCAAAATTTAAATTTTTAAGCCTCGCTCAAGAATTTTGAATGTTTTTGAGTGCTGTCTTTTGAACGTTTTTGAGCGACCCTTAAATATTAATAATAAAGCTTCTTGATTTTTTCACCATCAATTGGCATCACAGTGAACAAAAATATAACCCGAGAAATAGAAATAATAAGTTATTTACATACTTTTTTATTTTTTAATTCAATTTGTAGGTTTTTTTACTTATTCAAAACTTAACAAATTTTATTGTTTAAGACTGTCCTGTATATTTTTGGTTATGCAAAAGTTATATTTTACTGAAATGAAAATAATTGAGTCATAAAAAAATACAGCAACTAATTCAAACTATTAGTTACGAATTATCAATTAATATTCAAAATTCTTGAGCGCCTTTTAAATATTAAAATTTTGGGCTTAAATTTTCAGCGTAGTCATGATTTCACAAATACAAACTATTGCTGCCACGAGAAAGAAAAAATTTAGAAATTAAAAATTCGAATTTCAATCATTTTTAATATTTTCAAAATTCGTGAGCGACCTCTTGGAAATTTTTTATCGAACTAATTTTTGGAGAGGCTTCTTAAAACATTGTAAACCAACAAATTTTCATGCGAGATCGAAAAAAAAAAAATAGTCGGTTTTTTTGCGCCACCCTAATATATATATATATATATATTGTAACGAGGTTGATGAACCTCATTATCGATTGATGATAATAGGTCATCACAGATGGTAAATTGCCATCTGTTATCTTAGTGTATACGTGATTTATCTGGATACAATTTATAACGTATATCTTTTCCGCAAACCCGCGACGGAGACGCGGATCAGTTGGATATCTCGTATGCGTTCGCTCATGCGTGATAAATAATTAATAATAAATAATATTAAATGAGTTTAAATGATATTAAATGATGATAACATTCTTTCTCAAATTAAAATAAATAATAAATTTCAAACAAAAATTAAATTATAAATAATAAACACTTGTTGTGCCTGAACCAGCTCGTCAGGCTGGGTTAGTGCACGCAGGCGCCAGACCGTTTTTCCAAAACGGACAAAATTTATTCAGGGGGAAATTTAGGAAGGAAATCCGAGCAGGTGACTCGCGACAAAGCGGAAGAAAATTCGAGAGAATATAGTCGAAAATTAAATAAGTAATAGAATAATTATAAATAAGCAATAAGTAATTACATATGAATAATAAATAATTACAAGAAAAATAAATGAAAATAGCAGTAGGAAAAGATCCAGGGGAAAATAAGCATTAAACTTTCGCCAACTGCTGTTGGTTTCCGTTTGTTTAATTTTTAAATAATAATAAATATAAATTATAATATCTCACAATAATCAGTTTTTGTTAAATTAACCACAATAATGACATTCGGTGGTTATTGAAATACAGTAAATTTGTTATTAATTTTTACCACTGGGGTATATGTGGTCAAACAATATCAGCACTACTTATAAAAATAAATTTCTCATACTTGACTTCAGAAAATAATACTATAATTTTAATTTAATTAATAACATTAATTATTAAAATTAAATATATATAAATAATAATTTCATTCAAATTTTTCCCATGAATGAATAATAATAATAACAATATTTCCTTTTAAATATATCTCCCACCACTCGTGAGAGAGAGAGAAAGATACGGTACTAATTTTCACTCACACTCAGAATAATAATTTTGACCCACTCAATAGTTTATAATTTTTCCAATAAAATAATAATAATATCTTTGACCGCTGGGGTGGATCAATCAAAAATAAAAAAAAACTTATTAAATTTCTTTAAATAATATAAAATATAAATAATAATATAAATGATACTCCATATTTATACAAATAATTTAAGTGAGAACAAAAAAAATATTTTAAATACTTCGAGTAAATAATTCAGTCATAAGATCAGAACTTGAGGAATTTACTCAAGTACTACGTGTGTTATATAGCTATATATACTATAGGTATATATATAGGTATACCAACAACGTTTCACGACGTTGCGTACGTTTTACTATATGTATGTAAATTACAGGATATTTTCACCAATGTAAAAGAAATAATACTTGATAATCATTTATAACAATTATTCGATGTAGCATCCAACATATAACTGATAAATATAAATAAATTATTTCCCCTGCGGCGACCAACAACTACCGGGGGAGGATATCAAATGAAAAATATTATCCAGCGAACAGAAATACAAAGTACTGACTCAAAAGCAGCAAATAATCAGCGAAATAATTTGACAAAGATCAATATATTTTTTTAAATTCACCGAGTGAATATTAATACTGTAATGTTTAGCAAAGAAAATAATACACAATGTTATTAAGAAAAACCACGTCTGTCCACAGTGCTTTTCCGTATCGTTCTGACCTAATTAAGCAAACCTTAACCTGTTGGTCGTCGCGTATATGGCACCACCATCGCCCTTAATAATTATTATAATTACTTTTGACAGCCCTGGGCCTCATTTAAATTAAACATATCAATTATAAAAACGAATTCTTAACGCTTGGATGATACTGAGACAAATCGCTTTTTGTCTTCGCGATTTTAACCAGCAGCCACCAGAATTCGCGGGTTGAACCCTGGATTAGGCTGGCCTCTAACAAATTTTTATTTACTTGGACAGAGCAATGGGCGAGGGTTCTTGCAAAGCAAGGACCCGCACTTATTCAAACTCGGCAACGTTATGAAAAGATCATCAACTTACCTCACGGCTTATTAATTAACAATAGGTTTCTTATAGTAAAATTAACTTATCAGTTCTTGAGTAATAATACTATTCTTAATAGACGATTTAATAATTCTTACCAGTAGAATAGGAAAAGAGAGAGTGTGAGTGAAAAATATAATGATAAGAATTAACAAGGAAATGCAAGTTTTATTGCCAATTATAATGATGCTCAGTTACTTACAATAAATACTGCGCAATTTATTATAAACGTAGTGTCCTCGTGGTTGCAGAATATACCATGGTTCCTCACGTGGAATAGCGCAGTTTTACACAATATTTAATATTTACTCGATTATAATAATTAACACCGCTAATAATTCGTCGGTAACGCACAATATGATTTACTTTATTAAATCTTTATTATAACAATTCATAAAAAGTAATGAATAATATTGCAAGTAAATTTGCCAGAGTAATTATAGAAAATATAGCAATAGACTAAGTATAAAATAATTATCGCTAACTGACAATAAAAGGAAATATGTCTGAACGCTAATTGATCCAGGATCGAAGTGATTGACCGATAATTGAGGGTCTGGGACTCTCCTCTGAACTCTCCCCACTTCACCCTTACGGACATGCGTCGACGTAAAAATTAAGTCATGTGACCATGGCACTATGACGTACTGAATTTAGGCGGCAACAAGACGGAGAAAATCGGGAACCGCAAGGCTGAGGACGGCGAAGACAATTCACATTGTCTCAATTGCCCCCACCAAGCCTAGGTTACCCTTTTGAATTTCCGTCTGGGTTGTCCGACTGTAATAAATGATTTGATTTATTTACAATATTTACAATGCGATTGTATCGCTATAAAAATGGCAAATAGGTCACCGTAAATGCTTGGCAAGTAGCTTGCCGTAAAAAAATTAATTTGACGAAAATATTTACAAGTATTGCTAGTGTATCGCTAGATTCACAAGTAAATCACCAATTAATTTATTGCAAGCCGTAAGTGATCCTGAAAGTATGTAGAGTCTAATTACTCAAGTTCAGGTCCACTTCTATCCTGGCACCTCGATCTGGATCAGCCTAGGAGTGTATATTTACAGCTTACAAACTAATAGTACATAATACTGTAAAAAGAATTTCAAAATCTTTACAGTTAATAATTAAGTACAAAAAAAAATTTTCTTTTGGAAGTCTGTGGATTCCAAAAAAAAATAATTTAAAGTGCTGTCTGCCAACTGCTACAGGATTCTAAGCTGTAATTGAAAATCATTACAATTGGCAACAACAATTAGAATGAATTAATGAGATGAGTATGATTTTACTAAAAATGTTCTTGGAGTATATCCATTTCGGTAACGCCCAATTAATGTTCTTATCAACTACTTAATAATATATTAGTTTACTTAGGTTATTATAAGTCGTATCTTCTTATTGTATGAGTAAGAAATTTCGATTATTATTAGCCTCTTCAGTTGACGACAGTGAGTTTAACGATGCTGAATCATATTGGCTGGTCCATGAGGAGAATGTGTGAGTTATTTCACTTGATTTCATCTTCCAAGTATTTTCTTTAGAGTTCACCTGAATGTCAGCTAGCTGCCAAAAATCTAATCCAAGGATGATGGGAGTATACAATCCGGGTACAACGGTCAACCAAGTTATAATGTCGTAACCGTCTAAGTTAATCCGGAAAGGTGCACCACCTCGTGTTTGTGTTGACTTAGAATTTGCCATCATAACCTCACGGGCATCCATGGGGCCTGATACGAGCTCGTGCAATTGATTTTCTTTGATGTACTCGTATGCAGCTTCAGACATGTAACTGCGTCCACTTCCACTATCGAGTAATGCATCGATCTTGTGTTGACCAATAAATATGTTGGTAACCATCTGACTGACTCTTGACGGACCTTTAAGACTCACTGAAGAAGACCTACGGCTAGGTTTAACTGTGTCGTCACAAAAAGCTGCTGATCGACTTGGTGACTGATTGTAAAATTTTGGAGTAACACTTTGACTAGTTTTAATTTTAACTTTAGCAGTATGCGCTTTTTGATGTTTTGTTTTTACTTTAGGTGTTTTCATATTATTTGATTTGTTTAATCTTGTGACTTGGCAAGAATCCGCTATTTCCGAATGACTTTTCACTTTATTTATCGGGGACGCGAGCTCAATTAAATTTTCAACTTGAGTATTTTGAACGTCACCGTCTGTCTTGCCTGTGTAATTTATATTAGCCTGATTATCAGAATTTTTCGATGATTTTGTACGAACTTTTAATCCTGCTTTAATTCGTAATTCATCTGTAGTACGCGCACAGCAAAGATCAGAAATGTGTCCGATTCGGCCACAACGACCGCAGACGAGTGAATTCTTTACAGTAGTTTGTTGTGCCGAAGTTGTGTTTACCGAACGGTTATTTGTTAGTATTTGTTTGAAATTTTCAAAGGAATTCATTAATAATTCAAACCGTGCCGTAAGGTCGAAGACTCTGGATTCGATGCGTTTCCTTGAGTGTCAGACAGATTTATTTTTGGTAATTGAGTACTATTTTGGCTCTGATGTGCAGTTATGATATTGACTGAATCAGGTTCCGAAGATTCTTGAATAAAATGATTGGCGGGACGGCGTTCTCTTGGTTTATTTGAATCATTGTAGTTGAAATTGAGTGCATTAGCTGTAGCCTGCCATGCACTAACTCGCCAAAATAATTCCGCATAGTTCGAGATATTTTCGCCTGCAAATTTTTGTAAGAAACAAGAATTGAACCGCGCAATTATTATGCGAATTTGCTTCGCTTGCGGTAACGGCTCCTCCAATTGCATAAAAGCTCCTTGCATCCGATTGACAAAAGACACTCCAGTTTCATCATTACCCTGCTTGGCTGCGTATATTTCTTGTAGTAAATCCTCATCCGTATGCTGTGCTTGCCAGATTTTAAAATGATGTTTGAAAGTTTCCCAATTAATAAATAAATCTTCATTTTGATAATTCCACTCAAGAACATTACCATTGAGAGTATTAGTTACAACCGTAGGGAAATTTTCTGAAGAAATGTCATAGTTGCGCATACGTTGTTCAATAGTTCTAATATATCTTCGTGCATCAAGTGTCGATGAACGATTCCGAGGGGGAAAAGAAATATTCCACGATTTTACAAGTCGGCTGATTTCGTACAGATACGTAAAATTAAAGCCCATTGCGCTCGTATACCCAGTTGGCACTGTGTATGTGTGATAGGACGTCGAAGGCTGTGTATGCGCTTGCATCGTGTTAGATGGTAGTGGCTGCGTGTGCATGTATGACGGTAACGTATGAGTTGGTAGTGGGACCATTTGTTGCGCGTACGGTTCCTGCACAGGTTCTTGGCGTACAGCTGATGGCACGCTGCTTGCTTGAAACGACTGCACATACGGTTGCGAGGTAAAATGGCCAGCTGTAAGGAGATTTGCTTGTAAAGCAGTAGCCGCTGGAAACAATCCTCTAGGCATCACTGTGCTAGAGATACAGCTATTTGGAAAGGATAGATTATTTCTAGGTTGTATTGCCGCTCCCGAATTCATTAGTGTCGATAACGTATTGGAAGGTCGTGAGATTGTACCCGCCAGTGAAGACTCTTGGCGCGCGGCTTGCAGGACTGCCGATTCAGTTTGTAACCGAGCGATAGCATTTGGCAAGACTGCTATTGAGCTCGCATTATTTACATGTGCAGTTGAAGTACCAATCATATTATTTACAGAAATTTCGTTATTGTTGATAACTGTACTGTTATGTATGCCTCCCGTAAGGTCAAGCAAATCGTCTATAGCACTAGTCGTAGGAATTATTAAACTTGATGCTGAATCGGGCGGAAATTGATGTAGATTGTGACAGCCATTCTTATAATTATTACTAGTAATTGCTGGAAGTGGTCTAGTGATCGGTGTCCTCGGCAACATGATGACTAATTAAGTTATTAAGATTACTAATAAATACAGAAATTCAATAATTTTAATGTTCCGCTAAATCTTCGCAGAGAATTAATTCAGTAAAATTTTTCTGATTACTATAAGTAAATCTTCAAGTTAATAAATTATTTTAATTTAATGAATAAATTCCTGATGACTAATAAAATATTTACTTATTGCTGCAAAGATTTTATTTATCAATTATAAAGTACTTAATTTGTTTTTGAAGATAATTTTGTCGAGCAAAAGATTTTCTATGTTTAGCCGGAAACGAATACAATAAACTTTTGTGTTACAGATAAAGTTATAAATTTATTTATCACACTTAGAACATATCCGGGCAAAATTTTCGTTTTACAATTTTATATTAAGCATTTATTTGGCGTTGTTTTGATTAAGTGAACTATAAAGAAATAAATGCTAGCGTCTAGTGTTACAGAGCACGTGATTAGTATAATCTTGAAGTCAAAGTGCACACAAAATTCTTAAAGAACGTACCGACACACAATATTACAATGACAATTAATATATAGAATAAATAGTTTACAATAAATAAAAGGAGTGATTAAGTATTTTATAAAATTAGATGCTGGTGAATGAATGATAAAATGAAATGGAATGATGAATGTAGCAAAAATCAAACTTTTAATACTGGTAAGAGCTTTATTAAAATTTTTACTGTAAAGCCGTGAGAAAAATTAATAAAATTTTCTGTTGCCCGTTTGAACTACTGCAAAGTCCCTGTTCGAGCGCCAGTTGAGACAAATCGCTTTTTGTCTTCGCGATTTTAACCAGCAGCCACCAGAATTCGCGGGTTGAACCCTGGCTTAGGCTGGCCTCTAACAAATTTTTATTTACTTGGACAGAGCAGTGGGCGAGGGTTCTTGCAAAGCAAGGACCCGCACTTATTCAAACTCGTCAACGTTATGAAAAGATCATCAACTTACCTCACGGCTTATTAATTAACAATAGGTTTCTTATAGTAAAATAAACTTATCAGTTCTTAAGTAATAATACTATTCTTAATAGACGATTTAATAATTCTTACCAGTAGAATAGGAAAATAGAGAGTGTGAGTGAAAAATATAATGATAAGAATTAACTAGAAAATGCAAGTTTTATTGCCAATTATAATGATGTTCAGTTACTTACAATAAATACTGCGCAATTTATTATAAACGTAGTGTCCTCGTGGTTGCAGAATATGCCATGGTTCCTCACGTGGAATAGCGCAGTTCTACACAATATTTAATATTGACTAGATTATAATAATTAATACCGCGAATAATTCGTCGGTAACGCACAATATGATTTACTTTATTAAATCTTTATTATAACAATTCATAAAACGTAATGAATAATATTGCAAGTAAATTTGCCAGAGTAATTATAGAAAATATAGCAATATACTAAGTATAAAATAATTATCGCTAACTGACAATAAAAGGAAATATGTCTGAACGCTAATTGATCCAGGATCGAAGTGATTGACCGATAATTGAGGGTCTGGGACTCGCCTTTGAACTATCCCCACTTCACCCTTACGGACATGCGTCGACGTGAAAATTAAGTCATGTGACCATGGCACTATGACGTACTGAATTGAGGCGGCAACGAGTCGGAGAAAATTGGGAACCGCAAGGCTGAGGACGACGAAAACAATTCACATTGTGTCAATACATGAACAATTATTTACACATATGAACTATTTATTCATATCACCTGTGTTTTTAATATTAAATAATAATTGTTTCTAAATAATAAACGTCCCTTGACATCATCAGTCGGATGCCAAGTTTAGACCAAATAATATGTTAACAAATGTTGGAACATAATGTTACGCTAAATTATGCATCCCAACTATTTCAAAATTATAAATAATTACCTAAAATGAACAAAAATCGATCATTTGTATTTTAAAATCATTAATTATAAAAATAAAATTAAATCACACGTGTGCTCTCTCATACTCAGCGCGCATGCGCTAGCACCGTGTACGGACTACCGTCTCCATCGGTGAAATGGCGGAATGCCCGCGCAACGATTTAAATTCAAATATAAAATTAAAATAGTTAACTTATAATTAAGTAAAAATTAAATAATTTAAATCGTTACGTGACAAATTATTATTGTTATTCATTCCCCTCTACCTCATTTAAAATGTAGAGGGAATACCTGTGACGCATGCGCAATAGCGTTATGTAGAACTTATAAAAGGGCCCGCGTGCCTAATAAATCATCTTTTTCTCTTCTCTATTCACAAAACCAATCATGTATTAATTATTTCTAACCTTTAAGTTATTTAATTTAAGTTATCATTATCAATTAATTATACTAGTTAATTACTATGTCGGGATTTGCGTATAACTGTCGTACCTCATCTCACACTCTATAACTGTCTTAGAGTGCACCTGCAATTATGACGCTCTAGTCATAATTGCACTTCATATCGGCCAGCCATCTCTTTCTATCTTACAGTGAATTATACCCATGGGTAGAAGGACAAATAAAAACCTGATTTAACACCAACATCAGCTAAGTACAATAATACTATTATTATGACTATTATTTAACCGGCTATATCTATATTATTTAATTAGTTAACATCTGATTAAGTGGTTATTATGCAAACATCTTTATTAATTGAAACCACAGAGGTTTCGTACATTGCGTACAACTTGGCTCGACTAATCCCGATCCTTCATATGCTCATTCAGCATATGTAAATTCAAGGTCAACGGTCGTCTGGTCTTTGCGAACCGGGTAGTACAGAATCTACTACCGAATAAATAGCCTTTGGCTAAAATGGACATGGGCCCATCTCTTAATTGAAATGGGTAACGAACGAGTAATTTAAAAACTTCGTTTCAATAAATATATATATATATATATATAAATATATATATATATATATATATATATATATATATATATATAAATATATATATATATATATTTATATATATTGAGACAATGTGAATTGTCTTCGTCGTCCTCAGCCTTGCGGTTCTCAATTTTCTCCGTCTCGTTGCCGCCTAAATTCAGTACGTCATAGTGCCATGGTCACATGACTTAATTTTTACGTCGACGCATGTCCGTAAGGGTGGAGTGGGGAGAGTTCAGGGGAGAGTCCCAGACCCTCAATTATCGGTCAATCACTTCGATCCTGGATCAATTAGCGTTCAGACATATTTTCTTTATTGTCAGTGTGCGATAATTATTTTATACTTACCCTAGTAGAAATGAAATCGAGTTTTCGTCTAGTAACTGGCCAGTTTTACTAGACTTAAACCAGAAACTGGCCAGTGGGATATCGAGTTTTTGTCAAGTAACTGGCCAGTTTTACTAGAGATCCGAGAAAAACATGGCGGCTTTGAAAAAACTGTCACTTTAGAATTTTAGGTTTTAAGGTTATTAAAATCATCAGTTCCTCGGAAAAATAAAACTATTTTCTAAAAATACCCAGGCAAATTAAAAATTATTTCAAATTAATGTATCTTTTTCTAAATTACTCCAAAAATTTATATGTGATAGATAAATTTAACCTGAAGCATCAATATACATAGATCAATAAATAAATATTGACCCGCATTGACAGACATCAAAGATTTATTAATTTAAATAAATAAATTATAACATATAATAAAAAATAATGATTGACAAACAAAATTATTATAAAATTTATTTATTGAGCCTTTCAATGACTTTAATAATCCAAGTTTAATTTATAAATATTAAACTATAAAGCCGGCAACATCATTATATTTTAAAAATAAATGTAATCATTTAATCGTACTTTCAAAAATTAACTATAATTAAAATTTTATTATTAATAATGTATAATATTTTTTCTTTTTAATTATTTCTTTTTTCGACTTCCTTCTTCTCAGTTTTTAATAATTCATCTGATGGACAATTTATAATATTTGTTTCTATTGCCCATAGTCGCAATTTACTTATTGTATTCATTTTTTTCATTGATTCCATTTTTTAATGTGTATATTATTAATTATTGATCATAAAATTATTTACATATTAACACACACGTTAAAAAATAGAGGTTAAACAGGAAAAAAATAAACACACACATACACACTTGTACAGAAAATATATTAGTGTGACCAATGTGTACGTCTCAGTTGTAGGTGGCACGATTTCTAGTTTTTAGCCGGGATTACTGGCCAGCTACTGGTCTGAAATCGAGTAAACTCTAGTTTATTTCTACTAGGGTAGTATATTGCTATATTTTCTATAACTACTCTGGCAAATTTACTTGCAATATTATTCATTACTTTTTATGAATTGTAATAATTATAATAAATAAAGATTTAATGAAGTAAATCAGGTTGTACGTTACCGGCAAGTCAATCGTGGTAGTAACTATAATAGTTTATTGAACATTAAATATTGTGTGTAACTGCGTTATTCCACTGGGAGGAATATTGTATCCGATATCTACGAGGATATTCGACATATTGTTAATTGCAGAACACTTATTGTAAGTAACTGAACATTATTATAATTGGCAATAAAACTTGCATTTTTCTAGTTAACTCTGATCTCTCTATCTCTCATTTACTTTATCTATTTTCCTATTCTACTGGTAAAAATTATTAAATCGTTTATTAAAAGTATTATTATTAATCAAGAACTGATAAGTTTAGTTTCGTATAAGAAATCTATTGATAATTAATAAGCTGTGAGGTAAGTTGATGACCTTTTCATACGTTGCCGAGTTTAAATAAGTGCGGGTCCTTGCTTTGCAAGAACCCTCGCCCATTGTTCTGTCCAAGTAAATAAAAATTTGTTAGAGGCCAGCCTAAGCCAGGGTTCAACCCGCGAATTCTGGTGGCTGCTGGTAAAAATTGCGAAGTTAAAAAGCGATTTGTCTCAACTGGCGCTCGAACAGGGACTTTGCAGTAGTTCAAACGGGCAACAGAAAATTTTATTAATTTTTCTCACGGCTTTACAGTAAAAATTTTTATACAATTTTCAGTAATAATTTTAGAAAAATTTCTTACAAGTATCAAACATTTTACTTTTACATTTCATCATTCATTACCTACATCTAATTTTATGAAATACTTAATCACTTCTTGTATTTATTGTAAATTATTTATTCTATAAATTAATTGTCATAGTAATGTTGTGTGTCGGTACGTTCTTTAAGAATTTTGTGTGCACTTTGACTTCGAGATTATACTAATCACGTGCTCTGTAACACTACACGCTAGCATTTATTTCTTTATAGTTTACTTGATTAAAACAACGCAAAACAAATGCTTAAAATAAAATTGTAAAACAAAAATTTTGTCCGGATATATTCTAAGTGTAGTAAATAAATTTATAACTTTATTTGTAACACAAAAGATTATTGTATTCGTTTCCGGCTTAACATAGAAAATTTTTTGCTCGACAAAATTATTTTCAAAAACAAATTAAGTACTTTATAATTTATATATAAAATCTTCGCAGCAATAAATAAATATTTTATTAGTCATCAGGAATTTATTAATTAAATTAAAATAATTTATTTACTTGAAGATTTACTTATAGTAATCAGATAAATTAATTTTCTGCAAAGATTTAGTGGAAAATTAAAATTATTAAATTTCTGTATTTATTAGTAATCTTAATAGCTTAATTAGTCATCAAGTTGCCGAGGACACCGATCACTAGACTATTTTCAGCAATTATTAGTAATAATTGTAATAATGGCTGTGACAATCTACATCAATTTCCGCCCGATTCAGCATCAAGTTCAATTATTCCTACGACTAGTGCTATAGACGATTTGCTTGACCTTACGGGAGGCATACATAACAGTACAGTTGACAACAATAACGAAATTCCTGTAAATAATATGATTGGTACTTCAACTGCACCTGTAAATAATGCGAGCTCAATAGCAGTCTTGCCAAATGCTATAGCTCGGTTACAAACTGAATCGGCATCCCTGCAAGCTGCGCGCCAAGAGTCTTCACTGACGGGTACAATCTCACGACCTTCCAATACGTTACCGACACTATTGAATTCGGGAGCGGCAATACAACCTAGAAATAATCTATCTTTTCCAAATAGCTGTATTTCTAGCACAGTGATGCCTAGAGAATTGTTTCCAACGGCTACTGTTTGACAAGCGGCAAATCCTCTCACAGCTGGCCATTTTACCTCGCAACCGTATGCGCAGTCGTCTCAAGCAAGCAGCGTGCCATCAGCTGTACACCAAGAATCCGTGCAGGAACCGTACGCGCAACAAATGGTCCCACTACCAATTCATACGTTACCGACATACATGCACACGCAGCCACTACCCTCTAACACGATGCAAGCGCATACACAGCCTTCGACGTCCTATCACACATACACAGTGCCAGCTGGGTATACGAGCGCAACGGGCGTTAATTTTACATATCTGTACGAAATCAACCGACTTGTAAAATCGTGGAATATTTCTTTTCCCCCTCGGAATCGTTCATCATCACTTGATGCACGAAGATATATCAGAACTATTGAACAACGTATGCGCAACTATGACATTTCTTCAGAAAATTTCCCTACAGTTGTAACTAATACTCTCAATGGCAATGTTCTTGAGTGGTATTATCAAAATGAAGATTTATTAATTAATTGGGAAACTTTCAAACATCATTTTAAAATCTGGCAAGCACAACAGACCGATGAGGATTTACTACAAGAAATATACGCAGTCATGCAGAGTAGTGATGAAACTGGAGTGTCTTTTGTCAATCGGATGCAAGGAGCTTTTATGCAATTGGAGGAGCCGTTACCGCAAGCGAAGCAAATTCGCATAATAATTGCGCGGTTCAATTCTTGTTTCTCACAAAAATTTGCAGGCGAAAATATCTCGAACTATGCGGAATTATTTTGGCGAGTTAGTGCATGGCAGGCGACAGCTAATGCACTCAATTTTAACTACAATGATTTAAATTAACCAAGAGGACGCAGTCCCGCTGATCATTTTATTCAAGAATCTCCGGAACCTGATTCAATCAATATCATAACTGCACATCAGAGCCAAAATAGTACTCAATTACCAAAAATAAATCTGTCTGACACTCAAGGAAACGCATCGAATCCAGAGTCTTCGACCTTACGGCACGGTTTGAATTATTAATGAATTCCTTTGAAAATTTCAAACAAATACTAACAAATAACCGTTCGGTAAACACAACTTCGGCACAACAAACTACTGTAAAGAATTCACTCGTCTGCGGTCGTTGTGGCCGAATCGGACACATTTCTGATCTTTGCTGTGCGCGTACTACAGATGAATTACGAATTAAAGCAGGATTAAAAGTTCGTACAAAATCATCGAAAAATTCTGATAATCAGGCTAATATAAATTACACAGGCAAGACAGACGGTGACGTTCAAAATACTCAAGTTGAAAATTTAATTGAGCTCGCGTCCCCGATAAATAAAGTGAAAAGTCATTCGGAAATAGCGGATTCTTGCCAAGTCACAAGATTAAACAAATCAAATAATATGAAAACACCTAAAGTAAAAACAAAACATCAAAAAGCGCATACTGCTAAAGTTAAAATTAAAACTAGTCAAAGTGTTACTCCAAAATTTTACAATCAGTCACCAAGTCGATCAGCAGCTTTTTGTGACGACACAGTTAAACCTAGCCGTAGGTCTTCTTCAGTGAGTCTTAAAGGTCCGTCAAGAGTCAGTCAGATGGTTACCAACATATTTATTGGTCAACACAAGATCGATGCATTACTCGATAGTGGAAGTGGACGCAGTTACATGTCTGAAGCTGCATACGAGTACATCAAAGAAAATCAATTGCACGAGCTCGTATCAGGCCCCATGGATGCCCGTGAGGTTATGATGGCAAATTCTAAGTCAACACAAACACGAGGTGGTGCACCTTTCCGGATTAACTTAGACGGTTACGACATTATAACTTGGTTGACCGTTGTACCCGGATTGTATACTCCCATCATCCTTGGATTAGATTTTTGGCAGCTAGCTGACATTCAGGTGAACTCTAAAGAAAATACTTGGAAGATGAAATCAAGTGAAATAACTCACACATTCTCCTCATGGACCAGCCAATATGATTCAGCATCGTTAAACTCACTGTCGTCAACTGAAGAGGCTAATAATAATCGAAATTTCTTACTCATACAATAAGAAGATACGACTTATAATAACCTAAGTAAACTAATATATTATTAAGTAGTTGATAAGAACATTAATTGGGCGTTACCGAAATGGATATACTCCAAGAACATTTTTAGTAAAATCATACTCATCTCATTAATTCATTCTAATTGTTGTTGCCAATTGTAATGATTTTCAATTACAGCTTAGAATCCTGTAGCAGTTGGCAGACAGCACTTTAAATTATTTTTTTTTGGAATCCACAGACTTCCAAAAGAAAATTTTTTTTTGTACTTAATTATTAACTGTAAAGATTTTGAAATTCTTTTTACAGTATTATGTACTATTAGTTTGTAAGCTGTAAATATACACTCCTAGGCTGATCCAGATCGAGGTGCCAGGATAGAAGTGGACCTGAACTTGAGTAATTAGACTCTACATACTTTCAGGATCACTTACGGCTTGCAATAAATTAATTGGTGATTTACTTGTGAATCTAGCGATACACTAGCAATACTTGTAAATATTTTCGTCAAATTAATTTTTTTACGGCAAGCTACTAGCCAAGCATTTACGGTGACCTATTTGCCATTTTTATAGCGATACAATCGCATTGTAAATATTGTAAATAAATCAAATCATTTATTACAGTCGGACAACCCAGACGGAAATTCAAAAGGGTAACCTAGGCTTGGTGGGGGCAATTGAGACAATGTGAATTGTCTTCGCCGTCCTCAGCCTTGCGGTTCCCGATTTTCTCCGTCTTGTTGCCGCCTAAATTCAGTACGTCATAGTGCCATGGTCACATGACTTAATTTTTACGTCGACGCATGTCCGTAAGGGTGAAGTGGGGAGAGTTCAGAGGAGAGTCCCAAACCCTCAATTATCGGTCAATCACTTCGACCCTGGATCAATTAGCGTTCAGACATATTTTCTTTATTGTCAGTGTGCGATAATTATTTTATACTTAGTATATTGCTATATTTTCTATAATTACTCTGGCAAATTTACTTGCAATATTATTCATTACTTTTTATGAATTGTTATAATTATAATAAATACACATTTAATAACGTAAATCAGGTTGTACGTTACCGGCGAGTCAATTGCGGCAGTAACTATAATAGTTTATTAAATATTAAATATTGTGTGTAACTGCGTTATTCCACTGGCAGGAATATTGAATCCGATATCTACGAGGATATTCGACATATTGTTAATTGCAGAACACTTATTGTAAGTATTTGAACATTATTATAATTGGCAATAAAACTTGCATTTTTCTAGTTAACTCTGATCACTCTATCTCTTATTTTCATTATCTATTTTCCTATTCTACTGGTAAGAATTATTAAATCGTTTATTAAAAGTATTATTATTGATCAAGAACCGATATGTTTAGTTTAGTATAAGAAATCTATTGATAATTAATAAGCCGTGAGGTAAGTTGATGACCTTTTCATACGTTGCCGAGTTTGAATAAGTGCGGGTCCTTGCTTTGCAAGAACCCTCGCCCATTGCTCTGTCCAAGTAAATAAAAATTTGTTAGAGGCCAGCCTAAGCCAGGGTTCAACCCGCGAATTCTGGTGGCTGCTGGTTAAAATCGCGAAGACAAAAAGCGATTTGTCTCAATATATATATATTTATATGTATATTTGAAAATAAATATGTTTAACAAATAAGGAAAGGCTCTCACACAATCCATTGCCACTGTTGTCCAGGCCATTCTTTTTTTTTTTTTGCTATTCAAAACACATCTAATCCTATTCACCAGCGTCTGGTTCAACCTTTCATTATGACCGTTAGAAAAAGGAGCATCCACTGCTGTAAAAATAAGATCAACAGAGTGATCCTTCAAATATTTCCTCAATTCTTTTGAATTCAGTGCTGGATATCGATCTGAAAGCAATATCCGAACTTCATTGTTTTTGACCACTTGGTCTACCAGTTTTATAAAGTCCTTAGCCAGCTGTGTCTGTGAGCATGAAATATAGGCATAACGTGTGAAATGATCTATTAATAAGTGTAGATATTTTTAAGAAGACCTGTTGCCGCCGAATCCTCCTATTGTGTCTATGGAAAGTATTTGGACAAGTTTGTCAGCCGCTCCTTATTCTGCCATGAGTCCGTACTTTCTTTTTAAACGGGTTTTGTTTTTCATACAAACTTCACATTGACGGCAAATCAACTTTATGTTATCAAGGAGATTTGGTGCTGTGTAGAAGGGTCTCATTTTTGACTCGATCTGGTTTATTCCTATGTGACAGAAATGCTCATGCACTCTTTTTATTAATATCTTACTATATTTTTCGGATAAAACGATTTTGTTTTTCTTGTTGCTCCGCTTGTAATATATACCATTTTCTTTAATAAAGCTATGTATGTCTTTTATATTCGAATTTTTGTTCTGGTCATCTAATATCTCCGCAATTTTTACAATATTTACTGTTCTCAAATTATCTTCTTTATTTTCATGGCTTTCGTAGACAGGATTCCTGCTTAAACAGTCCGCTTCTGTATTGTTTCGACCTGGATTGTATTTTATTACAAAGTTGTATTGTGATAGGTAATGGGTCATGTCTCCCAGTTCATCGTCTGTTCTGTTCCTTATGTTTAAATTTTCTAGCGGCTTGTGGTCCGTATTAATTATGAACGAGTTTCCTACTAGCCAGTGTTGCCAAAATTTCAAACTTTCTTTTATGGCTAAGCATTCTAAAAAAATGGCTTTCTTTTTTTATTGACATTCGATCAACTTTTTCGAAAAGTACGCCACTGGTTTAATTTCTTCACATTTCCGTTTTTGTTTCAGTCTTGCCCAAATTCCTTTTATACTTGCGTCAGTGTAAATAAACGTTGGCGCTTCTCGATCGAAAATAGCCAAAACTGGGGCCGAGCATTAATGATTTTTAATTATTTAGAAAGCCTTTTTACAATTATCTGACCAACCAAAATTGGTGTTTTTTCTACGTAAATTGTGTATCGGATCAAGCGTTATTGCAGCATTAGGAATATATTCATTATAAAAATTTACTTTACCCAGAAAGGGTCTTATTTGTTTTTTGTTTTGTGGTGCTGGAAATTCTGCAATAGATTTAAGGTTAACTTTCAAAGGTGTGACTGTATTACTTTTTATTAAATGTCTCAGGAATCTTACTGACTGTGCCGCAAATTTGCATTTTGTTAATTTCAGACGGAATCCTTCTTCAGCAATTGCATCTAGCAGTTTTGATAAATGGTCCATATGTTCGTTAAAAGTTCTTGAAAACACCATAATATCATCTATATAGTTCATCACAAAATTTGACAAGTTATGTTTCCTTATTATACTAGTCAGGATTCTCTAGAAAATCGCCGGAGCTGTTTTCAGTCCAAATGGAAGGCATGTCCATTGGTAATGGCCCTCTTGGGTAACAAAACCTGTTTTCTCTCTGTCGCTGATCCTCAATGGTATAGACCAGATAGCCGAATTGATGTCAAGTGTAGTGAAATACCTACAGTTTATTTTTTTTACCATTAGATCTTCTATCAGAGGAAATGGTTGTGATTGTGGAACAATAATTTTATTGAGATCCCTAAAGTCAATACATAATCTTAACTTTTTTCCTTCATCACGTTTGAATGCCAATGTCACTGGTGCTGCGAAAGGGCTATAAGATTCTTCAATCAATTCATTTTTTAGCAATTGACTAATTTGTTTCTCAATCTCTTCTTTATCATCTAAGGAGCATCTATATGGTCTTTTTGAGCAATATTTCTCCACATGTAGGTCTATAAATGCCTCGTAGTTCTTTACTTGGCCGATATCGTACTTATCTTTTGCAAATATGTGTTTATAATCATCTTACAATGCTTTAATTCTCATTTTTTGGCAGTCTTCCAAGTAAGTGGTATCTATATGAAACTTGTTCACATCTATGCCCTCATTGAAATTTATATTGTAGTTCAATGTTTCTGAGTTAAGCATTTTGGTTTTAATTTCTTGTTTATTATATTTTTCGTCTTCAGTGGGACTGATGTATCTATTTGCACTTGGACTAGTATTTTTCTGAAGTTGGATGTTTAAATTCCCATCATGGGTCAACCCAAACCGCTTCACTGTATTCAGTCCCAAAAGCAATTCATGAGTGAATTTTTTATCATTGCAAATAAATGCATTCATTTCCTCTTCAATATCCAGTATTTTTTCATTTAATTTTATTAAACCTGTTGTTTTTCCTCCCCCACCAATTGTGTTAAATTTATTTTCAAAGTAATTTTTCCTTGGATTTCTTACTGTTATTAATTTAGAATTTATTAAGGTTATATTTGAACCAGGGTCATAAATATCTGTGCATTTCAGTGTGTCATTCAATATAACCTCGACTTCTGTAAGTGGGGGAATATTTAGTTTTTTGTATTTTGAAATTGATCAATCTCCAACATCAAATTTTTGCAGTGTTTGTCATTGCTGCTCTTGTCGTCCTTGTACCAACACAAGTCTTCAGGATGAAATCTGTTTTTCTTTCCAATCTTGTAACATATTTGGCACGGAATTTTTTTTTCCAGTCCACTTCTGGCTTAGTAGAGCTTTTTTTCTCAGTAAAGTTTTTCTGTACATTCTTATTCTGATTTTCGTGCATCCGTAGGGCACTAAACAAGTTTGGTGGTGTCTTGCTGCTTAGAAACATGGTGGCATGTGATATGATGTTCCATCTTTTTTTTTATTGATTTTATGATTATGGTGTTATTTTTTAGATTTTCGTCTGCTGCCAACTCAACCTCAAATTGTAATCTGGACGACATGTCCTTTATTCAAACTCTGACAATTGTCGATTTATAATATGATTTATATTACAGGAGTAAATAACACACAATTTGATTTATCTAAAAATAAAAATTTTTATGCTATTATGAAATTAAATTACAGAGGTACTTAAATTAGTTGGGGTAAAATGATCTACTAACCTAAAAATAAAAAAATCGACAATTAAAGGTTTTTTACTTTCAGTATTTTAGTAGATCGACACTGTACTACTTTAATTAGTTTATCTATCAATTTAATGAATTGTATTACTTCCAATCACTGATAACTAAATCACTCCACGAGCAAACTAGAGTTTTACTGCGCTTCGTATCCACCATAGAATTATAAAATAAGCCGCGTCATTCATTTAGGCCGAATCCACATTTATTCTATTAGGCCACGTATACAACGTACTGTATACGAAGCTTAGATATATATTTATATGAATTTGAAAATAATTAATATAATAATAAATAATTAAGTACACCATTTTGTAAGAAAGAGAACATACGGGAAGGCGAAACATTACACATGAGTGGGCGCGAATACTGTGCTGTAACCTGAGTACCGGGTAGAGTAAAACAATAGAGTAAAGCCCAGAGTAAAATAAAAAAACGCCTGCAGCAAGAGTAAACGACCAACTTACTCCTGCTGCTATCCTAACCCGGGAAAAAATGATCAGACCTGATCATGCCTGTTCATGTATGATCAGGCCTGAAATTAGACCTGATCATGCCTGTTCATGCATGATCAGGCCTGAAATGAGAAATGATAAGTCCTGATCATACCTGTCCCTGCCTGTTCACGTCTGAAGCATTAAATACACTCAGGTTTGATCATGTCTGTTCATGGCTGTTTATGTCTGTTCATGTCTGAAGCGTTAAATACGCTCAGGCCTGATCATACCTGTTCATGCCTGGTCATGTCTGGTTATACCTGTTCATGTCTGAAGCGTTAACTACACTCAGGCCTGATCATACCTGTTCATATCTGTTCATGTCTGTTCATGGCTGTTCATGTCTAAAGCGTTGAATACACTCACGCCTGATCAAGCCTGTTCATGTCTGTTCATGGCTGTTCATGTCTGAAGCGTTACATACGCTCAGGCCTGATCATGCCTGTTCATGTCTGTTCATGGCTGTTCATGTCTGCTCATAGATATAAAATTTTGTTGACCAAAAATCTATCATATATAAGATTTTTATTACTTAAAGTTCATACGAAACTTACTTTTCAACTAAATCCCTTAGGTCAGTGAGTAGCGAGTTAAACTTTCGAGCGCAAGGTCCACGGTTCAAATCCTGCACACGCTCGAATTTTTTATTTTTTTTTTATTTTTATAGCAATAATTATATATAATATAATATAGTTATACATAATTATATATAATTGTACAGGGCCATTTTTTATATATAAATTTTTTTCCCGGAAGGGCATGAACAGACACGAACATACCTGATCAGACCTGAGCATACCGGATCAGGCCTGGTCAGGCATGATCATTTTTCATGTCTGATAAAATTTTTAATGAATAAACAATTAACTCTGGGAGAGTCTTTCTGCGTCTTTTCCCATGGTCCCAACCATGAGGGCCCATGTAAAATTACAAGGCAAATAAAAGTCGCTGTACCAGCTAATGAAGTCAGTCAGAAGAACTCCAGTCCGCGATGTAAATCCGTTACCGTCGGGTGTAAATCCGTTACCGTCGGGTGTAATCCCGTTTACGTCGGGTGTAATCCCGTTTTGAAGTTTTTTTCGTTAAAGTACAGTTTCGGGTGTGATCCCGCTTTTGCGTCCAATTAAGGATTTCAATTTTTACTTACGGATTTCAAGTTTATTTCAAGGATTTCAATACATCAAATTTTATTCAAAGATTCCAATAAATTCGGTTAACTTTAAAAATAAAAATTATTTTTCCCTTCGTTAAAAAGAAAAAGGTGCAGTGTTTTTTACCTACTCTGTGTTGTGAATCTATGGGCAACTAAAATAAATAAATTAAAATTTACTCGTGAAAAGCTATAAAAATTTAGTGAATCTAAAAACAAGTTTGTGTAAATTTAAATTCAATTTTTATTTTCAAGTTACCTGCATTAAAAGATAATGATTTGACATGAACGTGCGTTCTCTTTTATTTATTTGTTTTGGAGTTCCGAGGAACAATTTGACTAACAATTTGTTTAACTTCAAACGAGTGATCAGTGACTCAAATGACAATATTTTTGCCACAATAATTTATATATTTCATATCTTTATTTAATGAGAAATATGAATCTGAATGATTATTTCACAAAACATTATATTTTTAAGTAATATCTTACTATTTGTCAATATTAATCCAAATATTAATCTAAATAATTAATTTTTAAATATATATCACAAAATATTAATTTTATATTTTTCAATATTAATTCAAATATAAATCTAATTAATGAATTTAACATATATATTACAAAATATTATATTATGAGATCAAATAATAATTTTACTATGTTTTTAATATTAATTCAAATATGAATCTAAATCATTAATTTTTAAATTTATTAAAAAAAAAAATATTATGTAATGAATTTAAATAATAATTTTACTATTTAATTAAATTAAAATATATTACAAAAATATTATATTACGAATTTAAATAATAATTTCAAACCTTGTGAATTATCAAACCGAACTATTTAAATATTACTCTAAATAATTAATTTTAGAATTTAAAATATATTACAAGAATATTATTTTATAGAACTAAACAATAATTTTAATCTATGAACTATGAATCAATATTATTCAAATAATAATCTAAATAAATAATTTTAATTTGTCAATTTAAAATAAATTTATATTATGAAAGAATACTATGCAAGATAAGAATAATTGTGATGTAAATTTAACGAATTTAAAGAAACTGTCAAAGTCTAAATTTAGTACATACATATATCATATACTAAACCACTGAAATATGAATTCAAATAATGTTAATATTGTTAATTTTCATTAACTATTTCATAATTAAATATGCAATTAAATAAAATTTAAAACCATGAAAAATAAAAATTGTAAAATTTCGCATCCATGTTTCCCCTTGAATCCCCCGAAACAAGTTATTCCTAGAAATCTATAGAATTCTAAAAATCAAAAATAAAACATAATAAATTCTGTACAATTTTTACGGGGACGCATCACCATAAAGAGTGTCTAAAAGCTTGTCTAATAATTTTTAATTTATGACCTTAAACTTTATAATTTGACCAATTCTTCCAATAATTTGATAGCCTTGAAAATTTTAATAGAGTAAAAAAATGTTGAAAAAATGGTTTTCATTCCTCATAACTTATGCATTTCTCATTATAATCCAATTTGGTCAGTTGCATTTTATTGTGAACAAGATAATCTGCAAATTTCACAGCTATTCTATATTTTAAAAGTATTTCTTTCACCACTTTTGACGTTTCAAAGTACCCTTACGCTCGATGATTATAACTCGTCTTGTTATACATTTTATTATGTATGTATATTTTTGGGTAACGCGCGTTTTCATCCCGCGACAAAAAATCTCCGACAAAATATCCTCCGACAAAATATCCTCCGACAAAATATCCTACGGGCATAATATCCCCTGACAAAAGATCCCCCGACAAAATATCTCCGGCCATAATAGCCCCACCAAATTATCTTTCGATTAAATTTCCACAATTTTCCTGAAAAACTAGCACTCTGAAAAGGTAGTTATTTATTATTTACAAATTCCCACAATTTTCCTGAAAAACAAGCACCCAAATTAGTTGTGAGTAATACAAATAAACATTTAAATTTTGTCGGGGATATTATTTCCGGAGATATTTTGTCGGGGGATCTTTTGTCAGGGGATATTTTGTCCGTAGGATATTTTGTCGGAGATATTTTGTCGTAGGATTTTTTGTCGTGGGATGAAAATGCGCGGAACCATATTTTTGTGTTTCAGCATATGAGTCTACACAAACATTGACCAGACTTCAAATGTAATATCAATAATTTGGTCTATAGATATAACCACACTTACTTAAAGCTAGTTTGTCAATCCGAAATTTTAGTTAAAAAAAATAAACTTCAAAAATTTGTGCTTGAAATTATAACCTGGAGCCCAGGTGTCATTATGGGGAATTTTAACATTTCAAATAATAAATTTTATCATACTAGTCGTCAATTTTCGGAGTGTAAGTTACGATTTTTAAAGTTCAAATAGTAATTTTTTTTGAAAAGACATTAAATTTTCATACTTATCCGGAAATTATTCACGTTTTAATCTGTATTGGGATGGAAGTTTATAATAAGTTAATTTAAATTTAAAATTTACACACGCCAAAAGTGAAAGCGGCCATCTCCCACAACAACGGCCGTTATAAGAAACACCTACTTATCATTAGGGTCACTACCGTCGAGCTTCGACGAAGTTTGGTTTTTTTTAGAAGTTGGTAGATGTGCGACAGAGAGGTTTGAGAGCCAGAAGCGACGAGCTGTCGCTCTCTTGGCAATTGGCACTGGACGTGAACGGACGCTCTTCCCAAACACTACAACCATTACCATTGCGAATTACTACTATCTACTTGTTTCTATGTATACCATTATTGTAGCCAAGAGCTCATAAGTCCATGCTGTGGAAGCTTATTCTCTTAATTAATAAATTGGAGTTATTGGAGTCTTTTTATTGGGGATTGGACCTGGAAGTTGGATCGCTGAGGAATTTGGAGAATAATTGGAGGATATCGGATCGTGGGAAGGACCGTTGGAGAGGAGGTTTGGCGTGTTGGAGTTGAAGAAGGTTGAATGAGAATTGAAGTTAGTGTCATAATTTTGTCGGTGAAAAATTGGAACATTTTATGATAAATTTATTTTAATTACACGACTCAATTTGTTATAAATTTAATTAAGTTAGTAGAGTCAGTTTTGATTCATATAATAAAAATACGTCGAGTCACTTATAATTGAATTGTCGAGTCAGTATCATCATTCACCTTGGTTATTGTTCATGTTTTATCATTTTCTTGTAAAGTGGTTTCACTGCCATAAATGCCATAGTTTTTGATAATTAAAATTTATACTATTAATCAATCCATACATTCCTTCCTTCTTCATTAGTATAAGCTAACCACAAGATTTTTCCCTCTCAATTAATTTTATACTGCGTGGTCCAGTGCGAGGTTATCCTCGTCCTGAAATTACTGAGCATAGTTGGACAGGTACGTGAGATACCTTAAGTTTTACACATGTGTGGTCCCTTATTTTATGACGACCACATTAGTTGATAAAATAAGTGGTCCCATTACAAATCATAAATGAAAAAATTACTATTTAGGATGATAGTATTTACTGATAACTTTATAATTATTTTAATTGTCGTTCTCAGTTTCTATAGATCATTTTTCCCATGTATTACTCGTACATGTATACATAAATATATAATAGACCGGTTCAAAAAAATCGATTATTTTTTTTTTTTTCAAAACTCGCAGTGAAATATCTTCCTTGTCTTGAAAAAAGAAGCCTGTGGAAGCTGGAGCTCTTAATGTCAATTTCGAAAAGTCGCTCATCGTAAATTTCTATTTTACGTTTGAATAACATGGAAAAAAAAATTTTTCAACTTTGAAATTATACAACTCATTTTGGAATTAAATGTCAGGGTAAAAGATACATATTTTTGAAGCAAGGTGAACGCTCTAAATAAATTGTCTTTTATGTTTTTTGTCTAAGTCTACTCCTTTAAAAGTTATTTGAGTTTAAAGTTCAACATGTAATTGATTTAACCTTTTTTTACTTCATTTTTCTTAAGTACCCGTGAAAAAATTTTCTGATATGGCCTGATATAGCCTGATTTGGGCGGTTCATATCAGGCCTGATATGGAAATTGGCCATATCAGACAATATATGTACAGATAAGACTTGATATGTTTTAATATGGACATATCAGGCTATATAAAGTGAGATTAACATTGTTATCTCGGGAACTAAATTTATAGATAATTTTATAAAATTGTGTATAACTTTGTAAAGTTGTATATGCAATAATTGTCATGAAAAAAAACTAAAAAAAAAAAAGAAAAGAAATCCAGCCAGGTCATGAGTTTGAACCCGAGTACTTCTGATTCAAAGTCTAGTCTATTAACCACTCTGCCAAATCACAAACTTGAAATTTATGGTCGATTATATCTATTTGGATAAAATTGAAACTAAGGAAATTAAAGACATCAGATCAATGATTGATTTGGTTACTTGTATTATATTCAATTGTTATTGTTTATAGAGTAACGGGACCATTAACGGTATACCCACCAGTAACGGAGCAAGAACTACTTCTTTTGGTAAATAAAAAACAAAAAAAGAAGTTAACGATTTTTAAACTTACTCGGAGAAAAATGTTAGCTCACAACCTACCAATTTCGACACATCAAGTTGATATGGCTTGATATGGCCAATTTTTATATCAGAGTATATTAAAAATTATACATGGGCTTATCAGATCATATCAGGTCAGATATGAATATATCACATTTTTTGATATGGCCATATTAGGTCGTATAAGGCTTAATCAGAAAATTTTTTAACGGGTATTTCATAATTATTATTGGAAAAAAAAAATAATTGTCTTAAAATACACTAGTCCCAAAAATTATAGGATAGAAAAAAAATTCGAAATTTTTGGGTGATTTTCAACATGCTGTAACTCGGTGAAAAATGATCGTAGAGTAAAAATAAAAAAAGCAAATTGTAGCGTCAAGTTTCTAGATTTTATATCTGGACCTTAAATGTTTTTATCATAATCGGTTCCGAAGAAATCTTAAGAAAACTGACGAAAAAAAAATTTTCAAAATTTTGGCTCGTCTTTCAACAAGTCTATGGACTTCAATAAATTTATTTTGATAATCTGACCTTACGGCTCTTTTAGAAAATTTTATGCCCTTCAATGTGGCGGGCTCAAAAATGCTCTACGACAAGTTGGCGCCGAGTTATCATTGATCAAAGCAAAAAAGTCCATTTTGGCTTTGATAATCAATAACTCCGAACGTATTGGTCGTACAGAGAATGAAAGTAGGGTTTTGAAAACTGGAAAACATTCTCTATAAGACGAAATTAGTTGCTTTTGATACACAAATTTTTTTTGAAGCGATAATGTTTATTAAAAAATAGGTCTAAATTCGCATATTTAAGGATATTCGGAAATCTTGCTATAACTTTGGATATGATGGATAAACAAAGGATATCGTCGTTTTTTTTTTCAACCTCAAAGTGTCCTGAAAAAACCCGGAAAATTTCAAAGCGCTGCGATTTTTTTTTCTTAGTGTCCCGAAACTTTAAATTTATCGATTTTGCACAAAAATCTCCATAATTGGTAGTTTCTCGGTTTTTGGTCATTTTTTCGATTTCCAAATGTTTTTTTCACCAGAAATCTTGATTTCTTTGATCAAAAAGATTGATTATCGAAAGAAATCGAAAAAAAATTTTTTTTCAAAATTTTTTTTTTTCGTTGTATTCGCAATGATTTATCATTGTCAAAAAAAATTCCTCAATTTTTTTGTACCACCCGCATTAGCGTTTCCCAAAGCGTACCACGTGGAGATTGCACGGTCGAATTTACGCTTCTTACACACATACCGACAGTCAAAAAAATTTGAGGAATTTTTGTTGACAATGAGAAATCATTGCGAATACAACAAAAAAAAAAATTTTGGAAAAAATAATTTTTGAAAAAAAAAATTTTGAAAAAAAAAAAAATTTCGAAAAAAATTTTTTTTTCGATTTCTTTCGATAATCAATCTTTTTGATCAAAGAAATCAAGATTTCTGGTGAAAAAAACATTTGGAAATCGAAAAAATGACCAAAAACCGAGAAACTACCAATTATGGAGATTTTTGTGCAAAATCGATAAATTTAAAGTTTCGGGACACTAAGAAAAAAAAATCGCAGCGCTTTGAAATTTTCCGGGTTTTTTCAGGACACTTTGAGGTTGAAAAAAAAACGACGATATCCTTTGTTCATCCATTATATCCAAAGTTATAGCAAGATTTCCAGATATCCTTAAATATGCGAATTTAGACGAGAATTTACTATTATATTATTAAAAATATTAAGCATGTTGATAATTAATTAATAATAAATTGAGTCTTTTATGTTTATAAACACTTGATATAATTATTTATGGAATAAATAAGCACCTGTAATATTTTCCGTCGGAATAACCTCTTGAAAAACGTGGTCGTTGATCGCTTGAATTCTTGAGTTTTTTATTAACTTATTTATGAGCTCTGATGCCCACAATTACAAAAATAATTATTATAATTTTGTAGAGCTGATTGATCACTTAATTTATTTTAATAAATTACTCGAGATGAGCGCAAAAAGATACGATTAATTATAGCACGTGTTATCTGTAGAATGTACGTATGCGAAAGATAATGGCGGCCGTCTTCTCGACATGAGGCAGGAAAAATTAAAAACGCATGCGCCGAGCTGCGCATGATCAAGTTCAAATTTATCGACGAGGCCCAGTAGGTGCTGTCTCTTTTTGTCGGAAGTGAAACTATATTTAAATTTAAATATAGTTTCGATTACGCAACAATTATCATCCACAATTATTTAATATTTATTATTATCATCACGTGTGGGCGACCGCATACGGGGTACTGGACTGATCCGCTTCTCCGTCGCGAATTTTGAAACAGTATACGTTATAAGTTCTTATCCAAAAACTATACATTGCGAGCTACAATTTTCTTTTCTTTTTATTTTTTCTACGACCATTTCTCTGGAAGTTACGGCCTGTTAAAAATCATCACAAAATTAGGAATTATTTTTTTGATAACTTAATCTTTCCCGGTAGTGTGTATCACTTAAATACCTAATATTTTCAACTTAATAATGAATATCTCTAACTATTTAATAAAATAATAATCAAGAATTTATAATAATTAATAATAAATGATTGTGGCACGTGGCCCGATCGGGACGATAGCCAAAAAGGAGGAAAAAAAAAAAAATAAATGATTATTTCTATCGATTATTAGTGAAAATTACTGGTATATATCAGATGTATGACAAAAAATCATTATAATTTGAAATAGATCATTCATATATATTATAAAAAATTTATGATGATTTTTTGCCATATATCTGTGATATACTAGTAATTTTTACTAATAATCGATAGAAATAAACATTTATTATCCATTTTTATCAATAATTAGTTCTTCGAGAACAACAAAGAGTCGATTTTTTTTTAAACACTGACCCACAATTTCTTATGTGGATTTTTTATATGGGAACCCAGATATTCATGGTTTTCTTCATGAATTCTTATATGAATGCATATTTTATATTATTTTTTATGGATTTTTACATAAATTCAATACTTGTCTACATGGATTGATATGGGTTTCCTTACGCATTACATATTTTCATCCATGATCATAAATGATTGAGTATGACTTTATATGAATCAGACATGGATATGTATGCTCATGCATAGTCATATTCAGTCATGCAATCCAATGGGCGAGTCGAAATTAAATTTAAACGGAATGTTAAAGCATTTCACCCCGTTACAGGGTCCAACCAATAACTTCTCGAATTTTTGAAAACCGCTGATTTTTTTATCGGAAATGAAAGAATATCAAAGAGCAAAGAAATATATATGTTATACGTTTTATTGCGTCTTGATAAAATTGATACGTGGGACGGATGCTGATGAAGGCCCCCTTGGTCAAACGGACGTGGTCCACCGTAAGTTTCGATTGGCCCCTCTTGGATCTCGACTTTCTTCTGATTGGCGGCTTCCAGCTTAACATGTTCGTCGATATAAAGGCAATCTGAGTCTTCCCCACTTATGTCGGTTGATCCCCAAGTGGAACTATCGCCGCCATTTTTATGACTTATAACACTAATGGCGTCCTCAAAAAGCTCGGATATAAGCGAACACTAGGTGACAAATGAGGGCAAATGTTTATAATGGAATGTCTCCAATCCTTAGTGATTATATGAGTGGTGGTTGCCCTTATGGGTCTGTGGGAAGAAATTGTGCCCACCACTAACCATGAGCATTTTGTTGACCAATACAAAAAATTGGTACCATGGGAGACCCATTCCAAGCCCCACTTCGACCAGTCTCTCTATTTCCTGAGATTGGAGGAGTGTGGGTCGATTTGCGGTAGGATTCGTCGTGGCTGTGTGTGAGGCACCCACATGCACTGCATGCCTAATGGGTACGCTAATGTGAGCTTATGCTCATATTTCGCTTTTATAATATTATGGTGGAAGATAGGTGATTACGCAGCGCGAGTATGCCCCAAAGGGCGAGGAATCGGCCTCCGGTCGGCGGAGGTGAACTTAAGTTCTGTTACATTAATTATGTCGGTTGATGATATGACGTAGTTGGCGCTTACATCCGCTGCTACAAGAGCAGCATCAATCTCCTTTCCAAGCACAGAGGCCCCAGGGGCCTCTAATTAGTTCCAGTAGGGACCTGAACTGTACCTGGAGGTTTTTCTTTCCAGGGAGCAAACTTATCGTCTTCGTGAAGTGGAAGGTCCTCCGAGTTAATGTCGACCAAGTAATTGTGTCAAACATACTAAAGTTTTTTCCAGTATGCTTTAGCAATCACCGAGTCTAAGTGGCCTTAGGTGGTTTGGGTAGAAAAAACTCTTTTCCGCAAAATTAACTATCGGTATGTCTGTTGGACCCGTGTAGATTTCTAACAAGTCGATGTCATGTTGACAGAGCTCACGCCGTTCCTGACGCCAACCGTCTAAGCGTTTTTAAAGCTCTTAAAGAGCCAGACTTAGTGCCATTACTACTCGACATCAATCTGCTGAGGTAACTCTTTCTGTAATAAAAGAAAATTTTATTTTAGCCTTTTATTCCGTCGAGGAAGTTCGAGGTCTATACATAATGATTACCAAGAAGTTTCTCAGGATCCGTTTTCATTTCGACAACTAAAGGGCCAATAACCCTAGTCATGACCGTCGGCTCTAAATATTTATTCACAAGGCTAGAGTGATATTTATCAACTTTCTTACTTATTTTCCAATTAGGATAATATACCCAGTTTTCAATTTTGACTTCAGGAACATCGGTAGACCCTGGTAATGATATTTTCCTTATTTCTTGCTTTCGGCGCGCACATCTTCAATTTTAAGTCTTAGTTGATCGATACGTGAAATACGATCATGATAAACAGTATAATCACAATTTATCTCATCAATTCTAACGGTATTTATTTTACCGAAAAGCCGTTGTTCTTTTTGTGTCCTAAGTAATACGGAGACATACGAAAAGAAGCGGGATAACTACTATTATACGTGAGCTGGAATTCCCTTAAGTGCTCGTCCCACGACGTCTGATCTTTTGAGATAAATACACAGATAATTGATTTAAAAGTACAATTTTTTCGTTTCGGCGGATTACCCGGAGGATGCCCGATCGCAGTGGGTATCGCTTTTACTCGTTTCATTTCGATAATCTTTAATGGACTGATTGATAAATTCTTTACCATTGCCAGTCACGAGAAACATGAAATAATCCTAACGAGAGAAGACATGGCGAAAACTTTTTTTCAATCTAAATTCTGTTTGTGCGCGTAGTCTAAATATCTATATTGGGTGTCCGTTATTTCCCAAATTGGTTTTTGACTCTGCAGCGCCTCTAAAATTTTTAGTAAATGGTCTGAAAAAAAATATCCCACCGATATAAGCCCTTAATATTAATAATAACCCGTGCCACAAAGACGATTCATTTCTCATTTAAATAACATAGGGTTTTGGTATTTTTTGCAATTAATTTTTTCTATGCAAAGTCAGTTGATACATTGCTGCGGCATCAACTTATTTTTGTAGAAAATTGAATGCTCTACAAAAACTTTTTCTTAACATTTTTAGAAAAAATCACTTGCATCAAAGTTATTCAGGGTCAAAGTTGAACTAGAAATAATTTTTTATTTTTTTTTTTGTTTTGAACAAAAAATCATCATTATTTATATCAAAATTTATTGTTCATTGCCAAAAATATCTTTTTTTGAGTATTTTTTTGCATCTGTCAAAACTATTGAAAAGAGAAGAGTCGAACATTCTCAAAAAGAAATTCCGATGAATTAAAAATTTCGGATTCACAATTACTTTTATGAAAAAATAAAATTCGTGCCAACGCATGCGCATGAAAGAGAAATGTAGCATCGTGACTAGCCGGCGTCGTGTATCGACTATGGTCACCCTGGCGGTCCTGAATCACGGTGTATTACGGTGAATCACCGGGAATCACCGTGAACCTTCACCATGATGCTACCGTGAACACTGTGATTCGCTGTGAATCAGCGGGAATCACGATGATCCACGGTAGTATCACGGTGATTTATCGTGAGAGTTCAACGTGATGTCGTAGATCACGGCAACTCCGCGGAAATCACTGTTGTTGTATAGAAAAAAAGGCAATACATTAATTGTACTTTGTAAAGCCGTAAGATGGACGGTGGAGATACGGTCCGTCAAGGTCACGGAGATCACCGGTAACGGTTGCCGTGATCTTCAAACCTCATGTAGACTCATTAATGTATTGCCTTTTTTAAGGGAAAAGAGATTTTATACTTGAGGAATCTACAGATTTCCAGGAATAATCCCTGATCTTGAAAATAAATTAAAAAATTTTATTTCTACTTACGTTGGTGGAAAAAGGGGACCGATTTTAAAAAGGGTACCTTTTCCTTTAAAAATTACTCCAAAACTATTAGTTCCACGTGGTCGTCAGGAACCCCCTTGTACGGCTCCAACTGGGAAGATCCGGACAGGAATTTATTCGCGTAAAAGTGGAACCTTGGATCGGCGTCGCTGATGTAGATGAGAGGTATAGGTCTCTCGACCTCAGTGATCGGGATCAGTTTATATTTGAGTTTCTTAACCTTAAAGGTTTTTGGGAGTGAAGTGACACTCCTTACGAAGGACAAATTAGGTCTGATTAGTGGTTGGTGGTAACGCTCACCAAAACACAACTTGTCATACTCCGTACAGGAGTCGCACTCACAATATTTAGGTTTTGGATCAGAACCCTTAGGCCGGCGTAATTTCGGCGCCATTGACTCTGTTCGAAAACATTTTTGTAACGATATTTGTCTCGAAAGACGCTCTCAGAAATAGTACAGTGCTCCCTCTCTATAATTCCCCTCGTTATGATTCTAGTTCCCCTCATTTTGAGGGGAATGTGTTCCCCTACTCTCACTACATTGTATACAAGATATATTTGTGTATGTTCAGAATGACTGCGCGCGCATTTCTCTGTTTAGTACTCTTAAGAAAAAGTGGGGTCCCTCGCTAAGAAGGAATTCTTAGAATTTTAGCCCCGAGTTGGAAATTATAGAGAGGGAGCACTGTAATAATAAATAAAAGAGAAAGATAAAGTAATCAGTTGCTCCTAACTTCGTAACGCAGAATTCACTCACTGACTCGTAATCCAAACAAGGGAAAGAAAAAAAAAAGGAAATAGTTAAATGATCTACTTGACTGAATGAATGTACTTCTTTGTGTTTATGGTCTTATAGGTGAGAGGGAAATAGTGGATTTATAGGAATTTTTAGATACACTCAGCGAATCAACGAAATGATCATTGACCAACCTGGGTCGATCACTTGTTGCTATCCATCATCATTGTGTATTCTTTTGAAAATTTGAGATAGCTATTTTCTTGGGTAATTGGAATGGATGAATGGAAAATGGAAGGTTTGAATGTCAGGTTGAGTTGATTTTACTTTGAAATACAAAAAAAAAAAAACAAATTTGTTGGTATGAATTGAACAATAGTAATACAAGAAAACTAGACTTTGGGTAGAAACTTTCTTCTGTTAAAATTTTAATCAGTCAATGAATTCTCTGAGTTCGAGTAGGATTTTAAACATAATAAATTTCAAACTATAAAATAATTGATATGCTTTCTAATCAAATGAAAGGGTAGAAACCTTTTTATTTAATTTTTCGAAAAACATGCCAATAATCATAGGGAAAAAGAAAATTATAATTTAAATACAGAGCGACAGAGGCAGCCGTTCGGCACGCGCGTGGCTCGGGCGATCACCGAAGTTAAGTAGCATCGAGCGTGGTTGCTACTTGGCTGGGTGACCGTTTAGCCACGCGTCGGGTTCGAACGAAGGTCTCTGATCGTTAGGCGCGGGATGAAGATCCAGTGATCGGTAAAATGGGAATTTTATCGATCACTGGAGCTTCACCCAAACCGAAACTGTACTGGCTAGGTTTTCTCTGTGGTTTTCCTAGCCACTGCACCTCCATTGCACAAGGGAGGTAGTAGGGCATCACTGTAATGACGTAGTACAGTATAAGCACAAGTCGGGCCACAGCCGCACAATGTGGAAGCAGTTTGCGATTTAAAGGCAAAAATGTAAAAAGATACTCCTGTATTCTATACATTGAAATAAAGAAATAAATAAATAAATATAATTTAAATACCGCAAACAGATTACAGTGGAAAAATAGAAATAAATTTAAACTTTCTCAAATGAAATTTGTGTAAAGGGAAATTCCCATTTAATAGTTTAAATATTTTCTTGTTTAATTCAAATTATTAATGATTTCGAAAATAATAATAATAATAAAAAAAATTCTATTTAATATATTTTGGATTGATTCAAATAGATTTAAATGAAAAAAAAAAAAAAAAGAAAGTGTTATAAACAGGTTTGAATTAAATTTAATTGCATTAAATTGGATAGAATAATTTCAGTAAAAAGAAAGAGAATTCTTATATCCGGAGACACGGCAGTGTCTCGCGCCAAGTACACGTTCAAACACATATGTATACGCGTGTACATGGACGGCGCGAGACGACCGTGTCTCTGTTCTGGAGTCAGAGGCCTGTTTAACCTCTCTCGTATTTAAAATTGAAAATTATTGATAAATTGGACATATTATTGTATGGTATCTATTTATTTATTAATAATTATCTTATTACTATCGAATTTTATTGTAATTTACCTATTTTGGTAATTTATTAAGAAAAAATTTTTTTTTCTAATTCTCGTGCGCCGATTTAGGGATCTAGAAGACTTTTCTCCGTTTTTATCGTAATTTTCGTCTTTCAGCTATGTTCATATCATAGTAAAACATGAATGTAGTTAGTTTCAAATTCTTTTGAATTATAGATTGCTTCAGGTTGACAACTTAACAAAAATATTTTCATGTAGTAGGTGTATACATACAAATGTCTGTATACAAATTATGTAAACTTTGGTGTGAAAATTGAAATTAGTATCATACTACTGATTAATATTTTGAGAATGTTAGTCGATCCATGTATTTAAAATTTTAACTTACTAATCCAAACCTAATAGTCACATTGATTGCAAGTTGACAGAAATTAATGGCCGGGATTCAAAGTCAAAATGACTGCAAAAAGTTAATGTTCAATAAGTTGACATCAACTTTTTGTCAAATGGAAAGTAACCATCGTTCTTCGGATTTTTTAGCAATTTTCAAGCGACATTTTATATCAACTTATCTTTAAAATGCAGCCGTACAGATGTAGCAATTAATGCCTGTTACACTACACTCAGAACTGTTATACTTTAGTATACCAGGCATTGATGACCACATCTGTATATTAAGGTCAATTTGTAGGTCAAGTTTAATTCGTCTATGCATGTAATTGCTTGGCAAATCTACCCTGATAGTCAAGTTGGTGGCAAAGTGGCGACGATCTACTGCCGCAAGCTGTCGCTAAGTTGGCCGCAAAAATTGGCATACCATTGGTTGGCAATTCGCTACTAACTTTCTCAAAAAGTTGATAGCAACCTCTCTAACAGCACAGTTTGTTTAGAAATAGTTTACAAAAGTTTCCTTAAATTTTTCGTTAAATGTTCGTCAACTTCGGCTTTTTTGTTTTTGATGACAATTTGTTCACAACTTGCTTTACAATTTGATGTCAATTTGTACACGAATCAGAAAGCAAATTCACTTCAGACGTAGTAAACTAATTCTCGTCAAATATGGAAAAGTCTGAAGTTGACAGACATTTTTCGAAAAATTCAAGAAAACTTTTATTTCTAATAACAAAAGTTATCTCTAAGTTGAAAAAAAAATTTTAAAATAATAGCAAATTTTTCGTTCCCATTTTCGCTGTCAAATTGTCAGCAAAATTCGGGCAGCAACTTTCGGTAATTTCAATTGTAAAATTACTGTCAATTTCGATTTAAAGTGGCTATTACCCTAATAGCCACTTTGCGTTGAAATTGACGGTAATTTAATGTTGAAATTACCTGAAATTTACTGCCCGAATTGGCGGACAATTTTACAGCAAAAATTGAAAATAAAAATTTATGGTTAATTTTTCTTCAATTTGAAGGTAAACTTGTACGAAAAAAAAACGGTCGGTAATGTTCATTTTTACCATTTCAGAAGGCAAGCAAATTTATACATAAAATTGTCTACAATTTGAGCGTAAACATATACTTAACAATTTTTCAAGTTAAATTAACGATAAATTGACATCAAATTTGCGCGAAAATTAAAGACAACTTTTTTCTAGTCAATTTTTGAAGTGAATTTGCATTGTAATTCGAGCATTAAATTTACCTCAAATTTAATAGCAAGTTGCATACAACTTGTCGTTAAGAATTGAAAAGTCCTAAGTTGACGGAAATTTGAAGAAAAATTCAACGAAACTTTTGTACAGTAAACTTTTGCTCGAGCAAGCTGTGCTGTTAGGGTAGGGCTGTAACCAACAGGCCAACAGTAACAAAAGCTAACAGTTTTCGACAACTTTTCGTCAATTTGGACGCAACTAATGTACACCAACTTTCTGATCAGAAAGACAGCCTATCAAGGTAAAATAACTCCCTCAAGTTCGCGGGGGGAATTTAATTTTTGGCAAATTTTTTTTTATTAATTTGTTTTTTCGTCATTTCTTCGTCAATATTCGCTTTAAATAATTATTTGTTTTTTTATTATTTTTTTAAAATAAATTTTTAAAAGATTATTTGAAGTTAGCGGTGACTATACTCATTTTCAATCCCTTTTAGTTTTTTTTTAATTTAACTTGATTTGTTTGATAATGTGACACAAAAATAGGGTTCTTTCGATTATTTTCCCAGAAGTGTTTCTGGCGCCCTCTAGGGGGCGCCAAAAATAGCAAGTACCACCCTCTTCGCGGGTTCTGGGACCAGTACTCCAACCGTTAGCGGTGCCCGCATGTCTTGCACCCGTAACATGCGGCAACTCCGTGGTTGCAGGAAGCCAATAGGTACCGCTGCGCGAGTGATACCAACTCTTCAGACTGTCTAAAAATTCTAAGGGATACTAGCTCGTACACAACACTATCACTCTCATACAGTGATAATCACTCGGAAAAGAATGAGGGCAAGACTATATAACCGCTGTCTTAAATCCGAGTGAGTATATGAGTGGTGGTTGCCCTTATGGGTCTGTGGGAAGAAATTGTGCCCACCACTAACCATGTGCATTCTGTTGACCAATACAGGGAATTGGTACCATGGGAGACCCATTCCAAGCCCCGCTTCGACCAGAGTCTCTCTATTTCCTGAGATGGGAGGAGTGTGGGTCGATTTGAGGTTGGATTCGTGGTGGTTTGTGCGTGAGGCACCCACATGCACTGCATGCCTAATGGGTACGCTAATGTGAGCTTATGCTCATATTTCGCTTTTATAATATTACGGTGGAAAATAGGCGATTACGCAGCGCGAGTATGCCCAAAAGGGCGAGGAATCGGCCTCCCGTCAAACGGAGGTGAACGGTCATGCCGTTCCGTTACATTAATTAATTAATTTTCGATTATTTTTATATTTATAATTAATTATTCAAATGTTGATTATGCTCGTTGTTCTGATGGTAGTTGTGCGCACGCGCAAATGTCTACTCTAGGTTTTCAATTTCGTAAATTAAATTTATTGTGGTTAACTAAGATTACGCTCTAGTAAATACCTGAATACTCTTATAATGTGCTAAATAATCAACAGGATTTGGGAATTACTTGATAAAATATCTCTTTTAATTAAAACATAAATAATAATGAAAACTATAAAAAATTGTAAACCTAGAGCAGACTATTGCGCATGCGCAACACTACTATTAGATAAACAAAAATAATACAAATTTTAATAATGAATTATAAATATAAAAACAAACGAACGAACGCTATTTTTGGTAGGATATTAACAAACGAATCGAGATGAATGGAAAAAAAAAAGATTAGAAAATGAGTAGGCGAGACCGGGGCAAGACGGCCCGCCTAAGCCGATTATTATTCTTTGTGGCTTTTAACCATTGAGTCGATCTACTATCGTCCAATTTCAACTCAATTTACTAAAATTTTGGTGAAGCTCCTGAAAAAAAAATTTTTTTTTTTAATTGTAAAAAAATTTCCCGCGTTCCAAATGTTTATATTTTTCCCTTTAACAACTGTATTTACTTTTATAATACTCGAAATAACCTTTTTTGATATAATACGAGTAATTTGTTCACTTCTGTAGAAAAAAATTGAGTGTTTTAATTTTTTTCCAAACATATCACTGAATACTGTACCGAATTTTATAAATATATTATTCATATTGTTACATATAATAGTTATAATTATTCTGTTGGACCCTATAACAAATTATATGAATAAATTAAAAGTTCTTTAATAAAAAATAACTTAATTAATTAATTATTATTTATCTATTGAATAAAAAATTAATTATTGGTATTTTTAACTTTTTCAAATGCTCTATTTTACTCCAAATCCATAGAATTAACCAAAAAATGATATTTTTATTAAATTAATCATGACTACGTTATAATAATATGAAATACATTTTTTTTAGAATTTTTGAGTGGTTCATTTTACCCCTAGTTTCACGTATACGACTAAAAATGAGTAAATAATCTGAATTTGTGACCATCAAAAGAAAACAAAAAAAAAAAAATTTTGGTTCAGGGGGCCGTCTTACCCCGGTCTCCCCTATAGTCGCCTCAAACTTCAAATAAATTTTAAAAAATTTATTTTAAAAAAATAAAAAACGGACAAACAATTATTTATAGCAAACATTGACGAACAATCGACAAACAAACGAATTGCTAGAAAAAATTTGCCGAACATTGAATTCCCCACGCCAACTTATAGGAGCTAAGTTACGTATTGTACGACAAACAAGACATTAGAACAAGAAAGCCTGAAACACGCCGAGGATAATAACAGAGAATCATCTGACCACTAAAGAGTCTCGTTACAATTCTTCCAGTCTTTGAGTGATCAACAAATTTTGTTCTTTTAGTTATTTTTATTTATAATAAATATTCAAATGCTATCACTTTACAAAAAGGTTTGAAATCCTACAAAAAACAGATCCTCTGTATACCATCGCGCCAAGTACACATCCAACATTTATTTCTTACTACGTTAAACATAATTTATTTTTTTTTACAAAAAATGACTGAAATCACAAAAGAACACCAAGTAACTAAGTTGTAAAATAAAGAAAAAAGAATTATTTTCGAAAATATAAAACTAAAAAAAAAAAATCGAGTAACTAGGATGTTGTCAATTTAAAAACCAAATTTTTTTTTCGATAACATTTGAAAATTAGAAAAAAATTATTGAACGTACTTGGTGTGCATTAACGCTGAAATTTGTTATTTCATCGTTTCAGATCTTTTAAGACCTTTAAAGCGCACACCAAGTACGTTCAATAATTTTTTTCTAATTTTCAAATGTTATCGAAAAAAAAATTTGGTTTTTAAATTGACAACATCCTAGTTACTCGATTTTTTTTTTTTAGTTTTATATTTTCGAAAATAATTCTTTTTTCTTTATTTTACAACTTAGTTACTTGGTGTTCTTTTGTGATTTCAGTCATTTTTTGCAAAAAAAAATAAATTATGTTTAACGTAGTAAGAAATAAATGTTGGATGTGTACTTGGCGCGATGGTATACAGAGGATCTGTTTTTTGTAGGATTTGTAAATTTTCTTGTAGTTTAATTGATTTATCAAAAGAAAACAAAATGCTGATTCGTCAAAAATAAAAAAAATATACTGATTATGAAACTCCTTAATGTAAAACAAAATTTCTATAGGAAACGGTTATGTTTTAATATAATATTTTTCAAAAAAAAAAAACAATTCTAAACTAAACAAATTACAATGATGATATTTTCTCTCAATCTAATAACTTCTGATTTTCGTCCGTCGGATAACTCAACTAGGTTGAGTTAACTAACGAAACCTTAAATTTTTTTTGGATTTTATTATTTAGAAATTAATGTTAGTTTGGTTTGTTTAGGTTAATGGTTATTGTCTGTGTGAAAGGTCCGTTTAAAAATTGACATGCAAAGTCTGCTTATTAAATTTATTCATTAAAATTATTTAGAGTTTTAGAAGGAAAAACGATTGTTTCACAAATTGTTCACAGATTCTCTGTTTTGTTATTGTATAAAGAAAAAAGAGAGCATACTTCCGTAAACCAAATAAAATCGTTAACTGTTATGAAGGTAAAACTGAAAAGAAATTCTAAACTTAAATTTCACACACTTGTTTTAAATTTACCAAATTTTTATAGATGTCTCTCGAGTAGTATTTTAATTTATTTGTTTTAATTGCCCATATATGCACAACACAAGTAAAGAGAAAATCACTGCACCCTTTTAGCGTTTAACGAAGGGAAGAAAAAAAATGGTTTTTATTTTTAACGTCAACTGAACTTATTGAAATAATCCGTAATTGGGAAAATTGAAATGCTTGAAATAAATATTGAAATTGAAATCCTTCAAATATTCTCCAAATGAAATATCGAATTGAAATCCTTGTAATAAATATTGAAATTGAAATCCTTGAAATATTCTCCAAATAAAATATTGAATTGAAATCCTTGTAAATATTCTCCAAATGGAATATTGAATTGGAAATTGAAATCCTTGTAAATACTCTCCAAATGAAATATGAAAATTGAAATTCTTGAAAATAATCTCCAAATGAAATGAAAATACGAGATTACACCCGAAAACTGTACTTTGTAAGAAACTCAAAAAAAAAAAAAAAAGCGGAGTCACACCCGGCAGTAACGAAGCGTAAAAACGAACTGATTAATTACCGGTTGCAGTGACTTTTATTTACATTGTAATCTTAGATGGACCCGCATGGTAGGGGCTATGAGAAAAGACGCAGAAACACTCTCCCATAGTTATTGTTTAATCATCAAAAATTTTATCGATGATCCAGCTCTTCCGGCGTTATCGGAAATGGAATACCGGGAATCTTTATTTATTTAAGTAAATACGATATGCTTTATAAGCAATCATATTTATTTAAACAAACCTGAGATGTTGTCGTCAACTGATAAATTTATTAATGAATAAATCATTTAAAATTATAGATAATTTTTAAACATTACAAAGCAAAAATGTAATAGATTCTAGGTAATAATCAAATTAACTATTTTGGTAAATTTACTTTTAAATTTGAAGGTTTTACAGCCCTCTAAACTGTCTTTTCTTGATTTTTAGTATTAGGATAGCAGCAAGAGTAAGTTGGTCGCTTACTCTGGCTTCGGGCGTTTCTTTTCTTTATTCTTGGGCCTTGCTCTTATTGTTTTACTCCGCCCGGTACTCAGGTTAGCGCATGGTATTCCTGACGCCCACTCATGTTTTGTCTCGCCTACTTGTATGCTCTCTTTCGTACAAAGATGGTGTATTAGAAATAATTATTATAATTAATTAAATTATGTTTATGCATGCTGCGTTTTAAATGTTTTATGTATGTATGACATACATGCAATATTTTTATATTAAGTAAATAAAAAAAGGTATATTTATAAATTTTATTGTATATAAAAAAAGATATTTGTATGTTTTCTGTCATGCATGCAAAGCTTTGTGTATGTCGTACATGCACGTATTATTTTCTTAAATTTAATATCTGTATTCAAATTAATTTTTATTGTAAATAACTATTTTCGGAATTGATTTTTACATATTTTAATTACATTTATACCTACACATATACTTCTATACGTACATATACACAATATTGTAATATATATGTATATGTACATATGTCATCTGTATATGTGCAGCTATAAATATTTGTTTTAACCTTATTTATTTCTTGGTAGAAAATTCCTATAGAACTATTTATCCTTTTAATATATTCCTATGCATTTTCTCAATAATAAAAGTTATATATAAATATACATATATGTATCTCTTGTGTACGCATATATACATATATATATATATGTACACTTCCCGAATTACATATATATATATATATATATATATATATATATATATATATATATATATAGTTATTAAATTACATTTACGTTTTTCTTTAAGATATAAATTTTGTGAAAGTATCATACGGGGATGGTCCGTATGAGTTGTTCATGCTCGGCATTTCCCAGAATAATGATATTTTTTGGTAGATATATTTGTAAAAGTGTTGAAGGGTGACGAGAACGTAACAGGCTTGAGCAGGCGTCTTCTTCTTCGTTGCTGCTCGATGGTGGCGTGGCAGCCTTGCTGTATGAGACGAATTTTCCCATTGGCTTAAAAGCGCGCCAACAGGAAGTAGTTGATAGTGAAGTCTCTCATCGGCTGGCCAATATAAAACGAATTATATGATTGGCCGGCTTGTAGCGGGTTAGCATGGCGTCTTGATACGACCATGAGTTAGAAATTTTATGTACCGGGCCCAGATAGCGAGTGACCCGGCACTATTCTGACTTGCAGTCAGTAGCGAGTTCGGCAATTCCTGGACGTAGCGAAAGTACACGAAGCTTTTCAAAAATGATCAAGCTCGTGACTGAACATGAAAATTTATTATTAGTGGTGAAAAGAAGCGCAAATTGGCAAAACTATTGCAGAGCTGTCAAGAAAATAAATAATAATGATACTGATTAAATCGTATATACTTATATCACTCATAATATTAATTGTATTGGTTAACTGTACCATAGTTTAAACGTGGTGTGCATTATTAAAGTTAAAAGTTTGTTTTTTATAAAAAAAAAACTATTCATTATTTAGTAAAACGTTCGCTTTTATAATTTATTTCATTTATTTTTGTTTCATTAGATTCCGCGGTAATTGTCACTAGGTAATTGTAACATCCACGGTAATTGTAGCGCGGTAATTGTCACAAGTCTTTGAGATAAGTTAATTATCGATTCAAAAGAAAAATTAAGTCGATATCTTATGGTTGATCTTCAAACCATGCTGTTAAAGTTGGACGGACACATCAAGCCGCGGTAATACCCACACTTACCCTACATTTTTTAGTTCGTTATTATTTGCAATCAATAACCGTAATTTTATAATTTTACGTATAAAAATTAATTTAATTAAGAAATAACTGATGAATTTTTATAATAAATGATATTTTTGATAATGGTGGTAGAGTAAGATAATTAAGCCGGGTTTTTGATAAATAATCAATTGAATTTAATAAATTTTATTTTTAATAATTATGTAATAATAATATAAATAATACGAAATTATTATTTATTTTTTTCTCGATCGAAAATATTAATTAAATTGCTTTTTATATTTTATAAAACCGAGGAGTTGTAGTAAAATAAATAAGTAGAACATATAAAAGTTTTAATTCAACATTAATAGGTTCGTCCAGTAACCAGCGTTCAGACCCAGCATTCAGAAGGGCGACAGTTCACGCCTAGAGCCCAGCAGAAGTTTCACTGAGTTTTTTTCACGCCATTAACCTACTTAAATAGTTTAAACGTTAATGATCACAAACTCTAGTACTTAAATAATAATAAAATTTTTCTAATTAAATTTATTAATTTTTTCGATGCATTGGTGAGACCTGGCAACCAAGCATGGGCCAGGTCTGGCAAGCGAGCATGGGTCAGGGCTAGCGACCAGGCTTGGCACGATGTTATCATTCCAGACTTTTGCCAAGGCCGGAACAAGACTGGTTTACAAAATCGGCCCAGAGTTCAACATTGTTGAACCAAGCCTGGGCCAAGCCTGGGCCCGTCGTACTTTCCTGTATGGAATGCGAAACTTGAAAAACACTCCTTTGGAGCTTAAACTTTTAGGGGTGGTTTCACCCTCTAGATATATACACTCATGCCATAAATTAAAGGAACGGAAAAATTTTAGAAATTTTTTTTGTGATTTCTGCAAGACTGTAACTTTCTGGAAAATAATCGTATCAGGATTTTAAAAAAAGCGTTTTATAGCTTGAAATCTCGAGTTTAGGCACATTTTCATCTGAATTTTTTTAGAGCATCAGCTATCGCACAAACGTGAGAAATACTGTGAGACTAAACGTTTCTAGATTTTTTCTTTTATTTGAGAGAGCCCACGAGCTGCGAAAAAATTTTTTTACTTAACCATGGCATAGGTCGTTTAGCAAATTTAATCAGCTTAACCTTTTTTTTAACCTCGTGGGACAATTTGTCGCAGAGATATCAGCCTTCAAACAAAAAATGATCCTTTTGGCTTTAATCATCGACATTCCAGGTATCAACGATCGCACAGTAAATTTGAGGGCGGGATTAAAAACTTAAATAACTTCTCTACAAGACTTCAATTAGAAGTATCGAAAAATAACTTTTGTTGGTTCTTTTGTAACGGGGTGGAATGCTTTGACATTCCGTTTAAATGTAATTTCGACTCGCGCCAAAAGATCCGGCCTCCTTCATCAACATTTGCCACTACGGAAGTCAGTATAGCCACTTATGCGCCTGGGTCGCTGTGGTCGAGTTCCTCGACGTTTGGTTTTAGGGGTTGGCCAGCCTGAGTCGAGAGGGGTACGAGGCCCAGAGACGACGAGTGGTCGTTCTCTTGGCTCGCAGCAACCGCCGTGGACGGACGTGCCTACTACTACTACCACTACCATCCTGGTTTTCTACTAACACACGTGCTGATAGTCGTATTTATATTGGGCCAAGAGCATTTAAGCCCACCTCAGGTGGAAGCTTATTCTTTCTTAATTAAGTTATCTTAAATAATTTATTGGAGAATTTGTTGTGAATTGGACCTGGTTCTTGCGGATTTTGAATTGGACCTAATTTATTGGAATTGGTTGGAGAATTGGACTTGGTTGGAGGACGTGAGGATTTTATCGGAGATTGGAGATTGAAGGAGTTGGTGATTGAAGTGAGTGGAGATTTTGGCTTTGGTAAAATTTGTATAATTTGGTAAAATTGTTAATTGTAAAATCTGTCGACTCATTGTAGTAATATTAAATCTGTCGAGTCATTTATAAAAGTAATAATCTGTCGAGTCAATTTATTAAAAGTTATTAAATTAAATATTCGAGTCAGTTTCATCAGCCATCTTTAATTATTGTTCATATCCATTTCATTATTCTTTTGTAAAGCAACTTCATTAATAAATGCCATAGTTCTTTTATAGTTCAATTAAATACATTAGTTCATAGAATTAATAACCACCTTCCTGATAAGTTTAGTATAAGATCTCTCTTTAATTTTAAATACTGCGTGGTCCAGTACGGGGTTATCCTCGTCCTGAGATTTCACTGAGCATAGCTGGACAGATACGTAGAACACCTTAAGTTTTACACATGTGTGGGCCCTTGTTTTATTACGACCACATTAGTTAATAAAACAAGTGGACCCATTACACTTTAGTAAATCAAACGCTTAATATTATTATTAAATGTTGGCACTTTGCGATTTTTCATTTCTCATTTAAATAACATGGAAAAAAAAAAATTATCAGTTTTGAATTTTTCACCTCGGCAATGCCTCATTGTATGAATCTGCCCAGCATAAGCTTATCTAAAGAATTTAACGCTCTAGAAAAAAACTCTTTTATCAATTTTCGACAAATCCATCTGTTCAAAAGTTATTGGAGCTTGAAAGCAAGAGTAAATTTCGAGATTTTTTTACTTTTCCGGCAAAAATATCGGACTTATCATAAAATGTTATTGAATCTTGTTCGTAGATAATTTTATTGTCTAGAAATGATCTCTGATAAATTTTTTTAAAATTCCGTTTTTTTCTAGTTATTTCCATTTTAATGACAAGCTCCTAACAAAATAGTATTGTGATCGATTTTAAGAGCTTAGCATCAAAATGGAAATAACTAAGAAACAATGCAGAATTTAAAAATAATTTATCAGTGATACTTTGTAGGAAATAAAATTGTCTACAAAAAAGATTTTATGACATTTTATGATGACTCCGATAGTTTTGCTAGAATAGTAAAAAGATTTCAGAATTTACTCTAACTTAATTCCGAGCTTCAGTAACTTTTGATCAGATAGATTTATCAAAAAATGATAAGAAAGATTTTTTGTAAATGTGAGAGAAAGAGAAAAAAAACTATAAAATTACCAAAAGATGTTGAAGAAAACAAAAAAATTGAAACTTATGTTTTGTGGTCGAATTTTTTTTTTTTTTTTTTTTTGTTGACATTTTTTGGAAATTTTTCGTTCTTTTTCTCTTTTCACTCACTGCCTGGAGCTGTTGTCGATCAGTCACCTTTAAAAATCAGTCATGCATTACACCAATATTTATAAGAGTGATTTGTAACATCACGTTGCTGCTTACGGTGAGTCGAAAGACCCCATTATTATATTAACATATTGGACGTCTTTGTCTCGGTGTCTATATTTGACCCCGAATAAATCATTTTTATAATATCGTCTTTGGGGCTGTCGCTGCAGTGGAAGTTATTTTTCTAAATAACTATTTCGCTGGGTCTAACGACCACGTTAATCAATTCGGCGTTCTCCTGGTTGCTGAAATATTATTATATTCAGGAAGGCAAGATGTTCGGCACAAGTTAAGGAGTACGAAGATGAGTCGTACAACAGCAGAACGATCGGTGGACATGTAATAGCAGAGACGAGTAACCCACGTGTCAATATACAATATTGGGTAATAAATGTCGGCCGATTCTATTGATAAAAAGGAGAGATCTATATTATATTATATTATATTATAAATTTAATGAAAGTTTTGGAAAAATTTAACAATTAAGTTGTTGAGGGTAAAATATGAAGTGTAAACGGAGTATTCAATTTCCCGGCGTGGATTCGATATCGTTCGGTCGCTAGTTTGTGTTCTATTTTGGTTCATGATTCCGGGTAGAATCTTACCAATAAATCGATACAGTTGAGTCTAACGATGACTTATTTGTTTATTAAAATTTCTTTTATTATAGAAACTTGGAGTTAATTGATTATTCGGTACTATTATAAAGATACTGAGTCTGACTACAAGGCGCTGAAATCTAGCTTGGTAATATCTCATTAAGTATCGTGACCTTGGTGGTAAATCTCACAGGCTGCATCCTGGAAACTTTATTTAGATTTACAGCACTAAGTACACGTGTGTGTGTGTGTGTGTGTGTGTGTGTGTGTGTGTGTGTGTGTGTGTGTGTGTGTGTGTGTGTGTGTGTGTGTGTGTGTGTGTGTGTGTGTGTGTGTGTGCGTATGTGTGTGTGTGTGATTCTAGATATTTATCTTGCCAGCAAATGTTTTAAAATAAAAGATTTGATAATTTAAATAAATCAATACAAAATAAATCAAGGTATAAAATAAAACACGATAGATTATATAAACTATAAGATTGAATTAAAAAATTAAAATTGTTGGGACATCAAGACGATGTCTTATCGTTAATGTCATTTAATATTAAATTTAAAACATATCTGTTGTCACATGAGGTCATGTAAATAAATTTAGATACATATATAGTAGACTGATTCAAAAAAATCTGGGTGTCGGTTGGCCCTGCGGACCAGCCCCAAAACTTCCCGTTGTTTTCGAGCTCAAGGAGCTTGAAAATATCACTGTAAATATATTTCCAAGTTCTTCGAGCTCGAAAATGATATTACATGCGATAATTTTTTTATGACCTTTTCAAGTTCTAACAAATTATGTTTTATGCTAGAATTTGAATAGTTAAGAATCGAAAATCATTAATGAAGAAGCGGCTCTTAAATTTTTATTCTCGATTATGTTCTATGAAATAAATGTATTGAAGCAGAAATCAATGTCAGTGATCAAAATCAAGATTCGAGTAATTTTTGATTTAGGTCAGAACAATAATAAATGAAACAATCCGAGAAAAATATTAAAAACTGAGTTTTTTCAATTTCTTGCTGACAATATAATTAAATCTAAAAAATAAGTTAGATGACATTGCATAATGCTCGAATGAGACTACAGAGAGAAAGAGTTAGTATGATTTCAGACACTTTTTAGCACATTATATTTTGATTTATCCGGAAAAATATTTTTTTAAGTTTTAAGATCCGATATCTTTTGAACTAATTAACCGATTTCGACGGTTGAGGTGGCAATCGACGCGCCTCATTAAGTTCTAGAGCTGATTGAAATTGAAAATCGATTGGGTCAGCCGTTTTGAAGATATTTGGAAAAACCCGTTCTTCACCATTTCTTTCTCCAAAGATATCTCTCGAACGCATTAATCGATTGAGAAGGTCAAGGTGGTAATCGACGCGTTTTATTAAGTTTTAAAGCTGACAAGATTTTGAAGTCGATCGTTCAACTCGTTTCCGAGAAATCAATAAAAAAATAAAAAAATAAATTTTTTTTTTCGTAATTCGCAAATATTTTCGAGTCTACTTGAGGAGGTTCATCGGATAATCACTTTTCTTACAATAATTTTCAATTTTTAAATACAAATACTTTGAAATGTCCTGTATACATTGGAATTTTTGAAAATAGTCCTTGCGGTACTAAATTTCGAAATATTAACAATTAAAAATCGTATCTTTAACATGCATTCCCTATGTTGACCGTATTTAGAGTGAGCATTTTATTAAATAACAATCATACTTTTCTTACAACATTTTTTTAACAGCTGAAAATTATTAATTCAATTTATAATGAGTAATTTTTTTCAATAAAAACATAAACGAGCGGTATTCATTTTTTTGTAATTAATTTTCAAAGTTTGTTACTTTTAATAATTTTCAAGCTTTCTCCTATGTCCTGACAAGTGAGAGATAGTGACTTGGTAACGTTGCAGTGCGCGGGAAGTTTAAAACAAATTTAAATTTTGAATTTTTTAAGTATAGTCGTGGAGTCATTATTATTTATTATTTATTATTTGTTGTCTTCAGCTATTTATAACCGCGAAATTATTCAAAACACTTTCTACAACACATGCTCAAGAGGAAAAATATTTTAAGTTAGAATGCAACTTAGCCAAGTCTGAGAAAAGACGCAATGGGATCATTTTTATACTTCTGCGCACATAATCGAATGCGCAAAAGTGTATTGTATCTCAAACACTTTTTATTGTAGTTAGAATGTTTTACACGGGAGAAATCTTTCTAAAAGTTGCGAACTACTGCTACCGATGAACCTTCTTAATCAAATGTTTTCAAATTTTCAGGAAAGTCGATGGCCAAAAAGCTCTTTCAACTGCCACCTTCACCATTCAAATCGGTTTATTAGTTAAAAAGCTATAGACCATTCACACACACACGCGGACATCATTCTGAAAATAGTTACAATAGCTTCTTAGGACTTCGAAACGTCGGTATCTGATGAAAACTCGATTTTCGATAATCGGGGTAAAAACCATAACTTCCCGAAATTTTTAAAAATCATCGATTTTCTTAGCGGGAAGTTAAAAACCATTTCTTATTTTATACATTATGAAAATAATATTGTTGAAAATGACGAAAAAAAAAAACTGTAAAAGTTTGAGCTCCTAGTATTAATATTAACAGCTGCCGAATTGCAATTTTCTATTTCCCGTTTAAATAGCATGGGAATATTTATTTTTTAAGCTTTGGAATTTTGTAGCTCACCGTGGGACCAATACTTTTAAATGTTCGAAATTTATTGGTATGGGGAATTTGACACTCTATAAAAAAGGTCTCTTATAATTTTTTGATATTTTTTTATTTCTTCAAAAGTTATTCGAAGTTAAAGTTAGATTGACAATAAATTTTTACATTTTTCACATTTTTCGATGCAACCATCAATTTTTTCCAAAAATTTTTTATAATATTCTTTGTAGAGCATTTAATTTCTTATAACTCATCTTCAAGAAAATTTTCGATTTTTCTCACGAGTCGTAAGTTATTTACAATTAACTGGAAATTTTAATATAATCCATTTTAAGCAAAAAAATTTAGATTTTTTAAGAAGATTTCCAGTTAATTACAAATAACTTAGGACTTATGAGAAATATCGAAAATTTCTTAAAGATAAGTCATAGAAAATGAAATGTTCTACAAAAAGTGTCCTATAAAATTTTCGGAAAAAATAGATGGTTGCGTTGAAAAATTTTAAAAATGTAAAAATTTATCGTCAATCTAACTTTAACTTCGAACAACTTTTGAAGAAATAAAAATATTAAAAAACCATAAGAGACCTTTTTTATAGAGCGTCAGATTTCCCATAAGTATATGTCTCGAACATTTAAAAGTATTGGTTCCATCGTGAGTTACAAAATTCCAAAGCATGAAAAATAAATTTTCCCATGTTATTTAAACGGGAAATAGAAAATTGCGATGCGGCAGCTGTTAATATTAATATTAAGAACTCAAACTTTCACAGTTTATTTTTTTTCGTCATTTCTAACAATATTTCCGATGTAATGAATAAAACAAAAAATAGTCAATTTTTTTGAATCAGTCTATTATATACTATACCAAAGAAATAACAAACAAAAAAGATTAATTAAACAAAAGATTAATTAAACAAGAAGATTAGTTAAACAAACGAAACCAGCAATCAATTCGTAATTATTTATACCATTACAAGTATATGTATCATTTAGGCTGATAAGTAAAAATTAATTTAATATTCACAAACATGAATCCTGTCCACCGCGGCGACCAACAGCTACCGGGGTTATCAAATGAAAGTATGACAAATGAATTACAAAGTACTTACTCTCCGATACTCGCAATTGATTAATAATTGAATCCAATTATCAATTGAACAACTCATCCGGTGAATTTCATAGTTTAACTCAACTTTTGAGTACAACAAAAAAACGTATTCAAGACGAATCAGTGAATTTCATAACAGACAGCGTCCACTTGCAATTACGCACCATATCTTTCTGACTAGTTATTCACCCATCTACCTGTTGGTTGCTCACGTGGCGCAACAATCGCCCTTAATTATTATTATTATCTTTTTTCCTAGCCCTGGGCCTGGCATTTTAATCAAACAAATAAAATATGAAAATGCTTTTTCCCGATCTGAATGATACATATATAATAAATTGAATAAACACTCATGCCATAAATTAAAGGAACAGAAAAATTTTAGAAATTTTCCAGTGATTTTTGTAAGGCTGTAACTTTGTGAGAAATAATCGTATCGGAAAATAAAAAGAGGCATTTTGTAGCTTGAAATCTCTAGTTTCGCCGCATTTTTACCAAATTTTTTTTATACCTTCAGCCATAGCGCAGACATGAGAAATACCGCGAGATAAAAATTTTCTAAATTTTTTCTTTTTTTTGAAAGACTCCACAGCCTGCATAAAAAAATTTTCAGATAAACCAATGCATAGGTCAGTTAGCAAATTCAATCAGCTTTAATTGCATTTTTTTGAGATTCGTACGATCACTTGTCGTCGAGATATCAGCCTTCAAACGAAAAATGATCCTTTTAGGTTTGGTCATCGATATTTCAGGTACTAATGACCGCACAGTAAATTGAAGAGCGGCGTTGAAAACTTGAATAAATTTCCTACAAGAGCCTCTCATCATTTTTTGAAAAAAATTTTTTTCTTTATAACTTTAACATTCATTAGAAGAAAGTACAAAAAAAAAGACTTTTTTTGGTTTTTTAATAAATTAACAGCTACGCCGCAAATATCGATAAAAAAAAATAATGCTGCCAGGGACTTTTTTAGCTCAATGTACTCTCAATAACTCTGCGAATTTATAAATTGATCCATCGAGCCGTTTTCCGGGATAGATAGATCAAAGTTTTGCAAAACAGTTAAAGGAACAAAACTTGTTCCTTTAATTGTGTAATCATAAGCGTAATGAAAAAATTTTTTTCCGACTTTCTCAAATTTTTTGCATTCGTTACTCATCAAATGCAAGAAAAAGACAAAAAAAAATTTATAAAATATGTCGAAAGAAAAATTTAAAATACAAAAGAACAAGTTGCAATTTTTTCGAGTTTATTCAAGTTATGAAGGCTAATACCTCAACGACAAGTTATCGTATGGATCTCAAAAAAATGCAATTAAAGCTGATTGAATTTGCTAACTGACCTATGCATTGGTTTATCTGAAAAATTTTTTTTGCAGCCTGTGGACTCTCTCAAAGAAAAGAAAAAATTTAGAAAATTTTTATCTCGCGGTATTTCTCATGTTTGCGCAATGGCTGAAGGTATAAAAAAAATTTGGTAAAAATGCAGCGATACTAGAGATTTCAAGATACAAAATACCTTTTTTATTTTCCGATACGATTATTTTTCACGAAGTTACACCCTTAGAAACATCGCTGAAAAATTTAAAAAATTTTTCTGTTCCTTTAATTTATGGCATGAGTGTAGGTTATATTTATTCATGCAAAGTTTGTATTTTTAAACTATATAGAAAATTAAATAATAAATATTTCAAATCATAAAATTCGCATCGACAGTATAGACCAAGTATTGATTTTTCCCCTACCCGGTCAATGCTTCCCATTACATCGATACCCGGCTATCAATTTTTATTAAAATAAAATATTAAAAATTTGTTGGGGTATAATGTCATAGTGGATTATGCAGCCCAGATATCTCCAAATCATAAATATAAACTTAAAACTAATAAATATCAATGATTTATATTTTTAAATTACAAATTAAAATTAATTCTAACATGTGCTCACACTGACGCTGCGCGCATGCGCCAGTTTGCGCGCAGACAGCTGTCTCACTATCGGCGTAATGGCAGAATGCCCGCGTAACGATTCAAATTCAAACTTAAAAAAAAATTTTAACTTTACAAACTAATTAATACCAATAAATTTAAATCGTTACGTGACAATTTAAATGTTAGAATGTGGTTAGTCCTATTCAAAAGCATTACTGATCAAATTATCACTAATTTTCAAATCAGCTACCTGAACTTTAATATACCAAGCCCTATTTTAGCTAAGATGCAATGTTGCTGTTATAAAATTATGGTTTTCTCGGGAATGGCAGTCGACTTATGTGCTTATAAGTTACTTTTTTAGTGATTGTGCCTCATGTAATTATTATGGACGCATGGAGCTGCGTTAAAAAATAAGAAATATTATCATAGCGAGTGTTTCTAAATAAACAAAGCACCAGCACTGCTAACAGTAAGCATAGAAAATGCTGCTTTCAAAATCACAAGCAGTGTGCGTGATCACCTGACACTTTAAGTAATAGTCTTAGCAAAAAAAAAAGAGAACGCCTTTTTTCTACGTATTGTATCTTCTATACGTAGAATTGGATGAAATATTTCTGAAAAAAATATAATTTAGTCACTGATAATTTTCTAATGTCATAATATGAAAAACTTTCTGTGGTAATTTGGAAATTTCTCATCAGGAATCTTCAATTATCAGAGATTTATTATAGCAAACAGCATGCTCCACAAAACATGTCATGGAATATATGTGAATGTAAATTAAAAAATTAATTTTACCTGGCAGAGAGGTAAAAACATTTCACCGATGGAATCGTCCCTTGAAAATCTATCATAGTCGAAAACATGAAGATGAAGCACACGGCTTTGCAATTTTTGGATTGGAAAACCTGCACACAATTGAATTCAATGTTAATATTGATATCATATTATATTTAATGATATAAAATATTAATTGTGAACAAAAGAAGGAAATGTATGAGTCAAAGTAAAATTTTTCTGATCTTTTCCAGGCAAGTACTGAAACAAGCAGGCATTAATGAATACTAGCCTGTTTCAAAAAAAACGACTATTTTTTTTTTTCTTCATTATATCGAAAATATTGTTGGAAATGACGTAAAAGAAATACTGTGAAAGTTTGAGCTCTTAATATTAATATTAACAACTGCCGCATCGCAATTTTCTATTACCCGTTGAAATAACATGGGAAAATTTATTTTTTAAGCATTGGAATTTTGTAGCTCATGGTGGGACCAATACTTCGAAATGTTCAAGACCTATTCTTATGGGAAATTTGACGCTCTACAAAAAAGGTCTCTTATAATTTTTCGATATTTTTATTTCTTCAAAAGTTATTCAAAGTTAAAGTTAGATTGATAGTAAATTGTTAAATTTTTTGAATTTTTTGACGCAACCATCAAATTTATGGGAAAATTTTATTGGACATTTTTTGTAGAGCATTTCATTTTCCATAACTTATCTCTGAGAAAATTTTTGATATTTCTCACAAGTCGTAAGTTATTTGCAATTAACTGAAAATTTTTTTAAATAATCTGAATTTTGTTGCATAAAATTAATTATATCAAATTTTTAGTTAATTGCAAATAACTTACGAATTGTGAGAAACATCAAAAATTTTCTCAGAGATAAGTTATAGAAAATGAAATGCTCTACAAAAAATGTCCAATAAAATTTTCCCATAAATTTGATGGTTGCGTCAAAAAATTCAAAAAATGTAAAAATTTATCATCAATCTAACTTTAACTTTGAATAACTTTTGAAGAAATAAAAATATCAAAAAATTATAAGAGACCTTTTTTTTAGAGCGTCAAATTTCCCATAAGACTATGTCTTGAACATTTTGAAGTATTGGTCCCACCATGAGCTACAAAATTCCAAAGCTTAAAAAATAAATTTTCCCATGTTATTTAAACGGGAAATAGAAAATTGCGATGCGGCAGTTGTTAATATTAATATTAAGAGCTCAAACTTTCACAGTATTTCTTTTTCGTCATTTCTAACAATATTTTCGATATAATGAAGAAAAAATAGAATAGTTATTTTTTTTGAAACAGTCTAATATATATATATTTATATATAATACTAATTAATAAATATAATGATATAAAATCATTCGACTTTTTGTAATTGATTGCATCTCTAATTTAAATTCAAATTTCGCGCACTGCCATTGGCGCTTGAGTAGTGTAGCGACTTATAAAATATAATTCAAACCCTAAAAAATGAGGTTTCGGCAATTTTCGTCTATCGTCGAGTTCTAATGGGTTGTTATTATGCGACTAGAATATATAGACCATATATAGGTATATTATTAATATATACATACATTCAGAAAAATTAAAGCGTCATTTTGTACATTATTTTAAAAAATAAAAAATTAAAGTAAGTATAACATACTTTTTTTTGAAATGACTAATTATTTTGTATCATACGACAACTAATAATAGAATGCTTGAATATTTTCTAAACATTTAATTGATAACAATAAAATTATAAAAGTTAAGACAATCTAATCTCACATTTACTCATATTATAATTATTCATCCGGAACATTTATTTATTTAAAAATATTTTTTTATTTATTAGATGTATTATGTTGTATTTTGCAATATTTGGTGTTCAACTGTACCAAAAAGTTGGATAAATCAAGAATCTAAGTGTGTAAAATGGCCTATTAAAACTGAAAATCCTACTGCGGCTTCGAAGAAAGGGTCGAAACCCAAAAATAATTGGCTATCCATAGAATATAGTCAGCTGTTGGGACCCTACAGTAAGTTGTTTTAAAATTGATGAGATATTTGGTTAACTACAGCTATTAGTTGAACTTCAATTTTGATGGACATAATTGTCATATACTTTAAATAATGATCAATAATGAAGCAAATAAACTGGTTCATGATTTATAATTAATTATATTCGGTATTTACAGTAGTACTTATTTCCATTAAATTTGTTATTTTAAGGAGACTTTGACATTGCTAGAACAGTCGAAACTGCTGCTGTTGATATTTCAACGAGTGATAAAAAATCTTTTCAAAAGCTTACTGAGTACACCGAAGTAGAATCAAAACGTGTACGAAAAATACCAGCACGTTACAAGAAAATCTCTGATAATGAATCTAGTTCTGATGAAGCTGACGGTAAAGTATCAACTCATTATTGACATCTTAAATTTATTAAAAATAAACATTACTTTAAATATTTTAAATTATTAATTGTAGGCGATAGCTTAAAAACTAATCTTGAACAGAAAAATTCTTTCAAGTACCCGTCTTTAATTAATGATGAAGCTAATCTGGAAATGGATGATATTCTACTAGAAAATGAGCTATTATTTGATAAAGATATTTTAGGTAATTAAAATCACAGTACGGAAGATGCTACACCAAAAGAACAAACAGCTAAGGCTCGTAAGCCAACCGTACGTACGGTTGAAATTACTGGTAAGCATTGAATAAAATAAAATAATATTACAATAAAAAATATAATATTCCGGTATTAATAAATCATTGTATTTCAATAGATATTTATCTCAGTACATTAAAAAATAAAAAAACTTCAATTAATTCGAGCCACCTTGCAGATACTTCAGTAATTACAAATGAAGATGATAGGAATGGCAATACTGTTGAAGTTGAGGAGAGAGAAATCACAACTGTTGATAACACTGGACAAAGTACTGCTGCTACTGCTGCTCACAATAATAATCAAGAAAAAATTGCTGCCAGGGACATAAATCAACTAATGAATCCTAATCCAAAGCAACAAATTCAAGATGCTGGAAGTCAACGTGCCATAACATCTTGTCAGAGTTGCTGTGGTAATTGCATTTTTATTTTCATATTTATCAAATTCTTCATTAAAACTTTATATGTATTTCTTTTATTTTCCACAGTGTTTCAAAGTTCAAATCTGTAAATGGACATTCTTAAAATTTTTTACTTTCTCTATTATCTCAGACCGCTAGAAAAATCACATCTTTTTTTTATAATTAAATAAAAAATTAATTGTTATAAATACAACTGTATTTCAATATAAGTTACATTATTTAACAATTCTATTAATGATAAATCGTTCAAGTTCTAGTTTTTAATTGAATCAATTTTATGGAATTAAAGGTTTGATTGGTTTTAAATTTGACATGGTCTATGTCATAGAGATGTTCATATAAAGGTTTAGCTATAAAAATTTCGATAAATAGTTAATTCTTATTCTGTTAATAGCTATCTGTCGATCTAAACTTGATTTAATTCTACGAAAATTGGACACATTACTCATGGCACAAATTAATCCTCACACAACTATTCACAATTCTGAGAACACCACACTTAATGCATTACCTCGATTCCCTATTCCTAACGAGGAACTTTTGGCTAAATTTAATAAAATTTTAGAAGATAAAGAAGAAGCACGTACACAATATGTAAATACATTTTTTGTTATCATTGACTTTACACAGATAATAGTAGACTTATCTCTTAATTTATTATTTTTATAAAACAAATACGTTTTCTTACACTTCATCTAATTTTTTTTATAAGTAAATCTCTGTGATTCCCTTTATAAAAGCTAATTGATTGATTTATTGAATATAATATTTGTTTTCAGGCTAGACTGATTACTATAAGAGAAGATTCCGATGGAAAAAAAAAATGTACGTGAAGTTTTGGGGTACATCTTAACAGATGCATTATGTTGCAAATTATCCTGGAGCGGACAAAAAAAACGATTAAAGTTAAAGGGATGAAATTCGCTCAGATTTTAACTAGTAAGTGTATTGTCTTTAATCAACAGTGCGTAAGTCAATTCAAAAGCAGTACGGTTTTAGAATCCAATAGCGGTACAGGTTTAAAAAAATATGTTTTGGCCTCCATACGTTTAACCTGCTATTGATATATAAATTTTTTTCAACATTGCAAAGTATAACAAAATCTCAATTAAAATATATTCACAAACCCTTCAAGTTCTATTTGCAATTGCCGGTTATCTTGAACTGTCATTTCTAACTAAAATGACATTAAACAAGAGATATATAGTTTCTATGTACTAAAAATATTTCTTTCACACTAACAAGTCATTTAAAAGTTTTTAAATTATTTTTACATGAATTTGAATTTCTATAATTTGCTAAAAAGAAAAAATTATGATTGCACTTTTCATTTTTTATTGTTTTTTGAATTTTTATTTGCTCGCTATTGGTCACATTACTCTATACTTACTTGTGTTTAAATTTAATTAAAATAAATACTTCTTTAAACACAAAAGTGAAAAACTTCTATTTATTCACATTTTTATATTCACTTCAGAAACAATTACGGATGCCAATCCAAGATGCACGGTACCAGAGCTCGAAAAAGCTATACTATCCTGGCTCCAATACAGCAGTGACCGTGTTAAATCAGCAGCAAAACAGCATGCTCCAACTATACAAGCAGCACTTGAAAAAAATGATGCTATCATCAACTGAACTACTTTTCAACGATAATTTTTTTAATTTAACTTTTTGATAATAAAAACTAAATAATTATTTGATAATTATTATTTAATATTTAAAAATTAAAATATAGATATTTATGTCCTACATGTACTTTCTTCATGTAAAAATATATAAATTAATAATTATAATTAATTTTTCGTTTAATTAATTATTTTTTTTTTTTTATTCCAAAAAAATTTTTCACTATATCGTATATAAGAATTCTAAAAGAAGTCTTTTTTAAGACTTCAGGAAAAGGAGCACATCAAGAACGCATTCTTATGAATCAGAAATAAGAGCTCTTAAAGACATCTACTTTGTGAAGTCAGAAAAATGAATTCATAATAAAGTCTTATTTCCGAAGTCAGAAAAATGAACTCTTTAAGAACTCTTTTTATAGACGTCTTACTGAATTCGTTAGGTGGCTCATTCGACATCTTGAGAACTTCTTAAAGACTTCTTTAAGATGTTGAATAAGACGTCCAAATCATAAATAGGGACTCATTCAGAACTCATCAAGACGTCATTTTGCTATCTGGGAAGAGGTGAACTTATCGCCGATAATGTCGCCATTAAGAAGGAACTAGAGACGGTTTAACTGAGAATTGCAGATCTAGAGTCAATTACACTGTCAGCCGACGGGAACAAGACTATTTGCTCGCGAATTGGAGAAATGTGTGGTGGCTGCGTGCATAAATGCCGTAGAGAAACAAATGCGCAGGAACAATATTATTATTCACGGCCTAACTTGCACTAAATCAAATGTGAATGAAGTGGTCACTGAGTTCCTGGACAAACATTTCAAAATATCCAGTGGTATGGTGGAGGCCTTGATTCTCAACAATGCTAAAAACTTAATTAAAGTTGTTATGAAAGATCAAGACGCTAAACTCAGGATATTAAAAAACAAAAAAGACTTAAAAGTCTCTGTTTACATTAACCAGGATTTAACTCCAGAAGAGAGTCGCATCGCAAAAAAATGAAGGGATGAGGGCAAAAGGCTCAAAGCTGGTGGAGCCAAAGGAAGACAGGGCCTGCAGAAACTGTTTGTCAATGGTTCTCCCATGACCTGGAGCTTCGACTCGAACTCTCTTGAACCTTGTCTCAGCCACAACAAATCTACAACATTCGCTAACATGACTGCACCTTCGTCAAATCCTAATTCTGCTCAAACAATCACCAGCTCCAATCAAGCCAATCAAGTTAATACTCTTCAGGGTCTGAACATATAGCAAAGAACCAATCATTCTCAAAGTATGTCCACCATCTGCACCGCTAAAATCACATTCTGGAATGCTTACGGTCACCAAAACATCTCCGAATTTCTTGCCAACAATGACTCTCTCTTCATCGCTATCTCTGAAACCTGGTCGGTGAACATTTACTTACCTGCCACTCACGCCAGCAACGCCTGTATCTCAGTTCCTGCCACCAAACCACTGGAGCAGAGAAGACCTAGTGGAGGATTAATGGTATCTACCAGCTCTGCACTAGTACTAATTGCTAAATCTGATCACTGGATTATATCCAAGGTATCTCTTCACAACATCACGCTAATTATTGCTTTAATTTATTTCAACCCCAATGTGGCTTTAGATGACATCTTGCTAAAGTTCCAACAGGCAGTGCTTAACATTCAGTACGAACACTCTTATGATCTCTTCTTAATAGGAGGTGACTTCAACGCTCGAGTGGGTGCTACGGGCCAGGTTCCCGAGGAGTCCGTAGAGCACTCACCCTTCTCAAGTAACAGGTCCTCCATTGACCACATTTTCTACGCCCAAGGTAATATGATCATGGATTTTATGACGGATCTCGGCTTCATTCCATTAAACGGCAGATCCCTGAGTGATGCGCGTGGAGAATTCACTTTCCGCAGTAACGTTCGACGCAGCACCATCGGTCTGGTATGGTCAGATCTCACTGGCCTGCATTTTGTCTCTGACTTGAGCGTGGAAAACACAACTACCAACTCTGACCACTTCCCGGTCAATGTCATGATTTGTCTTATCACTATGAGCAGGCAATAATCGACGCGAATGAAATTTCACAGCATCCACGCTTGAAATGGAGAAATGATCTCGCTGACTGCTTTACATCCATTATTGCCTGGTCTCCATTAATCAAAATTGATGTTGAAAACTCTACAGTCAATGTTCTCAGTGCTCGTCTTTCAGAGGCTGTATTAAACTCAGCTATGACGGTGAGTATGTTGTGCAATAGGAAAAACGGGTCACACTCGAAGATAATAAACCATGGTTTGACAAGGACTGAAAAAATCGGAAATTGGGGCTGAAGACACTTCTGGCTCAATGCAAGAACGCGGGAAACAATAGCGGGATGTGGACTATCTACTGTGAACAAAAGATGGTGTATCACAAATTTTTAAAAGAGAAGAAAGCGGAATACGGCAAGATTATTCAGTCTCAATTTGCCAAAGTCCGTGGCTCCAAGGAGTTTTGGAAAGTGATAAGAACCGCTCGCAAGCGTACATACACTCCGTCAAAAATATCTGTAAAAGACTGGGAGGCTTTCTTTCAGAAGGTCTACACGAAACGGATTCAATCAAGCCTCGACCTTTCCACCCATTCTCATCCAATTCTGGACGCCGAGATCACATTGAAAGAGCTTCAGGATAGTTTAAAGAAATGTAAGCCTAACAAAACAGCTGGTGCAGACGGCATAAGCAATGAATTTCTGAAGAATCTGCTGGACACATGCAAAGAAGTCTGAGATTATTGGAAGAGTACTGTAGCTTAAATGATCTTCTAGTCAATACCTCTAAGACCAAGGTACTGAGAGTCAGCGCAAGCGGAAAATGCCGGACAAAATGCCTTGTATTCAAATTCAATAGTGAGATCATTGAGATGGTTAAAACATACACATATCTGGGGGTGTTATTCACTTCTACTGCCGTAGGGCTTGGCGCCGTGTGTCAAGCGATCAGCTGCAGCAAAGTCGCTAGGGGTACTGCTCTTACTACACTTGCCAAGCTAAAAGCTAATTCCTGGAGTGGGAAAATCAAGCTTTACAACAGTCTGGTTCGTAGCACGTTACTTTACCAGGCCCACTTATGGTGCGTCAGATCAGATTACACTAAGATGCTGGAATCCGCTCATCTTCATATCTTTAAAAAATTACTGTCTCTCCCCAAGTGTACTCCAGGCTATGCCATCAGAATCGAGCTGAATATCGAGCACTCAGCGGTTACTTTGCTGCAATCTTCTATTAACTAGGTCATAAAAGTTCTGAAACTTGGGGATCACCGTCTTCCTAAAATCTCTCTGTACCAGCTACTCAAACGACAAAAAATCGCCAGCAAATCTAGAATGTTTAGTTGGACTCAGCAGCTCTTCAACTCCCTCAAAACTATTGGTGAGGAACTAGTGCTGGACAGCCTAGATCCTGACCTTTGGTCAAGCCGCAAAGACATAATTTTAAGCAAATACCGTCGGCATCTGGCACTCGTTGATCGAGAACGCTACTTTCGTTTTGAAGCCTGCCAAGTAACTTGGCCATCACCGTTATTTGAAATTATGCCTGAACTGTTCACTAGAATACCCCACCAATTGATTAAGCCAATTATACAGGCGAGATTAGCCTCCAACTATTCCAGCATAATCTCCATTGGTAGCGAAACAGTACTACTTTCGCCGCTCAAATCCTGCGTGTTCTGCCGCTCGGGAAGTTAGGAATCTGTCTTGCACTTCCTGGTACAGTGTCCATTCTACGCAAATCTTAGAAGCATCTACTGGAAAAATGAAATGGCAAGTGGCTCTGACTACGTGATCCTGGGAAAAATGTTGGGGGTTTCTGAGAAATCCAATTTCAAAACCCTTCATGATTATCTTCAAAGCTGCCTTACCCTGAGGAAATCCTGCTTATGAGCCTTGTTAGACTTCCTCACTATCAACGCGGTGGTACCTGGTCGCAGCTAAAAGCCATGTCTCTGCATTGACTCACCCATACTTTGAGACTGACGTCTGTTCTTTGTTATTCAATTTGATATTTTATATTTATAGCAATGTAATATTGTAATTTTGAACTAGTTCTCTTAGCTCATATAATGATTAATTAACTTAAGTCGTACTTTTTATACTGTTAAGTCTAACAATCAGTTGTGCAAGCAATAATAATATGTATTATACCTAATAAACTCAAACTCTACGTAAATAGGCGTAATTCTTTTTGGTGCAATAAACTAAACTATAATTATAACTATAACTATAAATTTCTTTAATATAAGTAATTAAATTGGAACTTGACTACTTGAAATCGAAATAATTTATTTGTTGATTTATTGTAACAGTAAGTGAAAGAATAAAGGAAATCGAAATTATTTGTTTAAACCTTCCTTACTTTTGATGGTTCAAACAAAAAATTAAATATTTTTTTAAAGGGCAAGAATGCGCTGGTTCAAAAGCGTGATAATAATGGGCACAGGGGACGGATTTGCGCTAATTCTTAAGTGCTTGCATTATAGACGAAGGGAGACTTGTGTGACCTAAATTGCATCTTGCTGGGAACTTAAAATTTATGAGGTAATGCAACCTCTAGCAGAGAGAAAGAATAAGAAGATAGGAATTCTAAGAAGGCTCATATAAAGGGGTGGGGCACTAATGGGGAGCTGCGTAAAACAAGAAACTGCACGCGCCGATGGTAGAAACTTCCGGAATAATGATTAAGGCAAAAAAAAAGTAAAGCGCATAAAATAAAACATTATGGGTGAAGGGAGACTTGTGTGACCTAAATTGTATCTGTTGCTGGGAACTAAAAATTAAGGTAGTAATGCAACCTCTAGCAGAAAGAAAGAATAATAAGATGAAAATTCCAAGAATCTTTATACAGGGGGGCACTAACAGAGGAACTGCGTAAAGCAAGAAACTCCACTCGTCGACGGTAGAAGCTTTTGAAGTAACGACTAAGGCAAAAAGTGACGTAGCTGCAATTATCATAGGGAACAAAGAGATCTGACTCGATATTTTCATATAAACTCGTTGTGTTTTGATAACTACCAATTCCTAGCTAATTTCTAATTGTGATTTATTATCGACTTAATAATTATTGTTATTATATAATTGATTCGAGCGTTATTATTTATTTATTGGATTTATCTATTTCCTTGTGAATTTTTAATAATTTACATTTATTAATCATCTATTTGATAATAATTCACACAAGAGTTATGTGGGTTACTAATCGATTTATTTACTGGGTATGTTACAGTACATACTGAGTCACAAAAGAGAAAGAGAGTTAGTAGTCAGAGCGTAGTAGTGGAAGAGAGAAGGGAATTAATTTCTTTAATTAATTTTGGGTTATTTATTAATTGCAGGGTGAAACGAATTACATATTATCAATTAACTTTTTACTGTTTATTAATATGTTATGACCGGTTCTTGCTATCATTATTAGTTTAGTTGTTATTCTCCTTCATATTACAGTCGTTATGCTTGAAGAAGAGAAAAGTAGTGAGTAACCGAAGCATGGTGACATGAGATATAACATACTCAATTAGTAGTTATAGTCAGAGTTTTTGAAAGAGAGAACAAGAGGTAAATAATGCAAGCGGGGCGAAATAAGAAAGATGGTCATTTAATTTGGGTTATTAATTATGAGTTGTTGATTAGGATTAAGATTATTATTTTTTTATTGTTATTTAATTATTAACAGATTGTTTTTATTATTTGTTAAAAGATTTTTCGAGTGATGATGGGCCAGTGCAATAGAAACAAACACCAGTAGTTATTTTTAGCTGAATTATTTATCTTAAAATCTTAATAATCATCTTTAGTATGAAATAAAGAGAGGAATAGCGAGTGGAAGAACTAGTCCAAGCGCAAGCCTCTTATTTATTATGTATATACCCTTATATATATAAATATATATATTTTTGGTTGCTTTTATTACTTTTCTTATCTTACTCCTAATTAAACATTATGACCACCAGATTTTTTTATAGCTGTTAAAAGTCTCGTGAAGAATTTGAACTTATAAAAATAAGAGTAGAAGTACGAGTGATTTAATAAATTTTAGTAATTATCTTGGTGATAATTGATTTGCATTCAGCATTTCTATTATTAGTTCAGTTAGTTATTGTTTAGTGGTTATTTCTTTGTTTTTGATTAGATCCTGATTGTTATTAATGGCCAATCGGTAAAATTGGAGGAATCTTCATGACCTAAAGGTTTGGGAAGCAAATCATTGGGCTATCCTTGTTTCATGACAACAATTCAGCCCTTCATCTGGCAACTGATTTATAGTTTTTATAAGGCACCTTGGCCTTGGAGGTAGTGCCGTAACATTGAGTTATATCATAATAATGAATTGAATAATATTTTCTATCATTAATCGTAAACTTAATAAGTATTAACTCTTCAAACAATGAAATAATAGTCAATTCAATGTACAACGTGGCTGGAGAAAAGTATCGATTTTTATCCCCACTATATAAACTTACTTTCCCTTCGGTCGATATTTTTATCGATAATATACACACACGCGTGCTACTGACTGAAATGAAAATATCGATTGAGTACATAGAGTTAAAAATAATTATCAAAACGTAAATACAATAAATAATTGTATCCATAAATTCATGATTAAGTCACAATTAAATAATCATTAAAATAACTTAAATATTTGAATAATAAAATTAAATTAAAATCCCCTCATTTTTTTATTCCCTTTGTCCGTTTTGGAAAAACGGGCTGGTGACTTCTTGCACTATCCCAGCCTGAGGAGCTGGTTCAGACACACGTTTATTTTATTTATTATTTTGAATCATATTTATTAATATTATTAATAATTTTATTACACGTGGGTGACCACATACGGAGTCCGGATTTTATTTGCGTCTCCGTCGCGTAAGTGAAAATGGTTTACGTTATACCCCTCATAAGAAGAGACTAATAAAGGGTTCGTTACCCATGAGGACGATTCCTGTCAAGATTGCAGACAGAGAAGTGTCGTAACCAAAGCAGCGTGAGGAGCATACTTAATCCTGCACCCGTAAATACCAGACAACGTCCAAGGATTTATGCAACGCTCAACCAGAAGACTAGACCAGATTGCTCAAGAAGAAACCAGTGTGATATTCGATAATAGTGACTCAATTTATAAACCGGTTTTTTGTTTTATTATTATATGGTCAATATTATTTTGTTTTGTTTTATTTTCATTTTTTGAGCGCATACATTCAAAACTCTCAACTCAGACATTTAGTAAACCAGGTTTTTGGTCTAATTTTTATTTGATTTAGTGAGGTACAGTAATGTTCAGTTCTTTTGTTTATTTTATTTATAACAGTAGTTATACAAAAATGTATAAGAATTATTATTTATATTTTTTAATTTGTTTATTTTACTTTTTATTTTTTTCTACGATCAGAAAGTGTACCTGAAAAGTAGAGTAGTGTATACGGACATTGATGAGTCCAGGACTAAACAATTCAGTATTTGATATAAGTATTTAATACAAAGATGTCTGTTGACAAATATAATGTTTATATCTATATTTACTATGTAAGATTTTTATAAAAAATATATTTATTTTTGATTAATACTGGGATACTAGCTAAAAAATTGTACAGCGGTATTACCAGTTTATGCCACGGTATGAATGAATATTGTATCGTGTGATATGATTGTTACTGTCGGCGCGGTTATAACAATTAACTTCAACCGGCTTTCTATCAATTTTAGTTGACTCCACCCGGGTTAAAGTTAAGGGGGGTGGTGTTACGATGTGGGATCGTGCGCCGCCGCTTTGATTCGGGTAGTCGATGTCACGTGTTTCAACATGGCGTTGCCGCCTATATAAACACGTGCACCCAGTACCCATCGCCTTTTTCTGCCTGCAGTAATAGCTTTTACTATTTGCTTTTATACTAGCTAAACCCGCGTTATCAACTTGTTGCGCTATCTGCTACCAGATCGGAGCCAGTGTTAATTAACATTATACTTGATTGCAATTAGTTAGTCAGGTTAATTAACCAGTATAATTATTACACTTAGTTAATAATTATAGTAACCAGTTAGTGTTACACGAGTATCGGTAAATAATACGATAGATTGGAGTTATTGTATTCACTGGGTAGTCAGCCCTGTGCAATTAGTCGCAGTAACGGTGGTATCACACACAGTCAGTTGTATGCTATCAGATTTTGTACCAGTGTGTATGCGTTGTGGCTGTTTGATAATTATTAATTCAATAAATAACTATCCAAACTATAAACTGAACCAGTGTTTGAGTGAATTCACCTGATCCAGTCCACCTCCTACAATTAAGAGTAAGAGAAGCAGCATCTGGAGCAGAATCAAGGTCCAACAGGGGTGTCCTGGAGGGCCAAAACCAGCAGCCAGTTCATCAACATCAAGAACTTCAACACCGAACTACGAAATTAGGCTAAGTACTAGTGTTAGCATAGTTTTATACGGCTAGTTCGGGTAATAAAGAAATAAGTACAGACGAGTCTCAATTAGAGCTACCAGGGTAAGACTCACGAGAAGCTGCACGCCCACACCAAAAGTGCAGGTGAACGATCCCTAACGTTTCAGTTTTTTTGATATCCTTTTGATTTTGTTACACACTACCGCAGGTGATGTTGACTGGGTGATTGTAGACGTGAATTCTTGCCATGCTTGTCTTGCTCTGTTTTTTGTTGCTCTTCTTGCTTTTGCCCTAGCTTTCTTATATTTAATTTTCGCTTCCTCGCTTTTGGATTTTTTAACTGTATAAATTTTATTTTGTAGGCCTTGATTTTTTCCCTGCAGTACGAGTCTAGCCACGGAATTTTGTTTTTTGAAGGTCTTTTTCCAGAGATTCGAGGAATAGATGCTACTGCTGCTGTGTACATGAAGGAGGTGAACTCAGCCAGCGTTACGCTTATATGCAGTAAGTGGTTACTATCAGGCATTGGTTGGCGGCTTGTTAGTCCTTCCAGGATTTTTTCTTGGTATCGGTTCCAGTTGGCTTTTTCCAGCACCCATTTTAGTTGGGAGCTAGGTTCCTCTTTTTGCTAGTTGCTCATGAACTTGGTGAGAACTGGAAAATGGTCACTGTCATATGGGTTGTCCAAGACCATCCATTTGTAGGCGAGTGCGAGTTCTGTCGACATTATTGTGAGGTCGATCGCACTCATTAAGCCACTATTAGTACAAATGTGGGTAGGTTGCCCATTATTGAGAGCGACCAGATTGTCATTCTCTTCCAGCCACTCTTCAACTACTTTCCCTCAGCTGTTCGTTAATGACGATCCCCATAGGACGTTGTGGCTATCAAAATCACCAAGTATTAAGCAGGGTTTGGGAAGCTGGTTGCTGAGATTCACTAAGTCGCCCTTTTTAAGAACCGTGCTATTCGGCAGGTATACGTTGCATACTGTCAAGGTGTTAGGGGAGTTGATCTGTGCGGCCACAACTTCGAGGTCGGTTATGAGTGGGATTTCAGTAGAGTATAAGTTGGATTTGACGAAGGTGACTACATCTCCACTTGCGTGGTAGGCATTACGTCTGTTTTTGAAGACCGCTTGGTATCCTTTTAATTGAGGACATTAGTTATTTTTAAAGTTGGATTCTTGTAGACAGAGGTAGCAGGGGTTGAAGTTATTCAATATTAAATCCCCGAATTGTTTTTTTTTGTGATAACCATTGACATTCCATTGTAGAATATCCATGTTACTTCTCTCCTTCACTGAGTTTGTTGAGTATGCGTGAGATACGGTTTTTGATGGCCCTTCCGGTAACCTGTGAGTACATTTCTTCCAGCGTATCGGTTATCGTCTTAGTGTCAGCCGCGTATTGCATAGCAACTGACTTAATATCTGCGACGCTATAAGTGCTCTCTATGAAATTTTGGAACTGAATAGCGTTTAGTAAAAATGCTGGGTTCTTTTTCTCTATAATATTTTGTAGTGCCTTCTAGCTAATCTTGCTCAGGCCCGGTGGTGGACTGGGTCTTATCTTTTCATGTAGTCTGGCTTGTTCCGTCTGAATGGAACTTGCGTCGCTTCTGTACGAATCAGTGTCTGAGGATATTGTTTCCGTCTGAATTTTCTTAGTCGTGTCTTTTTGTGTTCCACTTAGCTGTACCTGAGGTGTTTCAGAGCTTGAGTCGGAGAGTGCACATTTTTTCTGCGAAGTGATTAGCTTGAGAGAGAAGAATAGCTGGGAAGAATAAAGGAGAGGGTGTATTGGCGTTGAGAAGTAAGCTGGGCTTCTGTGGGGTGTTAGACTGGCTGGATAATGACGTAGCAACGGCATTGTCTTGAGGTTGTTCTGTACAGTTCTTTGCTATGTGTCCTTCTTTTTTGCAAAGAAAGCTCGACATAGTATCCATTGACAGGTATATCCAGTATGTGGTGTCGTCATAAGTGACTTCAATAGACTCAGGTATTTTGCCATAGTTCGGAGGAATGTACACTTGTCTACGGAAGCTCATTATGTGTGTAAATCCGATTTCATTTCATCCCGCACGTAGGGATGAAATTGTTGACACAGTATTAGTTTTTAATTCTTTGAGCTTGTCTTCGAGTGCTGAGTGGGGGATCACAGCACAAACATTCGATAATATAATCCTCTTGTTTCTCATAACTAGCGGTCTGATGTGTAGGGACTGACCATGAATTTGAATTGATTTATCCACTGAATTAATTGCCTGAGCTTTTGTTGCCAGATAGGCACAGACTCTGTTGTTTGAAATTCTAGAGATGAATCTGATGTGGGTCGGGTGGATCACTTTGTCTAGGGCTTGGGTGTAGTCCTTCAGTTGCGTGTAATCGATGACGTCAATGATAACGGCTTGATCTTTTTTTAGGAAGCAGTCGGTTTGGATGGCTTTTGCGTAACTTTGAGATTCTTGGGTCGCTGGGGTCTGGGAGTGATCCATGATGGCCGCTTAGATCTCGGGCTGGAGATCAATCTAGCTGGAGGAATGTGTTCACCTGCTTGGGTCACTCAATGGACAAAATAATTACCGTAAATTGTGCACTGCACTGCACTGCATTAACACGCTAACTGTAATTCGCACCAAACACGTCTGTACACCTTGACGGTCGGGAAGAGACTGAAATCTAACTATTATATATGTCCTCATGGTCGATTTTTCAAGGAATTTCGTCAAAACCTATCATAATTGGTTGGGTAGGGTTCAAAAATACCACTCGTTGAAAAATTTATATAAGTATATATATATGTAGTTTCAACATTTTGGTAACGCATTTTTTTTAATAGCTTAAAATATTTCTGATTGCATGTCCATTGATGGCTTTTCAAGATTTTTGATATAACTTCGTTGTTTTCGGTATACATTAAATCTACGATCGTTTCAACATTTTGGTAACTATATATATACAAATCCACCGAATTATACATTTTGGTAACGAACGGTATTTCACCTTCTTATTTATTTATAAAAGGAGGTTCGGAAGCATTCGAAATTCTTAATGTATTTTAGTGGTTGGTTAACTAAAAAACCAAAAAACTCACTTTTTGAACTGACTTCTAATTGATGGTGAAAATAACACAAAAAATTTTTTTTTCCAAAAAGTGATTAATGGGTCTTGTAGGGAGTTCATTCAAGTTTTTTACGCCACCCTCCAATTTACTGTGCAATTATTTGTAACTGAAATATCGCTGATTAAATCCAAAAGGATCATTTTTTATTCGATGGATAATATCTCAGCGACAATGTGTCGTACGAGACTCGAAAAACATTCTATTTAAAGCTGAACAAATTTTTCTACACCCCGTGGATTCTTTGAAAGAAAAGAAAAAATTTCAACAATTTTTGTCATGCGGTATTTCTCATGTTTGCAAAATAGCTGTAGCTTTGGAAAATTTTTAATCAAAATGCATGGAAACTAGAAATGTCGAGCTATAAAGAGCTTTTTTCCAAATCTGAATACGATTATTTTTCACGAAGTAAGTAGTTTGCCTTGCAAAAATCACTAAAAATTTTCCAAAATTTTTCTGTTTCTTTAATTTTTTCCATGAGTGTAGATTAATACTAAAATCTTATCAGCTCTGAAACTATAAAAGCCGCGTTGAATGCAACCTCAACATTCAAAATCGCATAGTTTAATTGAGAAAATTTTCATGGATACTGATGTTAAATATGAAATATTGAATAAGTAGCAAGCAAATTAGAAAAATAATTCTTGTAAATTTTTCACGGATATTAAAATTATAATTAAAAAAAAATAAAATCATTCAATTGTCGCGAAAACATTGAAATAATTTGAAAATTGATAATTTTTGTAAAATTAAAACTTTTTTTTAAATATTACTACCGTATATTTTATTAATTTTATCAATTGTAACAAATATTCATCATTTATTAATTGAATTTATGAAAATAAAATAAATAATTGCGTGAAATAAAATAATTCGCGCGGTTGGAATTTTAAATAAGTCGTGACGACGCGTGCAACTTCTTCCCACTATGGAGATGCGCAGACCACGTCGGTACAAACGGCAGCTGTTAGGCTAGAATTGTTATCGTTGATTAAATTAAATAATTTATTTCATTATTAATAATTAACATTATCGTATCAACTTTGTGACCAAACGATTCAGAAAAGATTGAATTATTTTATTCTGTACATGTAATTAACTGCATGAGAAAAATCTGTATCCAGTATTCCGTTAAAGTCTACTGAGGCTTTACTTCCAAAACGTCTTTGTTGATAACAAAAAAATTTGCAACTTTTTTTGCTAGGTTTTCGTACCGGAAGATTCACCAGATTTTTCTCTATTTTATTCAATTTTTAACTTCCCGCAAAAAAAATCGACGATTTTCGAAAATTTCGGGAAGTTATTGTTTTCACCCCGATTTTCGAAAATCGAGTTTTCATCAGATGTCGACGTTTTGAGGTCCTAGGAAACTATTCTGACTATTTTCAGAATGATGTCCGTGTGTGTGTGTGTGTGTGTGTGTGTGTGTGTGTGTGTGTGTGTGTGTGTGTGTGTGTGTGTGTGTGTGTGTGTGTGTAAACTCTTTGTAACTTTTGAACTAATAAATCGATTTGGATAGTTGAGGTGGCAATCGAAAGAGCTTGTTGGCCATCAACTTTCCTGAAAATTTCAGATCATTTGATCGAATAGACTCGAAAATATTTGCGAATTACGAAAAAAAAAAAAATTTTTTTTAGTTTTTTATTGATTTCTCAGAAACGACTTATACGATCGACTTCAAAATCTAATCAGCTCTAGTACTCAAGAAAACGCGTCGATTGCCACCTTAAACATCAAAATCGGATGATTCGTTCGAGAGTTATCGCGGGAGAAAGAAATGGTATGAAACAGTTACTTGCAAACATATTTGAAATAACTTAACCGAACAATTCCAAAATCTGATCAGTTCTAGCACTCAATAAAATACGTCGATTGCCGCCTTAACCATCAAAATCGGTTTATTCGTTCGTGAGATATCATTAGAAAAAGAAATGTTAAAAAACGGTTTTTTCTAAATATTTTTGAAACGACTGACTCGATCGATTTTAAATTTTAAGCAGCTCTAGAATTTAATAAAACGGGCCAATTGCCACCTCAAACGTCAAAATCGATTAATTAGTTCGAAAGATATCGGCGTTGAAAAGTTAAAAAAATAACATTTTATGTTATTTTTTCCGGGTAAATCATAATATAACCTACTAAAATGTGTCTGAAATCATACCAACTCATCCTTTCTATGGTTTCTTTTGATCATACAACGTCATCGATCTCGGTTTTTAGTTTAAATCATATTATCAACAATAAAATCGATAAAACGTAGTTTTTAATATTTTTCTCGGATATTTCAGATTCGATTGTTTTTTACATGAGTCAAAACTCATTTAAATCTTGATTTTGATCCCTGGCATTGATTTCTGCCTTAAAACACTTATTTTATCGAACATAATCAGGAGTTAAATTTTAAAAACCGCTTAGGCATAACAGGTAACTTGTTAGAGCTTGAGAAGATCGTAAAAAACAATTGCATGTGATAGCATTTTTGAGCTCGAAGAGCTCGAAAATATATCTACGCTAATGTTTTCGAGCTCTTTGAGGTCGAAAACAGCGGGAAAATTTGAGGCTGGCTTGCAGGGCCAACCGACGCCCAGATTTTTTTTTTTTGTTTTTTACTACGGCAATTTTTGGCATCAAAGTTTAGTACTAGGGAAAGTAGACTAGTAGTTGACGGACATTTGACGAAAAACTCAAGGAAACTTTTGGAAAGTGAACTTTTGCTAAGCAAACTGTGCTCATAGAGTATATTGTAGTCAGAAAACTCAAAACCGGAAATTGAGAAATTTTTGCCGTCAACTTGAAAAGGGATCTGCTCAGCAAACGTGGAATTCAGTGTGCCTGAAATCTTTGGATAGTTTTTGATCGCTAAATGATAGATAGCCACTTTATCTGCAAATTTTCATCAACAGAAAAACTCAACTTGACCGAAACCTGCAAAAATTGGAAAGCAACTTTTGCAGCAAACTTTTCGCCCATTTGCACAGTATATAACACTCATAGTGTAATTCCATATTTTCAACCTGTCATCAGCACTTCGGTTTGTTCGTTAAGGCATTTAAACTCAAATTTAAAATTGATCAATCGCTCGATTGTAACTGAAAGTTACTGCCAACGATACCAATAGTTGAATCCAACGGGAACGTTACTAAAATGCTAAATTCAGCTGAAATGTTGAAATCGCTAGATTGTATCTTAGTGTAATATTTCGAAGAATGCTATTAGACACTTATGTTGACTTAGATTAGATTAGACTTCTGCAAATTTTCCACGGCAAAGAACAGTCATTTTACTGACGAGGTTCAAATTTTCGAACTTCGAGCCTGACATCACCTATTTAATTTTTGTGTGCTCAGATTATCTTTAAAACTGCGATTTTGTGGATTATAATTTTTATTCTGGATATTTATCCTTTATTTTAATGAAATGCAATATTAACTAAATTTCTTAAGACTATTTTCTAACAAAATGTACAATTAGATACTCATTTGCTACTTGAATTTACATATTTTCAATCTATCATCAGCTCTTCGGTTTGTTTGATAAGGCATTCAAACTCAAATTTGAAATTGATAAATAGTTCAATTGTATCTGAATAGTACTGCTCACGATACCAAAACGTTGAATCCGACAAAATAACACCTTTTGGTAAAGTTACTAAAATGCTGAATTCAGCTGATTACATTTTGGTAACATAACTGAAATGCTGAATTCGGTAGATTGTATTTTGGTAACGTTACTGAAATGTTGAATTCCGTAGAATGTATTTTGGAATAATTTTTTTAAAACGCTCCTGGAACATTATATCAACAATGTACATTGTCAACGACATTTTTTTCACCCTTTTTCAAAAAAGCACAATTATTTTACTAACTAGATTCAAATTTCCAAAATTCCTAGCTAGGCATCAGCAATTCCATTTTTGTCTGCTTAAGTTGATACTAAAACTGCGATGTTGAGGATCAAAATTGTAATTATCAATATCGATGTACCATTGCGACCTCGTAAAAGATTAACTACATTTTTTCAAACATCCATAAAAGTGTAAAATTATTAAAATCATTTGTGACTTTATTATTTGAGGCATCAATGCAAAGTGTTGCAGTTACTACGTATGCGATAACAAAACTTTTGGTAACGTTACTGAATTATTTAATTGTACTGAATAAATTTTGGTAACGTTACCGGAATGTTGAATCCAACATAAAAATACCTTTTGGTAACGTCACTGAAATGGTGAATCTAGCTAATTGCATTTCGGTAACGTTACTGAAATGTCGAATCCAAAGAAAAATACCTTTTGGTAACGTTACCAAAATGTATAAAAGTTACCAAAATGTGGAAACGGTTTGAAAAAATGTTACCAAAAGGCGGACACCACATATACATGTATGTATATATATATATATATATATATATATATATATATATATTAGACTGTTTCAAATTAGGGGACTACTTCTATTTTTTTGAAGAACATTGAAAAATCGGAAGAGTATCTTAAAATATAGTGACAGTTAAAATTTGAGCTCTTAATATTGATATTTAGAGGTGGCTATTGATAATTTTCGATTTTTCATTTAATTGCGTATATCTATCCCGAAATTCTGCGACGGAGACGCGGATCAGTCGAATATAACGTATGAGGTCGCCCACGCGTAGTAAATAAATAATAAAAAATAATATTGAATGATATTAAATGATAATAAATACCGAGATCAAATTAACATTAAATAATAAAGTCAAACAATGATTAAATTATAAATAATGTAATAATTAATGTGCCTGAACCAGCTCCTCAGGCTGGGTTAGTGCACGCAAGCGCCAGACCGTTTGCTTAAAACGGACAAAATTTATTCAGGGGGAATTTGCGAGGGAAATCCGAGCGAGTGACTCGTGACAAAGCGGAAAAAACACTCGAGAGACACAACAGAAATGGAATAAATAATATTAAAATTTGCAAATAAACAATAAATAATTACGTATAAATAATAAATAAGATCAGGAAAAATAAGATGAAATCAGTAGGAAAAAGATTCAGAGAAAAATAAGCATTAAACTTTCCTCGACAGCTGTTGGTTTCCGTATGTTTAATTATCATAAACAATAATAAAAATAAATAATATTTCACAATAATTAATTTTGTTTAAATTAATAACAATAATACTCGGTGATTATCCAAAAATACAATTAAATTGTTATAAATTGCCACTCGGTATGAGAAATAATAATAAAATTTAATTTAATTAAAAACTAAAATAATTTAGTTCCAATTCCATATTACAGATTTCAATATTAAGCAAAAGAAACAATTATTTCATTTAATTTCACCCAAATAATAAATAATAACAATATTTCAATTTCTAATTTTCAATCCTATCTCTCACACTTGTGAGAGAGAGAAAGATACGGAATTTTTTCCACTCACACTCAAAAATAATAATTTTTGTCTATTCAATAATTTATAATTTTTTAAATAAAAATAATAATTTAATGATGATTTTGACCGCTGGGGTGAACAAAGAAATCAAAATAAAAGACAATAAAGTTACTCAATAATTGTAACTACACGCAAAAAAGAGCAGTTGAAAAATTACAGTTTCTACTGTAAATCAGGCTTTCCGGGTAAAAATCTGTAAACATTAAAGTTCAAACTGTAATTTTAGAAATTTGTTGTAGCAATAAAATTGATACAATTTTAAGCAGCAAATTTTACAGTTTAAATCGACAATATCGAGTTTGAAACTGTAATATTTGTTATTTCTGTAAAATTTACTGATAAAAAATGTAATTTCTACAGTTTCAGACTCGGAGCGCTATAGTACTAATTAATACTATACGAAACTGTAATTTTTCAACTGCTCTTTTTTCCGTGTAATAATAAATATAAATAATACTTAATATTTTTATAAATAATTTAAGTGAGAACAAAAAAACTATTTTAAATACTTTGGGAAATTCTTCAGCGCTGATGTCAGTACTTGAGGAATTTACCCAAGTACTGCATGCTCTCTATAGATATACAATGGTGGTCATTAATTCTTTTCGGGTAGTATAGAATCGGGAATTAAAACAGCTCTAAAAATGAACATATGTATAATTTTTTTATGCAAATGAAAAATTATAAAAATAAAAAACTGTAAAAAAAAATGCAATATTTAAAAATTTATGTATATTTATTAAATGTAAAATTAAAAATATATATTGTAAAATAAGTAAATACAAAAAGTCCCTATAAAAAAAATCTCTAGATTTATAAATTACTAAAAATATTATGGTCAACATTCAAAATATTGTAAATAATTTTTATGACTGTATAAAAATATCTATATTTAAAAAAAACTAAATCAAAAAGTTAATAAAAAAAAATTGCTATAAAAAAAAAAATTCCTACAAAGAAACAATTGCATAAATAAATTGCAAAACTGAAAGAAAAGTAAAAAAAAAAATTATTTTTTCATTCTGATTATGATTACACAATTAAAGGAACAAAACTTGTTCCTTTAATTGTTTAGCAAAACTTTAATCGATCACCCCCAAAAAACGGCTCGATAGATCAATTAAAAAATTTATAGGGTTATTGGGTATACTTTAAGCTAAAAAAGTCCCTGGCAACATTATTTTTTTTATCAATATTTGCAGAGTAGCGGTTGATTTACTAAAAAACCAAAAAAAGTCATTTTTTTGTATTTACTTCTAAAGGATGTTAAAAATAAAAAAAATTGTTTTTTCCAAAAAATGATGAACGGGTCTTGTAGAGAATTTATTCAAGTTTTTAACGCCACCCTCAAATTTACTGTGCGATCATTGGTACCTGAGATATTGATGATCAAAGCCAAAAGGATCATTTTTTGTTTGAAGGCTGATATCTCAGTGACAAATTGTCCTACGAAGTTAAAAAAATAGCCAAATTGAAGCTGAATAGATTTGCCAAATGATCTATGCATTGGTTAAGTTGACAAAATTTTTCCACGGTCCGTGGGCTCTTTGGAAAAAAAAAAAAAATTTAGAAATTTTTTGTCTCGCGGTATTTCTCATGTTAGCGTAATAACCAGACCTTTTAAAAAATTTTGATAAAAATGGACCAAAACTAAAGATTTCAAGCTATGAAATGCTTTTTTTTAAATCTCGATACGATTATTTTTTACAAAGTTACAGACTTCCAAAAATTACTAAAAAATTTATAAAATTTTTCTGTTCCGTTAATTTTTTGCGTTAGTGTATTAGGGTGCTCTATTTGGAACGAACATTTTTTTTTTTTTAGCGGACACAAGAAAATTTTGTTATCTATGTTAAGAGAGAAATTATCTAAAAATTTCAGCTCTTAATTTTAATTTTAAGTACTTCCTATCGAGCATCAAAGTTTTCCCATTTAAAAAGCATGTAAATCGAATAACTTTTCTTTAAAATTACTATAACTTAGCCCGATTTTGAGCTATTGTTTTGAAACCAGTTTTTATTTGTAGAGTATTTGTTGCTTTTTAAAAGTGTATACGACAGTTTTTGTCTAACTCGATCCACGTCGATTGTATCAGCTCCGAAAGACAATTTTTCACTTTTCTCATTTATTTTTGTTAATACCCGAGTCGAAATATTTAACGTAAATTCAACGTTTTTAACGTTTTCAACGTAAATTCAACGTATTCAACGTTTTTAACGTGAATTCAACGTTTTCAACATTTTAAACGTGAATTCAACGTTTTCAACGTAAATTCAACGTTTTCAACGTTTTGAACTTGAATTGAACATTTTGGACAGTGACTGGCCTATGAGAAAGAAAAGAGATCGGAAAAAGAAAGCACTGAGCTCCATCGCAAAGTTTTCCAGACTAATTATCAAAAAGATGAGTAGTATCCTCACGGTCTTTCTCTAGAACACAATCTACGATGCTGTCACTTAATCCAAGAACATTAAATTAAAGACTGACACTGCCATAAGATTGCCCGATCGAAAATGATCTCAAATTATTATAATTGAGTATAAATTAAATTATAATAATTTGAAATCATTTTTGATCGGACAATCTTATCGCAGTGTCAGTCTTCAATTTAATGTTCTTGGATTAAGTGACAGCATCATAGATTGTGTTCTAGAGAAAGACCTTGAGGGTACTGCTTATCTTTTTGATAATTAGTCTGGAAAACTTTGCGATAGAGCTCAGTGCTTTCTTTTTCCGATCTCTTTTCATTCTCATAGGCCAGTCACTGTCCAAAATGTTCAATTCAAGTTCAAAACGTTGCAAACGTTGAATTTACGTTGAAAACGTTGAATTCACGTTTAAAACGTTGAAAACGTTGAATTTACGTTGAATATTTTGACTCAGGTAGTGAAGAAATGGCTCCTTACAAAAAATATGTATAGGATCAATCTTTTAGGAAATTTTATGCTCTACAAAATTGCTTATAGCATTTATATTGCTAAAGTCAACTGTTCATGAGATATATGCAATTTAACATTTTACAAAAAAAAAATTGTAAGCTTACTATGGTACTAATCTTTTTTATGATTTTGATATTTAATGAATATATGATGAATGTATGAACGATGAATATATTTTGATAATCAATTCATACAATTCAAAATTAATAGCATCCTTATTTACTCTTAAGATTTTTGAGACTGATTAGAAAAATATACCCGTGAAAAATGAATCATACATGGCCATGCATGGCCATATATGGTTCATGCATGGAGCATACATGGCCATGCATGGAGCATACATGGAGCATGTATGGCCATACATAAATCATACAAGGCCATATATGGCCATGCATGGACATGTATGACTATATATGTCAGTGATTAATTGAACATATATGGCCATGCATGACCATGCATAGTCATACATAGTCATGGATGACTATATACTAGACTGCTTTTTTTAGCGACTATTTTTTTTTTCGCTCCCATCCCGAAATTTTGTTGGAAATACCCCCCAAAAAATTTTCTAAGAGTTTAAGCCCTTGATATTAATATAAAGTACTTTCCCAGAGTAGGCGAAGATTTCCCATTCAAAATACACGTAAACTTGGGGTTTTATGTTTTAAACTTCTGTAACTCCGTGGCATTTTATGACATCATCTCGCTCAAAGTCGGGGTTTTCTCAGAATTGAATGCTCTTCAAGAGTACCCATTGTCGCGAAGTCGTAACTCATTCGAGTGGGGTAGTACACACCGCTAAACTAAATTTTTTCATAGAATTCTTGTTTTTTCTCTCATTATCTCATAAACAACAAGACCTACAGAAAAAATATAAATAACAATTCTATAGGAAATTCAATTTCCTACAAAAAAGGTCCTTAGCACTAAATCACTACGATCGATATTTTCTGAAATATTAATTATTGAAGTTTACGTAGCATTGAATTCCCATAAAATGTCGAATCAAATTTTAGAAAATACTGATTTTTTACTTGACTAATATCTCAGAAAATATCTATCTGAGTGATTCGGTGCTAAGGACCTTTTTTGTAGGAAATTAAATTTCCGATAAAATTGTCACCTACATTTTTTTTGTAGGTCTTGTTGTTTATGAGATAATGAAAGAAAAAAAATTAAAAAAGTTCGTATGCCCATGTATGGCAATATATGCTCGATGCATGGCCGTATATGTCCAACTAATCACTGACATATATAACTATACATGACCATGCATGACCATACATGGCCTTGTATGATTCATATATGGCCATGCATGGCCATGTATGATTCATTTTTCACGGATATAAAAAATTTGAGCTGACTATTACAATTACTTATAAACAGGATGTTGTAGTGGAAAAAAATAGAAAATTTTTTTGATATCACTAACAGCATATTGGTGATTATATTTTGCTTTTTCGAAAGTGATTATATTCTTTCAATCTTACGTAGCACAAGTAAGCTTCGTTGTAACTGTCGGTCGCATAGCTTAGTCGTCAAAGCGTCAGTCTCTCGTACGGATGGTCCCGGGTTCGAATCCTACTAAAACGGGTGGTGTTATTAATAAGTCTAGCGTTTTTTCTCTGAATTGAAAATTTCCAATTCGATTAGGACTTCAATTATTCGCATATCTGATAATCTCTGCGCCGCCAAAATAATTAAAAAAAAAAAAAAAAAAATTAAAAAAATTTTTTTTTATTTAGTTAAAATTTCTATACCTAGTCATATCAAGTCATGTATGGCCGTATCAAGCTATGTATAGTCATACATGGCCATGCATGGTCATACATGGCCATACATGGTCATATATAGCCATGTCTGGCCAATTTTCATACATGGCCATGCATGGAGCATTCATGCATGGCCATGTATGATTCATTTTTCACGGGTATATATATATATATATATATATATATATATATATATATATATATATACATATATATCTATTAGGGTGATTCATTTCCGCAAAAGTTTTTTTTTTCAAGTGCTCAAGCAAAATCTGAATTTACAACGAAAAACAAAAATTCTCACCAAATATGAGCTCTTAATTCCAATGCTAAGTACTTACTAATTGATTTCAAAGATTTCCCATTTAAAATACACGTAAATTAAATTTCTTTTTTTTTAACTTTCTAATACTCAGCTGCGTTTCATGATATCAACACGGTTTCGGTCGCAAATTGTAGGGCATTTGGTGTTCTTCAAAAGTGCTCATAGTTACCTAGCTGTTATTCCAGCTGTTTCACTTGTGATCGCTGTGGAACTCATTTTTCCTATGAAATTGACCTTTATTGGCTTGCAGAACATAAACTAATGAAAGTACACTAAAAATGCTGAGGGGAATTTTATAGGAAATTTTATTCCCTTCAAAAAAAGTCCCATGAGTCAAGCCGCTAAAGTCCATAGTTTCCGAGTTGTAGTCATTTTAATAATTTGAAAAATATAATATAAAAAAAAAAAAATTACAATTGATATTTTATTCTTTAAATTATTAAAATGACTATAACTCGGAAACTATGGACTTTAGCGGCTTGACTCATAGGACTTGTTTTGAAGGGAATAAAATTTCCTATAAAATTCCCGTTAGCGATTTTAGTGTACTTTCATTGGTTTACGTTCTGCAAGCCAATAAAGGTCAATTTCATAGAAAAAATGAGTTCCACAGCGGACACAAGTGAAACAGCTGGAATAACAGCTAAGTAACTATGAGCACTTTTGAAAAACACCAAATGCCCTACAATTTGCGACCGAAACCGTGTTGATATCATGAAACGCAGCTGAGTATTAGGAAGTTAAAAAAAAAGAAATTTAATTTACGTGTATTTTAAATGGGAAATCTTTGAAATCAATTAGTAAGTACTTAGCATTGAAATTAAGAGCTCATATCTGGTGAGAATTTTTGTTTTTCGTTGTAAATTGAGATTTTGCTTGAGCACTTAAAAAAAAAAAAACTTTTGCGGAAATGAATCACCCTAATATCTATATATAAAAAGAAATATCTGGATATTCTCAGCAATATAAAAAAAGAAATATTCAACAATAACTATTTATAATTATTCCATTTATCATTTAGTAATAATAAATATAAATTAATCAATTTCCTTGCGGCGACCAACAACTACCGGGGGAGTTTATCACGTGTAAATATATACCGTGAAAGAAATTCAAAGTACTTACTCGAAAATCTCCAAAATTAGCAAAACAATCTTTCACAGCAACTATCAACTATTTAACCCGGTGAATTATAACGCCAATAGCTTTAATTACTCATAATTTACAACTATCAATGAATTTTCAATTATTCAACACTGGGACAGCGTCCGAACACAATGTCAGTCCGTATCTTTTTGACCTAATTATTAAGACCTCCACCTGTTGGTCGTCACCCACATGGCACCACCGTCGCCCTTAATTACTATTATAATTATTTTTTTCAGCCCTGGGCCTCATTTCAAATTAGAAATATAAATTATACAGACAATTCTTTAATATCTGAATGATACATGAATAAATATTTAAATATATGAACTATTTATTCATATCATCTGCATGTTTTTATTTTATCTAATAAATTAAGCAATGATTATTTTCAAATTATCAAATCGACGTCGGGAATATAGCCTGAGTATTGTTTTTCCCCTACCCGGCGGTCAATATCTCTCCCAAACATCAAATGACATCCTTAGTCGGATGACAAGTTTAAACAAAATAATATATTAAGCAATTGTTGAGGCATAATGTTACGCCAGATTATGCATCCCAACTGTTTCAAAATTATAAATAAATACTTAAAATTAACAAAAACCGATTGTTTGCATTTTTAAATTATAAAATAAAATACCTCACACATGCGCTCACTCATACCTTGCGCGCATGCGCCAACACTGTGTAGGAACTGCTGTCTCCATCGGTGAAATGGCGGAATGCCCGCGTAACGATTCAAATTCAAATGTAAAATTAAAATATTTAACTTATAACTAATTAAAAATTAAATAATTTAAATCGTTACGTGACATAGTAACATGGTAAAACATACATAACTTCCGAAAAAATCAAGACACAAAATACCTCATCTCAAACGTTTTATAGCAAATTTACTGATCTACAAAAAAGGTCTTTTATGATTTTTGCATAAATTCAACCATTCACAAGATATCCGAAGTCAGAGTTTAATAAAATTCAAACAACTTGTTTTTGCTCGTTCTGAATTTTATACCATATCAACTGATGAGAATTCAACAAATTTTCAATATAGTTATTTTATAGAAAATTGAATACTCTACAAAAAAAGTCTCTTATCATTTTTTGATAAATCCATCTGTTCGAAAATTATTAGAGCTCAAAGTAAAGTTGGAGATCTTCTTACTTTTCCGGTGAAACTATCGGACTAATCATAAAATGTTATAGAATCTTTTTTGTAGGCAATTTTATTTCTTACAAATAACTTAGAATAAATTTTTTTCAAATTCTGCATTTTCTTCTAGTTATTTCCATTTTAATGCCAAACTCCTAAAAAAAGTGTTCTGATCGATTTTAAGAGCTCGACATTGAAATGGAAATAACTAGAAGAGAATGCCGAATTCAAAAAAATTTATCAGAGATAATTTGTAGAAAATAAAATCGCCTATAAAAAAGATACTATGATATTTCATGATTAGTCCGATAGTTTCACCGGTAGAGTAAAAAGATCTCGAAATTTACTCTAACTTGATTTCAAGCTCCAATAACTTTTGAACAGATGGATTTATCAAAAAATGATAAGAGACTTTTTTTGTAAAGCATTCAATTTCCTATAAAAAAAATATATCGAAAATTTCTGAATTCTCATTAGTGGACATAATATAAAATTCAGAACGAGCAAAAACAAGTTCTTTGAATTCTATCAAACTATGACGTCGGATATCTTGTGAATGGTTGAATTTATGCAAAAATCATAAAAGACCTTTTTTGTAGACCATTAAAGTTGCTACAAAGTGTTTGAAAAGAGGTATTTTGTGTCTAGATTTTTTCGGAAGTTATGTACTTTTTACTATGTTACTAAATGAAAAATCGAAAATTATTAATAGCTACCTCTAAATATCAATATTAAGAGCTCAAATTTCAACTGTCACCGTATTTTAAAGTACCGTTTCGATTTTTCAATGTTCATCAAAAAAATAAAATATATATATATATATATATATATATATATATATATATATATATATATATATATATATATATATATATATATATATATATATATATATATATATACAGTCGGACCTGCTTATAAGACTATATTGCTGTCTTTTTTATAAATCAGGTATCGCGATAGTTTGAGAGAGAAACTAATAGTCTTATAAGCAGGTCCTACTGTATATATATATATATTAGGGTGCTTCGTTTCCGGGAAAAGTACTTTTTTCGTTGCTCATCAAGCAAAATATTGTTTTTTATGCTAAAATGAAAATTCCTGTTAAGTTTAAGCTCTTAATTCCAATCCTAAGTACTTTCCATTTGATTTCAAAGATTGCCCATTTAAAATACACGTAAATTAAATTACTTTTTTTTAACTTTCTAATACTCAGCTGTGTTTTACAATATCGACGCGGTTTTGGTCGCAAGTTGTAGGAAATTTGGTGTTCTTCGAAATTTCTCATAGTAACTTAGCTGCAATTCCAGCTGTTTCACTTGTCAATGTTGACAAGAATTTTATAGGCAATTATATTCCCTTCAGAAAAAGCCCTATGAGTCAAGTCGCTAAAGCCTATAGTTTCCGAGTTATAGTAATTTTAATAATTTGAAAAATGTAATATAAAAAAAAAAAAAAATTACAAATCATATTTTATTTTTCAAATTATTAAAATGACTATAACTCGGAAACTATGGACTTTAGCGTCTTGACTCATGGGACTATTTTTGAAGGGAATCAAATTTTCTACCAAATACTCGTAAAAATTTTGAGTGTACTTTTATTGGTTTACGTTCTGCAAGCCAATAAAGGTCAATTTCATAAGAAAGATGACTTCCTCAGCCGACACAAATGAAACAGCTGGTATCACAGCTAAGTTACTACGGGCACTTTTAAAAAACATCAAATGCCCTACTATTTGCGACCGAAACCGCGTCGATATTATAAAACGCAGCTGAGTATTAGAAACAAAAAAAAAATCGGTCTGTCGGTTGACCCTGTGGGCCAGCCTCAAAACTTCCCGCCCATTTCGAGCTCCTTAAGCTCGAAAAATTGTTTTGCATACATTTTCGAGCTCTTCGAGCTCGAAAATACTTTTGTATGCCTTTGTTTTCGAAAAATAACGTTTTTTACCATTTTTTCGACCACGATATCTCTCGAACGAATAAACAGATTGAGATGTTTAAGGTAGCAATCGATGCGTTTTATTGAGTTCTACAACTGATCAAATTTTAAAATTGACTTATAGAGTCGTTTTTGAGAAATTTCCAAAATACAAAAAAAATTTTGTTTTTTTAATTCTTTCGTTAACAGTTCCTCTTGAACGAATGAACCGATTTTGATCGTTGAGGCGGCATTCGACGCGGCTTACAAAGATTGAGAGCTGATTAAATTTTGGAATCAATCCATCGGACGAATTAAAAGGTATTCAAAAAAAACATTTTTGGAAAAATTTTATTTTTGAAATATCTCCGAACGTACTTTACTGATTAAGCTCAAATTTACAGTGTTTGTAGTAAATAACAAGCCGCATCGAATGACTCCTCGAAAATCAAAATCGGTTCACCCGTTCAAAAGTTACAGAATATTTACATACGAACGTACATACATACATACATACACTCGGACATCATCTTGAATTTAGTCAGAATAGCTTCCTTGAACCTCAAAACTCCGACATCTGTTGTAATTTCGATTTTCACAAATCGGGGTGAAACCAATAACTTCCCGAATTTTTGAAAATTTGCAATTTTCTTAGCGGGAAGTTAAAAAGTAATTTAATTTATGTGTATTTTAAATGGGGAATATTTGTAATCAAACGAAAAGTACTTTGGATTGAAATTAAGAGCTCAAACTTGGCAGGAATTTTTGTTTTAGCATAAAAAACAATATTTTGCTTGATGAGCAACAGAAAAAATACTTTCTCCGGAAACGAAGCACTCTAATATATATGGGGCATTCCACGCCAAATCGGACAACGTTCTGCCTTTGCATCTCCGATTTTTTTTCAAATTTTTTATGTTATAGTACCCACTGAAAAAGATCTCCATGATTTTTTTCACTTTTTTTTGCCAAGCCGTTTTTGAGATATCAATTTTTGAAAAAAATCGCTCTTTTTTTTAAATATCTGTAACTTTGCGAAAATGGGCCAATCGGGACGTTTTTTTTTTTCAAATTTTTGTTATTAAACACAGTTTTAGGATATGAAATCAAAAAAAAATTTTTAATTGTATTTCTATAAGATTTTCAAATTTTGACTTTAAAATGTTGATTTCCCAAAAACACGAAGCAATCGATTTTCTTGAAAATTTTTTCTAAAAAACTGTCACTTATTTCCCAACTTTCAAGCCTAGTCCCGTAATGGGCAATCGATGGGATCCATATTTTTTTTTTTTAATTTAAAAAATTATATGTTCAGTAAAAAAAAAGTTTTTTTTTTTAAAGTTTTATTCTTAGACGCCTTTTCATGAAAAAAAAACGGTGCGAAATTTTCTAAATGAACTTTCCATAAGATTTTCGAGCATGCAACGTTAGAATATGTTTTTTGAATCTTACAATTTTTTGTTTTACTTATTTATGTCAAAAAATTTCTAACATCATAATATTTTACGTCAAAACTACTTTCGAGGATTATATGACACGTGATAATTATTGATTAGCTTACAAATTGATCCTACCAAGAACAGATTTTCTGTATAAAGTCGAGCTAAGTATATATTTAAAATTTTTTAAAAGTAAAAAAAAAAAATTATTTTTTACAAAAAAAAAGAGTCAAATCGATAAAATACCAAGTATGATTATTGTTTACCATGATTCAAAGTCATGGTAAACATTTTCATAAAATTTAAAAAAATAATTGTATAACAAAATTTCAATGTACTTGGTGTGCTTTACTGAATGAACTTCAGCAAAATTAATTTATAATAAAATCAAAACATGTTCTTTTTTTACTATTTTGTAAGCACACCAAGTACATTGAAATTTTACTTTTAAAAAATTTTAAATATGTACTTAGCGCGACTTTATACAGAAAATCTGTTCTTGGTAGGATCAATTTGTGAGCTAATCAATAATTATCACGTGTCATATAATCCTCGAAAGTAGTTTTGACGTAAGATATTATGATGTTAGAAATTTTTTGACATAAATAAGTAAAACAAAAAATTGTAAGATTCAAAAAACATATTCTAACGTTGCATGCTCGAAAATTTTATGGAAAGTTCATTTAGAAAATTTCGCACCGTTTTTTTTTTTTTATAAAAAGGCGTCTAAGAATAAAACTTTAAAAAAAAACTTTTTTTTTACTGAACATATAATTTTTTAAATTAAAAAAAAAATGGATCCCATCGATTGCCCATTACGGGACTAGGCTTGAAAGTTGGGAAATAAGTGACAGTTTTTTAGAAAAAATTTTCAAGAAAATCGATTGCTACGTGTTTTTGGGAAATCAACATTTTAAAGTCAAAATTCGAAAATCTTATAGAAATACAATTAAAAATTTTTTTTTGATTTCATATCCTAAAACTGTGTTTAATAACAAAAATTTGGAAAAAACAAACGTCCCCATTGGCCCATTTTTCGCAAAGTTACAGATATTTAAAAAAAAAAAAAGCGATTTTTTTCAAAAATTGATATCTCAAAAACGGCTTGGCAAAAAAAATTGAAAAAAATCATGGAGATTTTTTTCAATGGGTACTATAACATAAAAAATTAAAAAAAAAATCGGAGTTGCAAAGGCAGAACGTTGTCCGATTTGGCGTGGAATGCCACATATATATAAATTTTTCAACGAGTGGTATCTTTGAACTCTACTCAACTAACTATGGTAGTCATAACGTGAACCGTTTTTATTTTTACGACGGAGACGCGAATAAAAATCCGGAATCGTATGTGGTCACCCAAGTATATTAAAAATTATAAATAATAATAATAATTATAACTAAAAGATAATAAATAATTATAAACAAATTAAAGGTGTGCCTGAACCAGCTCCTCAGGCTGGGTTCGTGCACGAGGGCGCCAGTCCGTTTTTACAAAACGGACAAAAATAATAATAATTCAGGGGAGAGATTGCAGGACAAAATCTGGAGCGAGAATGTATGCACCAAGCGGAATGACAACCAAACAAATATATAACGAATAAAAATAATAATAAGGAATAATTACTACTAAATATATCCAGGAGACAAATAAATAAATATTGGCTATCACTGGGTTCCTTTTACGAAATTATTTAATTCAAAATATATTTAAATAGACTCAACAGATTATTACGATACCCAAATATTTATAATAAATTTTTATTAAATAATAGTAGGCTCAATCTAGCCAGATCATAATAATAAAATTATGCTATTAAATTGTCGGGAATATGTCATTGTCCCAACTAAGCAATGTCCCAGTTAGCCAATGTCCCAGTTTTCATTGTCCCAATCAGAAAAAATAGAGCTAGAGCCATCTGATGGCGAAAAATGTAGCAAATATTTTTGAATCTCTTTTATCGGCGATATTTATCATAACAAATGGCCTTGACGTGCAAAAAAAAATTAATATTTGCTAAATAAAATCAAATTTTAATCTATAGAGAAAAAAATTAATGAAAAGCTGTGTCTGAACACGTAAATATCTTTCAGCGATAACCGAATTATCATTTGAAGGAGAAAATCGATTCCAGGTGTTTTCTTCCATAGGTTTTGGTTCTTACTCCAATCAATCAACTATCTGATACATATAGATTATACGAATAACCTTACCGAAATCGAAATGCCAGTCTAGGTGTTTCCCTCCATAGGTTTTGGTTTTGACTTCGACTAATCAACTATTTGATACATATATAAGACACCCACACCTCTACCAAATTTAAAAAGTCAGTCTAGGTGTTTCCCTCCATAGGTTTTGATTTTCACTTCAATTAATCAACTATCTGATAAATATAGTTTACACGAATACCCTTACCGAAATCGAAATGCAAGCCCGTGAAAAAATTTTCTGATAAGGCCTGATATGGCTTGATTTCGGCGGTTCATATCAGGCCTGATATGGAAATTGGCCATATCAGAAAATATATGCACAGATAAGATTTGATATGTTCTGATATGGACATATCAGACTATATATAGTGAGATTAACATTGTTATCTCGGGAACTAAATTTATAGATAATTTTATAAAATTGTGTATAACTTTGTAAAGTAGTATGTGCAATAATTGTCATGAAAAAAAAAAAAAAAAAAAAAAAAAAAAAAAAAATCCATCCAGGTCATGGGTTCGAACCCGAGTACTTCTGATTCTAAGTCTGATCTATTAACCACTCTGCCAAATCATGAACTTGAAATGTAAGGTTGATTATATCTATTTGGATAAAATTGAAACTAAGAAAATTAAAGACATCAGATAAATGATTGATTTGGTTACTTGTATTATATTCAATTGTTATTGTTTATAGAGTAACGAGACCATTAACGGTATACCCATCAGTAACGGGGCAAGAACTACTTCTTTTGGTAAAAGAAGAAAAAAAAAAAGTTCAAGATTTTTTAACTTATAAGTTTTAAAAAAGTATACATAAAAATTTAATAATAATTGAACTTTTTTCAATTTAAAATCTCAATTTTTTATATTTAAATTCATTACGAAAATTTGAAATTCTCTCAGAGATTTAAAAATTGATCTCGTTAGCTTATTGGAAAAATTTTTCAACAAAGTTTGTGCACTTTATACAATTTATAAATGCGGCAAATTAAAATATTTAACAGACTTCATAAGATTTTATGAACCATTATAAAATCGGTTGTTCCGAACAATGTTACGTTATTTGGTCATTTCTAAATTATTTTACCAAACGTATGTATACGGAAAACTCGAAAAAACTAGTATACGTGCCCATATCAGGGCATATCAAGCCATATCAAACCTGATCAAGATTTTTTTGACAAGCATATTAAAATCTATATACCCTTATCAAGTTATATCAGGTCATATCAAGACATATAAAAAAAATTATATACAAGCATATCAAGTCAGATCAAGACATATCAAATCTGATATCGACATATCAAGTTGATATGGACATATCAAGTTGATATGGCTTGATATGGCCAATTTTTATATCAGACTATATCAGAATATATTAAAAATTATATATGGGCATATCAGATCATATCAGGTCAGATATGAATATATCAAATTTTTTGATATGGCCATATCAGGTCATATAAGGCTTGATCAGAAAATTTTTTTACGGGAGTCTAGGTGTTTTTCTCCATAGGTTTTGGTTTTCACTTCGACTGATCAACTATTTGATACATATATAAGACACCAATACCTCTACCAAATTTAAAAAGTTAGTCTAGGTGTCTCCCTCCATAGGTTTTGGTTTTTACTTTAATTAACCAACTATCTGATACATATAGATTACACCAATACTCTTACCAAAATCAAAATTCCAGTCTAGGTGTTCCTTTCCATAGGTTCGACTTCCAATACAATCGAAAAATATTCTAATATACTTAAAATACACCAACACCTTACTGACTGCAATTAGCTTGCACAATTATTTTTTTCGGTCATCAAGAATAATATTTTCACAGTACCAAAAGAAAAAAAAAAATAGTCGACAAAAATTTTTTTTTGTCTAATTATTGTATATCTGATATTTTTGAGCATTTTCGGCACTACGCATGACACCTGGGGCAAAATGGACCAACCGAAAAATCGAAAAAATGATTCTTTCAGATTTTTATCGTCAAATTGAAAAAAAATTTAATATATTTCCGCATTTTTGGCAAATTTGGTCTCTAAAAATATTCGAAAATAATATTTTCATTTTTAATTGATAACAATTCAATTAAAAAAAAAAAAATTTATCATTTTTTGTAGGGGGGCCTCCCTGTCCCACAAAAAAAATTTTTTCTGCCTTCGTATCCACCAATAATGTGAAATGTAATTTTTCTTTATGTATTTTACATAAAAAAAAATTTAATTTAATGAAATTCGATCAACATTCAGAAATTTTTTTTTTCAGCTTTTTTTTAGGGTACCCCATTTTGCCCGCCAAAAGTAAAAATTTTATTTCTTAACGGTATGACAGAGTGTTTAGCTTGCCAAGTCTGGTCGCACCTAGTATTATAGACGAATATTAGGGCGCCACTGGAAGATGGACTCGGCCTTCCAGAACCGGATGTTGTAGTATTTTAATTTTAATTAATTAAATTCAATTAATAATTTTCTCAGAGTCGTTTGTAATATTTTGTGAGAGAGGTGAGGAATGAAAAATGACTGAAGTAATGCTAATTAAAGTTTTATTAATTTAAGCACCTTGCTTTTATTGATTTAACCTTATAACAATAATTATACTTATGACAAACTAATAATCTTATGACAAACTAAATTCGTTCCCTGAACGTTTCCTTATGACAAACTAATTTTTACCTCGTCCCCTGGACGGTATTACTTATGACAAACTAATTATCTCGTCCTCTGGACGGTATTACTTATGACAAACTAATAATCTCGTCCCCTGGACGGTACCTTATGACAAACTAATTATCTCGTCCCCTGGACCTTATTACACCCGCACACACAATTATTAACCTCGTCGCCTGGACGGGAAACCTTAATACTATAACCTCGTCCCCTGGACGGTAAACCTTAATATTAATTTAAAATCATCCCCTGGATGTGTATTTACTTATCACTAGGATGTCCCCTGGACTTATCACAGACACAGTTAAATTTTACTTAAATTACTTGACTCTACTTTGTACTCAGTTTTACTTAATACTCGATGACATCATAAAATTTACTTAATACTCAACTTAATTTCTGAATATAATGATTCCACTAATAATTTTAATTCTTATTCCTTTCCACTGATTTATTTTACTTATTTTTATTAATCAATTAATTTTGGTTTTTATTTTAATAATTAATTAATTAATTAATTGACCAATAAATTCTACTGATAATTCTTACTCACAATTGTCTCCAAGATTCTATATAAGTAATTTATTCATTTTCATAATTATGATTATCACATATTTTGATACTCAATTTACTTTACTGGCAAAATAATCCGTTCTTGGTTTTAACTCGATAACAATTTTACCGTAATCTTTTCTAGCGTCTTTTGATTTTTTTGATCTATTAATTTATACTTATTTTAAAATTACTTTAAAATTATTTTACAACTAAATTTACGACTAGAATTACGGTTAGAATTGACTAGAACAATCGGCCCGGAAAATGGCGTCACGAGGCCTGAATTTGCGATTTTAAAGACACGGATAAATTACTCAAGCGGCCGACAGGCCTGGGATACTTTTCTAATGGTATTTAATTCAATTTAATTACCGGAGAATTAACGTAACAATTTATTTTATTCCAGCCGAGAGGCCTCGAATAGAATAAATTTAGAGTTACGCCAAATGGCGAATGCGCGGCAAAAGAATTGATGGAAAGTTCGAGACGCGTGGTTGCACCGGCCGACAGGCCTTGAACTATTAATATAATTTAACGGAGTCGATGGAAAGATGTTAAGTAAATTATTTATAATTAATTCGGCCCTCTAATGCGAGAGGCCTTGATTAATTATAAATTTACCTTTATTAATTATTTAACAGCAACTCGGCGTAGTACTGCTGGTCCTGCTGGGATTTTTTTCCATTCCAGTCTCTTTCTCTGCTTCCCTCAATCTCTCTCTCTCTCACCCTGATTCTTTTAATTATGTTCCTGTCAATGTACAGTACGCATTAGAAATTTTATAAACTAATTATTAACAAATGTAATTATCGGCCTAAAGGCCTAATAGTTAATTAATCAATTTAATGTAAGTTACTAGATCGCCCCGTTCCACGTGAAGCGGACGTAGACTTGGATATTTACCTTTATTTTAACTGCGTCTGTCAGGTTCGCCGTCTGGGCAACAACTCCTCGAGTTCACGTTCCGCTGTCTATTTTATCACCTCACTCCCGTTCATCATTCCGGAAACCTATTCCCACTATCTTAGACTAAGGAAATGACGAACGACCGAGCCGTAGTGATCCATGCGACACCCGGTGACTAGTCGCAACACTAACTCGCAACTTACGAGGTCATCGGCCAGTTATCGGCGGGATCGAAATTCAAATTCAAATTATTTTATTATATAGGTTTACTAATTTTACCCTGTTACAACGGCAACTAAAAATTTTGTCTATTTACCTTGAATATCATTAAAAAAAAAAGATTTAGCGTATTTTAGTCCTCAAAAACTTAGTATTTCCTTAGGTACCCCGTTTTGCCCCCTCCCCCCCCTTCTCTAATTTTATCTATTTTCGATATGGCTCGCAATATTTGACGCCTTTTTGAAAACCTAAAAAATTTAAATTCATCACAAACTCGATGTAATATTGACAGATTGCTTGAATGTAAGCACCGTCGACGGCCTAATGATGGAGATATCCGATGTTTAGCGAGAAGCACGTTAGATTTGGACGGGAATATTGGAATCGTAAAAAATGTTCATAACCATAGCAAAAATGACACTTTAAGGGAAGAAAGAGCTTTCCACGAGGAATTGAAAAAAGCGTCCAGTACTTCTGGAGAAGATCTTCATAAAGTTTTTAATAGTGTTCGCAGAAGGTTTGAATATTATTTAATGTCAATAAATATTGTTAGTCATAGAATATTCAACAATATTTAAGCGTATAAGTCTTGTAGTTATACACGGAAAAAAGAACTGTTGCTGCAATAGGACATGCTCCTGTAGCAGCTACAGAACTTGCCTTTATCTGCAACAGGAAAAGCAAATCTTTATGTGTCTTGAGCATTGATATCACGGAGGCTAGATAAATATATCTAGCCTCCGTGATTGATATAGTGAAAGTTACAGATATTGCCTCCATGGTCAACTGTTTTACAGTTTTGCTTTTGTAATTCAAAATATTATTTTCTATGCGTTTTTACATACATATTTTAATCTAAGCTTGCTAAAAATTTGTATTATTTTCTCCTCTTTTCTGCGCTTTCTGACATTGCCTTCATTAACTTTACAATATATGTTACAAAGATGTGAAAATATTCCACCAGTTCACTTCAATAATAAAAGGTCAACTATGCACCGTTCAAGAAGTAATGTTCGTCCTCCCTACCCTAAAAATTTAACTGAATATGCGAGTATTTTAACTGAGGAGAAATGGAACAATTATTTTAAGTATAAGCATGGAAAACTGCACACTGAAAAAGTTGGATCCGGTGGAGATGTTTCAGTTATCTTTTACGATTCGATTTTTATGGAAAAATTATTAAAAAACGCAGAAAGAAAAAAATTGGAGTTTTGCTTTGATGCAACATTTAACATTACTCCATCAAGACTTAAAGTGCGCCGATTTTTAACGATTATGATTTACAAAGGAAATCATGTAAGTTTAATAATTTTTTTATAAAAATTTTTGAGAAGTGACGGTTCTTACACATGTCTAATAAATATCTTGAATTATATATATTATTGCAAATCACAACAATAAGCTTTTGCTTGTTCTACTTTCGTGTAATAAATTATTTTGATGAATCACATATTTCAATTACAGGCAATACCTTTTGTATACGCTCTGATGAAGTCAAAATCTACAAAAGCATATGAAGAAATTTTAATTTTTATATGTTCTTTATTCCCAAAAATCAAAGAATTAGATCCTATAATTCATTTAGATTTTGAACTGGCAAGTAGGAATGCCATACGTAAAATTATACCTACGGCAAAAATACAGCCCTGTTTATTCCATTTTCTTCAAGTACGAAATGTTTGTTGAATAATATTTTTTTTTTTTTTTATAAAGGAAAATAATTTAACTGGAAGCGAGATTTTTTCCGTTCTTAAATTTCAATTTTAACTATTTTTGAGCACCAAATTTTCGTGATTTTGATTTAATTAAAATACTCGAACAAATTGCCTATTGCCCTAAAAAGAATTAATTTTTTTTTTTCTATTTTCTTGGTCTTGATAAACTTTTTTTTTGAAGTTGATTAGATGTTGTGCTTTATGTATTTTTTTTTTAATATGAATAGAAAAATTAACTTATTTGATTTTTTTTTATTCATTCTTCTTTACGGCGGATTCATAAATCTACAGTCCAAAATAATAAAAAAAAAAAATAATTTTTTGTTGACATCTTTTAATTTTAAATTTAAAAAAAAACCTGCTCGTATTGTTTTTCATCGAAATTTTTTAGGGATATTTTTTTGAGTATCATTATATTTTTTTTCTTTAAAAAGTAAAAAAAACTGAACAATTAAAAAAAAAAGTTTTATAATAAGAATTGAATATTTTTTTACAATTTTTGACAATTTATTTTTTTTTGCTGTTTGACCACATCTAAACATTTACCTTTTTTGAATCAGTTATTATCCCTGATAAAAAATCTAAGTTGAAATGATTTGAAAATTCTAAATTATTTCGTATTGTATCATATCATAAAATTATAATTTGAAATAATTAAAAATAATTTAAAATTATCGACTTCGAATTATTAAAAATTGTAAGAATATGATTTAAAATAATTCAAAATTGTTTGAATTTTAAATATTACTAATCTGCCTGAATTGTTAAATCATGTTGCTTTTAAGTATAATTTTCAAATAAATCATTTTTCATTGCATAGAATCATGAAAAAGGAGAATTTAATTTAAGGATTTATAAAATTATTTGGAATGATTTGAATCATTTCAAATTAGAAAATAATATCGTATTTCTAGTTCCTCGGATAATTTAAAATTATTTGAAATAATTTGAACGCTTGAATGATTTCAAATTAAATCAAATAAGGAAATAATATTGCAATTTCTGGTTCCTCAGACGATTCAAAATTATTCGAAATAATGTAAATTCTTGAATCATTTCAAATTATAAAATAATATTGCAATTTCTGGTTACTTAGAAAATTTAGAATTATTTGAAATTATTTAAACTCTCGAATTATTTCAAATAAATTAAATTAAAAAATAATATTGCATTTTCTAGTTCTTCAGACAATTTAAAATCATTTAAATGCTCGAATCATTTGAAATTAAATCAAATTAAAAAATATCATTAAATTATTTCAAATAATTTTAAGTTATCCGAAGAACCAGAAATTGCGATATTACTTTCTAATTTGATTTAACTTGAAATGGTTCGAGCGTTTAAATTATTTCAAATTGTTCTAGATCATAAAATAATATTTCGTTATTTTTTAATTTAATATGATTTAAAATGATTTTTTCTAAAATTTATGCTTGAAAGCAAAATAATTTAGTCAATTTGGAATGATTTAAAATGATAAAAGTTACGTAATCTCAAATCATTCCAAATTAGATTTCTTTTTATCAGGGACATTGAAATCTTTGTTGTACACAGCTCTAAGTATCGTATTTTAATTTAATTTTTTATCTGTGTTACTAAAAATAAGTTCTCAAAAAAGGTTTTATCATAGGCTTTAACAAAAAACGCAACAAAAAGAGGTGCTATCAAACGTTCATCAAAAAATAATGCAAATTCTTCCACTGAAACTGATATTGCAATTGAGAAATGCTTGAGAAAAATTATGGCTTCGCCAAATTTACCAGCAGAAATAATTCCACAAGCATTCGAAGACATTGTAAAAAATATTGACGACGATGACGTTTTCGAAAAACTTGAAAGATTTATTGATTATTTTATCAAACAATGGCTGCAAGCTCGACCACCAACTGAATGGTCATTATTTAATACTGGGAGAAAAACAAATAATCCAATTGAATCTTTTAATAAACTTCTCAACGCTTTTTTCGGAAAACATCCAGGAATTTGGAATTTTTCAAGTATTTAAAACATTTCATTAAAAATCCTGTAGAATTATTAATGTTGAACAAATTTTTTTTTCTAAATCAAAAATTCCATTAACGCAGAAACAAAAGTATCATCTTTTTACGTATTTTTCGGTAGCTCCATATTAAAGTGGTGCGAAAAAAAAATTCAATTTTTTTTTAATTTCCTAAAAAATATGTTTGTAAATGGAGAGAAAATTATGGTAACTGTTTCTATTACGTTTATGAAATATCAACCTATAATGTTATAGTGATAATTAATCGGAATTACGGGCTTTACGGCCCTAATTTCTAGGAAAAGTTTCTATACCTATGGGAACGATTCCTATAATTATAGTAATATACAGTTCCTATACCGTGTGGTAACTGAATTATTGTAATGATTACCATACTCATACGAATAGTTATCTAAAGCAGATAGAACGAAATTCTATGACGACATTGTAACGGTTCCTAACTGTATATTGGAATGAACCCTATTTATTATGGCAACCATTCCCATAATATTATAATAGTCGTTCCCATGATTCTATGGTCAACGTTACCATAGTATTATGGTAATCATTACCGTAACATTATGGTAAATATTGCCATAATATCATGGTAACTATTACCACAATATTAAGGTAATGATTACCAGAATGCCATAGGAATTATTTCGATATCATGTAGGAATGAAAGTCATAATTACAGCAATAATTAACACAATATGTATGGGTCCCGTTCCTACAATTGATATTTCAAAAAAACCGGCTACCATACTTTATGGGAACCATTCCCATAATATACTATAACTGTTATTATAAATTTCGCTCCGTGTATATCGTGATTTAAAAGCACTCTCGAAAAATCAGGTGGATAAAAAAATTTCTTAAGGTCGATCAATATTTTTTAAACTTCCGAAGTTCAGTTAGTTCGAATATTTTCAAAAAAACTCTAAATCATAATATCAGAAAACTCGGAATTATTTTTTGTCAACTCAACATATTGAAGAATAAAAGTAAAACATAAAACATAAATGAAAGTCAGAACAATAAAATAATTACTACTGTATTTTGATTATAAAATATTTACACGGAACCTATGTAGGGGAGCCTGGGGCACGAAGATTCCCTTAACCCTTTAGAGTCAGAGGATCTTGAAACGTCTACGTGTGAGACTAGTGGGGAGAGCGCGAATCGTAGAGTCCCGTGAGCATGTATGAGTGACATGTGAAAGTAGTAGTGTGCCTGTGAGTACTCTTCCACTCGTTTGAATCTCGCGCTGCGTTCATCGACAGTGACGTAGTTAGTATTGTAGACGTAAGGAAATAGTCTCCGAAAGTAAGGTAAGAAAAATTAAAAAAATTTTGTACATTGCTATGTAATTGCAATATTACTTAACTATATTTATAATGTAATCAAATGTTGTTCTTACTTTGAATTTAAGCCTTTCGATATTTATTGTTCAATAAATTAAAAATAAGAAATAAAATTATTTTTTACTCCCCACTCAGGTGAAATTTTTTCTCTTATGATACGACCCTGTAACATTTGCTTCGCGCTCTTTCTAATTCTATCGGGTTCTGCCAGACTGAAGAGTGGGGTTTCAAGGTCAGACTCTAAAGGGTTAAGCCGGTTTTTTCTTTTTGTGGCTTTTAACCATTCAATTCATTTATTTTCCGCCTATATCGGAAGAATCAGTCGAAATTTTGCGAAAAATCGAAAAAAAAATTTTTTTTTATTTCCCGTTAAGTTATGAGTTCTGTAATGTTTTTATCATATTTTAGGCCAATATGTGGTAGTGGAGTAAAATGGACCACTTGAAAAAAAAAAAAAAATTGTAACGAAAAAATTATTTTTTTTTTCATTTTCCGTCAAGTTATGACCTTTATAATGTTTTTATGACGTTTTAGGCCAATATGTGATGTGTGAGGTAAAACGAAACAAAAAAAAAAACAAAAAATTGTCAAGAAAAAATTAACTTGACGGAAAATAAAAAAAAAATAATTTTTTCGTTACAGTTTTTTTTTCGAGTGGTTCATTTTGCCCCACATATCATATATTAGCCTAAAACATCATAAAAACATTATAAACGTCATAACTTGACGAAAAATGAAAAAAAAATAATTTTTTCAAGTGGTCCATTTTACCCCACATATTGGCCTAAAATATCATAAAAACATTATAGAGGTCAAAATTGACGGAAAATAAAAAAAAAAATTTTACCTAATTTTTGAAAGGGGCCTTTATGCCCCAGGGGGGCCTTCAGGCCCTGGGCTCCCCTACAGATGAACTTTCATAAATGTTTATAAGATCGTGAGAGACTTGTAGACGTTGAAATTTACACTCAAGATTTTCAGAATGTATATAGTATTCAACTTAGAAAATGATTGAATGACCAGAAAAAAAGTAAATAAATAAAACAAATTTTAATACTTTATGAAAACAGAAAGTTTTAAAGGATTAAGGGACCCTTAAAAATTTTTTTATCGAGCAGATTTTTACAAAGAGAGCTTTAAAAAAAATGAACTGATATAGTTTTAAAGGAAACTCTAAAATTTTCGAAAATTTTATTTACGCTACCCAACTTTATATGCGATATTTAAATTTGAGATTAATAACGACTTATTTCAAACTACATATATATTAGGGTGGTTCAAAAAAAAAATTGAATTTTTTTTTTTCGCTTTTACCCCCTGAAACGTTAGTGGTTGCCGAGAAAAAAATCTTTCCAAAAGATGGGCTTTCGAGCTCAACTCTAAGAGGTCGCTATTTTAATTTTAATTTCCCATCTAATTAATTTTATACAAAGATCTTTAAAGCTGATTTCTCATGCTTTCCGAAACTGTATGATAAGTCATAATTATCATAGTCAAACGCCAATTGGAGCTATCTGAATAGTATTGATTTTGTATTTCAAAATGAAATTGTTAATTTTCATTTCTCTTTTTGCTAGCTTAATTAGCGATAATTATGACTTATCATAGGGTTTTAGAAAACTTGAAGAATCAGCTTTAAAAATCTATGCATGAATTTGAAAAATATTGAGCAGCTTACGAGTGATTACAGATTCAATAAAAAAATTAATTTTTCCATGTTAATTATAATAGGTGGTAACCTATAGGTGGGAAATTAAAATTAAAATAGCGACCTCTTAAAGTTAAACTAGAGAGCCCGGCTTTTGGGAAGATTTTTTTCTCGGCAACCACTAACGTTTTAGGAGGTAAGAGCAAAAAAAAAAAGAATTTTTTCTTTAATCACCCTAAAAATATGAAAAAATGACGGGAATTAAAAATTAAAATTCTTAATAGCGTCCGATTTGGCGTGGAATACCCCGTACTTATTAGAGTGACTCAAAAAACCGACTATTTTTTGTTTTCGAGTCTCTTCCCGATAAAAAAAGATTTTGTATAATTATATATAATTGTATATGAGTCCATATATAATCAGATCTGAAAATTGGCCATATCTGATCATATATAATCATATATGATTAGATATAATCATGCATGAACGAATATAGTCATTTTTAAAAGCTCATTGAAAATATCTAAAAATAATAAATTAAGTAATTAAATTAGGATTTATCGTCTTCATTAATATAAATGTTGGTTAAATTTAAATTGAAAGAAAAAAAAAAAGTACTATCGATTAACTCTTTTTGTACTAAGGGGTCACCCATCCAATTATTGATCCACGTCGATGCTACTTAACTTTGGTAATCGCTGGATGGTAGTCTGATCCTCTAGTCTGTTATGAACTTACAACAAAGAAAAGTTTATGGTTTAACTTATCTCAAATAATCAAATTGATACATCCTACTTAAATAATGCACCTAATGATGAATTTAGTTTTGTACATAAATTTCGATAGAATTCATCAGATAGATATAATCAAATCTTTTTATCTATAAACTTAAAAATATCCATATATAAATCGATATTGATTTATACTTTTGAATTGCTGCCGAAACCATTGAATATTTTTCAAGTAATGGGGATTGAAGTTTGATTGATAGTTGACAAAATAAAAATTTAATAACATTAATATTAAAATTGTCACATTATGCTACATATATATATATATATATATATATATATATATATATATATATATATATATATATATATATATATATATATATATATATATATATATATATATATATATATATATACACATATATATATATACCCATGTAGGGGAAGGGGGCGCAAAAGGCGTAGGGTAGGTAAATCGGGGTACTCCCAAAATTTCATAAGAGAAAATTTTATTTTTTAATTATTCCAAAAGATCATTGAAGCCTGATCAAATCCAATTATATATAGACTTATATATAATTAGACATGATCATATATAGGCTTATACATGATTATACCTAGCTTTCATTCGTTAGATCTAATCAGATCTAATGGGGTTCCGTTTTTGTCAAACTCGGCCCAGGGGGCAGCATTACCGCTCATTCGGTGGCGCGCCAAAATTTAACGTTAAAAGTAATTTCTTTGCTTATTTAATAATATGGATACGAATAACAATAAATATTTTACGAGGAACGTTGCACAGTTAAAAGAAGATAACTCAACTATTTTATTTATTTACCTGTCTAATAACTTTCATTTTTTTCAACATAACATCCTTAGCGAAATGGTTAGGACATAACCTCGAAGACCGAAAATTTACATTTATAGCCTTTTCCCAAAGAGCCCGATGTTTTCCATCATTGGAAAAAGTGAAAGTTGCTTTTCCTCTACAAAAAGGAACAAAGCACTTACCCATATTTTGTAGAATTTTTTAATTTTTCTGATATCGAATATATATGATAATCATGCGACACTTGTAGCTACTCCAAAATACATATGTAACTGACAAATATACTGTATATTTATTATGATCCGACATTTATATTATTTATCGAAAACATCATATAATTGAATGTAAATTTGAAAATTACTTGGGTTTTTTTTTTCTCAATCATTCTAGAACAAATTTTTGGTCTTTTTAAATTTGACATTTAAAAATGTGCGCTCTACCAAATTCGCGGTTATGCTGCTCTCAAGCGGAGGAGTTTGGCAAAACGGAACCCCATTATATGTAGACCTATATATAATTAGACATGATCATATATAGGCTTATATATGATTATACCTAGCCTTCATCAGCCAGGTCTGATCAGATCTAATTATATATAGGTTCATATATGATTATATATAATTCCATATATGATTATATATTAGACTGTTTCAAAAAAAATAACTATTTTATTTTTTCTTCATTATATCGAAAATATTGTTAGAAATGGCGAAAAAGAAATACTGTGAAAGTTTGAGCTCTTAATATTAATATTAACAACTGCCGCATCGCAATTTTCTATTTCCCGTTTAAATAACATGGGAAAATTTATTTTTTAAGCTTTGGAATTTTGGAGCTCATGGTGGGACCAATACTTCAAAATTTTCAAGACATAGTCTTATGGGAAATTTGACGCTCTAAAAAATAGGTCTCTTATAATTTTTCGATATTTTTATATCTTCAAAAGTTATTTAAAGTTAAAATTAGATTGATGATAAATTTTTACATTTTTTGAATTTTTTGACGCAGCCATCAAATTTATGGGAAAATTTTATTGGACATTTTTTGTAGAGCATTTCATTTTCTATAACTTATCTCTGAGAAAATTTTTGATGTTTCTCACCATTCGTAAGTTATTTGCAATTAACTGAAAATTTGATATAATTAATTTTATGCAACAAAATTTAGATTATTTAAAATAATTTTCAGTTAATTGCAAATAACTTACGACTTGTGAGAAATATCAAAAATTTTCTCAGTGATAAGTTATAGAAAATGAAATGCTCTACAAAAAATGTCAAATAAAATTTTCCCATAAATTTGATGGTTGCGTCAAAAAATTCAAAAAATTTAACAATTTACTATCAATCTAACTTTAACTTTGAATAACTTTTGAAGAAATAAAAATATCGAAAAATTATAAGAGACCTTTTTTGTAGAGCGTCAAATTTCCCATAAGAATAGGTCTTGAACATTTCGAAGTATTGGTCCCACCATGAGCTACAAAATTCCAATGCTTAAAAAATGAATTTTTTCCATGTTATTTAAACGGGTAATAGAAAATTGCGATGCGGCAGTTGTTAATATTAATATTAAGAGCTCAAACTTTCACAGTATTTCTTTTTCGTCATTTCCAACAATATTTTCGATATAATGAAGAAAAAAAAAAATAGTTGTTTTTTTTGAAACAGGCTATTATATATAATTATATATGATCTTATATATAATCATATATACTCATATATACTTATATATAATCAGATAAAATCTTTTTTTATCGGGTTATGGAAATTTGCGGTTAACGATGTGTTAAGAAACCTTTCCAAAAATTAGCCCGATAAAAAATTTTTAAGAGGTCGCTCACGAATTTAAAAAATATCAAAAATGATCGAAATTTGAATTTTTATTTCAAAATTTTTTCTTTCTCGTGGCAGCAATAGTTTATATTTGTGAAATCATGACTACGCTAAAAACATAAGTCGAAAATTTAATTATTTAAACTTCACTCAAGAATTTCGAATGTTTCCGATTGCTGTCTTTTGAGCATTTTCGAGCGACCCTTGAATATTGATCATTAATCTTCTCGATTTTTTCACCATCAATTTGCATGACAATGAATGGAAATATAACCCGAGAAATAAAAATAATGAGTTATTTACATTTTTTTTTAATTTTTAATTTAATTTTTAGGTTTTTTCGCTTATTCAAAACTTACCAAATGTTATTGTTTGAAACTGTCCTGTACACTTTTGGTTATGCAAAAGTTATAGTTTAGTGAAACGACGATAATTGAGTTATAAAAAATTACAAAAACTAATTCAAAGTAATAGTTGCATATTATCAGTTAATATTCAAAATTTTTGAGCGCCGTTTAAATATTTAAATAATGAGCTGAAATTTTAAGCATAGACATGATTTGACAAATATAAACAATTGCTGCCACGAGAAAGAAAAAATATAGAAGTAAAACATCTGAATTTCAATCATTTTTATAAGAGACTCGGAAAAAAATAGTCGATTTTGTTGGTCCACCCTAGTATATATGTATTAGGGTGCTTTATATTTTTTGAACATTTTTTTTTTTCTTAGCCCATGTGAAAATTTTATTGTAGGCGACAGAAAAAAAATTTCCTGAAAATTTTAGCCCTTAATTTTAATTTCAAGAGGTCGCTATCTATTTTTAAAGTTTTCCCATTTAAAAAGCATGGGAACGATATCACATTTTTTTATAAAAATTCCTACCCAGGCAGTTCTTGAGCAATTCACTCGTTTTTGGGCTCGTTTCATAGAGCTTGTAGTCCTCTTTAAAATTGATTTTAGTGACATAGATGCATTTATAACAGTTCAAAAGTTATGAGACTTCAAACTTCGGAAATTTTTATTTTTGCCAAAAAATAATAATTAATGGCTATTATTATTCCAGCTATCAACTTTTTAAAAAAAATGTCATACAACTTTTGTAGTGTGTTAAATACTCTGAAAGAAATACCTAAAACAATTCAATATTATCAACATTATTGTTTATTTTTTTTAACTTTTCTCTTTAAAGGGTTTCAGAATTATTTAATTTTAATTTTATTCTCGTGACAAATTGAACTTTTGTACTTATCCTTTTTTTTGGTATTAAATTAATCGAGCTTCATCAATTTTTATGTAGCTCTATGATTAAAAAATAAAATAATATTAAAAAACTGATAATAGATTTGTGACTTGTAATTCAATTTCAGTCATAAAGACTGAGATTTTAGACCGTCGAAAACTATCGGCGCTTCGATCGATACGTTAAATCATAGAACTACATGAAAATTGATGAAGCTCGATTAATTTAATACCAAAAAAAAGGATAAGTACAAAAGTTCAATTTGTCACGAGAATAAAATTAAAATTAAATAATTCTGAAACCCTTTAAAAGAGAAAAGTTAAAAAAAATAAACAAGAACGTTGATAATATTGAATTGTTTTAGGTATTTCTTTCAGAGCATTTAACACACTACAAAAGTTGTATGTCATTTTTTCTAGAAAGTTGATAGCTGGATTAATAATAGCCATTAATTATTATTTTTTGGTGAAGATAAAAATTTCTGAAGTTTGAAGTCTCATAACTTTTGAACTGTTATAAATGCATCTATGTCACTAAAATCAATTTTAAAGAGGACTACAAGCCCTATGAAACGAGCCCAAAAACGAGTGAATTGCTCAAGAACTGCCTGGGTAGGAATTTTTATGAAAAAATGTGATATCGTTCCCATGCTTTTTAAATGGGAAAACTTTAAAAATAGATAGCGACCTCTTGAAATTAAAATTAAGGGCTAAAATTTTCAGGAAATGTTTTTTTCTGTCGCCTACAATAAAATTTTCATATGGGCTAAGAAAAAAAAAATGTTCAAAGAATAAAAAGCACCCTAATATGTATACTTTTTCACGTTTTTAGTTATTCATTTTAATCTTGTATTAATTTAACTAATTTTAATCGCGAGTTTATTATATTGGCATAGTGACTATTTGTTTTTTGAATGTTTTTTGAAATTTTTTTTTGTCGTTTACCACTCCATTTCTATTTGATAAAAAAAAAATAATCCATCAAAATTCAACTGTTTGTCTTAATTCTGAGCTATTAATAATAGTTGTGCAACTAAAAAAAAAAGTTTGATAAAACTTATAAAATCATCTCAACACCAATATGAAATCGAATAACATTTTATAAGGTCGTATAAATGAAAAATAGAATTCATATTGATGTAAAAGTGTTAAAATTGACGTTAAATGAATAGTAAATTAAAATTACAAAACTTATTTTCGGAAATTTATAATTTCGGAAATTATTCTGCAAGAGAAATGGAAAGTTAAAATTTGAGATGCAGCACCATTTAATATCAAAATTAAGAGTTTAAACATTCACAATACCTTTTTTTTATCACTTCAAATATTATAAAATCGATACGAATTAATTTATTTGTTAATTTTTGTGGGCAATGATTTCAGTGTCATAAGAATGTTAATTTTTGTAAAGCTAAATTTACACTGACCTATCAGATAAATTAAGAGAAAAACAATGTGAGGTCGTCAATGATTAGTAGCGAGACAGGGGGGGTCACCCCCCACCCCGATAACACGGTACCCTTTTTTACCGATCGTAGCGGATACCTCCCGCCGGTGACTTATCATATCTGCTGTCGGTAATTTGTACATATCTGTGGTCGGTAAGCGTATCTGTCGCCGGTAAAGTGGGTATTTATATTACCGACTGTTGCCAATGTTGGTCGGAAGTCGATTATCATGCGTATGATGACAAAATACTGTCACACTATCATCGAAGCTGGTACCTTACCGTATACCAGCTCTGATGATAGCATGACATGTATTTATATGATGATCATTCTGAGGATTTATATATTCAAACAGGGGGTAGGACGAGCACTTGCGAGAAGCTCTTATGCCACTGCCATCTAGCGGTACAGTTCTTCCCCCACCTCTCCTTTTAGCGGGTAACGTCATCCAGCGTGTCTGAACTCGCTTTTTATGAGGTAGAGTGGGGGAAATGAAGCTGCGCAAGTGCTTGAACGATCTTCTGCGCTGTTACTAAGCTCATATTTCAGACCAAGTGGGGGTAATATGAACCTGCGCAATAGCGTTCGTTTACCCGATTACATCATCTTCTGCGCTGTTAACCGTTACTAAGCTCATATTTCAGAACAAGTGGGGGAATACGGACCTACGCAATTGCGTCTTTGTACCCGATCACATCATCTTTTACGTCATAAGACAGGTTCAGACTTGTTTCTTCGGTAACTAAGTGGGGGAATAAAGAGTTCAGCGGGTGACTCTCGCGCCCATATGCATCAGTCCGCCTACGTTTTTGAAGCAAAAACTACCGTTGCTTAATTTAAAAAAAAAACCTGTAAAAAAGTGATTAATAAATGGACTGTCGAATACTAAGGTATAGTAAAAAATTATATCTTTTTGAGGGAACTAGCGTGTATCTTTTCAACCATATTAACTGAACAATCTCTTACAGACCTCATGTATGCGGCGATCTATGTGATCATTCAGCACAGATTGAGTTCGACGAAGTAAGTGTTGTGAGTGAACAAGAAGACAATTACACTCGGAAATTAGTTACTCGAGAGAAAGAAATTGACTTACAGATCTTGTATTGTAAGAACTTATTTCTATCTTTCAAAGATCGTAAAGATTACGAGCAAGCGTGTCATAGAATTACATACGTTATAACTCATTTAATGTTCAAACTTAACTCATCGAAATAAAGTGTAGACACCTCAAATGGATCAACTAAGTGAAGAAGAATTAGATTATCTAAGAAACCGGCCGCCACACGCTGTATTTGAAGCAGAATTATTAACACGTTATTTTGAAGAACCAATTCAAGACTATATAAAAAGGTTTGTACGTGATATTCATCTTCTACAAACTAATTTGAATATCATTCAAAGTAGACGTGATAAAAACGTGTGTCCATACTGCTGTGCATTCAAAGACTCTGTAAAAAAACTGCATCAAGTAATCGAAAGTATCGAAAAACTAGAAGAACGTATTAACCAGAAATAAAAGACAATGGAATTCATCATAGATTTCGCAGGGTTTGTTATGCCAGATGACACCTTAGTAGTGAAAGAATTATGTGTAGTTGATATATATGAAAATTCCTCAAAATATAAGTGTAAACATTTTATCTTTCAACCACCATTGGAGTACGATGGAGCAATTATGCAAGAAACTTTTGATGAGAGTGGGTGCGGCCATGGTATCCGATGGGACTCAGGTGAAACACCATACGAAAAACTCCAAGAAATTATTAAAGATTTAGTGAGCAAAGCAAGTTATATTTATGTTGACGGAAAGCAAAAAGACAGATGGTTGACGATCATGACCGATTACTCCGCACAAATCATCGATATCCAACTAATGAGACATTATTCCTTTGAAAACGTGAATCGCTATAATAAGGAAAAATGTCCGCTGAGGCTGTATCATCGTCGAAGAACACATGCATGTGCTTTTCAAAATATTCATCAATTAAAGCGTTGGTTTCTGGAATTCTGGGGTGACGAACCATCATACGAAACATCCGTGCAAATATATTATCAACTGTCTGATTTGAAAAAAATGCATAAACGCGATATCGCTTGCCTTGATTATCACTTTCTTCTACGTTTTGCAAGGACCCAAATACGTCATGTCTACGATACTCTTCCAGTGGAATTACAGGATAATGATAAAATAAGAGATTACTCATTTTGTATGGACCACTACCCAGCTACTGGTGGCGATTGGGATATCTGTAAAATATGGCTTTATCCATACCGAAAGGATTGCCCAAAGTGTATAAGTAATAGTAATCCTATAAAAATAATAATTCATAAAACAAGTTAAAAAAAATATATAGTCCAAGATCCCAGAGCAATAAGACACAACTTATTTTCTAAAGCATAGAACTTTCGGTTCTATGTAGTCTTTTATGTACTTTTTGATACCTGTACGTTTGTGGAGTTTGCCCGGTGACACCTGCGCAGGTACCAGGTGAGAAAGGTAACTAAAATCAGAGTTACTTAACTTATTTTTTGATGTCTGATTTTTATATATATTTTGTAGGATATTACTCTGAAGTAATATCCAAAACGTCAGACGCTTTCCATGGGTCAGAACTTTTGTCAGACGCTTTAAAGCTCTACAAAAAATAAATGAACTCAACTGATTTTTAAATGTCTGATTTTTATATATGTTGTTCAGATAGATATGACATAGTTATATTTAATCAGTCAGACAAATCGTAATGACCAAATATTTCCTAAACACAAAAATTACTCAACTATAAGTATGAGCGCGAGAGCACTATGCACATGCGCTTCAGAATAAACTATCTCAATATTTGAAAAATACTTACTGCTTTCAATTTCACATTTTTGCATATCTATTTAAATAAGGTAAAATTATTAATTAAAATAATAATCATTTTTTAAGTAATTATATATATATATATATATATATATATATATATATATATATATATATATATATATATATATATATATATATATATATATATATATATATAGAAGGGAAAAAAGATCTTTTTTGTAAAAAAGTAAATTTCCAACAAAAGCTTGTTAAAATCCTGTGTTAATATCTGTTTGTAAGAGAGTTGTAGAATTATAATCGAAAAACATTATTTTTTAAATTTATTAATTTTGAGCTTCGATATCACTCAAATGGTTGTGGACTTACGAAAAAAGTATAAAAAACCTTTTTTTAAAGAGCAAGAAATAAATAAATTTCCTATACGAAAGTTTTTAGCGCTTAATTTTATGTCAAGTTGTTAGAAAGTTATAAAATTTCGAACAAAAACGCAAATTTTTTGAAATAAATCAAACTTCGACCTTCAATATATCTTGAATAGTTTGACTCAAGGAAAAAACATAAGAAACTTTTTTTTTGAAGAGAAAGAAATTTCAAACAAAAATATGTATTAGTCATAGTTGTGCACTTATTTTTAAGCAAGTAATAAAATTTTTCTCATCGCACTAAAATGAGAATGTATCATTACTTAGGCAGGGTTAAACGGCACAAGAATAAACTTTTTTATTATTTTTTTATCATTTTTGGATCAAAAATAAATGATTTCTATCATGACCAACTAAAAAAATCTAATTTGGTAAACAACGGGCACCCTAATACACAAACACAAACAGTAGACTGAAACAGAATGTGAGTTTAAGAAGGGGAACCGAGTTACCGTGGATGTCTCACTCGCTCTGAAACGTATGTATAGTGCTCTCGCGCTCATACTCATAGTTGAGTAATTTTTGTGTTTAGGAAATGTTTGGTCATTAGAATTTGTCTGATTGATTAAATATAACTTTGTAATATCTATCTGAACAACATATATAAAAATCAGACATTTAAAAATAAGTTAAATTCATTTATTTTTTGTAGAGCTTTAAAGCGTCTGACAAAAGTTCTGGCCCATAGAAAGCGTCTGACGTTTTGAATATTACTTCAGAGTAATATCCTACAAAATATATATAAAAATCAGACATTAAAAAATAAGTTAAGTAACTTTGATTTTTAGTTACCTTTCTCACCTAGTACCTGCGCAGGTGTCACCGGGCAAACTCCACAAACGTATAGGTATCAAAAAGTTCATGAAAGACTACATAGAACCGAAAGTTCTATGCTTTAGAAAATAAGTTGTGTCTTATTGCTCTGGGATCTTACTCTAATACAATTTAATCAAACTTATGTATTAGGTTAAGATTATAAATAAAACAAATTAATACATTGATAAAAAAATTTTTATTTATTTATTAAGGTTATTTTGTTAATTAATACAGGTTCTATAATATATCTTGATCTTTCTATCCTAAATTTATACCTTTCTCGATCTCGAGCCATTTGCTCCTATTCACCTTGTCTAGCAGTCCTGTATGCATACCTCCATGTATACATATAATGTATAGTTGGTGTCAGATCAAATTGCACAACCATGTTTCAAGTCAATTTACGTACAGTGCTGCTGATGGGGTTATACTCAACGATTCGATCGTGGATTATTAAACAATAAGCTGTTGTGTTTTGTGGAAATTGATTTGTGGATTCAAACTCCAATCGAATGTCTACTGGTCCAGATTTAATTGCTTCATTCTGCTTGGAACAGTCTATGACACAGAGCGGAACTTCCTGCAAAAATTTCTGCTGTGTTAACAGTGGCTCAGCCTTTTTATTATAGTATGAAGATTGGAAATCAGTGTACATATTATACAATAAAGCATACTGATTGTCGTTTATATCCAAATTCAGATCCCCGTACGGATAACTCTGCGAGTTCAGGAATAACTTTACGTTACGGAGCGTACAATTATCAAATCGACTCGCATTCTTCCTTGCATCGTTTTTTCTTGCTGTTTGAAATCCGAGGATGACGTAACGTGGCTTCTCCAGTTGTGTTGATGTTTTGACAGCCCAAATATGTCTTGATGTCGCTGGTAACAGCGGATACTCATACAATTCCCAGGTTCGAAAACTAATTGAGATAGCCGGATGACTGGTAATATAATTTAATGCTTGAATTTTTTCCTTGTCTGATAGGGTGACATACGGCACAATCCACTCTATTTTTTGCAAAGTTAACTTTACTTCCTCAGCTCCCGCTGCTTGTTGCACGTAAGCATTAATGTCACTGTTTGAAATCGTAAGAACTATCTCTAGCTGAACATTCATAAGGACTTTTAGATAATCTTCAGCAAAACCACTTAAAATATTCAGTGGAATCAATAAATCAAAGCTTCCTGCAGCGTTTGTTAATTTAACATCATCTTCCATCACCCAGCCAGCATTCTCCAAAGCACTCAACTGATTTGGACTGAATGATACATAACCTTTCATCAGGCTTGTTATACCAACGTTACTACTTCGATCAACTTCAACACCATTCATAAGTAAGCGGAATTCTTTAATCATGTGGCTAATCCCCATATTAACCAAGTTGGTGGTGGCAGCGACAGCAGTATTATCACTCTTGGTAAACTTCCCGAGAATATGAAGTGCACTTTTGCTAGGAAGTATGCACAAATTTTGATTTTGGATTGTGATACGAACTTCATCATTGTTGTTCAAAGTCGACGATGCATACGGTTGATGAGCATGCAGTTCATAGTGAGCAATTGACTCATCGAATATAATTAGTCGTTGAATATCTAATATATTAGCCATTATTTTTTATATCCTCGGTCACCTACAGCACCGTACTTGTTGCCTTTCTCGTAACTACCGTACGGTGTACTACCTTTTATGCTTGGTGCCGAATATTTATCTTTGCTATTTTTAAAATCTGTGCCGTATTTACTTTGTTGGCTCTCTAAATACTTTCTCAAGTTCTTTGAAGCTTCGTTATTGGACATTATACTCAACAGCTCACCACCACCTAAGTCTTTCGACACGGGATTATGCAGCAGAAATTAAATTTTATTTTGTGAATCGTCCACGTAAACGTAGTCCGAGACTTTTCAGGAACAGCCTGTTCTGATGTGTTAACGCCTTGTGAGGTTTTCTTCGACTGATTGTGCTTGGCCATGTTGATAGCTTTTTATAGCCCGCACCACTCTTTGTATCATACACAATACCCATTTATATCGGTTTCACATGTAATCTTATGGTTATAGTTTCACCCCTAAAATTTACTAATTTTCCATCCTGATCCATTATACGTAGTCTTATATTATATATAGCATCTGCGGTGATTGGAAGGTAAATGACGTGTGTAGCAACTCAACGATCTTATATCCTGGTGGTACGCTCGGAAAAAACTCATGAATTGTGTGAACTTTGTGTTCATTTATGTAAGCACCTGTGGTAATATTACACTCAACCCTTAAAGCATTTAGTTTTAGTATAGCCACAGGTAATTCTGATGAGTGAGTTTTGTTTGGTTGAAGCCGACGATTCTTGAAACCTAACAGTCGACCAATAGAATCGTTAGGTATAAAATTTATAACCTGATCACATTTGATTTCACTTCTTAGTTCATTATTATTTGCTCTTATACTGATGGTAAGTCTCGGCAATGACTTTTGTATGTATTTCTCAATATCTCTAATTTCATAACTACCGGTAGGTATTTTAATTACTTTTTCTTTAACAGCAGCGATTCTTTTGGGGATTATTTTCTTGGGAATCTCTTTTTCAGGTTGCACATCAATCTTTGGAGCCATTGAAACATCATCACTTCTCGTCACTATAGTAACGTCTCGTTTTTTCCTCTTTCCACCAGGTTTATCGATATTTCCAACGTTGTTATCCTCAATGTCATTCGTATCTTCTTGTTCTTCATTATCCAGAGGATAAGTTACACGGAAAGAAAAACATGGGAATTTTTCCAATTTTACTTAGGAAAAATTCCCTTGTTGACATGGCAAATTTTGTTTTATCAACATGGTAAATTTTACCAGGGAAAAATGGGAAAATAACCATATTTTATAGGAATTTTACCCATATATTATAGGAATATCTTCCATGTTGCCATTGCGAAAATTTCCATGCAACATAGCAATTTTTCCTATATTAACATGGGAATTTTTCCCATGCCAACATGGATATTTTTACCATATCAGTATAGGAATTTTTCCTATGTTAATGGAGTAATTTTTTCCTTGTCAACATGGGAAAAATTCCCATTCTTCTTTTTTTATTTTAAAACTCAACGCTAATGAAAAAAAAAACATCATCTAAAGTAAAATTTATTTGTCTAAGAAATTCGGTAAAATTAATTTTTTAATTTGTAATCAAAACAAAAACATAAATGTTTTTTTTTTATAAGCAAGCAAAAAATATAGCTTTAGTTCTATTTAATAGAAATTATTCAAAAAATTGTTAAGACATAATTATTAATTTTCAAGAATATTTTTTTGTGTCAAAAAAAACTTTTTCAATATAACTGTTTTTTTTCAATGTAACAAATTATGTTCCATAGTAATCGATATTAAAATTGTTTTTTATTATTTATAGATCAATTTAGATTTTAAGTACCAATACAGTACTAAAAGTCTCTCACTACATAATAAATGGGAATATTTTCAAATTTTCCTTAAAAAATATACAAAATATTATTTAGAGCCTAAAATAATTAAAAAAAAAAGAACTAATACTGTATCTTTCAAAAGTGATAAAGACAAAGTTTTAAATGATTTAATAGAAAGACTGTCAACATTAACAGGAAGTAAGCAATATTACTTAATGATACTTTTGATTCCTTCAATTGATTGTCAACTATATTTTGTAATTAATGTTTTTTAAAAAAATACATTTATTCATCTATTTCTAGATTCACTTCATGCTCTTGGACTTAAAATTTTAACATACCTCATCAATCTAAGTCCAATACCTGCACTAGCTGAAAAAAGACGAAAATTATCGAATTCTGAAGACGTGGAAAAAATAAATTTTAAAGATATTCAAGAGAGTTTTATTCTACAAGTCAATGTATGTTTTTTGGATTATTTTGAAAATCTTGATTAAATCGAACGAGTAATTAAACCAAATTCAAATAACATGATTTGATGTTAATTATTTAATAACAGGAATGTTGCGACATTGATAATAAGCTTCAAGAGAAACGAAAAGAGGCGGCTCGAAGAAATTATTCCTTACAACCGTTTCTTCTTTTAGTTGGTACCGAAGATAATATTTTAAATGTTTACGTTGTCTACGAGAATGTAAAATACAAGTGTGATAACGTACTAGATGCACTTGATTTAAATTTTAAAATATTTTTTGTTTCTGATTGCGACTATCCAACGTTGACACGAAAAGTTTGGCTATTCATTCAAGAAGCCCTCTACGAGATTGAATCGCGTGAAGGATTAGGCACACAACTTGAAGCAATGCTTCATTTCTACAGAAATAATGTTCAATCACATTAAGTTTCTTACGTTTTAAGTTAATTTTAAAAATAATTAATTGTTTTTTTTTTCTTAGAGTAGTTAACTGAAGTTTCTATTTTAATTATAATAAATTCTGACCAAATGTAGTATTGTTTATAATAGTATTATTTAGATACATTATCACTCTTTTGGCTAGAGTACTTATAATTCTAATTTTGATAGTAACTAATTTTGCTTAAACCTGAGAAAATTATATTTGTTAAAAAAACTAATAATTGTTAATTTTTGGAGTAATTTATTAAAACAACTTAAGTAGTTTCATACACATTCATTATTGATAAAAAAAAATTAAAATGACTTCTAAAACTTGGATAGATTTCGAATCTGAGATACCTAATGAGTTTGATTTTAAGAATTTTTCGAACGCTATGGAAACAAATGCTTTACATTTTATGGCGAAATTATACGATTTCAACGACTTATCTCGATCTCGTGTAGTAAATATTATTACTGAAACCCATAAACTTTTCAAAGCTTCCAGCGTTCATATGTTGTTTTCCAGCATAATTCAAAAATTAAGATTACTTAATGATACAGATGAATCTATTACTAATTTTAAAACTATGTTTAATGCATTCGTCAATACCTTCAATAGTTTTTTAACGGAACACACGCAACTTGCAGCATTTAAAGCCATTGGAACTTATATTCCTCCTTTGACTTTGGAAGTTGGACAGCGGGAAGATTTTCGATTTGAAAATGGTCGTCAAGTGTTAACTAATATTCCGGTTACTATAGAAATGATTCCTCTGTCATTGGTATTGACAAAAATTTTCAACAAATTTAATACACTGGAATATATAATTAATTTTCAAAAAACGATATCAGAGAGCCATCAAATATTGATCAATCTGACACAAGGGTCGTTATGGCAAGAAATATCCTCTAAATTTGAAAACAAGTTCGTTTTGCCACTGGAAATTTCTTTTGATGAATACGAACCGAATAATCCATTAGGTAGTCATCGTGGCATTACAAAAATTGGTGCAGTTTATGCTAGAATCTCCTGTTTACCTGCATTCATGCAATCTAAATTGGAGAACACATATATTCTAGCATTATTCAATTGCCTCGATGTAAAATCATTAGGTTTTAAACCTATTTTACAAAACGTAATTGATGAATTAAAAATCTTAGAGAATGATGGGATTCCTGTTCATTATAATGGAAAGGAAGAGACAATCTATTTTACTGTAGTTACTATTCTGGGTGATAATCTAGGAGTACACAGCATAAATGGATTTGCTGAGTCTTTCAAAGCAAATTTTCCGTGTAGATTTTGTTATACGAGTCGAAATGATTTAAATCTGATAAATAATGAAGAGTTTTGTCCCATGCGAACAAAAGAAACTTATGAAGATGATCTTAAAACCAATAATGTTTCCTTAACAGGCATTAAAGAATCTTGCTGCTTCAATGACCTTCAATCATTTCACGTAACAAAAAATTTAGCTGTTGACACCATGCATGATTTACTTGAAGGCGTAGCACAGTATGATTTAGCTTTAATTCTAAATCATTTTATTAATGTCAAAAAATATTTTTCATTTCAACAAATGAATAATCGCATTCGTGGTTTTAATTTTCCGTACAATGAGAAAGAAAACAAACCAGGTGAAATCGTTTGGAGCCATTTGACTGATAAAATAATCATTTCTGCTGCTGAAATGCTATGTTTAATTCAAAACATTGATTTAATCCTCGGTGATCTGATTGAAACTGATGATAAACATTGGAAGCTAATAATATTACTAAAGCAGGTTGTTGAGATAGTTACAGTAAAGAGCTGTCACATTGATACTGCCGACTATTTGGAAGTTCTCATTAATGAATATCTACAACTACACTCAGAGTTATTTAAAAACCGTAAAAAAGTAAAACATCACTTGTTAGTTCACTACGGCAGAATTATGAGATTATTTGGGCCACTTTGTAATGTAAACTCTATGAGCTCTGAACGCAAACACAGGGAATCAAGAATATATGAGCGTGTCGCTATAAGTAGAAGAAATGTCCCTCATACAGCAGCAGTCAAACAACAGTTAAAACTGAATTATCGACTTTTGTGTGGTGAAAAAAGTATAAATCAGCCACTGGAATATAGTTTTGAAACAAAAAATGATTTGAGAAGTCATAGATCGTTCTTATCATTAGTACCATTACTATCATCAGATCCTGAAAGCTATCGAGTTGTAAATTATATAAAATATATGGGAGATACTGTTAAGAGTGAACTAGTTCTAGTTAAGCCCGCAGAAAATGGACCACAATTTTATTTCATCCAAATAATATTAATGGATAGTACTAACCAAACGTTTATTTATGGAACTAAATGTGAATGCATTTATGATCGACATTTTCAAGCGTTTGAATTTTTATGCCACTGTGATGATTGGAAAAGCTTTGGCATTTTTGATCTTGAAAATTGTACTGTTACATCCTTAATATCGAACGTGAATGGAAAAAAATATGTTCCGAAGCGCTGGATATAACTTATTTAATTATTTATGCATACATTCAAATGTTTCTTACTGTAAATTAATAACCATTACTATCAAATATAGTTGCTTAAATTGAAAACAAAGTTGTGTGAGTTTTAATTATCTATGGCATAATGTTTTCAACATTTATAATTATTAGTCAAAATTATAATTCTGTAAAAAAAACCATCAGTTTACAAATATTTTACCTTATATACATGATAATTTCTACATTGTTAACATGGGAAAAATTCCCATGTTAACATGAGAAATTTTCCCATGTTGACATAGGAACAATTCCAATGTTAACATGGGAAAAATTCCCATGTTGACATGGCAAATTTTCCCATGTGGACATGGGAAATTTTCTCATGTTAACATGGGAATTTTTGCCATGTTAACATTGGAATTGTTCCTATGTAACATAGTTATTTTTCCAATGTTGATATAGTAAAATTTACATTGTCAATATAGGAATAATTCCTATGTTACAAAGCAAAATTTACCATGTGACATAGTAACAATTTACATGTTGACATAGTAAAATTTACAATGCCAACAAAGTAATTTTCCCCATGTAAAATTGGAAAAATTCCCATTTTTTTCTTTCCGTGTACATAAAACTTATTAGCGCCAATGTCTATATTAGGTATCGAATTAAATGTCAGCAATTCTACAAGACCCAAGACATAATTTTTTTCCTCTGACAACTCGATTGGTGGAAAATAATTCACCTCTAACACAGAGGATGATCCTGTCAGCGTTAACGTGAAAGACTCAGCCATGACTAATGTCCTGAGTAACTAGTCATGTCAATTTAAAGTTGTCCGGAAAGAAATTTTAGACACAAATGCCCACATATAATTGTGTCAAAGTTTTGATATCTTTTATGATTATATTTCAGGCTACCAACATCGAGATATTTTACGAGGTCTTCCGGTGGTTGTAAATCACCAAAACTATCGAAATAAATTACATTATCACGACTTTTTTTGTACGCAACCCAATGAGTTCCAGGTCCAAATCTGTCATCAAGATTGACAATAGCTGATTCGAATTCTTTAGGTCCAGATTTTGGCAAATCGTTTCTCATGAAAACACCGCGGAAATTGGGTATCCTCAATGCCTTGGCGTATTTCATCAAGTCGATGTTTGTAAGTGCTCGATGTGGTAGCTCTACTTGTTTTTTGACTTACATCCTCTACCAACCGGTGGATATGGCCACAAATATAGACCCATACCACGTCTGTATGGCTTTAAGTAAAAGCCTTTACCTACAGCTATCTCTTCCATTTTTGAATTATGTCTCTTGCTCTCCTCTAACTGTCTTTTGGCTGAACTGGCATCATTGACAGCCTTCGCAACCGCTGCAGCGCCACCAGCGAGAGCACCGGTTGCTGAAAGACCTGCAAATAGGGGTATCAAAAATGGAAGTACACCACCGATTTTAGATGGAACTGGTAAAACACGTGGCTGTCGAACATTTTTCTTCCCACCAGATTTTTTTACCTCTTGTCGAGCCCCTTTGAGTGCCGATTTAATTGGATCACCACCTGCTTGCATAGCTTGCTTAGCAGCCGTTACAATTTTTCTCAACGCCACCTTGGGTCGTCTGCTGGTACTTTTCTTCTTACCACTCTTCTTACCCACCATTCTTTCCTTCTTACCACTGATTCTCTTCTTCTTCTTCTTACCGCCCATGCTCTTTTTCTTCTTCATTCCCATTCCGAAGCGTTTTTTTACCTTCATGATTTTGTTTACACTCCAAGCAGCAGCTTTTTCTCCAATAGAAGCGTCTTTCGCTTGAAAACGTTCCCACGCTTTGTCAGCTAATAATTTATCAGCCTCGTGACGAGCTGCCAAATTTTCTCGATTTTTCGAGTAAGCAATGTCGTGATTCTTACACGCTGCATCCAAAGGATTAATGCCAGGATCACCACGAGCCAATCTCTTCTCTAACTTTGTTCCTGGTCCACAATACTGATAACCGGGTATATGAAGTTCAAAAGGTAGCTTGTTAATGATACTGTTGACAATACCTTTCCCACTAATACGTCCGCACTCCATCACAGTGACATAATGACTGATAATAAATCATTATAAATTATCTTACTTATAGTCATAAAGAAGAGTTGTCACTGTAACAGTGAACCGTAAACATGGAGTTTAAAAAACACCACGCTAAATTACCTGTGATCAATTTCGATCAAATTGTTCAAGGTACAGGAGTACAAAAAATCAAAAGACATGGAGCTCTACTACCAAATAGTGTACGGGCAGTGTTTTGTGGTCCATCAAACTGTGGTAAAACTAATGCCTTACTATCACTTATTATACACCCCAATGGTCTGAGATTCAACAACATTTACCTATACTCAAAATCTCTCAATCAGCCGAAATACAAGTTCTTAGAGGCGTTGCTGAAGCCCATAGAGGGTGTAGGATTTTTTCCATTCAATGAGCACGAGGATGTGATTAAACCTGAGGATGCAAAACCCAATTCAGTGATGATATTTGACGATGTCGCTTGTGAAAAACAGGATCACATTGGAGCTTACTTTTGTATGGGTCGACACAAAGACGTAGACAGTTTTTATTTGTGTCAAACATATACACGGATTCCTAAGCATTTAATACGTGATAATGTAAATTTTTAGTTTTGTTCCGTCAAGATGAAATGAATTTAAAACATGTATATGACGATCATGTAAATACGGACATGTCATACAATTCATTCAAAGAAGTATGCTCTGCATGTTGGAATGATGGTAAATATGGTTTTGTGGTAATTGATAAAGATAGTGAGCTCAATAATGGACGATACAGAAAAGGATTTGACTGCTTTATTAGTATAAATTAAAGTGTAACTATTAATATGAATCATATATCTAGTGAACTCTAATACATCAACATGAAGCCTGATAGTTACACCGTTGCAGAATCTAGTTGAATCGTCGAAACAAAAAATTAAGCAAGAAGTCAAGATTGAAATTAAAGAAGAGGAGGTAACACAAAGGGACAATTCAACACTCAACAACAAAACAGATTTTGATGATACAAGTCATTATGATAGTTTAATTTCTGATGACGATGGGACTAGTAGAACTCTTTATGAGAGTCAAATAAATCCCTCTGCTTCAAGTACTCCCGCTAAACCGAGCAGTTTAGTGAAATCCTATTTAGGCAAAGTGTATAGAAGAAGTAAAGAAATAGATTTGAGATATGGCGTTCGTCGGCGGTACAATGATTTTTACATTGGCGATTCAGAAATAAATTTTGAAGAAAATACATTCCATGTTAAAGATCAGGAATACCCAATAACTCCTGGTTTATTGGAATTGTTGTTCAAAAAATCACCCCATGATGCAAGTGTTACATAAGATGATAAAAATAAATACCTTGAGATCATTAAAAATACAAACGCTTATAGAAAAAATTACAAATCAGATGCTAGTATTTATGAAGACTCAACAATAAAGTTTAATAATTATATTGCTGATTTTATTACAAAAAATACAAAAGCACCTAAGGGAAAAGGGTTGCCTAAATATAAGATTGTAAAAAAGAAGAAAACACATATGGATTACGTTTATTGGGATGATCCAAACGAACTGGTTGATCGTCTACGTTTACTCATGGCATCTCAAGCTGCTGGTAATCCAAGTCACACAAATGAAATTATATCAATAATCGAAGAATTACGGGAGGCTGGAATTATATATTAACAGTATTTTTTAACTGTGTCGATCAGTCTCCTACTGTTCATAGAAGTGTACAGAGCAAAAAAAATGAGTATCGACATATTTGGACGCTCGTTAACGACAGCTGCAGTTATTAGTGGTCCACCTAGACCACCTGGAGTCGGTTTTAAGTTAACTCCTGGTGGAGATTATGATTTAGAGAGTGAAAAATTGTGTCGTGTTGGTGATCCTTCAGATGATAATGATGCAGCAACATTGAAATTTACGCGTGATCTTGTCCATAAAAAATTGACTTTTATGTATGATAGTATGAAAGATGATCTGTCCGAGATCATTTCACTCTTGCATGCTGAAGTGGTAACACTAGACTCTACAGTCATCTCATTAAAAAAAGAGGTTCAAGAACTAAAATTAAGGTTAAAAAAAACAAGAAAAGAATCACTTGATGACAATACCTGGCGTATAAAGAAATTGGAAGCTAAAATTTTTAACGATGGAGGACAAGAAGTCAGTAATAGCTTATGAGCTCCATAAACAAGCTCGTAGAAATTACCTGCGATGACATGTTGACATCCGTGGACTCGATGAAACCTGGCAGGCAGATTTAGTTGTAATGATCCCATACGCTACATCAAATAAAGGAAATAAATACTTGCTGACGGTGATAGATATATTTTCCACGTACGCTTGGGCTGTACCAATAAAAAATAAAAGTGCTAGTGATGTTACGAATGCAATGAAATCTATATTCCAACAAGGACGTGTTCCAAAAAATCTTCATGTCGATCAAGGCAAAGAATTTTACAATAAAGAGTTCAAAAATCTTATGAAGCAGTATAAAATTAATATGTACTCTACGTTCAGTAACCTGAAAGCATCCATATGTGAGCGTTTTAACCGAACACTTAAAACTAATATGTGGCGTGAAATCTCTGCTCGTGGTAATTATAGATGGATCAACATGCTAGAAGAATTGTTAAATACTTATAATAATACTAAACATCGGACAATTAAAATGAAACCTGTTGATGTAACTGTTGCTAATGAAAAAGAACTGTTTAAAACTAAATACAAACCTCTTCAAAAGCAGCAGCGAGTACGAAAATCCAAGTTCAAAGTTGGAGATAAAGTTCGAATTAGCAAACACAAACATGTGTTTGAGAAAGGTTACACTGCTAACTGGACAACAGAGATTTTCACTATAAAATCTGTACAAAATACGGTACCTACGACCTACAGACTTGTAGACTATCAGGATCAGCCTATAGAAGGTGGATTCTACGCTGAAGAACTCAGCAAAGTTATATATCCGGATGTTTACCTAGTAGAAAAAGTTATAAAAAAACGTGGAAATAAATTCTATGTAAAGTGGCTCAGCTTCGATAACTCTCACAATAGCTGGATAAATAAATCTGATCTGTAAAAAAAATGTATTATATTTTTTTGAAATAAAACAAAATAATTTTTTTAATTATGGATATATAAGTTTTTACTTTTTAGTAGCCTAAATTTTATAAAATATTTTTTACATTTTTCGTCTTTTATTTGGTCTCGGTATAGTCATAATATCATCTCTTGATACTTTGTAACCCCATGGTACGGTATCAGTACTGTTTAACAGAAGCTGACGTTTGTCATCTTCCCAACTTAAAGCTATCTTATTTTGAACTATTGTACTAACACTATGCTTGTTACTTTTAATTACATATTGTTTCTTACTTAAATTCACATGATCTTCTAAACATCGTTTGAAATCTTCAAAAGTGATAGTTCGCAAAGTCGGACGTTTAACACCTTTGGCTCGCTTTTTTACCTTATCTTCATTATAAATTTTAAAAGCATACAACTTTGCTCTAAGTCCAATGAATTCAATCATAATTTTACCATTATTCTCATCTTTCATTAGACCTAAAACTTTTTTATTAACTAGTGGTATATTGTAAACATTATCAGGTGGATAATCAGAGGTGTCAAACTTGGCAAAATCACGTTTGATGATCTCATAGATGTCAGGTACAATAAAATGGTAAATAAGACTATCAGTGTCAGTATACATTAATTTTGATTCATTGTTTGCAAAATTTTGTTTCACATAATTATCATGAAAGTCATATATGTAAGTTTTTGATAAATCTAATATACAAAAACCAACATAGATTTGTTTTGTCAAAGCGTACTTTTGCCGCCTTCAATTCAATAATTATCATATTCTCGTCAAAAATAGTAAGACTATGGAAATTAGGCTTACAAATATAGTCAGCAGCGCCATATCTACCGGCCCATCTTGTTACTATATGAATCTCTTTGTATTTTCTAACATTTTCCATAGTCTTACCAAATACAGCATTATTCATAAGTTTATAAAAGTCTTTTTTAAACTCATTTTTAGCAGCTTTTCTACAATCTGTATTTTTATCTATATATGACTTGAGCCAGAGTGACTGTTCGAATTTTAAAACTCTGTGAATTTTTGTTAATTTTAATCCTAAATCTAAACATTGTCGTAAATTCTTATAATGTATAATATAATTTTTTTTATCATATAAAGTTGTCGATAATTTAGTATACTTGCTACCCGGTGGTGAAAAATGTTCAGGACATAGTGGTAAATCTTTATGTAGATCATGCAATTCCTGAGGATAATGTAGATCAACTTCTAATGCATAGCCAACGCTATCGATGTCGTTGAAAAATTGATCTACGTTATCGACGTCAAAAGATAGATCGTCAGGCGGGTAAACCCATTCAAATGAACCTTTTGGTAGCGGCATACTTATAGCAGCACCATACAAATTATTCACATCATAATACATTAAATAGGATTCAGCTTTATTAGGATCAAAGCTGGATCCCATGTAACGATTATTGGCCACTGCATACCTATTTGTACACTGAGATACACCACCTCTGATACCTTTTTCAATAAATAGCATCATTTCAGGATCGGTAAATAACTCGAGTTCAACATTTGTATATTTTAACATCGCATCGAAAGCAAGTCCCGGCGCTGTATAGTAATGTAAAGGATGTAAGCTATAAGTAGCCATACAATTATGTCTGAAATTTTGAAATGTGTCAGCTAAAAGAAGTACATCTGTTTTCAAATATAAATCTGAATATTCCCCTAATGTTTTAATATCAAATTTATTCCATACTAATTGAGCAAGAGAATAATCATTATCAGATACACCATCGTTCGATAATTTAGAATAAAATGAGTCCTGATCAGGCAGTTGTTTGTCATTAAGTTTGTCAATATCAGTTACGTACTCGTATGGAAATACACCCTTTCGAGTTACTAATTTAAATTTTTCGGGATCATTGTAATGTTGTTGAGTAATTTTTTTATAACAATCATTCAGATTAGATGCTAATTTGTCAAGACTAGAAGCCATAAACCTGAATGAATCTATAAAACGTAAGCAAACTGATGAGTTTTCGACATACTTCGTGAAAGATATATAACGTTCTTTATTAATTGGTAATAATGTCATTTTACCCTCGAAAACGGTTGATAAAGATTTTATTATAAAATGGGAATCGTAACCAGATAAATTATGAAATACTATTGGTATAGTGTGAGATATTCTATAATTTATATTACAAGATAAGTGAGCTGGACCGCGATAGTTACCAGTAAAATGACAGTGATCGTAGCATTTATCTGCAGCAGAAGTTATAGATCTTTCACAAATATGACAAACAGTTGCTTGCTCATGACTCTCTTTTTGTTGTCTCGGCAAAGGTTTCATAGCAACAGGATTTTTTAAGTATGATTCGACTTCTAATGCTAAACATTCTAATTTTTTTACAAACCACTCAATGCAGGTTTGTGATCGATTCAGTTCAAATTTAGATAAATTGTTATTATAACTACAATAACGATAAAATGCGATAATATGTGGTATATGTTTGTCAGAATTATCATTTTCTTGAGGCTCAAGTATACATTCTAGGTCTGCATAGACAACAAATGTTACGATATCTTTATACTGGTAATTTTTAAACTTTAAAATTTTATTTTCTTCAGTCGGAAATGTCATGTGAATTTTATTTAATGCGAAACAGTCTTTTTTATGATCTTCAAACGATTTTTCCAGTTTAAAATGATTTAAGCATCGGTTACAAAAAAATAATTTGCTTTTCGAAGCTGATATCTGACTTTTAACTAATCGCGAAAGATCTTTAATTAGAGCAAAATGATATATAGGCTCATAATCTTTATACTCATTACTTGTCATATTTAAATTAACATTAGCTTGTAACATTAAAAGATGGACTGTTTTTCTATTGAGTTTACAATATTTACTTAAATATAATGGAATTATCGTACTTTTTTTAGATTTTTTCTTTGTAAAATGAGATTCAATACCATATACATTTATTGTTAAATTATTTAATCTTTCAAACTGTGGGATTTGCTTAAGCGTCATAGGAAATTTAATACCTGTATATTTTAGGACAGCACTGTAATGAGGATACGCTGATGTTCTCTCAGGATGTCCAGTGTTAGGAAGATGAATTGCAGCAACGACGCTCCATAGAAAACAGTACTCATCGAAATTTTCTATGTTGAGAACAGCTCGTTTCATCTGTATATCTCGAGGAAGCCTCACAAAAGTTGAAATCCCTCCTTGCAGAGGTGTGTATTTTGACATTGTTACCACCAGATTGGTAATCTCCGTCAAACTCCACCCTGAATCCTTTTGATTAAATTCTTCCACTTTTTTTAACATTTTGTCGTATACAAAGTCCGCATACCACTCAGCTAAAGATGTTGCAGGTAAAATTGCTCGACTCTTGGTGTTGAATGATTTAACTTCTTCTTCAACTGATGTATTTTTCCTGAATTTGCAAAATAGTTCAACGTTTACTTTAACACCTGCCACGTTTTCCAGCATTTCTTGGATTTTATCCAGGACAATGTCTCTAGAGACATCCAAGAAATCTCTCAAGTCAGTGTGAGAGCGGTTGATTATCGATCCTGTCTTAATGTTGTTGGAAAAAGCGTTTTCGAGATCTTGCCATTTAATAGATGGATTATTTGCACTTAAATCACCACCTGCTACCTGTCCACTTAATTGTAGAAACTGATTACTGTACCAACAAAGAACTGCTATGTTGGCTTGTACACTTCGTCGGACTTGAACGGTAGTATTAGGATCTGTCAGGATTGTATTAAAATAGTCTATTGTATCATTACAAACACTGTAACACCTCTGGCATTGCTCTTCATCCACCGCCTCCGATTGCAAATCATTATATGATTGTGCTACTGTATTTACTAAATCATGGAGAGCTTTAACTAAACCTCGTTGAGACATTTTTTTGAATCGTTCTATTAACACTGTATTTTAAATCACAAACACTCGTGGAACAGGAATAATTATTTTATATAAAAAAAACTTATGATGTGTTCACACAAAGATTTACACTTCAACTATAAATTAAGTGGATTCTCACAAGCTATTTAAGCTTTCGACTATAGGTATAATGTCATCAAAGTTTCTGAGTATTCAAAACGAGGAACACACAGACAATAAAAATAATAAATCCCATAAGTATAATACTGAGTATATCAAATATTAATGATTTACTTGGGTGGAATAGATTGAAAAGAAAAGTATTTATCAACGATCGTTTAGGATTAAACACACAGAGTAAAAAAATACATAATAAATTTTTAAGAATTATGAGTATCAAATATCGATGCTAGCACAGATCTCATTAAGCGGTAAAATAAAAATTGTTTACTTCCGGTGATAGAGTGATCGATGAGAGATATGTTTCATTACATAGGAGAGTGTTATAAAAATTATTTACTTGGGTGGTACAGATTAATAAGAAATCTAAATATCAATAACATAACCGATCGTTTAAGATGGAGAGTAATAAAAAATGTTTTAATTCCGGTTATCGATGACAGATTTAAAACAGAGAGTTAAATAATGAGACTGCAAGTATCAAAGATCGATGATAGTACGAATCTCATTAAGCGGTGTCATAAAAATTTTTTATTTCCGGTGGGTATGTTGGAATTACATAGAAGAGTGTTACATATCAATAACACCATCAATAGTTTAAAAAAAAATATGTGAATTAAGGTATCAAATATAAGATTTGGATCATAAAAAAATGTTTATGTTGGGTAAATCGTAGAACGAAGATGTAATTTAATATATATTTACTTTAGATCGTGAGATCGATAATGATAATGTCTTTTGAAAAGGTATATGTAAAAAAATAAATGAAGTTATTAAAGGCAGATAAAACTGTAAGTCGATGGAATATTTGTATGAGTTGGATAATACAGTTCTAGTATCGATTTTTCAGATAAATGGCAGAGTAAACATGATTCCCTATTTTATCCATACATTTAAAAAATTTTCGGATATATCTTCAAAATGTACATTTTGAATTGATATGAAAGTTTTTAATTGATATGAAAAAAAAGGGATTTTCACACAAATAGGATAAAAGACAAAGTAAATTACTATAGTGAATTTCATAGTGCTTAATATGTTCACATAGATTTTCAGGAAAAAGTCTTGTAATATAGAATTATATGTATATTATTCCAAGTTAGAGTGAGACACTCATATCTATCACTACATGTTAGAGTGAGATGCTCTATGGGTGTTTCTTATACATGCGATCGTTTTATGGGTTTGTTTATTAATTTTTTAATCTCAACTGTGATTTCATTGTTGAGCTATACATTGATCTGTCATTATACAAAGTTCAGAGATCGTGAAAAGGTCGATGACAGTTGAAGTCAGGCTTTCAAATAGTATTTTTGAAACGGTTTTAGAAATTATTTTCTGGATTATACTGTTGGTGTTTTTTCAAGTGTTATTGAGAAAATATTGCTGAGTTTAAATTTTACTTGAATTGGTTTTTAAAATATACAGTGGGTGTTTTATTGAGTTTTATAAACAATTTTTAATAATAATATTGCTTAGAAGAATATCGGTTTTAAAATCTGCAGTGAGGGTTCATAAACAATTTTTTAAAAATATTATAAATTTGGAAGATTAATGAAGGAGCTTTAAATAAAATAATTGAGGTAAGTTAGTTGTCTTTAGTTCGTGTATTATAGGTGGAGGATATTTTTTATGCTGTGAAATGCGTATAATTTATAGATGGGAAACACATTCAGTTACGACATTGTCATCCCAATTTGGTGGATAAGATTTCCACGGTTGATAGATGGAGTTATGGACTTAACAGTCAATGCTTTGACAAGGGCTGTTCGTCGTGGAAATAAATTAGATGGAACATTATTCCGAATGGAAGGATTGATTGCAGAGCTAAACATCGATCATAATGATCTGTGTTGGTGGTTCCGCATCCCTAACATAGATGCGAATAGAACGGATCTGCGGTATTATTACAATGCCACACGTGATTCACTCTTTGGAATCTGGTCCGGGGTAGTTAATAAACTAAAAAACCCCAACCCTTCAGGTATTATTATTTTTTACACCTTATCATCGATATATATATATATATATATTATTTTTTATTACAGATAATAATCTAAATGACTATTGCATCCGATATGTGGTGTTATTCCCGAAGCACTGGGTTCAGAGCTTCTCAGTGGAAGAGGTGAGGTATTTTATCGAGCCTCAGTTGTGGAATCGAATCTCGGCAAATGAACCGATCAAAGATTCCATTGTCACCTTTTTCAATGAGGAGGCTTCCTTGGAGATCAATGACGAAAAGGTCACGTGGCACTTTAGACTCAGGGATGGATCCCAGGATGCTCGAGATTATGTAATCGCATATGGGTTTATTCCACCAATTTTCTATACTTTGGGTGCAGCAGCATCTGAGTGGGAACACGAATTATTTCACAATCGTGTTGTTGATGCTGTTACGATGGAAGACCTTCATTGCTCTGAGGATGCTGAGACTGTTATCCTCTCAGATCTTGAGGATGCAAATAATGTTGATAATGATGATAATGCTGATACAGTCATACTTTCCGATCAAGAGGATGTGTCACCCATTTATACAGAGGATGTGTAACCCGTTTATTTTTTTAAGTTTTATTGTAATAATTATATAATGTTAAATGAAGTATGGGACTTTTTAGTTTAGCCTTCTTAACTTAAGATTACGTCATTAATTTTATCGTTGGTAGCATTATTATTATTATAATTGTGTTTATAACTCATGTATAAATAAAATTTTTAACGTTTATTTTTAAAAAATGGGTGTATAATTAAATTTTTTGAACTTATGTACAAGTAAATTTTCTTCTATTGTACATGTATGAGTGTGAAACAGAAAATTTTTCTTTAAGAGAATTTCCGTAAAAAGTCCTTCAACTTGTGGTGTGTTTGACCTGTGTATGTCAGAGTGAGACGCTCTATGGTAAGGCTTGGGGTTCTCTCTCACTCAAATATGCATTATAGGCTTGTTTTTGGTTTTAACACTTGAGGTTTATACCTTGAGATTTTTTTTATGTATTATTATCTGAGTGTTAAAATTAAATAGTTTGTTATTCGTAATTAATTAATTTGATTCTGCGAGATTAAGCTCCAGTAAGTAAACCAATAATTCAAATCTTAAGAAATTGAAATTTGAAAGTGCATGTTAGGATAATTTTTTATTATTTGTTTGATGAGATTTTAAGTAATATGTTTAAACATTATTAATATTTATTCTTTGATAATTTAGAAGAAAATGTTTCATGAAAAACAGTTCAACATGTGGTTCGTTTGACTCGTGCATGTCGGAGTGCTGTACCCTATAGGGGGCCTAAATGTTCATAGTCTCTCTTATAAGTGTGTATTATGGGTATGTTTTGGTTTTTCACACTTGCTGACAAATCAAAGAATGCTTTCTTTCAGCTAGATTTTAGTTCGTAACCGTTTCGGGAGTTCAAGAGTGTAGTGCTTGTAGAATTTTTTCTCATTCTAATATATTATATTCTTAAGTTTTTATTAATTTTTTCATCCAAAACGTAAGTATACGTGCATTGTGAATATCTAGATAAAGTTTTGGTTGTGATTTTTTTACGTTTTTTTCTTTTTTTTATAGATTGAATATTAAATAATCTTCGTTGTCGTCGTCGCCGTCATCGTCATCGTCGTCATCATCCTAATCTTGAGAATCGTAAGTATCTAATTTATTGTTATTTCAGTAAGACTTCATGTAATCTTTTTGATTTTACAGGTTCGAATAAAATTATCATCAACTTTATAAAAAATAAAATGTAAGTTTTTTAAGATTGATAAAAAAAAAGTATTATTTTTTTTCACTGTTATTGTTATTGTTTGTGTTACAGATTCAATATGATCAACGGAATATCCTATGGATATATTTTCCCGAATGAGTGGACTGTCCATCCAATAGGGTTTATTTGACGGGTTATTTTGCAGACCTTGCGGGAAATTATTGCATCGGATCAGCAACTCGATGGGGCTACGGTCACTGTAAGTGGTGTACCCACAATCTTACGATTGTGTGATGAGCGTCTGTGTTGGTGGTTTTCAAAATCCGGGGACCTCATCATATTACCACACTTCTACACATTTAGCCCTAACCTGATAATGGAGCAGTTTCCTGAATTTGAGCGGGTATATGAAATGGAACTTCCTCCACTTTCTATAGCTGACGCTATGAATGGTAAGTTTATTCTATATCTCAATATTTTTTTTTTAAATGTTTATATTTATATAGTTTAAAATAAAATCTATGTATTTTTCAGATATAGTTCTGCTGAACTTAACGTATAGCGTGCTAGCCCCTTCAATTTGGGTGGACCAAGATTTGCAGGACTCAATCGCTGATGAAATTGCTGCTCTCGTACAGCCAGGTGTTGATGATCCTCATGGGATCATTTTCACGCTTGGTGGGGTGACAGTTGAATTGGATATATGTCCGGAGGCCATGTGCTGGTGGTTTCGAGACGTAGATGATCCAGACAGGATATATTTTGAAAGCTCGAACCTACTGACGCAGGGGCCTGTTGCAAATAATGGACCCCTTCGAATCTATTGGCCTGATGATGACGACGAGATAAGCTCTGATGAAGGCATCGAAGAACTGTCAGATTAGCGAGTAGTTTTTTATGAGCATTACTTTTTTTAACGTTAGACTTTTATAAATTATTTTTAGATTTTTATATAAATAATATTCCATTAATTTTAAATATATTTAGGATAGTTATGTATGGTTTTTAAAAATAGTTTTTTGATTTTTTAATATTAAAGTATTTTATACTTATTTTGGATTTTTATGGTACGTTAAATATAGAGATTTATAATAGCCCTAATTCTTTATTTTTGGAATTTTTTATTTACTTATGTAACAACAGATACATTGTTGTGTTTATAAGATTTCTTTTTAATTATATTAAATAAAGTTAAAAATTAATATTTTAATTATATTATTTGTAAGTGCATCTTTTAAAATATCCTTCCTTCTTAAATTAAGTTTGCAGTACCATGGTAATTATTATGTTTTATTACTATTTGTATTATTATACCAGTTAATATTTTTTGATGATTATAGATATAACTAAACAATAGACATTCGGCGCATGTGTGGGTCTTTCTGATAATTGCCGGGGTTATATGTTTAAGTTCTCATCCCCTACTTTTTTCTGATGAATTTTCTGGCTCTCGAGAACTTTCTAGTGCGCAGGCGTCTTCGATCATATGACTTTTTTACGTAGAAGTAGAATCTCTTACTAACCCTATGATGTTGAATGTTCTACGGGTGGCAAGTTGGGTTATCTATTACTATATTAAATTTTCTCTTAAGTGTATGATGGTAAGTTTAACTCGACATAAAGAAACTTTTTAACACTGATTTAAATAATAGGTTTTTTTTTTGTGTTTATTATCTCACAATTGTTATGAAAGATACATAGATATATAATAAATATGTGTGAAATTCACATTTAAAGTATTGCTACCCGAATTCATACTGGAACTGGTGATTGGTCAGACACAAATTCGAATTTGTTGTACTTGGTCCCAAGAAATTTGAGATGAAGCGAGCCTTCGGCTGCCATTTCGCTCAGGCTTTTGAACTTGTTTTCGTCGCCCATGAGTTCGTTGCTTGTCCGATTTGGAAAATAGATACAGAATTCATTGTTTAAATGTGCAATGACTTTGGGCCCGTAGTTCGTGTTTATTTTTTTTATCTCGGTTATTTGATGTAATTTGTCCACTTCCAATTCTTGCATTTTCTTGTTTGGCAAAATGTTCGCTAAACAGTTGACTTCATTGATAGCTGAGAGATCGAATTTTGACACTAAAAGATAAATAAAGGAGAACATGTTATAGAATTATATGTGAGAAGTATCAGTGGATGCTCGAATGAAAAATAGTACTTACTTGTGAAGTAGTTTTGTTGATACAAATGAAGACTTAAAATGATTTCACTTATGTTATACACTTTTTGTGAGAACAACGGTAGTTTTTGCTTCAAAAAACTTAGGCAGACTGATGCATATGGGTGCGAGAGCCACCCGCTAAACTCTTTCTTCCCCCTCTTAGTTACCGAAAAAAACGAGTTTAAACCTGTCTAATAACGTAAAAGATGATGTAATCGGGTAAAAAGACGCAACTGCGCAGGTCCGAATTACCCCTACTTGGTCTGAAATATGAGCTTAGTAACGGTTAAAGGTGCAGAAGATGATGTAATCGGGTAAAAAGACGCTATTGCGCAGGTTCGAATTACCCCCACTTGGTCTGAAATATGAGCTTAGTAACAGCGCAGAAGATCATTCAAGCATTTGCGCAGCTTCATTTCCCCCACTCTACCTCATAAAAAGCGAGCTCAGACGCGCTGGATGCCGTTACCCACTAAAAAAAGGGGTGGGGGAAGAACTGAACCGCTAAATGGCAGTGGCATAAGAGCTTCTTGCAAGTGCTCGTCCTACCCCCTGTTTCAATATATAAATCCTCAGAATGATCATCATATAAATACATGTCATGCTATCATCAGAGCTGGTATACGGTAAGGTACCAGCTCCGATGATAGTGTGACAGTATTTTGTCATCATACGCATGATAATTGACTGCCGACCAACACTGGCGGCCATTCGGTAATATAGCTACCTACTCTACCGACGGTGGATACGCTTATCGGCCGCAGATATGTACAAATTACCGACAGCAGATGTGATAAGTTACCGGCGGGAGGTATCCGCGACGGTCGGTAAGGAAGGGTACTGTGTTATCGGGGGGGGGGGGGGTGACCCCCCTGTCTCACTACTATGATTATTTGGCAATTATTAGTTTAAAGAAGCGTCAGACTGGTCAAATTGAAAATCGTATGAAAAGTAAAGTAATTTTAGATTTAAATGAGCAGTGGAACTTGAATCAAATCACTCGTACGGAATTTCTCGAGTTCGCTGAAAATTTGATAGATTTCCGCAGAACAGTTAATTGTGAGTATAAAAATCAAGTAATCCCAATTAAATATATTTCTAACAAGTTGACAATCAAGACACTTCCCGCTGGATATGAAAGTCAGAAAGATACCATATTTTTTTAGATCACTATATTTTTTTATATGCAATACATTTTTTCTTATTTTTATACGTGGAATTTTGTTTCCACAACGATTTAACACTGGTATTTTATAATCACCTGCATCGGTGTTGTTCCATTTTAACACCACGCGGTGTTAAATTGAGCTCATTTTAAACACCGATTTTTTTTACAGTGTATGAGTAATATTGTAAGATTAAGTATTCACCATCCATAGAATGACAATAAATACTGTCCTTGCTTCAAAGACGTTTAATATTACACACGGAGAAAATTATTGACAATAATTGTAGTTCAACTTCTAATTATTTATGTTATGTTCAATAACTAAAGTCGTTTCAATCAGTAAATTTACGATTTTAATGTTTAAACTGCTATAATTAACAGTTAATCATTGAAATATACTGCTTGACTATTTAAAATTACTCCCTAAATCTTAAAAAACTACAAGACAATTGTTAAAAAAATGCATCGGTTATTAATTTCTTACGTTGTACTCAGTAATATTTACTAATATTTTTTTTCCGTGCAGTGAAAAACGCTTCTGATTTGTCATTATAACAAAAAATTTTAAGATATATTATAGTTTCAACAAATCAGTTCTCAAAAATTGTTTTTATAAAGAAACCGTTAACTATGTCTTATAGATAATGTTATGCAATTTTTAAAACCGTATTTTCATTCTCTGTATGATTGTTTCTGTAATTATTAATTGTCAACATCAAATAAGACTCTTTTGCGTTAAACGGCGATAACTCCACGCTAAATCATCGTACAGGCTTTCTGATTGTTTTAAATAGAAACCCTGCTTAAAAAATCCGATAGATTCTTATACTGTGCACGTAAGGATCTATACACAGAGAAAAAAATATAGTAAATTTTACTAAAAAATATGAGAATAATTACTAAATTTGGATAGTAATCTTGAAACGCTTATGAGTTATATGAAAAATTAACAAACAGATAAGCATATTTTACAACTTGTTTAGTAATTTCTCAAATGCTGGTTATGAAAAATCTACTATATTGCATATTAATTTTTAGTTATATTTGGTAAATTTTACAATCCCTGCTTAATAAATTTTACTATTCCGTTTAGTAAATTTTACTATATTAGAAAAAAATAAAATGAGATTTTTATTAGCTTTTAACTTTTCATTATTATTGCTATCATTTTGAATATTATTGTTATTTATATCATCTGCATTGGTGTTGGTGTAGATTTTTATTTTTTCAAAAATCACTCGTTTCAACTGAGATTCGAACCCTGATATCCCGCGCGCGAATCCTTTCCTATGTCTGACGGCTTGATGTCTCCTTTGGACAATAGTTTCAGAACTTGTAATATATATTTGTATATTCGATTCCCAACAACTTTTAATTTTATCTATGCATAGTAGCATTTACTATATAGATAGTAAAAAAAAAATAATCGTGTTAGCAAAAAATACATTGCGTATAGTAATTTTTAATATTTTGCATAATAACAAATCCTATATTATATTAGAAAATTTACTTTCTTAAATTTGTATTTATTAATAGTACTTATAGTAAAACTTACTACACAAATAGTAAAACATATAATCGTCTTAGCAAAACATACATTACGCATAGTAATTTTTAATATCTTATTCTGTAATTATTACCAACTAGTAAATTTTACTAAACTTTTAGTAATAATTACAATACAGAATGTATTTTTTCATATCTGTTAGTAAATTTTACTATAGAGTTGTAATTTTTACGATGCTTTTTTCTCCGTGTACTTAACTATAGCACTTCTCATAGAACACATTCATTCTTATAAAATCTCTATGGGACTTTATAAGAATCTATTGGATTCTATAAAATTTTCTAAACAGGGAAGGTATAAAGTTAAAAAAAAAAAACTTAATGATGAAGTTACCACAAAAAATTTATGAAAGTTCGTAGACCGTTTACAAAACGAGAAAAAATTTATGAACTTCTTTTTCGCTTGTTTTTATGATTACTTTAGAATCATACATGGTAGAAATTTCTTAAGACTATATCCAAAAAGTAGTCACATGAAGTTACAATTTATTTTTTTAATCCACTGTACGAATATTTTCCTCTGAATGACAGCCTGTGGAAAATTACTTGAAAATTTTGAATTTAGTTTAGAGTCCTGAATTTCTGTAACTAAACAGAAAGAAAATTATGGGGATAGTTCCCATAATTTTGTGAAATTCTTAACTATACTAGTATAGGAATTACTACCATAAATTATGGGTGCAGTTCCTATAATTATAGGAATGTTTCCTACAATTTATAGGAAGACTTCCTAAATCATTATAGGAATCATTCCCATAATATTATGGGAATGGTTCCCATACTATCATGAAAATATTAATTTAAAAAAGAAAAAAGCGGCTGAGGCAGCCGGTCGGCACGCACGTGGCTCGGGCGATCACCGAAGTTGAGCAGCATCGAGTGTGGTTGCTGTTTGGCTGGGGGACCGTTTAACCACGCGTCGGGTTCGAACGAAGGTCTCTGATCGTTAGGCGCGGGATGAAGATCCAGTGATCGGTAAAATGGGAATTTTATGGATCACTAGAGCCTCACCCAAACCGAAACTGTACTGGCTAGGTTTTCTCTGTGGTTTTCCTACGCCACTGCACCTCCATTGCACTAGGGAGGTAGTAGAGCATCACCGTAATGATGCAGTACAGTCTACACTGTTAAAAAAATCGTTTGAATTTTCAAAACATTATATATAACGCAATAAACACATACATTTGTGCTTGAAATTTCATTACTAATTTCATATAGAATTTAAAATACATGCTTTTGAATTTTCAAATCAACACTTTGGATTTTCAAATGCTTCGTTTTGAATTTTCAAATACAATTTTTTTAATATTCAAATATCTTTCATTTAATTTTCAAATACTCTCTTTTTAATTTCTATATAGATGTATATGAAAATCTGAAGCGTTTATTTGAAAATTCAAAAGCGAGTATTTTAAATTCTATACGATCGTTACAATGAAATTTCAAACACAATTGTATGTGTTTATTGCGTTATATACAATATTTTTAAAATTCAAACAATTTTTTTAACAGTGTATGGTTGCATGGAAATTAAAGACTATTAGGTATGTTAAGTAACAAAATGTTTATTGATAAAACTTCAAAATTTTGTAAGCTGTCATCAATTTCTTATGAACAACGTTATAAATTTTTTTTTATTAACTATTGTTATAATATAATTTAATATAGCGGGTAATTATATTTTTTTTCTTAAACATTTAAAAAAGTAGAAGTTAAATAAATATTTTAGAGTTAAATCACATTTTAATATTTAAATAACTATAAAACTATATTATGTTTATTAGCATTATGCTATATCACATTTAAAACTGTATACAGTACATATACTGTCAATGATGTTCAGTTCAATCACAAGTTTTATTTACTTTATATTATCGAGGAAATAAAAACTTTACAAAAATAAAGTCTGATGTACACCGCTCACATTACTCAAATTTATTATATATTTAACTAATTAGTATTAAAACACAATCCTTGATTACTGAACGCGCAGCACGTCACGCGCAGAAATTTCATATACAAGTATTTGAATTTTCAAATAAATATTATGAAATTTCAAATGTAATTATTAAAATTCAATGTGTCTTAGAATTTTCAATGCTTGCTTTGAAAATTTAAAGAATAAGTATAAATTTTAAGTACGTTTATTAAAATTCATATTTTTTTTCTTAATTTTAAATACCAGCTTGATTATTAAATTACGTACATTAAATTTGAAGCTTTTTTTATTGAAAATACAATTCAAATATCTAGTTATGAAAATTCAATACCTTTTGTATTGTAATTTTCAAATTATTTTTTACAGTGTAAGCACAAGTCGGGCCACAGCCGCACAATAAAAGGAGGTAAAACAAAAAGTATGGAAGCTAGATTGTTATAACCGCCAGGTGAATCAGTAAAAATAAATAAATAATTAAAAAAAATTTTTTAAAAAGGTGTGGAAATCACTTCTACAATACACAGAAATATTATTAAACATAAAAACAAAAATTCAAACATTGAAAAAAAAATTCGTATTTGGCAAAAAACATCAAAATTTTTAACAGAAATTTTTCGTCAGCACAAAACATTCATGAAAATTCAAAGTTCGGAAATAAAAATTTGAATTTCGATAAAATCTCAAATTCGGAAAAATTTCTACACTATTTTGAAAAAAAAAAAATTTATGATATTATAGGAATGGTTCCCATAATATTATAGGAATACTTCCCATACCGTTATAAGAATGGTTTTCATAATGATGTGGGTATAGTTCCCATAATATTATGGGAATAGTTCCCATATTAGTATAGGAACTATTCCTATACCATTATGGGAACTATTCCCAGAATGCATAGGAACACTTCCCATAATTTTCTCTCCGTGTAATATATTGATAGAATTATAGAAATAAGTCTATTTTTCTCAATATTATTGTTGCTTTCATGTAGATTATTTCCAAAATAACGAAGAAATCGTTGAAATCGATGAAATATTTAGTGCTGTCAGAAGTGCTGGAAATAGTGCTAGCACTAGTGCTGGTAATATAAGCAATACAACGACGGATGAGATCAATACTGATAATATTCTTGAAAATAATCAAACTGATGATGCCAATAATAGTGTAAATGGAATTGAAGATGAATTGACAAAAGAAGAACAGAAAAAAACAAGGAAAATGAGTAGAAAAGAATTTTTAATATGGAAAATTCAAAAAGGTAAAATTTAAATACTTCTCAAGTAGGGTGGCACAAACAATTGAATAATTTTTAACTTCTCGCAATGAAAATCAAATTGATTAATAGTTGTATCAACGGCCTTACCCTTGATTGGCGATAATGATGACAATAATGAACTCCCATCGGAAAATATTGTGGATGTTGAAAAAAATAATGAAGTAACCGTTAATCAGGAAAATGACGTCTATGAAAAAAAAAATGATTGAAAACAACAATGAAAATCAAGAATATGAAGCTGGAGCATCGCAACTTGTCACGTAAAGATTTAAATTATTCAATTATTAATTAGTTTTAAGTTAATTATTTAATTTTATATTTGAATTTGAATCGTTACGCGGGCATTCCGCCATTTCGCCGTTGATAATGGCAGTCCGTGCACGGTGCTTGTGCATGCGCGCTGGGTATGAGAGAGCACACGTGTGATTTAATTTTATTTTTATAATTTATAATCTAAATATACAACTGATGATTTTTGTTTATTTTAAGTAATTATTTATAATTTTGAGCTAGTTGGGATGCATAATCCAGCGTAACATTATGCCCCAACAATTGTCAACATATAATTTTGTTTAACTTGTCATCCGACGGATGATGTCAAGTGATGTTATTATTTGGGGACCCTGGTTAAAATTACTGATTGAAAAGAATTGAGAAGCCGTCACTCCATGCAAACTGTATATCTATATATACAAACAAAAGAATTGAAATTATTGAAAACAATTCGAATTTCATCATTTTTAATTCTTTTCAATCAATATTTTCAAACAGGGGAATAATTATTTAATATAAAAACATACAAAGGGTATGAACAAATAGTTCATATATTTAAACAATTTTCCATGTATCATCCAGGTGTTAGAGAATTAGGTTTATAATTTATATTTGTAATTTAATTGGATGTCAAAAGTCATTATAATAATAATTAAGGGCGAAGGTGGTGCCAAATATGAGACGACCAACAGGTGGCGGTTTACTTAATTAAGTCAGAAAAGATACGGACAAGCATAGTGTGCGGACGTGATTTTATTTCTGTTGTTAAGATATTGAGTTTTTGATTATTTAAAAGATTAAAGTTATTACATTTAGTAATATTCACCGGGTGAATAAAACTTATTGGTGAATTACTCTATTTTGCTGATTTTGAGTAAGTACCCTATATTTCTATCTGCTGGATAAAATATTTTCATCTGGTAACCTCCCCCGGTAGTTGCTGGTCGCTGCGAGGGAAAGAGTAATTGATTTATAATTATTATTTATGGAATGATACATGGATTAATTATTATCAGTAATTATTATTAAATATTAATTTGTGATATTGGTGAAAATATCCATATTTGTATATATATATATAGATAGAACGTACGCAACGACGTAAAACGTTGCCGGTACGCATATAGATATATACGGGTAGTATATATAGCTATACTATACACGCTGTACCCAAAAATTCCTCAAGTCTGATCTCATGACTTGATTATTTACTCAAAGTTTTTGAGGCATTTTTTTCTTTTGGTTCTCACTGGAATTATTATTATTATAAATTATTATCATTATCATATATATGATTATTTATATTTTATATTATTTAAAGAGAGTAAATAAGTTTTTATTTTTAATTTAAATACCCCAGTGGTTAGAAAAATTATTGAAGTATTCTTTTTATATTAAAATTAGTATTTATTTCCACAGTTATAAATTATTGTGTAGATAAATTGTTATTATTTTGAGTGTGAGTGAGAACCCAAACTACCGTATCTTTCTCTTTCTCACGAGTGGTGGGAGAAAAATTTAAAAGAAATATTGTTATCATTATTATTTATGGTAAAAGGAGATTAACTGAAATTATTATTTATGTATACGTAATTTTTTATAATTAATTGCATTAAATCCAATTATTATTTTCTTATTTCGAGTATTAAGTTTGAGTAATAAGTTTTGATGTCGAGGTAATTGACGACACTTTTGTATCCTCAGTGAAAATTGATAATTTTGGACTGTATTTTTATAACCACCGAGTGTAATTAGTGTGGTTAATTTAACAACAATTGATTGTGTAAAATATTATTATCTTATTTATTATTGTTTAAGAATTAAACAAATACGGAAACCAACAGCTGTCGGGGAAAGTTTAGTGCTTATTTTCCCTGGATCTTTTCCTACTGTTAATTTTCATGTATTTTTTTCTTGTAATTATTTATTATTTATTTGTAAGTATCTATTGCTTATTTATAATTTTCATACTATTTATTTAATTTTCTACGGTGTTTTCTCGAATATCTTCCGCTTTGTCACGAGTCACTTGCTCGGATCTTCCTCGTAATTTCCCCCCCTGAATAAATTTTGTCCATTTTTGGAAAACGGTCTGGCGCCTGCGTGCACTAACCCAGCCTGAGGAGCTGGTTCAGGCACAACACCTAATTATTATCTATAATTTAATTATTAATTAAAATTTATTATTTATTTCAATTTGACAAAAATAGTTATTATAATTTAAAATTATTTAAATTCGTTTATTAATATTTATTTATTACGCGTGGGTGACCGCATACGATATACTCAATGGATTCGCGTCTCCGTCGCGAATTTTCGGGATTGATATACGTTATAAACTAAATGACAGTATTCTAACAATACACGAAAAAAATAGGTGCTGCAACAGGACAATATCCTATGGGAGCAACTGGACAAAATTCTGCTGCAGCAACAGGACTTTTCCTGTGGAATCAATAGGATAAGGAACAAGTTTCACGTGCCAATTTTTTTGTCCGTCTAATGAAATTCCAAAATTTGAAAAAAATTCAGTTTAGAAAAAAATTCAAACTGTGAAATTCAAATTTTTTTTCGAAGTTATTTTTTTTTTCAAAACTAGAATTTTTGTTCAAAATTTGAATCTTTTTTGAAAGTTTGAAATTTTATTATGCTGATAAAAAAAATTGGTACATGAGACTTGTTCCTTATCCTATTGATTCTTCAGGACAAGTCCTGTTGCTCTTATAGGATGTGCCCTGTTGCTGTAACATAAAAATCCTGTTGCTGCAACAGGATTTTGTCTTGTTGATCTCATAGGATTTTGTCCAGTTGCTCCCACAGGACTGCATCCTGTCGCAGCGCCTATTTTTTCAGTTTAATAATAATAATAATAATAATAATAATAATAATAATAATAATAATAGTAATAGTTAAACTTTTAGGATTTAACTGTAAATAAACAGATAAGGAAAGTCCGGTTTTGACGGAGATCCAAAATAGAAATGAAAAAAAAACAAAAAGTAGACGCGAAAAATGAAAACCCGGATAACATTTCAATAGAAAATAATGATCATAATTCTGGTGATTACATAATAAAAAAAAATTAATAATATGATAAATCGATGTCAAATCGGCCACTAATCAGATCGGATTTCTCTGATTAAGAAACCTAATAAGAAATGATTTGAGATTACGTAACTATTAACCGTTTTGAATCAGCCTAAATTGTCTAAACTATTTTGCTTTCGAGTATGATTTTTGAAACGAATCACTTAAAATTATTTTGAATTAAAAAATGAATAATTATTATTTTATGATTTGAAATTACTTAAAATGTCTTAAGTAAATCATTAATGATTTAAATTATCAAATTATTCTGAATTGAATTCAAGAAAAGGATAATTTTGGAATTTTTGGTTTGTTCGTCAATTTGAAATTATATGAAATGATTTGAACTCTCGAATCATTTTCAATTCAATTGAATGAGAAAATAATATTGATAAATAATAACAACTAATTTGAATTATTTCAAATTAGATTTCTTAATCAGGGTTAAAAGTTATTGATTTGGCATAAAAAGCCTCCGTTGTAATAGAAATAATAATAATAATAATAATAATAATAATAATAATAACAAATATGAAATTTTTGCATAACAGAGTAGCAAAGGTGGAGCCAGTGGTGATCAAAATGTTAAAAAAAGGACAATATATCGTAAAAAAAAAAAAAAAAAAAAAAAAAACCAAACAAAAAAATTAGAATAAAACATGTTCAAGAAGTTATAAATTCAAAACTTGTTCTCATTAAGAAAAAAAAAATAGTACTTAAAAACAAAATAAAAAGTTCGAAAATATCCTTGTTGTTCTTTAATTATATGCAGAAACAGAAGAAAAAGTTTTTTTTCAAAATCAGTTTTTCACGAATATCTTTGAAACGACGAAATCAAACGTTTAAAAAATTAAATCAGCTCTGGAACTCAATAAAACACGTCGATTGCTGCCTCAACAATCAAAATCGGTCAACTCATTCGCGAGATATCGCGAAAGAAAGACATGCTAAAAAGCGGTTTTTTTTCGAACTTTGGACTGTGAACTTTTTGGAACTGTGGACTTAGTTATACACAGTAAAAAAAGATTCGTCAAAATCAACAAATATCGTGTTGAAATTTACTTTAACATGTTGTGAGTATTAAAAAACGTAACACGCGTATACGCTAAAAGTAAAAATTTTCCATAAATTCATTTCCGATGGACGAGATTATTTTTTACATATTTTGTGTGTTGATTTGACAGTAAGATTTAAAAATGTGTCGCTTTCAAATAAAATAACATTTTTGTGTGTTAAAAAATCAATCGATTGCAACAGTGCGAACAAGATAAATACTGTGCGTTAAATTGACACACCAAAATATTAAATATTCAACACTCAGAATTTTAATACGTGCTTTTTTTTACATTTTGACGATTCGTTTTTTACTGTGTAATAGTGATTAAACCGTAAGTCTAAAACTTATTTGGTATATTAATCTAAAAGCTAAATTCTCAAAGCTTCAAAATGGGTATACTGAAAACTTTTTATGATCAGTTGTCATTGAAATATATATATATATATGAAATATATATAGCCCGTCTTAAATTTCCGAAAAATATTGAAAATTTTTTGCTGTTTCAATTTTTGGGAGGGTTTAAATTCGGTGTAAGTCAGCACAAACTATATTTTTAGAAAATGTAAATTTTGAAAGTTTTACACCATCAAAAGTGTGAATCTCTTATCGTTCATGTATAACGTAAACCGTTTTTCTTTTCACCAGGGAGACGTGAAACAAACCCGGAATCGTATGTGGTCACCCAAGTGTATTAAAAATTATAAATAAAAATAACAAATATAACTCAAAATAATTAATAATTATAAATAAAGTAAAATTGTGCCTGAACCAGCTCCTCAGGCTGGGTTAGTGCACGAGGGCGCCATTCCGTTTTTACTAAACGGACAAAAATGATAAATACTCGATGAGATCACGGGACAAAATTTTGAGCGAGAATGCATGTACCAAGCGGAATGACAACCAAACAAATATATAATGAATAAAAATAATAATAAGGAATAATTACTACTTAATATATCCAGGAGACAAACAAATAAATATTGGCTATCACTGGGTTCCTTTTACGAAATTATTTAATTCAAAATATATTTAAATAAACTCAACAGATTATTACAATACCCAATTATTTATAATAAATTTTAATTAAATAATAATAGGCTCAATTTAGCCAAATAATAATGATAAAATTATATTATTAAATTATCCACTGGGGAATTAAATACAAGTTACAAATATTCAAACTAAATATAACATATAAATTGTAAACGAATAATCTTTTTCTTTATTTTAAATTATTTACTCTGGAGAGAGAAAGACGCGGGTACTCAATATACATTTGGCAACACTGGGTTGCATACCATCAAATTATAAAATAAATTTTACCCAGAGAAATAATATTAAATACTCAAATATACTTTTAGAATGATATGTAAAAAATACTAGTGTAAGACAAGGAGCCACTTTTGCTATCCTTGTCTAATCCTCTAAGGAATTTGCTCGACGCGTCTACGTACTTGAAACGCACGCCGGACAAATTCAACTTATTACAACAATTTAACTCAGGTTCAATTGTTTATCAATTAAATACCGCGATCAACTCTACTGAAGGACCAGCGATAGCTAATGCAACAAATGAAAATACCAATTGACTTACCGGCGTTGATAAAAATGTACTTCTTGAGTTTATAATTAATAAATATCACATAACAAAATACTAATTATTCAAATCAAAGAAAATTTAACTATTTTGATTATATTATTACGGCACCTGGGCCAGAAACATTTACTCAAAAAAAAACAATCACGGACAACAACACGTCCTATCTTTACAGAATCCTGGTCCTCTCTGACTATATTTTCGTTGATTTTTCCAAGGAAGGGTAATCACTCACGTGTTATCCCCTCTCATGACCTCGAACCCGAAATTATTAATTAAAATAAAATATTTAACTTCATTATACGACCTGAGTTATGTTATCATAATAAATTAAATAATATTTCTTATTTATAAACAAAAACATAATGATTATTAACCCTTTAAACAATAAAATGATAATTATTTCAGTGCACCACATGGCTGGAGAAAAATATCGATTTTTATTCCCACTACTCTCCCTTCGGTCGATATTTTTATGTATGCTCTACAACACGTGTGCTACTGACTGAAATGAAAATATTGATTAAGTACATAATATTCAAAATAATTATCAAAACAGAAATATAAATATAATAAACAATAATATCAATAAATTCGTAATTAAATCATAATAAAATAATCCAATAAAATAATATAAATGAATAAATCATAATAAATTATAATACATAAATGCGCTTAATTCGAGCTAGGAGGTGTTGTTAAATTCACGGCGAGATGGGAAAGCGCGCGCAGCGATTTACGTTTGAATCGTTACGTGACACATGATAATTTGATCCCTTTTGCGTTTATGTTGATTAAAATTATTCTTTAACCCTTATTTCTTTTTTTTCATTAGTTCCTTTGGAAAAGCTAAATGGATCAATTTGTGGTTTTAATTGTGTTTATATCTATAATCGTGATAAGCCAACTGAAATAGTTCTTTATAAACAAAGCGTTAATTAGACAAAATGCTTCTCAAACTTGATGTCTTATTCAAAATTTACATCTTCTATTTAGTGATTTAGTTGTAATAAACTTGGTTGAATAAAAAAATCGGAAATTATTTAAAAATCCTTTATTTTTAATGTTATTGGATTTTTTTTAATCCTTTGAATCATTTTGAATAGTCGCTATTAGCATAAAGAATTATTTTTAATCCTTTTGTTCAATCAGGAAAACTTATTGACATTGAATCATGAGAATCCATCTATGGCTACATTAATATTAATGGACAAAAAGATGGGAATCTGACAGGTTACTGTTCTGCACCTGACTGAATACGGTGCAAGAACAAAATACACGGTTATGGTGGAGTACCAAACTAATTACCGTGCAAAACCTGACTGAGTGATACCCATACAAAGTGGCCGAGCTTCGAAATTTTCCCATAGATCGGCCGATTCCTGGTTTGCAATGATTGGCCTATAAATGCTTAACCATACTGGCCCGTGAATAGTAAATCATTGGCAGCCGTCTTTTTGCTTATAAAACCGTCGCACAATTAACCGCCGTTCGTTGGCTATCGGTTTAATCGAGTACTCTTAATACCAAGCGTTGGCCGATGATTGATTGCCATGATTGGCCAATGCTTGCGACTGCCATGCTTGGCATACCTTTATCATCCGATATTTAGCCGATCATCGGCCGATGCTTGAAAATTGGCAGCTATTCCCGACCCAGTAATGGGCCGATTCTTTTTCTTGGTATGGGTATGCGCGCATGAATCAATCAAGTTTGGATAGTAATCATTGTGGTGCTGCACCACAACCGTGCATTTTTTTCCAGCACTGTACTAAGTCGGGTGCAGAATAGTAACCAGTCGGATTCTAATCTTTCCGTGCGGTTCAGATTCATTTCTAACGTGTAAGGCCGTTATTATAGTGCTTAATATTGACGAATGAAAAATTTTCACAAAGGAAATTTTATATCGTCATTTTACATTTACAGAGCAATGTAGAATTCCACGTATGTTCAGGGACTATTTTTCCAGAATAATTTTTTATAGTGTTTACCTAGAACTACAAAAAAAAAATGATACTCATGACAACGATAACGTTCAAGCCGATATCTCCGATTATTAAAAACAGAGAATTAGGTGCATTTCTATTATATCGAGTGTAAGCCGATAAAAAAAAAGTGTTAATTTATTTTATTAAAAAATGTTAGTTTATAAAAATTAGAAGTTAGTTGAAATATAAGTATTAATTAGTATTATAAATTCGAAACTCATGGAGCAAAACGGAAATAAATATTTGGGATTGATAAGGGTATCGGTTCTCGTGTGTTTTTTATTCTAGGAGTATGAGAAATATTATCAAATGCATTGAAAGTCAAAACCTGTAAGAAAAAAACCTCGACTCAATATTTGAAGTCTGTAAGCGTACTCTAAGTATTTAAGAAAATTTTTCGATTGTATTAAAAGTCAAAACGTATGGAAAGGAACACCTAGACCGGCATTTCGATTTCGGTAAGAGTATTGGTGTAATTTATATGTATCAAATAGTTGATCAGTCGAAGTGAAAACCAAAACCTATGGAGGGAAACACCTAGACGGACTTTTTATATTTGTTAAGGGTATTGGTGTCTTATATGTGTATCAAATAGTTGATCAGTCGAAGTGAAAACCATAACCTATGGAGGGAAACACCTAGACTGGCATTTCGATTTCGGTAAGGGTATTCGTGTAATCTATATGTATCAGATAGTCGATTGATTGAAGTAAGAACCAAAACCTATGGAGGAAAACACCTGGAATCAATTTTCTCCTTCGAATGATAATTCGGTTATCGCTGAAAGATATTTACGTGTTCAGACACAGCTTTTCATTAATTTTTTTCTCTATAGATTAAAATTTGATTTTATTTAGCAAATTTTAATTTTTTTTGCACGTCAAGGCCATTTGTTATGATAAATATTGCCGATAAAGGAGATTTAAAAATATTTGCTACATTTTTCGCCATCAGATGGCTCTAGCTCTATTTTTTCTGACTGGGACAATGAAAACTGGGACATTGATTAACTGGGACATTAATTAGTTGGGACAATGACATATTCCCAAATTATCCACTGGGGAATTCAAATACAAATTTACAAATAATATAACATATAAATTGTAAACTAATAGAATAATAATAATAATCTTTTTCTTTATTTCAAACTATTTACTCTGGGGAGAGAAAGACGCGGGTACTCAATATATATTTGGAAACACTGGGTTGCATACCATCAAATGTTATGGCCCCGTGAAAATTTTAGTTAATTTATTATGTTTATATTTTGATTTTTTAGAAATCTATAGATTTCTTGGAATAACTTGTTTCGGGGGATTCACGGGGAAACATGGATGTGAAATTTTACAATAATAAATTTTATTTCGTAGTTTAAAATTTTATTTAAACACATATTGATTATTAGATATTTGGTAAAAATTAACAAAATTGAAGTTATTTAAATTAACAAAATTCAAATTATTTAAATTCGTGAAAATTAATAAAATTAGAATTATTGAAATTCGTAAAAATTAATAAAATTAGAATTATTTAAATTCGTAAAAATTAATAAAATTACAATTAGTTAAATTCGTATTTCAATTCGTTAAATTTACATCACAATTATTCTTATATAGTAGTGTCTTATAAATTTATTATTGATTCAAAATAAAAATAATTAATTAGTTTTCAGAGGATATAGGAACGAAACACCATTTAAAACAAATCATAATTTTGAGTTTAGCGATACTATTGTTCTTGATATGGAAGGTAATGGTTTAAAAAGAAATGTAAGTGAAATGGTATTTATTTATTTAAATGATACAGTTAATTTAAAAACAGACACAAATAATTTAAGCAATCTATATATTAATCTACTAGATTCATACCGTAGGATTAAATTAAAATAAATATTTTATATTGAATTAATTGTTATTTATTGACTATTAGAAAAGTATATTTAAATTTGAATCTTTGTTATTTATTGACTTATTTTGGGAAAAAAAAATTTTTAAAATACTTATTTAAATTTGTATCTTCAATTTTTAAAAGTTTGAATTATTTTTTAAAAGTTTGAATTTAAGATTTGACGTGCAATGTAATGAATTAGTCGAACCATAGATGTCATTAGTGATTAGTGTATTAGGTTTAAAATATCTATGTACTACGACACATAGATACTATTTTACTTACAACTTATAATTTACTGTGATATTGTGGATGATCATTTTTGAAAAAATATTGAATATAATAAAAAATAAAAAATACAAATTATAAACTTGATGCTAAAATAATATTTAAATGTAGACTAATACAAAGAATGTATAAAATTAGCAAGGCAATTATGTGTACTGACTGTGTATAGCGTAATATTATGGTATGTTATGATTATTTAGGTTAGACATATAAATGTCATAACACCGACTAATGTATATGATTTCTTTGTAGAGCCTGATGAAGCAATAATAAATTGCGAAACGTTGCAAATAATAATTCGTTAATTTACACCAGTGTTTCGTTCCTATATCCTCTGAAAACTAATTCATCTATACTAACTAAGGATCTGATTATAATTTAATAAAAATAATTATTTAAATTCATAATGTAAGGTTTTGTAATATATTAATTATTAATACTTGAATAATTATTTAAAATCGCAGGATAATATTTGAAATATATTTTAAATTAGTTATATTTGAATTAATATTGTAAAATAGTGAAATTATCATTTAGATTCATAACATAATATTAATTATTTAGATTCGTAGTAAAATTATTATTTAAACTCATAGTATAATATTTTGTAATATATATTTTTAAATTAATTAATTAGATTCGTATTTGAATAGTAAAATTATCATTTAGATTCATAACATAATACCAATTATTTGGATTCATATTCGAGTTTACATTAAAACGTAGAAAAATTATTATTTAACTCATAATATTATATTTTGTTACATATGTTTTTAATTCATATTTGAAGTACCATTAAAAGCATAGTAAAACTATCATTAAATTATTTAGATTCATAATATAATATTTCGTAAATTATTTTAAATTAAATTACTTATAATCATATTTGATTAACATTGACAAATAGTAATATTTAAATTCATATTAAATTATTTAAATTCATAGTATAATATTTAGTAAAATATTTTAAATTAAATTATTTATACTCCTATTTGAAAAATAATAAAATTCTTATTTAAATTCACAATGTAATAATATTATTGAAAAATAGTAAAACTCTTATTTTAACTTTATAATATTTTTGTAATAGTATTTTAAATTGATTATTGAAAAATAGTAAAACTCTTATTTAAATTCAATTATTGTTTAAAAATATATAATTATTTCGAGATTTATTTTACATTGAATAAAGATGTAAAATATACCGTTTAAATATATTTTATGTTAAGATTAAATAAAAATAATTGAAAAATTATTTTTATTTAAATAGAGATGCGAAATATATTATTTAAGTATATTTAAAAATAAAAATGAAAATAATTGAAAAATTATTTTCATGAAAAACTATTAATGAAAATTAAAAATATTGTCAATTGAGTCACTGATCACCCGTTGAAATTACACAAATTGTTAGTCTAATTGTTCCTCGAAACTCAAAAATAAATATACAAAAGAGAACGCACGTTCATGCTAAATCATTACCTTCTTTAATGCAGTTAACTTAAAAGAAAATAAAAACTTAACTTGTTTTAAATTCACTAAATTTTTATAAATTTTCCTCAAATAATATTTTAATTTATTTGTTTTAAATGCCCATATATATTCACAGCACAAATAAAAAAAAATCACTGCTGTTACGAACCCGGCATCCTTCATCCCTTACGCATGTATATATATGTGGGTACATATATATATATATGGATAAAAATAAATATACACTAACAAAATAAGTCGGATAAATTTAAACTAAATAATTTAGAAATAACTTAAATTTTAAATCAAATTAAAGTACATAAAAATAAATAAATAATATACGATTTATACATTTAAACAATAAATAATGTATATATATTTAAAGATAAATATGTTTAACAAATAAGGAAATATATATGTATTTAAACGTAAATAATATATATTTTAATTGGAAAACATATTTAAGAAAATTAATATATATATATATATATATATATATACATATATATATATATATATATATATATATATATATATATATATATATATATATATATATATATATATATTTATATAAATTTGAAAATAATTTAAGTAATGATAGATAGTTAAATACACCATTTTGTAAGAAAGAGAACGTACGGGAAGGCGAAACATTACATATGAGTGGGCGCGAATACCGTGCTGTAACCTGAGTACCGGGCGGAGTAAAACAATAGAGTAAAGCCCAGAATAAAAGAAAAGAAACGCCTGCAGCGAGAGTAAACGACCAACTTACTCCTGCTGTTATCCTAATACATAAAATCGAGAAAAGACTGTTCAGAGGGCTGTAATACCCCCAAAATTAATAGTAAAATTATCGAAAACATTAAATTCAATAGTAATTTCATTTTTATAAATTTTTATCTATGCATTTTGGAAAATATCTATAATTTTATTATTTATTAATGTAATAAATTAAACTGCCGATAGCAGTACTGTTTATTTTATTTAAATAAATAAACTGCTGATATGAGATATCAGATTTATTTAAATAAACAAAGATTCGGAGAAAACTTTGATCATCGATAAAATTTTTAATGAATAAACAATAAACTCTGGGAGAGTCTTTCTGCGTCTTTTCCCATGGCCCCTACCATGGTGGCGCATCTAAAATTACATGGCAAATAAAAGTCGCTGCACCAGCTAATGAAATCAGTCAGAAAAACTCATCAGTCCGCGATGTAAATCCGTTACCGTCGGGTGTAATCCCGTTCTCGTCGGGTGTAACCCCGTTTATTTTGTTTAAGTTTTTTTTTGTTAACGTACGTTTTTACGTTTCGTTATTGCCGGGTGTGACCCCGTTTTTGAGTTTCTTACAAAGTACAGTTTTCGGGTGTGATCCCGTATTTTTATTGGAAGAATATTTACAAGGATTTTTCATCTTTATTTCAAAATATTTACAAGGATTTCTTCATTTTTCATTTCAATATATTCACAAGGATTTTTCATTTTTTTCATTTCACTATATTTACGAGGATTTTCAATTTCACTTCATTTTGGAAGAATATTTACAAGGATTTTTCATCTTTATTTCAAAATATTTACAAGGATTTCTTCATTTTTCATTTCAATATATTCACAAGGATTTTTCATTTTTTTCATTTCACTATATTTACGAGGATTTTCAATTTCACTTCATTTTGGGAGAATAACTTACAAGGACTTCAATTTTCATTTCATTTGGATTTAAATTCAAGGATTTCAATTCAGCATTTTATTCTGGGATTATTTCAAGGATTTCGATAGTGAATCATTTCAATTAACGTTAAAAGTAAAAATTATTGTTTTCCCCTTCGTTAAAACGGGTGCAGTGATTTTTTTATTTGTGCTGTGAATACATATGGGCATTTAAAACAAATAAATTAAAATTTTACTCGAAGGAAATATATAAAAATTTTGGTGAATTTAAAATAAGTGTGTGAAATTTAAATTAAGTTTTTATTTTATTACCTGCAATAAAAGGTAACGATTTGTTATGAACGTACGTTCTCTTTTATTTAATTGTGTTCAAGGAACAAGTAGACTAACAATTTGTTTAAAAGAGTGATCAGTGACTCAATCGGCAATATTTTTACTACAATAATTCTTATCAATAATATTTCATGAAAATAATTTTTCAATTATTTTCATTTAATTTTTTTAATGAAATATACCTAAATAATATATCTCGCTCCTTTATTTAAATAAAAAATAATTTTTCAATTATTTTTATTTAATCTTAACATGAAATATATTTTAATGGTATATTTCAAAATAATTACAATTGTACTATTTTTCAATATTAATAATTAATTTAAAATATTATTACAAAAATATTATATGATGAAGTTAAATAAGAATTTTAATATTTTTCAATAATTAATTTAAAATATTATTACAAATATATTATATTATAAAGTTAAATAAGAATTTTACTATTTTTCAATAATTAATATTATTACAAAACTATTGTATTGTGAATTTAAATAAGAATTTTATTATTTTTTTCAATATTAATGATTAATTTAAAATATTATTACAAAAATATTATGTTATGAATTTAAATAAGAATTTAACTATTTTTCAATATTAATCAAATATGAATATAAATAATTTAATTAAGAATATATTGCAAAATATTATATTGTGAATAATAATTCTACTATTAATTTAAATATTAATAATTAATTTAAAATATATTACAAAAATATTATTTTATAAAACTGACGTACGAATTATGAACCAATAATAATCTAAATAATTTAATAATTCTACTATGTTTTAAATAGTAATTTAAATATGAATCTAAATATATATATATTACTAAATATTATATTATGAATTTAAAGAAAATTTTACTAGTTTTTAATATTAATCAAATGTGAATATAAATAATTTAATTTAAAATATTTTACCAAATATTATATTATGAATCTAAACAATTTAATATTATATTATAAATTTAAATAATAATTTCACTATTTTCAAATATTAATTCAGGTATTAATTTAAAATATATTACAAAATATTATATTATGAATTTAAGCAACAATTTTACTATTCAAATATTACTTTAAACAGTTAATATTATTTTATAAAACTAATCAATATTATTTAAATAATTAATTTTAATTTGCGAATTTAAAAATAAATTTATACTAGAAGACACTACAATATAAGAATAATTGTAATGTAAATTTAACGAATTGAAATACGAATTTAAATAATTCCTAATTTTATTAATTTTTACGAATTTAAATAATTTTAATTTTGTTAATTTTTACCAAATATCTAATAATTTTAATTTTGTTAATTTTTACCAAATATCTAATAATCAATATGTGTTTAAATAAAATTTAAAACTACGAAATAAAATTTCTTATTGTAAAATTTTCACATCCATGTTTCCCCGTGAATCCCCCGAAACAAGTTATTCCAAGAAATCTATAGATTTCTAAATATCAAAATATAAACATAATAAATTAACTAAAATTTTTACGGGGCCATAACACTGCACCCGTTTTAACGAGGGGACAACAATAATTTTTACTTTTAACGTTAATTGAAATGATCCACAATCGAAATCCTTGAAAATGATCCCAGAATAAAATGCTGAATTGAAATCCAAATGAAATGAAAAATGAAATCCTTGTAGGTTATTCTCCCAAAATGAAGTGAAAATGAAAATCCTTGTAAATATATTGAAATGAAAAATGATGAAAATCCTTGTAAATATTTTGAAATGAAAATGAAAAATCCTTGTAAATATATTGAAATGAAAAATGAACAATCCTTGTAAATGTTCTTGAAATAAAAATACGGGATCACACCCGAAAACTGTACTTTGTAAGAAACTCAAAAAGAAAAACGGGGTCACACCCGGCAGTAACGAAGCGTAAAACAAAAACTTTAACAAAAAACTTAAACAAAATAAGCGGGGTTACACCCGACGAAAACGGGATTACACCCGACGGTAACGGATTTACATCGCGGACTGATGAGTTTTTTTCGACTGATTTCATTAGCTCGTGCAGCGACTTTTATTTGCCATGTAATTTTAGATGGGCCACCATGGTAGGGGCCATGGGAAAAGACGCAGAAAGCCTCTCCCAGAGTTTATTGTTTATTCATTAAAAATTTTATCGATGATCTAAGTTTTCTTCGAATCTTTGTTTATTTGAATAAATCTGATATCTCATATCAGCAGTTTATTTATTTAAATAAAATATGAATTACTGCCATCGGCAGTTTAATTTATAACATTAATAAATAATAAAATTATAGATATTTTCCAAAATGCATAGATAAAAATTTATAAAAATGAAATTACTATTGAATTTAATGTTTTCGATAAATTTACTATTAATTTTGGGGGTATTACAGCCCTCTGAACAGTCTTTTCTCGATTTTATGTATTAGGATAGCAGCAGGAGTAAGTTGGTCGCTTATTCTCGCTACAGGCGTTTCTTTTCTTTTATTCAGGGCTTTACTCTATTGTTTTACTCCGCCCGGTACTCAGGTTACAGCGCGGTATTCGCGCCCACTTATATGTAATGTTTCGCCTTCCCGTACGTTCTTTTTCTTACAAAATGGTGTACTTAATTAATTATCATTATTTTAATTATTTTCAAATTTATATAGATATTAATTTTGCTAAATATATATTATTTACATTTGAATACATATATATTTCCTTATTTGTTAAACATATTTATTTTTAAAATATATATATATATATATATATATATATATATATATATATATATATATGTAGTGACTGGGATGAGGTTCATGGAACTTAATCACTACGATAAATAAATTATCTGACTCCAATTTTAGTATTAATAAGATAATAAATAATGAGTTTTATTTAAATGATATAATACAAGATAATGCTAGTTGCACTATAGAAATGTGTTAGCTAGTCGCTGTGTATCTCTCTAATTGTACGCGTGTACGGTACTGTGTGCTCGTGTGAACTGTTGCTACCGAATATCGTATCCGCGTGGGGGAAAATATTCGGCGATCGATGACGATCGATGATTGACGGACTTATCCGAAATTATGAATATTAAATAATATAAGTAGTGACGTGGTCGCTACAGTACTTCCCCTCTTAAAAAAAAAAAAAAATATGATGCTTATTTACAAATGAAAAATAATAAGAAATATTTACAATGAAAAAGAAAATAATAATTTGAGCATGTTTGCTACGTTGTGAAGAAAGTACTAACTAGAGAGAATACAATTAATAATAAACGAAAGAAAAAAGAAAAAAAAAAAATTTAATTTAAACGGGTTTAAATTATAAAAAAAAAATTAATTTTGTGCGTCGTCGGCCACGAAATAGACGGGTTTCAGTCTGTCGATGGAAATCGCAGTATTTGTGCGTTTGTAGTTGACGATGAAATATTTATCGTGCCGCGCAACGACTTCATATGGACCCTCATACGGAGCTGAGAATGATGGTCCAATCTGTCTAACTCGCACCAGTACGTGGGAACATGTGTTGAGGTCTCTGAAACAGAAAACAGAACGCTTTCCATGACGCGAGGTTTCGGCCGGTGCCAAGTTATTAAAATGTGCTTTTAAATCACGTAAAACGCTTTCTGCATTTGCGTGTTTATTTGACGGAACAAGCAGTTCACCTGGTATGCGAATCGGTTCACCGTATACAAGCTCAGCTGGGGTAGCTTGTATGTCCTCTTTCCAGGCTGCTCGTAGACCAAGTAAGACAACGGGTAGCGCGTCATACCAAGTGTCATCGTGACACAACAGTGCGGCCTTGAGTTGTCGGTGTAGGCGTTCTACCAGTCCATTAGATTGAGGATGATACGGCGTCGTTACCAGATGTGTTATGCCAAATAATTTACTCAGCGATTGAAACAACGATGATCTGAATTGTCCTCCTTGGTCGGACGTTATTCTGGCTGGTACACCGTATTTTGAGATCCACTCTCTAAATAACGCGAGTGCGACAGTATCTGCGTCTCCATTTTTAAGTGCAATGGCTTCTGGAAACCGGGTAAATCTGTCGACGATCGTCAGGCACTTGTTGTAGCCGCGAGATACTGGTAGAGAGACCAAATCGATGTGGATATGCTCAAAACGTTGCGTCGGCAATTCAAAGCGGGCAAGAGGTGAAGATACATTACGATAGATCTTGTTGAGCTGGCAGTTTAAGCAAGCTTTGGCCCATTCTCGACAGTCTTTCTGGATCGATGGCCAGACGTAGCGTTTGCTCACTAGTTTCTGAGATGCTTTGGTGCCAGGGTGTGCCAGAGAGTGTAGTGCATCGAAAACTTTCTTTCGTAGTTGACCAGGAACGTATGGACGTGGTTTACCTGATGAAACATCACAATAAACTGCGGCCGGATGGTCGTTGAAAATTATTTGTTGCCACTGTAGTGACGTTGCAGCGTTGCCAAGAAGATCTCGGAGTTCAGGATCATTCTTCTGAGCGTTTACCAGCTCGTGGGTGGTAATCGGCGTCGAAATGGCTTCAACGCGTGACAGTGTGTCTGCAACGATGTTCTCATGTCCAGAAATGTGTCTGAAATCACTCGTGAATTGGCCAATGAAGTCTAGGCGACGTAATTGCCACGGTGATGCTCGTTCAGTACGTTGCTGGACAGCAAAGAGCAAAGGTTTATGATCGGTATAAATTGCAACTTGTTTACCTTCAAAAATATGACGGAAGTGTCGGACAGCTTCGTAGATGGCGTGGAGTTCACGATCGTACGTCGATAATTTTTGAATAGATGGCTGTAGTTTTCTGCTGAAGAAAGCAAGTGGTTGCCTTTCTCCGTCAACTAGTTGTTGCAGAACTGCACCAATGGCTGTATTTGATGCGTCTGAGAAAATAGCCCAAGTTGCGTCGTCGTTTGGATGCGCAAGCATTGCAGCGTTGGCTAATGCCTGCTTCGCATTGTCATAAGCCGGTCGAAGTTCTGGCGTCTCGACGATCAGCGTTGATCCTTTCACTTTGGGTCCCTCGAGCAGTTTATTCAGCGGTGCAAGGATTTCTGCTGCGTTTCTGATAAATTTCCTGTAGAAATTTATCGTACCTAGAAAACCACGTAATACAGAAATCGTACTAGGAAATTTTAGGTTAATAATTGCGTCTACCCTATCGGGCGACGGCTTGATACCTTTACTGCTGATGTGATGACCTAAAAATTTTACCTCATGCTGGCCCAACACCGATTTGGCTGCGTTGATGACAAGCCCGTAGTCTTGTAAGCGTTGAAATAAAATTTTTAAGTGCTCGAGGTGTTGCTCCTGGTTCTCTGAAGCTACTAGCACGTCGTCGATATATGGGAAGACAAACGGTAAATCTCGTGTGGTCTCATCGATGAAACTTTGAAAAGTTTGTGCGGCATTTCGAAGTCCAAACGTCATGTATGGGAATTCGAACAAGCCAAAAGGAGTGATGATGGCTGTCTTTTCAATGTCTTCTTCGGCGACGGGAATTTGGTTAAAGGCTCTAACCAAATCTAGCACTGAAAATATCTTTTTACCGTGCAGCGTTGAGGTAAAATCGTCGAGACGTCGGACCGGGTAATTATTGTGTATCGTATGCGCATTGAGTGGTCGATAGTCGCCACATGGTCGCCAGTCTCCAGATTTCTTGGGTACAAGATGAAGTGGAGATGCCCAAGGACTGGTCGATGGACGTGCGATACCCAGTTGAACCATCTTGCGAAATTCCTCTTGAGCAATTTTCAGTTTATTGGGCGCAAGACGTCTCGCTTTACACGATACTGGAGGTCCTGATGTCGTCTCAATATGGTGTACCGTGGAATGCTTCTTGGCTGAAGTTATTCCTTCAGGACGAGTTATTAGTCTAGTCGAGAAGTGAGTTTTCTGAGAAAAATCGTTGATATTCTCTTAAAAATATGGCGATTGGTGCATTGGATTCAGAATTTCAACCTGAAAAATGGGTATTTTTTTTTTTATCCGCCATTAAAAATTGCATTTGTTATAAACAAAAAACGAAGAGACAAAAAGGGAGTCTCCGTTTTTCAGCTGTAACTTCAAAACTATTAAAGATATCTGAAATTAAAAAAAAGATCCTAAAAGAAGAGAAAATTTTAGTAAAATAAGTCTCGACTCCCCCAGTTGTAGCTCCATTATTTATAATTTTAATTTAACGTTGAAAGTTGGGCTCCGCGCGGCCGTTTCGGTGCCTACGCACCGTCGCCAAGCAAAGTATGCAACACAAAATAATTTTTTTATAACATAAAATATTAATTTAAAAATCTGAATAAATTATAGTGTCATCTAGACACTTGAAAGAACATAGTCCCGCATAAAAAAAATTTTTAGCTCGATTTTTGTTTAAGTTATTTGATTGTTAATTAACAAATTTTTCGGAGACTTGAGTTTTTATAAAATCTCGTAAAAATGTTTAAAAAATGTGTCTATAAATTTTTTTTCTTTTGGGAGCTCTTGTTATAAGAATAATAAACAAGATTCCGTTGTAATAGTTTATAAAAGTTTTTTCATTTGTTTATAACGATTTTTTAAAGTTATCAAAAAGTAAAATATCCGGTTAATGTTATAAAAAAATTTTTTCCCAAAATCTTTAATTTTGGTTGTTTTTGTATTCATCTATTGCGTTTAGTAGCTTGGCTAAAAAATTTTTAACATTAATTGTTTAAAAATTTTTTATAAACAAATAGACAAATTGAATATTTTTGAAAAATTTTTTTTTGTCATTCTGTTGTCTTAGTAAAATAATGATTTTTAAAAAAAAATTTTTTTCTTAAAAAAATTTTTTAATTGTTTATAATTGTTTTTTTCATTTATCCACCATTTAAATTATTTATTAAGAAATCATTTTTTTTCAAAAATCATTATTTACAACTCTCAATATAATTATGAAAAAAAACAATTTTTTTATTTAAATTTTCTTTGTTTATTGTATAAACAATTTGTTATAAACAAATTTCCATTTTCATTATATTTTTTTTCCGTAGCTTTAAAAAATTACAAATACAGTCATGTGCATTAAAGTTGTGAAAAAAATTTTTCTCTATTTTTTATTGAATTTTAAAAAACTTTACCCTATTAAAGTTGAAGCGGTCAACTATTTTATTAACTTATAAATTGTTATAACTTTTAAACTATTGATGATACGGTCTTAGACATTCAAGCCGATCTTTTAGATAATTTATTAATTTATATAATAAATTTTTTATATGCTTGATATCTATCATGTTTCAATTTTTACAAGCATTTGTTTATAAAAAAATGCATTACTTGAATTTTTAAATATCTATATCTTTTAACCTATTGAAGTCACGGCTTTTATGATTCAAGACAATTTTATAGAGTAATTAATAAACTACACAAAAAAAATTTTTTTATATTTTTAATTCCATTTGTTTATCATTTTTTTTTATTTATTCAAATCATTGCACAGTTAAAGGTACATTCTTTGGATTTCATTGACTTTATACTTCTACCCAACGCCAATAATTTATGTTGTTCTTGCTGATTTCTTTTGGTTTTGGAATTTTTCAATTTATTACTTAACATTTGTCAAAGCAAACACTTAAAATTTTTGCCAGTAGTGCAGCCTGAAAGTCATTTACGGAATTAAACGAACTTTTTAAAATTTTTTAGTCAGACTTGCGTAAAGAAGAATGAAAATACTTACTTGTGTTTGTCATTTATGTTTATGATTCTATATTCTATTGTTTAAATTTTGATAAATGTGACAATAAAATACCGAAGAATGTACCTTTAACTGTGCAATGATTTGAATAAATAAAAAAAAATGATAAACAAATGGAATTAAAAATATAAAAAAATTTTTTTTGTGTAGTTTATTAATTACTCTATAAAATTGTCTTGAATCATAAAAGCCGTGACTTCAATAGGTTAAAAGATATAGATATTTAAAAATTCAAGTAATGCATTTTTTTATAAACAAATGCTTGTAAAAATTGAAACATGATAGATATCAAGCATGTAAAAAATTTATTATATAAATTAATAAATTATCTAAAAGATCGGCTTGAATGTCTAAGACCGTATCATCAATAGTTTAAAAGTTATAACAATTTATAAGTTAATAAAATAGTTGACCGCTTCAACTTTAATAGGGTAAAGTATTTTAAAATTCAATAAAAAATAGAGAAAAATTTTTTTCACAACTTTAATGCACATGACTGTATTTGTAATTTTTTAAAGCTACGGAAAAAAAATATAATGAAAATGGAAATTTGTTTATAACAAATTGTTTATACAATAAACAAAGAAAATTTAAATAAAAAAATTGTTTTTTTTCATAATTATATTGAGAGTTGTAAATAATGATTTTTGAAAAAAAATGATTTCTTAATAAATAATTTAAATGGTGGATAAATGAAAAAAACAATTATAAACAATTAAAAAATTTTTTAAGAAAAAAATTTTTTTTTAAAAATCATTATTTTACTAAGACAACAGAATGACAAAAAAAAATTTTTCAAAAATATTCAATTTGTCTATTTGTTTATAAAAAATTTTTAAACAATTAATGTTAAAAATTTTTTAGCCAAGCTACTAAACGCAATAGATGAATACAAAAACAACCAAAATTAAAGATTTTGGGAAAAAAATTTTTTTTATAACATTAACCGGATATTTTACTTTTTGATAACTTTAAAAAATCGTTATAAACAAATGAAAAAACTTTTATAAACTATTACAACGGAATTTTGTTTATTATTCTTATAACAAGAGCTCCCAAAAGAAAAAAAATTTATAGACACATTTTTTAAACATTTTTACGAGATTTTATAAAAACTCAAGTCTCCGAAAAATTTGTTAATTAACAATCAAATAACTTAAACAAAAATCGAGCTAAAAATTTTTTTTATGCGGGACTATGTTCTTTCAAGTGTCTAGATGACACTATAATTTATTCAGATTTTTAAATTAATATTTTATGTTATAAAAAAATTATTTTGTGTTGCATACTTTGCTTGGCGACGGTGCGTAGGCACCGAAACGGCCGCGCGGAGCCCAACTTTCAACGTTAAATTAAAATTATAAATAATGGAGCTACAACTGGGGGAGTCGAGACTTATTTTACTAAAATTTTCTCTTCTTTTAGGATCTTTTTTTTAATTTCAGATATCTTTAATAGTTTTGAAGTTACAGCTGAAAAACGGAGACTCCCTTTTTGTCTCTTCGTTTTTTGTTTATAACAAATGCAATTTTTAATGGCGGATAAAAAAAAAATACCCATTTTTCAGGATGAAATTCTGAATCCAATGCACCAATCGCCATATTTTTAAGAGAATATCAACGATTTTTCTCAGAAAACTCACTTCTCGACTAGACTATATAGCCGGGTAGTTTGATAACAGTTTGTGGTAAACTGTATCACCTTCGATTAATTTGATGCATTTTGCATCCGAGCGTATTGAATCTACGCGTGTTTGGAGACCAGTGGAGCCGTCACGTAATTGTTTATGTTTGAGGTCGATTAACAAGTTAAAATGACTTAGAAAATCGGTGCCAATTATTGGTTTCGTGACGTCAGCGATGATGAATCGCCACGTAAATTCACGACGTAATCCGAGGTTTAGTGACAGAGTGATACAACCGTATGTTTTTATCAACGAGCCGTTTGCTGCGTGAAGTTGGTAACCTACTGGCGTAGGCTTGCATTTCATCCGCCCGTATGGATAAACAGAGAGATCTGAACCAGAATCCACGAGGTATTGAGTATTCGTGGTTAGATCGACGACGAAGAGGCGGTTTGAAGATGCTAGAGAGTCGCTTTCCGCCGCTAGTGACTCCCGTTTACGTTTCCCGAGAACTTGCAGCCCGGCGTACATTTGTACGCGGTTTTACCAAACTTGGCATGGTAATAACAGGTGCCTGTTTTATCAAGCTTGCGTGGCTTCGAATTGCTTCGAGAGCGTTGGTTTGATTTTCGGGCTGGAGATCTGCCGCGGTTCTTGTTAAAGGCTGTTGTCAGTGCTGCTACCTGTCGGGATAATTCGCTGACTTGTCTTTGCAGCGCCATCGTCTCCTGAGAAGATGATGATGAAGCTACGGCAGTGGTGTGAGTCACCGGAAACATCTCGTGTAGCTTGTCGGCTGTCTTGGCTAGCTCATCGATGGTAGCCGTGGTCGGAGAGATGGCTAGAAGCTCTTGTGTCTTCTTGGGCAAGTTTGCCAGCCATCTTGCTTTCAGAACGGCGTCATCAATGGTCGGGGCAAGCGATTCAAGATGGCGTAGGAACTGCGAAGGTGATCGGTCACCGATCGCTTCGCCATCTAGAAGCTGACGTAGTTTGGCTTCTTCGGACCTCGAATAACACGCAATGAGCGTGGCTTTCAATTGGGAGTATGGCGTCGTCGTCGGTGGATTGATGATGAGGGTCTCAACCTCACACGCATACTCAGTATCGATGAGAGAAACCGCGTGGTTAAATTTCTCTTTCTCAGTTGCTACGCCGTGGATCGCAAACTGAGCCTCGAGCTGCGCAAACCATAAACTCACTCGCTTCGGGTTGAAGTGAGGTGCCTTGAGAGAGTAGATAATCACAGGCTTGGCGTCCAAAAAGACCTCGTCTTTCTTGTCGTCTGAATTCTTTGGATCAGACATAGCTAATATATGAGAAACACTAACACGATAAAACTAACATAAAATTATAATACCACTGTAAGCGGATTAGTGTCCGTCGAAGCTGACTCATCGTTTAGGAATGTTCGAGACGCTTCGAGTCGCACGAAAATTATCACTGGGCGAAAATTTAACGCGAACGATAACTTTATTCACTGTATTTGCACAGGAATTCACTAATCACTTTTATCACAATTTAATTTGCACCCTGATGGTGTCCCTTAAATTATAATCCAGTGCGGCATATGTCCAAAATGCCCCGCAGTGCACCAGCCATGATAAAAGGCTTAAACAACACTTAATTCACCCACTTCACTGTTGTAAAGAACTCGCGGAATTAATATGTCGCGATTAGCTATCAGCGTAGACGCGGTATTTTACACTCAACGTGTTGTTTGCCACGTGGAATGTGTGCACGAAATGGCGTCTTCTTGAAAATCACGTCAGGCAGTCACCAATGTAGTGACTGGGATGAGGTTCATGGAACTTAATCACTACGATAAATAAATTATCTGACTCCAATTTTAGTATTAATAAGATAATAAATAATGAGTTTTATTTAAATGATATAATACAAGATAATGCTAGTTGCACTATAGAAATGTGTTAGCTAGTCGCTGTGTATCTCTCTAATTGTACGCGTGTACGGTACTGTGTGCTCGTGTGAACTGTTGCTACCGAATATCGTATCCGCGTGGGGGAAAATATTCGGCGATCGATGACGATCGATGATTGACGGACTTATCCGAAATTATGAATATTAAATAATATAAGTAGTGACGTGGTCGCTACATATATATATATATATATTATTTATTGTTTAAATGTATAAATCGTATATTACTTATTTATTTTTATGTACTTTGATTTAAAATTTAAGTTATTTCTAAATTATTTAGTTTAAATTATCCGACTTATTTTATTAGTGTATATTTATTTTTACCCATATATATATATATATATGTGTACCCACATATATATACATGCGTAAAGGATGAAGGGTGCCGGGTTCGTAACACAAAATATAAAATAAATTTTACCCAGAGAAATAATAGTAAGTACTCAAATATACTATTAAAATGATATGTAAAAATACTACTGTAAGACAAGGAGCCACTCTTGCTATCCTTGTCTAATCCTCTAAGGAATTTGCTCGATGCGTCTACGTACTTGAAACGCACGCCGGACAAATTCAACTTATTACAACAATATAACTCAGGTTCAATTATTAATCAAACAAATACCGCGATCAACTCTACTCAAGGACCAGCGATAGCCGATGCAACAAATGATGACACAATTGACTTACCGGCGTTGATACAATTTACTTCTGAAGTTTTTTAATTACCAATATCAAATGAACTGTATTTTTACTTTATTTAACAAAATATTAATTATTCAAATTAAAGAAACGTTAACTATTTTGATTATTTTATTACGGCACCTGGGCCAGAACAATTTTCACTAGAAAATTAATGAACAACAACTGGTCCTAACTTTACAAAATCCCGGTCCTCTCTGACTATATTTTCGTTGATGGTTTTCCGAGGGATGGGTACGCTCACGTGTTATCGCCTCTAATGACCTCGGACCCGAAATTATCAACTAAAATAAAATATTGAAATTCACTAAATGACCTGAGTTATGTTATAATTATAAATTAAATAATATTTTCTATGTATAAACATAAACATAATAGTTATTAACCATTTAAACGATAAAATAATAATTATTTCAGTGCATCACGGGGCTGGAGAAAAATATTGATTTTTATCCCCACTATATCGACTTACTCTCCCTTTGGTCGATATTTTTATGCATGCTCTACTCACACGTCTGCTATTGACTGAAATGAAAATATCGATTAAATACTTAAATTCAAAATAATTCTCAAAATATAAATATAAATCTTATAAACAATAATATCAATAAATTCATAATTAAATCATAATAAAATAATCTATCAAAATAATATAAATGTTTAAATAATAATTAATTATAATAAATAAATGTGCTTAATTTGAGCTAGGAGGTGATGTTGAACTCATGGCGAGATGGAAAAACACGCGCAGCGATTCACGTTTGAATCGCTACGTGACATAGTTTATGACGAAATTCTTTGTAAAATCGACCATGAGGACAAATACAATAGTTAGATTTTTAAAAAAAATCTGCCTAAAGATTAGAGGCAAAATAGGCCCCCTAAAAAATTTTTTATAATGTTAGTTTTTCAGCTTGTTTTACCTTTTTTTTCCTTTCTGCTGAATTTATGGTGTTCTTTGCTGTGTTTATCAAAATTAAAAAAATCCTGAAAACTGGGCTAAAACAGGCCTTCAACAAAACTCAATGTATGTTTCTCGCTTGTTTTATGTTTTGAAACTTTTTTAAAATTTTAGGAACCTGTTAAGCTAAAAGATATTCATACGTTTTCAAAGTCTATGCTGCCCATTTACCCCCCCCCCCCTCGCACTCCATGTTAAGAATTTCGGGGGGGGGCCCATTTTTCCCCCGAATATTTTAAGGCATCCAAAGTTCACGGGGCCTTTGATTAAAAAAAAAAAATTAATATTTTAAACAATGAATGAGAAATTTGTATGAAGATGAATGAGGAATACGCATGAAAGTCTTATCCTTTTACCATGGGTTTACTATTAATTTACTATAAATTTACTATGGATTTACTATGAATTTACTATGAATTTACTATGGATTTACTATGAATTTACTATGGATTTACTATGGATTTACTATGGGTTTACTATGAATAATTTTATACTCTATAATGTATCTTTTATCAAACTTTATCAAGGTTTGTCGGTATTTTTATTTAAAAGGTTGGAAAAACCAAATAATGAGAAATCTACTTCCATTTCGGCTGTCGAATGGCCTTATTTTTCGTTTTTCAGAGATGTCTTTTTTTTTAGGTAGATTTTTTTAAAAATCTAAGTATTCTATTTGTCCTCATGATCGATTTTACAAGGAATTTCGCCATAAACTACACTAATGGAAAAAATTAAAGGATCAAAAAAAAATTCCTAATTTTCGGGTGATTTTCAACACCCACCGTAACTTCGTGAGAAATGGTCGTACAAGGAAAAAAAAAAAAGGAAATTGTAGCTCCAAGTGTCTACTTTTTAGATTAGAACTTCAAAATTTTTTCGCGTCAGCGGCTTTGAAGTAATCTTAGAAAAACCAGCGACGAAAAAATTTTGAAATTTTTTTTTACTTTTTTTTTTTGGTCTACGAGCGTGGGAAAATTTTATTTTGATCAACCACTATAAGGATCGGATAGCTTCATTATTCAGCTTTAATTTCATTTTTTATAGACCATGATACGTCCATTTGTCACCGAGATATCGGTCTTCAAATGGAAAAGGATCCTTTTGTCTTCGATTATCGATATCTTAGCAACCAATGATCGCACAGAAAGTTAATGGTGGGTTTCGAAAACTTGAATAAATGCTCTTCAACGATTAGCAATTTTTTTTCGAAAAAAAAATTTTTTCCTGTTGTCACATGAGTTTGAAAATGCAACAAAAAAAGGGCTTTTGGTGGTTTTTTGGAAAATCAAGTGCTGGATCGAAAATATTGTGGAAATCAATAATGTTAAATGTGCGTTTTACAGTTCACTATGTCCACAAAAACACCACAAAAAGCCAGATTAATCCAACCAGCCGTTTTTTAGTTTCACTCGATCGAATTTTTGAAAAAATTAAAGGATCACTTTTTTTGCTCAGAAAAGCTCATAATCTTAAACAAAATGAAAAAACAAATTTTTCGGAGCTTCTTCCACATTTTTATTCCAAACAGTGCTCAAATTTTCAAAAAATAAAAAAAATTCAAAAAAAACAAAAATTTAAAAAAAAAAAAAAATTTTTTTTGGAAATTTTTTTTTTTTGAACAACTTTAAGATATTTAAGAGACCAACGCCCTATCATTTTTAAAACGTTTCCTTCACTGCATTTCGTGGTCTCTTAATTTTTTTGAAGTTGTTAAAAAAAAAAAAATTTTTAAGAAAAATTAGTGTATCATAATTAGTTGAGTAGAGTTCAAAAATACCATTCGTTGAAAAATGTATATATGTATGTATATCTATTAGGGTGTTTCATTTCGGAGCAAAATTTTTTTTTTTTATAAGTGCATGTGGAAAATATCATAGTTCAACAAAAAAAAAAAATTTTCGCGCAAGAAAAAATCTTCTATGTTGATTACAGACCTAGCTCATTGAAAAATTCGATTTTCCCATTTAAATAACACAGAAATAAATTTTTGCACACCTCAAGCGCGAAAGCGCTGAGGGTGCTTTATGATCGCTCTAAATTTTTTGACTCATTCACGCACATTAAATCATCACTAGACTTTTTCGATTATACTAAAATGGGTCAAATCGGATACCAACACAAAGACAATTTATTAAAGAATAATTTCGACCCAACATTAAGTCGATTAATTATTTCATTAATTAAATATAAATTATTTTAATCCCAGTGACACGAGTCGTCAATTGTCCTGTATGAAACTTAGTAAACCAAATAACTCCCGATAGACACAATCAATCGGCCTAACTCTTTTTTTATTTTCTTTGTATTCTTGATCACAAGAACCCTATTGAAAATCACTGTGTAAATCCTTTTAGTTAAATTTTAAATAATTAAAAACGTAAAACTAATTATTCACGAAAAGTTGAGCGGCCATTTTTATTTTTACTATTGTTATTATTACAGAAGTAAATTTTTTTTTTTTCTTTATTTCTCCCCATCAACTACTAGCAGCAGCACTAGCGCAAAACAGTAGAATTGAAAGAAAAGAGCGACATCTACAACAAAATGCGGGATATTTAAGAAAAATTTAAATAAAAAAAGAAAAAAATTACACTGGAATTAAGAAATAAAAAAATCAAATCAATAGTTTAAGAGTTGAATAAGAATTCATAATAAAAGAAAATATAAGTAATGATTCAAAATAAAATAAAATAAGCGATTGAGGTGTGCAATTTTGGATTTTCCAACATTTTTTTTTAACTTTAAGTATTGTTAACTCTTTAACAAATCGATAGAGCGAATAGCCTAATACATAGTTTTGTAGGAAATTGAACGCTTTACAAAATAGGTCTTTTATCATTTTTTGATAAATCCACTTGTTCAAAAGTTATGAGAGCTCGAAGTAAAGTTGGAGATCTTTTCAATTTTACGGCAAAACTATCAGACTTACCACAAAACGTTGTGGGATATTTTTTGTTGAAAATTTTACTCTCTACAAATTATTTTAAGTAAAGTTTTTTCGAATTCCGCATTGTTTTCTATTTATTTTTATTTTAATTACAAGCCCCTAAAAAAGTGGTTTTGATCGATTTCAAGAGCTCGACATTAAAATGGTAATAACTAGAAAACAATGCGGAATTCGAAAAAATTTTACTTGAAATAATTTGTAGAGAATAAAATTACCTATTATATATATATATATATATATATATATATATATATATATATATATATACAGTAGACTCGCGATTTTCTTCCGGACCTCGGGGCTGTTTGGAAGAAAATCAAGAGAAGGTTAAAAGGCGTGGTAATCGGTGGTGGGGATCCGTCTGTGTGACCGTTACATGTATTAGTGCAAGAATAAAGGGTCTTCAAGAAACATAGTGTAATATGTAGTATCTAATATTTAAAAATTTACTTATCACATAAATATATTAAGTACAATCATTGTAATTTCAATTAGTCATTATCGTTAACAAAATTTTTAGTACATTTACAATTATTTATTCGATCATAAACAAGTAAAAACAGCCTCTGTTATGGAATCGCTAACATTACTTAAATTATCATTACTAACATCAATTGTCGATGTACTTATGTTACTATTTTCATCAGAAGTTCTATCAAAACTATTATTAGCTATTTTTTCACTACGAATTTCTGAAAAACCATCCTTCAAAATGCTGATGGCCCAGTGAATTTGCGCTTGATTTTCTTCACTGCAATTTAGATGTTTCTTTGCAAATGTTTTAATTGTATCTAAAGCTTCGACAGCTTTATCAACTTGATCATTCAGATCAGCATGATTCTCCTTAGAATGTTCGTCACTAAGAACGAAATTTTCTGGCAAATCATCTTTATTTGCCAACAATACTTCTTTAGTCACTTGCTTGACATTCATTATCCTCCATCCAGGGTCATTTTTATCTTGATCAAGATATTCAATTAACTCCGTTAATTTGTAGCTATTGAAAACTAAAAAAAAAATATATATTCTTTATAGAACGTATTTTATGACTCAATATACAGTGTATGATAAATATAATATGAAATTCAGTATACCTGATAATTCTTTCACAGCTTCATCGTTGGTGATAAAAATATCGTTAGCATCTTTTTCACACTTTTTGTTAGAAAAAGAAATATCACTTGGTAACAATTTTTTCCACGCAGCTTTCAAATTATCTGAAGTTAATTCTGAAAATGCACTTACAATTGTAATACAGCACTTATGGAGATCAAACTTTTTTAAATAAGCATCAGGATTGTGAGAATTTTGATCATCATTATACAATCCTTGTAAAAGTTTTTTACGATAAAGTCGTTTCATTTTTTCAATGATACCTTGGTCCATCGGTTGAATTAGAGATGTTGTGTTTTTTGGCAAATATTGTACCTCAACATTTTCATCGATTGAATTTAATGCTTCAATATTGGGATGCGATGGGGCATTATCAAGTAACAATAATATTTTTCCTGTTTCCCCATCTTCTTTCTGTCAGGTGTAAACAGAAGGTATAAAATGGTTTTTAAACCAATCCATAAAAATATCCTTATCCATCCAAGCAGACTTTTGAGATTTATATATGACAGGTAGTACAGCTAAATTTTTTAATGGTCTTGGTTTTGAGTACTTGCCGATAATAAGTAATGGCAATGCATGCGACCCAGCAGCATTAGCACAAACCAAAGCCGTAATTCTATCTTTTCTCACTTTTCCTCCTGCACAAGATTTCTCTGTCCCAGATGCTAATGTTTTACGCGGTAAAGAACGCCAATTAATTTCTGTTTCATCAGCATTATAAATATTTTCTAACTTGAAATTAAATTGCTGCTAGAACCGTGGAAACTCATCTTGATAATTTTTAGCGCCTTCTTCATCTGCTGCTAATTTTTCTCCTTGCATTGATAACTGACGAATTCCATGGCGTGCCTTGAAGTTATCTACCCATCCCGTGCTGGCGACAAATCGATGTTGTCCGCCTCATTCTTTATAGATCAGTTTTGCATGATGTTCAATCCAATTATCTGTGATAGGAATACCGGCTTCACGTGCTTGTGTGAACCATGTGAATAATATTTTTTCTAACAGAGGATGTTGAGCTTTTTTCATATTTTTTCTTGATTTTAAAACATTGTTGGATACTGAACTTTCGTGAAAACTTCGCAGTTTTTCCGCTTGCTTTCTAATATTACGCACACTTCTTTCACTTATTCGATATTCACAACTTAAATCATTTATCTTTGCTCCAGAGTTTAGCTTATTAGCTATTTCAACTTTTGTTCGAATTGAATGCCGAGTTCCCATTTATTTTTCCTTTTACCTCCATATTAAGTAAATTAAAATTAAAAAATTGTTGTATTTATTATAAATAGTCCAAGAGAATTTTTCTGTACTAAACACTTAGAATTTTTTTTTAAGATGGTTAAATAAAAACTTGTCGCAAATCACTAAAATTGGTTACTGCACTTTACAAATGTTTACAGCCGAATGACACATATTCATAAGGTAGTCATAGTAATGGAAGCTTCAGATAAAAAAAAAAAAAGAAAACTTGTTTTACTATTATCTTTGTAGGATGCATCATACATTGTGTATAATTTTAAATTACTATTATCGTTGATCATTAGTGACACTACATATATATATATATATATATATATATATATATATATATATATATAATAAATCTTTAACGATCATAAGTACTTAAACAGAGGAGTATACATACACATAAATTTAATGAAAATCTTAAGTTAATGTTTTAAAAATTACCTTTTTTTACTTATAAGATTCTCTAAAATTTTAAGTAAATACAAGATTTTTAGATAGTGAAATAGTTTTTGTAATTATGATTACGTACAAGGCGAAACATAACGTTATATGTACAGCTAAAAATGTGTACATACTTGAAAAATGAATTTTTACTATTTACTAGATAGAACGAAAATAATAAGAGCACAAGAGATAAAAAGTGTCGCTGAGTCAAAAGTGTAAGTGAGATGCTCGATTCATTTTTGCTTCTCTTCAGTTAGTTTCTTTTAATATATCTATAAATTATTGGAATACGGAATAATGAGTCATAAAAAAAGTATACGTTGTCAAACAAGTAACATTTCTTATTTCAACGATTAATCTGTTAATATCATAGCTTGTTAATTATTAGTAGTTTAATAAAAACTAATTTTTGAGTATACAGTTTACCATACACTAACACAACTGTACTGTTGGGTAAACTAGAATAGAAGGGGTTCTAAAGGCGGAGCTATAAGGCAGTTAAAGTCAGAAATGACATAAAAAAAGGGTCAAACGGAAGAAAATCAAAGCGGAAGAAAATCGCGAGTTTACTGTATATATATATATATATATATATATAGGTAATATAACCGACTTTTGAGGACACGATTGCGTCTACAATTCTTATCTGATCTTAATGAAACTTTCTACACTTATTTTATGTGTAATTGCCACGGTTAAGTTCGAAGATGGGCGAAATCGGTTGATTAGTTTAGAAGTTAAAGCTGTTTGAAATTTTAACGATTTTTCGAAAAAATCAGTTTTTAATCACTTTTAAAGTCCATATTACCTTAAAAGTAAAACTCATAGATAATTTCTGTAAAAAGTATTTTAAAGCTTGACTAATAAGCTTTAATTTGTGACCTTAAACTTTATATTTAGACCATTTCTTCCAATAATTTTTTAGCCTTGAAAATTTTAATAGAATCAAAACATGCTGAAAATATGGCATTCATTCCACATAACTTATGCTTGTCCCATTATAATCCAGTTTCATCAGTTGCATTTTATTGTGCACAAAATAACCTGAAAATTTCACAGCTATTTTATATTTTAAAAGTATTTCATTTATTATTTATGATGTATCAAATATACTTCTCATCCCAATGATTATCACTGGTCTTGTCATTACGATAGCGCCCACAGTTCTTATCGGATATCAATGAAATTTTTTATACTTATTCTATACGCGATTACTTTGATCAAGTTCAGAGATGGGCTGAATCGTTCAAATAGTTTTGAAATTATGACTGTTTGAAATTTTTATGATTTTTCGTAAAAATCAGTTTTTAATCACTCTTAAAGCTTATATAACTTCAAAACTAATATTCATAGACGATTTCCATTAAAAGTATGTGAAAGCTAGTCTAATAATCTATAATTTATGATCTTAAGCTTTATGTTTTGACTATTTCTTCCAATAATTTGATAGCCTTGAAATTTTTAATGAAATAGAAAAATGCTGGAAGTATTGTTTTCATATCACCTAACTTATGCATTTCCTATCATAATACAATTCTGTTACGTGTATTTTATTGTGAACAAAATAACCTGTAAATTTCACAGCTATTTTATATTTTAAAATTATTTCTCTTATTATTTATGATGCTTCCAGCGTACCTGTACGTCCTTCAATTATAACTGGTCTTGCTATTGTAACAGCGATTACAATTATGATCTAATACTAATGAAATTTCCAACACGGAAAAAGAAATTTCGTCACTCCAAGATAAGATAGCTTACGGTAACAAATATCTGCCTTAGTATACGGTTAACGAAACATTCGTTGTAGTCACAATGATTTTGTAACGGTAGCAAATCGCTTGTTCTGTCTAGCAATGGTTTGTTACTATAACAAAACTGTTGTGTTACAGTAAAAAAATTGATTTGTTAAAGTAACAAACTGCACTTTTAGCACTGACAAAAATATTTTGTAACCATAAGCTAAAATTACTTATGGTAACAATTTTTAGGTTTGTAGCACGAACAACGAAACTTTTGCTAAAGTTACATTGTCTTTGTAATACTAACAATCTATTTGTTACGCTAAGTAATGGTTTGTAACTGTAGCAAAACTGATTTGTTAGAATAACACACACTGTAAAAAATTTGATGGACCCGGTGTGGTGTAGATGCATCGGAGTAAAAATTTTGGTGTGAATATTACACCAAATCCCGTGTGAAATTTGAGCAATATGAATTTTAGTTTTTCACACCGCCAAACGAGTAAATGTATAAATGTAAGGGAAGGGGCTGGGCAAAATGGGTCCCCTGAAATTTCTGATGCCTTGATATATTTGGAGGCAAATTGGGCCTACCGAAATTCTTAACATGAAAAGTGTTGGGACGGGGAGGGGTAAAATGGGTCAGCGGGGCAAAATGGGCCAGTGAGACGAATTGGGCCCGTCGAAATTCGTAACATGAAAAGTGTTGGGAGGAGGAAGGGTAAAATGGATCACCGGGGCAAAATGGGCCCGCCGAAATTCATAACATGAAAAGTGTCGGAAGGGGGAGGGGTAAAATGGGTCACAGGGGAAAATTAGGCCATTGAGGAGAATTGGGCCTGCCAAAACGCGTAACGTGAAAAGTGAGGGGGGGGGAGGGTAAATGAGCTGCCTGGACTTTGAAAACCTATGAATATCTTTTAGCCAATGGGCTCGTATAATTTTTTCAACAGAATTGAATAGAGAATTATGGTAAGGGGTTCTTTGACGGGGGAATTTTTTGAAAAATTATGTTTTGGCGCGAAAATTCAATTTTTTTTTAATTAATCAACTAAGGTTTGAACAGAATACTTTAAATTTAGTTATTCTAAACTTAACATCTTTTTGCAGTCAATTATTGCAGGAATCCACTTAGGCGTAGAAAAAGCAATAATCAACTTTCCTATTTATTAAAAATCCTCTGAGATTTATAGAAACATCCGGTCCGATCGAAATAGTGACACAAATCACGTGAATTTGTTGTGATTCCATCTCGGGCTGAGTAATTTTGTGTATAAAACCACTATCGAGTATGTAAAAAGGACACATTAAATATAAAATAAAATTCTTATACAAATATTCGTTAATAATAAATAATCTAAAAATATCAATTGTTTAAAATTGTGAGAAGATTCAGTGTACAAGTGAATTGTAACTAAATCAGTAAATAAAAGACCAAAATCTCAAGTTCAGCCTTCCGAGTTTCATTCGAGAGTAGCACATAAGTTTACATCCTACTACCCCAGCCGCGCTCATTCAACCAAATCCTACAGGAGGAAGCTGAGTGAGCTGCAACGTTCTGGAGGGATCTAACCTGCCGTGACTAAAAAGAAAGAAGCATCGAAAGGTAGGTGAAAGATTTACATTTAATTCTTTCATAATATAACTGGTTCAACACAACAGCACCAGTCTCTTCGGAGACGTTTTGGGTTCTTACTTTTTGAAAGGTCCACCATAAATAATAAATTATAGGAAGATAACTCTTCCTCGTATTCTTTCATGTTGTCCGCAACCTCCAAATCGCTCGTCTAAATTTTTCTAGCGCTACCAAAGGGAGAAATCCCGGATAATTAATTTAAAATTAAGCGGTGGACATAATATATCGCATAAATATTTAAGACTTTTGAATCGCATGGCTCAGTGTACAAGGAATTAAATTTTGTACATTGTTTCCTATTATACGAACAACATTATCAATTATTTGAATATTTTCAATTAAAAAGATGGTGTCATTTTTTAATAAACAACAAAAGCCATTTTTTTTTCTTGTTTAGAATAAACCCATCAAATTTCAAAGATACGATTTCAGAAGAATTCCTCTCAAATTTTATAATCGGATAAGTTTTAGATTTTTTTTATTCACAACAGGTAAACTGCTTTCTTCATGAATTCGGTTACAAATTTGCTCAATAGGTTTAGGCGCATCGCTAAGCTTACATTTTAATTTGCCTAAGTAGTTTTCAAATTCAAATGCACTGAAATTATTTAAGTGTTTGTGATTTTTAACTTCTTCAGGAAGATGAATTAAATTATGCACATTAGATGGCAAGTTTATTCTTCCATACATTTTTTCATATTCATCTACGAACCATCGTAACAATTCAATCGCATAACTGTGCGGATTGCGACACTGAAAGCAATGAAGTGGTTATACTGTCGACTGGGCATACAACTTGTCAATATCACAGGTCCAGTATATCAAAGAAATTGTCGGCATTCCGTAGCTTTCCGCTTATCAATCACGTCAAAAAATCTTGGCTCTCGCGAAAATTCTGATGGAAGAAAGCTTTTTATATCCGTGAATGATTTTTCAATTAATTTCAATTGGACATCGGATAACCTGACATCCCGTGGACCTCGAAACCAAAATTGCACTAAATAATTAAGTACACCCAAACAAACTAAGTGCATGTAGTCCAAAGTGAACTGTGTTACCATGCCAATATTTAGATCATGCAAAATAGATTCCCCTCGATGATGTTCTTCTTGACTCATATTGACTAATTGATTATTGTAAAAACTTGACATCATATTGATGTAAGCATGACTCTTGTATTCGTCGCTTAGCAAAGAGCTATTGAGCTCAGGGAAGTAGACACGACCATCATACTCTCCCTCCTGACAACATTTGGAGCAGCCGAGATATCCACTATGATGTTTTGTGAGTCTTAAAAATGCTCTTGCAGGAGCATCACATGTAAAAGCGCTAATAATAATATTAATTTTTTTTCATTAATTTTAATACCAGTACTAAGAATCTCTTTCATGTCTTCGACAAATGGAGAAATATAAAAATTCGCATCTTCGGGCTTAGAAAATCCATGATAAAGACCGACTATAAACGGCTCCGTGTAGAAAGTTGATTCAATAGCCACCAATAAAGGCCAAAATTGACTTTTTGATGATTTGGAAAACGACATCCCGTCACAATTTACTTGAATAGAAATAGTATTAGGTATTTCAATAAAATATTCTTCTATTGAGGTCTATAAAACTGGCAGTGAAAAGTGAGCAGAAACCAATGCGATTTGCGCCAAAATTTGTCGCTAAATAGTTGCTAATTAATTGCTGCAAAGCCGATTTTGTTGCTCGAACCGATTACAAAAAAATCGAGTTACTGCTAGCTTATGCGTAAGATAGCAGTAAACTTGCGAAATCGGCATTGCATAAGATGACCAATAGGCAGAAATTAGTTGCTAATTTGTTGCTGGAATACAGCGAAAAAATTGTATCAAATAATTAAGAATCAGCTGAACTTAACCATTGAGGACTAATAATCAAAGTTCCTACTATTTTAACGCACGTCTTTTGCAAGCAGGGGACAGCTCATAAGTTTGTTGCAGCTTATAAAAAGCCTCAGAAATACTAATACTCGCCGCAACAAAATAAAAATTGTAGATCAAATGGTCCTAACGATCGGCAAGTGAAAATTAATGGCCCTGCTAGATTAACCGGTGTTTTTTATAGGCTAGTGGCAGTAGATGATTTTGTTGCTGCTCATAAATAGACTCAAAAATACTAATATAACCAGCAACAAAATAAAAATAATGGATAAATAGGTCCTCACGATCGGCAAGTAGAAATGGATGGCACTGCTAGATTAACCGGTGTTTTTTATAGGCTGCGGCAGTAGATGATTTTGTTACTGCTCATAAATAGGCTCAAAAATACTAATATAACCAGCAAGAAAATAAAAATAATGGATGAATAGGTCCTCACGATCGGCAAGTGAAAATGAATGGCCCTGCTAGATTAACCGGAGGTTTTTATAGGCTAGCGGCAGTAGATGATTTTGTTACTGCTTAGAAAAAGCCTTAGAAATACTAATACACGCAGCAACAAAATAAAAATTATAGATCAAGTGGTCCTAACGATCGTCAAGTGGAAATGAATGGCCCTGCTAGATTAACCGGTGGTTTTTATTGGCTAGCGGCAGTAGATGATTTGGTTGCTGCTTGTAAAAAGCCTCAGAAATACTAATATAACCAGCAACAAAATAGAAATAATGGATCAATAGGTCCTCACGATCGGCAAGTGAAAATGAATGGCCCTGCTAGATTAACCGGTGGTTTTTATAGGCTAGCGGCAGTAGATGATTCTGTTGCTGCTTATAAAAAGCCTTAGAAATACTATTATAACCAGCAACAAAATAGAAATAATGGATCATTAGGTCCTAACGATTGGCAAGTGAAAGTGAATAGCCCTGCTAGATTAACCGTAGGTTTTTATAGGCTAGTGGCAGTAGATGATTTTGTTACTGATTATAAATAGACTTAAAAATCCTAATACAGCCAGTAACAAAATGAAAATAGTAGGACGAGAGGTTCTTACAACCGGCAACTGCATTTGACAATGACGTGATCCGTCAAAAATTTCGTTGCTGATCCAAGAAGTACATAAAAAATAACACAGATTTTCATTGATTAAAAAACATAAATGTTTTATTGGGTCTTTGCATACATTAATATTTGTACGTTAACACTACTAACACTTTTTTTGGTATACTTGCATTTCAGCCGATCGTCATAGGCCAACAGTTGAGAACCTCGTAAGCAAATTGCGATGAAATGTCCTATCCCATTCGAACTCGATGATCGTCGTACAATGGAAGTAGGAGGTTTGTAGTCAACTACTCTCACAAATCTGTAAGTTTCCTTACGATTGAGGGGGTTTTCGAATTGTCTAGGCAAATCCTCTAATTTCACTTGGAAATCTTTTTCAGCATTCATTACTTCAAAAATTATGATGTCCCCTGTAAGACATTCATCAATATTATTTTAAATTCAATATTTTTTTTTTTTTTTTTCACTAATTATAATAACAGATTAAATATTCTTACCCAACTGAGATATTGAAGTTTCTCTACGTCCTGAACAGACTTTGAGGGTACAAAGTGTATTCATCGAGAAACTATCTATTTTGCTTCTATCGATTTGACCATCTTCGATATCAGATAGGTATATAATGGGAGCAATGAGATTTCGTTCCATCTCTACTGAACATTTATCACAACTAATTTTTATTGAACAGCTCGGTGTGTTAACGAACATTTTTAAGACTATTTGCATTGCACTTGTTTTGCATTTTAATAAAATAGATCCATCAAGTTGTTTATCATGTTCGATAAACTCGTAGTGAATTTTGGTCCGTGCTGCATATGAGGCAACCGTAATTTTGTTCGTAAAGATATTTAACGCCAAATCAAAAATCGGGTTGGATTTTTTTTCACTCAAATCTGTGAATTCAAATAAAAATATATTTTAAGATTATAAAATAAACTTTACTTTGTGATGATAACTTATTATTAAAATGTAAAATTGTGAGCTCACTTACTCTAGTTCGAATCAGTGGCCAATCACATAGCGCTGCAGCAACTAATTGATAAAGGCTATCAAATGGACATGTCAGGATTGCGTTGACACTCTTACCGTCTATTTTTACAGGTCGCAAATCTCCACTGCTGCCATTTTTCAATATTGAGATTTTTTTGTGTTTTCCTTGCATCTGGATCTGTTCCTGAATTAAATGCGATTTTTCCCCATAGTATTTTGCAACTTCCCTGGGCTTTCGGTTTTCCTTCAATTTTGCCTCTTCAGTTAAAGAAAAGTTTTTTGTTTCATCCGATTCCATCAGCGTTTGATTTCCCTAATTTTCTTTCTCGCGAGATGCGATAATTACATTTACATTTCCTGCATTGAGACACTTGAAGCACACTCTTCTCTGACTACAGCCTTCCCTTAACTCTAATGGACTAGAGCATGCATCCAAATTATGCACCGGCGTGTAGCATATAAAGCACTTGTGCATATCGGTTGGTCCATCGTTATTCAGGCAAGCAGGACACGCAATAGGATTTTTGACATCTACATGAGTGTTCACATTTGAGTCATCTTTGGACTTCGAGGAATCGTTAGTTTTATCATTTTTTAGGTCATCATCAATAGGTTGATTAATTTTGGCCTCTATAATTTTCAGCCTGCTATTTATACAGTTAATATATTTTCGAATGTATTCATCTACTCTCATAGGCAATACTTCATTTTTTAAAAATGAATTTTTTGTTAGATTGAAATCACTCTCAACACAAGCGCTGGAAGCAGGTATACGTCCGAAATTAAATTTATCCCTTACAACGCATGACCGTAATGGTAAGTCTGACAAATCTTTCAATAATTTTTATTGGAATGCAGGCATGAAATATGCATTTGTCCTATCACCTTTCTGGGTTTTTCCTATTATTTTGATTTCATCTACAATTTCCACACCTATTTCTGACCAGTGGTTTATGTTTTTTAATTTTTTCATCTTGGGTTTATTATCACTTTTGCTGGAATCACCACTACTCTCGTCTGTATCATTTCCATCGTTTTTCTTTATAGATTGAAAATCATTAGCTATTGAATTTGCCACACTGCTTTCGGTTGGTTCTTGAAACTAATAAATATTTTATAGACATAAATTACAACTGTTACTTACAATAGTTTTATGATAATGAAAATCAGGGTGCCCGTATGGAAAATAATATATGGTTAAAATATATAAAATCATATATGTTCGCAACAAAAAAATATATGATATATTATATTGTATTTTCGCCGATTTAATATAAAATTATATACAGTAGTAAATATATGTTTTCCATATATGTTTTTTATATTAAGCTATATATACATTTACATTTACCTTATAATATATTGTATTGATATATTTTCTTTTATATTCAAAAAATATAAAATTTTTATATGAAATGAAATATATGGTAGCATATAATTTATATTATATATGGCACCATATATTTTTTTTTGTTATATTTAATCATATATTTTATTCGGTGTATGTGTATGTATATGGGTATATTATATATTCGCTTAAAATTAACTAATTTCGAGAATTTTATCTGCGATTTGAAGAGTATATTAAAATTTAGATCTAATTTAATTGCAGTGGGTCATACGAATAAGAAAATTTTTTTTTCCATACCGAATATAAATATATGTTTTTATATATGATCAGAATATATTTTTCGTATATGATAGAACTATATATTTTTATGTATGATAAAAATATAGTTTTTGTATATGACAAGAATATATATTTTCATATATGATGAATATATATTTTTTGTATATGACTGACATATATATTTTACATATGCTAAACATATACGGACTCATATATGATGAATATTATATCCAGAGACACGGCAGTGTCTCGCGCCAAGTACACGTTCAAACACACGTATGTGTGTGAGTGTGTAGCGCTAGCCTGCCGTGTCTCTATTTTGTAGACAGACCTCGTTTTGACAGCTCCAAATTTTCAATTGCCATAAAATATTTATTTAAGCTATAAATAACTATCAAAAGTATAAAGTATTATATATTTTATTCATTTTTTACTGAATTAGTTCTTTTTCTAACAATTAGTTATTAATAAATAATAATATACTCTATTGAAATATGCTCGCCCACGTTTTGTGATCCTACGACTTTTTTTACATAATTGTCTACATTTCGACATTTCTCATAGTGGTAGCACTGCTCTCATATACTATACGAGATATCGAGTATTATTATATTATAGTAGTATACATGCTACAGCATATTCAAAATTGTTTTGTATACATTTTCAAGCAATTATTAGGTTGGATCATTAGTAACTTGAAAATATAATATACATAATGGGTTACTTTGATTGAACTAACCCTGATGGCCATTTTTTTTTTTAATTTGGAAATTTAACTTCCCTAATGACCACTTCAGCGTGAAGTTAACAGTAATTTGACAGTTGAAATTACCTGAAATTTGCAGCCGAAATTTATCGATAATTTAATAGGAAAAGTGGAAAGAAAAATTTGCGGCTAATTTATCCTCAATTTAGAGGCTACTTGTTTTACTAGAAAATAAAGTTGGAAATATTTATTCTCACCATTACAGAAAGTAAACAAATTGATAAATAAAAGTGTCTACAATTTGATGTAAAAATATACTTTCCAATTTGTCAAGTCTAATTAACAATAAATTAATATAAAAATTTCCCTGAAAATTGACAACTCTCTTCTAGTCATTTTTTGGAGTAAATTCGCATTCTAATGCGGATAATGAATTTACCTCAAATCGTATAGCAAGTTGTATACAAATTGTCGTCAAATACAGAGAAGTCTAAAGTTTACAGATATTTGATGAAAAATTTTGTAAAGTAAACCTCTGCTAAGGAAGCGGTACTATTGAGGTAAGTTGAAATTTACTACCAGGATCGGACAGCAAATTACTAGCAAAAGTTGAACTAGCAACTTTTGCGGGCAGCTTTCTGTTAATTTGTACAGTATGTTGCCCTTAAATTGTAATCACAGACCTGAACAGCAGAAGTTGACGTATATTTGCTCTTAAATTAGAAGAAACATCTGCTCGGCAAACTTTTTTTTATTTATTTTGATCTATTTATAATATAAGGAATGTCAAGCATGCAATATACGTCATCCTGAATTGTCAATTGATTATTTATCATTCACTTGGGTGAAAAAAAAAAAAAAATACTAACCTACAATAAACTTATAATTAATTTTGTTTTAACCCTGATAGCCAGAGTTTCTGATCAGATAGTTGGTGTATATGAGTTCTGACCAACTTGACGACGAGTTGTCGACAAATTTCAGCTTTTGTAACTGTTGACTACAAGTTTCCTATAAATTTGGAGCTAATCTATTGCCGCAACGACAACTTTTTGAAAAACTTGTAGCAACTTTCTGTCCTCTAATGTAATGCCAACTTTTGCGGCCAACTTGGCGACAGGTTGCGGCAGTAGATTGTCGCCAAGTTGCTGCCAACTTGGCTATCAGGGAAATTTTTCTTCAAATTCTTTACCATCAATACTCTACAAGCACAGTTTGCTACAGCAAAAGTTTACTTTATATGAGTTTCTTTGAATTTTTTGACAAGTGTCCGGCAACTTCGGACTTTTCCATTTTTGAAGACAATTTGTATGCAACTTGCTATACAATTTGACGTAAATTTACTGTCCGGATTAGAATGCAAATTCACTTTAAAAGTTGACTAGAAAAAAGTTGTCGTCAATTTTCCGGAAAATTTTCTTATCAATTTATTGTTAATTAGACTTAAAAAATTGTAAATTATTTTTTAACTATCAAATTGTAGACAATTTTATGTATCAATTTGCTTCTCTTCTGTAATGGTAAGAATAAACATTACCGACTCTTTTTCTAGTAAAAAGTTACCTTCAAATTTAGGAAAAATTAACCGTAAATTTGTCTTCCCAACTTTTGCTGTCAAATTGTCGACAAATTCGAACAGCAAATTTTAGGTAATTACAACCTCAAATTTTTCATTCTGAAAGAGATGAAAAATCTAGTCATTTTATTACCATAATAAAAAAAAGTTCAGCATGGATAGAAATAGACGATTTACGTGTTCAATCAGTACGGTGGCCTTCTGATGCAAAAAATGCTTATGTTCTTTTTTTAGAAAAAATACAAAACGATTTTTAATCCTACAAAAACAATATCAAATCCCACCAAAAACAGATTCTCTGTTATAAGGTCGCGCCAAGTACACGTTCAACATTTATCCCTTACTGCATACAACATAATTTTTTTTACAAAAAATACTGAAATCAAAAAAAAAAATACCAAGTAACTGGTATTTCGTAAAAATAAAAAAATTTATTATTTTGAAAATATACAAATAAAAAAAAATTTATTTGAATGTACTTTGTGAACGTGCGTTTCGATTTTTACGACTTGAAAATCGAGCGCAAAAATCTAACTGATTCTATGGCCATCTATTAGAACAATTCTATATTAATTAACACTCCTTAATCACACGGGGCTATGTCAGAGGCCACCTAGATCGAATTCAAATTTAGAAGATAGTGGGGTAGTTCCACCCCTCCAAAATTAACATATAAAAGGACCAGCAACCACTTGTTCGGAGACTTAGGCCCTGGCCATCGCCTAGAGTGGACTGAGGACGCTTAGCGAGGTCCTACTCTAGCACCAGGACTCAACAATTTATTTTAGTCGGCCTAACGATATCAAGTCCATTAGTTTGTTAAATCTAGTCATTTGTTCCAACACTCAGTTTTATTTCGGTCAGTCGGTTACCTGAATAATTTTATTTGTTGAGACTTTTCTTTTATATTAAATTAAATTATTTATTTTATTATAAGTGACATTTGTTTATTCGAATTTAATTAAATAAGGAGATTTTGCGACTCCTTCGTCTGGTTGAAGAAAACCAAATTTAATTTGTGAGTGTGGTGGTTTGGTGTGCAACGTCCGCCGAAGAGGATCGACCTCGAGTCCAAGGAGCCCGCGAGGATTTCACGAAGAGGATCGATATCGAATCCAAGGAGCCCGCGAGGATTCACTGAAGAGGATCGACACCGAGTCCAAGGAACCTGTGATGAACCGGAGACTGATTCCACCAGTAATAAGTCCACTTACAACCAGATAAGTTCTCGACAAATTAGTCACAAACCTTTTTCTCTCTCTTCAACGCAGTATTTATTTGGCTGATTATTAATTTTGTTCCCCACGTCTAACAGGTATAACATAGTTATATTATACATTATTTTGAAAATATATAGATAAAAAGAAGTTACTTAAATGAAATCGTTATGTACTATTAAAGTTTATTTAGCCAAATTCAATTCAAAATAAGATCTAAATATAAAATAATTAAAAAGTATGACGTCTGTTGTTTAAATAATAAGTTTAGTCGATTAAGATAAATGATAAAGTTTATTAGTAATTATATACAGTTGCACGCGCTTCTACGATACATAAGTTTATAATTAGTTTCACACAACGTCTAGTTGTCAAGAGTACTTGGTAAAGAATGAATTGTGAGTCATACTTGTACATACATTATTTTGGGACTTTTCTAGTTCTACGCATGCGTATATTAGATCACCGCAAGGTTTGTGTGTGTCTTCTCAACGACAACATTGGAATATTTCCAACATCCCCCCTCAATGTTGGCGTGTGTTGTTTATAACAGCCCCAAATTCTCGCAGTGTTTCACATGTTTTATAGCAGGCAGTGCTTTTGTGAATATGTCTGCTACCATATCATCTGTTGATATTGACTCCACCTTGATGAGCCCTTCTCGCACCTTTTCACGTATGAAATGATACCGAATATCGATGTGCTTCGTCCTTGAATGGAATGCTGGGTTTTCTGCCAACATTTTTGCACTCCTGTTGTCGCAGAATATTTCCCCACTTATTGATTGATCCATGCCTAATTCTCCCATGAACCTGTTGAGATGAATTGATTCCTTTGCAGCTTCTGTCAGTGCCATGTATTCTGCCTCGGCAGTTGACAGTGCGACCGTTTTTTGTTTCTTGGATTGCCAGCTGACTGCTGCTCCTCCTAATAGGAATGTGTATCCTGTGTATGATCGTCTGTCCTTGGTGTCGTTTGCCCAGCTTGCATCTGCGTATCCGATTAACTTTCCTAACGGTTTGCTGTACTTCAATGAATAGTCTGCAGTGCCTTTTAAGTATCTTAGGAGTCTTTTTGCTGCTCCCCAGTGGTGATCATTTGGCTTGTCATTGAATTGTGCCAATACGCTGACTGTGTGTGCAATATCGGGTCTAGTACACACCGCCAGGTACATTAGCGATCCCACTAGTTCCTTATAAGGATACTTTTTCGGTGGTTGCCCTCCTATGTCTTTTGTCCCTCCTAGATTTGTGTTTGGGCTTGCTGGAGTACTTGTTGCATTACTGTCTTCCATTTTGAACTTTTTCAAAATTTCGGTGACGTATTTCTTTTGACATAGTTTTATGCCTTCACGTTGATCAATTTCTAACCCCAGACAGTATCTAGCTTCACCGAGATCCTTTATCTCAATTTCCTTGTTGATTTCTTGTTTCACATGATTAGTTAGTGCTTCATTGCTTGATACAATTAACATGTCATCTACCCAGATTGTAATAATAATTTTTTCTTCTTCATGGTGCCCAGTAAATACACACGGGTCCGCCGCTGTTGGTCTTAGTCCTATTTTTCTTAAGGTTGTTTGTAGGTGTTGGTACCACCTCTCTCCGGACTGCTTTAAGCCATATAGCGCCTTTTTCAGCTTGCATACCTTGTTTTCTTGTTTTAAGGCTTCTTGCATCTTCACAGCGGCTGTGTGAATTTTTGAGTCACGTCTTTCCGTACGCACTATGTCATCTACTGCTTCTTTCACGCCTTCCGGAACTTCCATGAATATCTCTTCTTTTAATTCGCTATTTAAATAGGCCGTTTTCACATCCCACTGCTGAACTTTGGCGTTCATCTCAGCAGCCATGGCCATCACTAGCCTGATGGATTCTAGCCTCGTTACCGGAGCGTATGTTTCGTTGTAGTCTGATCCTGGTCGCTGGCTGAAACCTCGTGCGACTATACGAGCCTTTCTTCGCTCTATGTTTCCATCCTGGTTTATCTTGTTCTTCAGCACAATTTTCGTGCTGATGATGTTCTTTCCAGCTGGTCTTGGTACGATTTCCCAAGTCCCATATTCTAGGTGTGATTTTACCTCATTCACGATTGCTTGTTTCCACAAATTGGCGTCGCTTCCTGCTAGAGCGTCTTTCAACTGAATATCAGCATTTAAAGCTATATGTTCAGCAATGTTTACGATTTCATCATCGCTTTCTTCTGCTTCACTCGTGTTTTCGATACATTTTGGCCTTTTTTCGATTTGAATTATTGACGAATTGAGTTGTCTTTTCAGCCCTCGGTTATCTTCTTCGTTTTCGAATACTTCGTCATTTTCATCATCTTCTTTGTTTGTTGATCCTGTACTCGATATACTTTCAGTTCTATATTGCTTTTGCGGACGACCTCGGCTTCCTGTGCGTATGGTTCTTGGCCTTCCACGTAACCTTTTTACTATTTGTATTTCTTCATCGCCCTCTTCGGTGTTTTCTTCGTCGTCTCCGAACTTTATTAAATCGACATTTACGTATATCTTCTCAGATTCCTTTCGATTCACCCTTTCGTTGATTCTTGGAGTCCGCTCTTCTTCTGTAATTTCGATAGGCTCTTCCTCGTTGTTACTCGCGCTCTGGTTTTCGTCAAACTTAACGTCACGAGTAATTACCACTTTGCCATTGTCCAAACGTACCCTGTACGCTTTTGCTCGTTGATCATATCCGACTAAACGACCAGTACTCGCCCTTTGATCCAGTTTTCCGCGTCCGACTGTCTTGTCTAAGACATAAGCTTTCGCACCAAACACCCTTAGGTGTCGCAGATCAGGTAATTTCCTGAACCAAAGTTCATACGGCGTTTTCCCGCCGATAACCCTGCTTGGACAGCGATTACGTATGTAGTTTGCAGTGGCTATTGCTTCCGCCCAATATGATTTGTGCATACCTGCCTCGATCAGCATACATCGAGCTGTATCGAGCAGCGTCCTATTTCTTCTTTCGGCTACTCCATTTTGCTCAGGAGTATATGGCGCGGATAGTCTTCTTTGGATCCCATGTTCTCTCAGGTACTCATCAAATTGGGCATTGACGTACTCTCGGCCGTTGTCGGACTGTAAGAATTTAATTTTCTGGCCAGTAAAAGTTTCAGCAATGCTTTTAAATTCTTTGAACTTACCGAATACTTCATCCTTGCCTTTCAGGAAGTAAACCTCGCACCACGTACTGCAGTCGTCGATGAATGTGACCATGTACCGCGCTCCGCCGTTGGAAACCACCCTCATGGGCCCACAGACATCAGAGTGTACAATTTCTAGTGACACCTGACTCCTCTCGGGTCGCTCTTCGAATGGCATTGCTGCCATTTTTCCTCGACAGCATACTTCGCACACGTGGTTTTCGCCTTTCGGATTTATGTTTATTCCTGTAGCCAAATTTTCATTTGACAACTTCGTAACTCCATTCATGTGTAAATGGCCGAGTCTTTTATGCCATAGACTCGATGGGTATTGTGCTCCTCTACTGGTTGCCCGTGTGACAGCTTGTGCTTGCTCTATTTTATTTCCTTCCTTCATGAAATATAGGTCGCCGACTCGATCGGCTGTCATTACTGTGTTACCATCAGCATCTTTTACTATCGCCTGTTTACTATCAAAAATCACTGTTTTTCCTTTTTCCGTAATTTTTGATACCGACATGAGATTAGTTCTCAAATTTGGAACATACAGTGTGTCATGTAGTTTGGCCAATTGTATTCGGCCTCCGCTTACCGCTACTTTAGCCACGCCTTTCACCTTGGCAGTCGTTGAGGCATCAGTTGCCAACTTCAGTACTGAATTACACGTGACTTTATTTTCGAGAATTCTTTCGTCTCCGCACATGTGTGTGGTGCACCCACTGTCAAGGCACCATTTCAATTTTGGTTCATCTTGAATCTGGTTCACCTCTTCTTCGTCCTGTGCCGCGATGTAGAAATCCTCCGTGGTATTTGCACTTGCACGTTGCCGTCTCACATCCCTTTTCCTTTCGGGACAATTTTTCGCAAAATGGCCTGGTTTTCCGCATTTGTAACAGTTTCCGTAAATTCCTCCGTTTTTTCGAGTTTTTGACCTTGCCGCAAATGCTTTTGTCTCAGTATCATGTGAGTCACCTTTTCTAGCTAGGCACTCATTAAGAATTTTAATTTTTAATTCTTCCGGCTTCGGCAGATTATCTCGGCTTTCGATGACGCATCGAAAGTTTTCAAAGCTCAACGGTAATCCGTGTAGCAGCATAGTTGATAAGAGGTCGTCGTTAATCTCTATGTCCATTTCTGCTAGTTTATCTACAACGTCAAAGAAATTGTCTAGGTACTGATGAATGTCCTCACCTTCCTTCAACTTGTGTACGAACAACGATTTCAGTAATGTTGCCTTCCTCGCCGGTCCTTTTGATGCGTATATTTCTTCTAATTTCAGCCATAATTCCCTTGCCGTCTTACATGTCTTTATACTCTTTAGTTCCGATGGTGCTATGGCCAGTATCATGCTTGCACGTGCTAATTGATCTCCCTCAGTCCACTTCGCAATGGCTTCTTCGTTTCCGCTGAGTTCTGCGGGTTTTATAGATGTTCCATCAGCAAATCGCCATAGCTTCTTTTGGATCAGTAATGCTTCTATTTGTATCTTCCAAGTGTCGTAGTTTTCCTTTGACAGCGCCTGTATACTACTACTCGTGCCCGCCATTTTTGTGTTACGTTACTAACTCACGTTTCACTATTTATTAACTCACGGTTTTTCGCACGCACTTTTATCTTTACATTTGCACAAAACTTTTAAACGCACCAGACGTGTTCTGGGCCCATAACCTGTTGTTTAAATAATAAGTTTAGTCGATTAAGATAAATGATAAAGTTTATTAGTAATTATATACAGTTGCACGCGCTTCTACGATACATAAGTTTATAATTAGTTTCACACAACGTCTAGTTGTCAAGAGTACTTGGTAAAGAATGAATTGTGAGTCATACTTGTACATACATTATTTTGGGACTTTTCTAGTTCTACGCATGCGTATATTAGATCACCGCAAGGTTTGTGTGTGTCTTCTCAACGACAACATTGGAATATTTCCAACAACGTCACTAAAGAATATCTATTTTTTGCGTTAGCGCACACCAAGTACATTCAAATAAATTTTTTTTTATTTGTATATTTTCAAAATAATAAATTTTTTTATTTTTACGATATCCCAGTTACTTGGTATTTTTTTTTGATTTCAGTATTTGTTGTAAAAAAAATTATGTTGTATGCAGTAAGGGATAAATGTTGAACGTGTACTTGGCGCGACCTCATAACAGAGAATCTGTTTTTGGTGGGATTTTGTAATATAAAAAAAAATATATCAGAAAATATAGTTCAATTCGCCACATCCATTTTCTGATATTCATCATATATTTTTACATATAATTTGACCGTATATGTTATTTTTATACGGGTGGTCACAGTCAAAGTCTTTCTTAATTTTTATTTTTGAGAATTGATCAACGCTTATTAAGAGAGAAACAAAAAGGATTCTATTCTAAACAACTGTCGAACTATTTAAATTTTATAAAACACAAAGGCTTTTATTAAGATAAAACAATACCGATTGGTAAAATATTGTTAATATTACTCATCAAATTTATCTGAATAATTCTTGTCCATTTAAAATTAATTAGATCAGCATTAGCTGTTTAGATGTATAATCTAATCACTGCATTTAAATTTTTCCATTCAATTTAAAGTTATAAGCATAAAAAAAAAAATATTTAAAAAAAAAGAAGCGAATTTTGTCGATGTGCTCTAGGTAAAATAAATATATGAAGCTCCAGTGGGGTTTTCATTCATTTGAATAATATATACACATAAATTAGAAAAACTACTTACTTTATCATTAGTAATTAAGGTCTTTATGTATTTTTTCGCTTTATCGACCTCTGTTCCGGTTCCATCAGATAATTTTCCTTCAGTCTGACATTGACAGATGAGAAGCAGTGATCTTATAATTTTAGTAGCTTTCTCCAAATTCCTGCAAATGATCAACTGCCCAACCGCAGCTTTATAAAAAACACCAACTTGTGGAGGGATTCCTTTTAAAAGTTTAACGTACGTGTTCATAAAATGCGCATTGTCCATTCGGATGTAACACGGTGGTAAATTTGGACCATAACAAGTGTCCGCATATTCGTTAGTGGTGAAATGAGCTGTGAACGCGCGAATGGCACCTGTTAAAATAGCACGTCCACCATCAGTCACAATTTCTCTCGGGAAAGGAGCATCCGATCTAACCCACTCTGCCAACCAAAAGTGTATGGTGTTGGAATTTTGGCTTTCGCTAATCATTTGTATCACCGGAAACTGACCTTCCTTTAAGCCAATCACTCCGTGATACAAATAAATTGCTTTTGATTCTATGCCTTCGTGTTTTTTAATTTTCCTAATAATCGAGCCAGTAGCATCAATACACAGACAACTGGACTTTTGCTGTGTAATCCTTGTAAATATTTAGCTGGTGCCGCGTCCAATAGTGGACGTAAAATGGATCAAGTCCTATATTTCTTATTATATGTGCAGCATCCGTATGTTTCAGTATTTGAAGAGCTTTAACAGGATCAGAATGAATGAATTTTTTTTTCTTGCCTGATATCTGGCAGTTCTTAGGACTGGGGAAGACGGTAAATTAGGTGGCTCTGGATCTCCTGGCTCCATTTTTTCATTTGCTTTTTCTGCTCGGTACAAATGTACTGTTTTAGTTCCCCCATTTTCAACAGTTACGTTTCTTTTATCATTTCTCAGCCATCTTTTGCCGCATTTTCCGTTTCCTTTGTAAATAGTACAGAATACTTCCATTAAATTTTTATCCGTCTCACATTCTTTGCTTATACCTTTAATTGAACTGCCACAATTGCAAAATGCTGTTGAAGATATGACATATATTATATTTATATAGTTGATATATATTAGAGTGGCTATTTTTTTACATATTTTTTTATTTTCAAGCTTTCATGAATAAATGTTAGTTTAGAATATTTGAAGGTTTCTCTTCAAGCTTCGACTTCATCAAAAATTTTTTTAGTGGTCGCTGAAAAGTTTTTTAAATTCCGAAAATCCACGAAAATCAATTTTTTTTTTTTAAATCTTTGCTTTCTTACAACTTTAATCATTTCTTAGTAGGCCATAGAAAAGCAAATTGAAATTTATTATAAAAATATTAATATTTACAAATCAGATTTAGCATAGTAAAAATGCTTTTACCATACTAAATCTTACTAAGTTTACTCAGAACTAAGTTCGACCGAACATGCCCAATAAGTCTCAATGTCACAGCAAACTACTAATTTAATGTTTCAAAAACATCACTAGTACCCCAATAGTAAATATAGAAACTTGGAAAATTTTCGGCGTCATAAAACTGATTATGAACATGTAAAAAATATTATATTTTTGACTATGAGATTAACTGAAACTATGAACGAAAAATTGTTTGGAAAAAAACAAAATTCTAATCAGGAAAAAGTAATTGCAAGTATAATGTTCTTGGATCATATTTTTTAATTTTAATTATGCTCAATCTCAAAACTTCTTTATTACACTATGAAAAAAAAAAAGATAATAATGAGATCAAGTCTTAATGTTAATATTTAAAGAGCGCTCAAAACAATACGAAAAATTTATTTTCAAAAATATTGAATGACTTGTACATATTAATATTTTTACATCGAATTTTAGTATGTTTCTCTATCACCTACTTGGAAATATTTGAGCTAGTGAGAAAGCAAAGATTAAAAAACAAATTGATTTTCGATGATTTTTAGAATTACAAAGATTCTTTAGCGACTTCTAAAAAATTTTTATCGAGTTGAAACTTGAAGAGGAGCCTTCAAATACTTCGAACTAACATTTTTTCATGTAAGCTTCGAAATTAAAAGAAAGACGAAAAAAATTTCCACCCTAATATATATATATATATATTTGTACAAATTTATGACACTTATGTAAATGACTGTTTCTTTTACAATTAGCTTAACAATTTTAGTGTGTCAAGTTACTTCTTTTTTATTATTCCTAATCAATTGGTGTTAATTGTTGCCTCAGTTAAATATCACAAAAACCTTTTTTCGATTCAATTCGTTATGTCTTTAATAAGTGAAAATTTAAAATCCAATAAAACAAATAAAATAACCCTATGATAATAAATACAAACCTGTAAATGAGCCAGAACTCTCATCGGTTAAAATATAATGATTTTTAAAATTTTACCCACATGTTATTTTGGTGGACTCAACAAGTTGATCATTAATGACATCTTCCCAAATTCCAGCTCTGAAAGATTTATACACCAAGGTTTTTTTTCTTCTCTTGCTGTCGTTACGTGTTTGTATTTTTGTTACAATCAAAGCTTCATATTCTTGTTTAGTTAAATAAATCATGTAAGTTCTCGTAATATTTTCACTAACGCCCGAGCCACTTATATTTCTGATATTAGTAGACTGGTCTGCGGTAGTATTAATACTACTGTTTGCTGACAGATCATAAATTTTCTCACGTTCTAACAATTTAGCTTTGACTTGAAAGCGATCATTTAATACGTAAGAATATAAAGAGTCAGGAGAAATCAAATTTTTTAAACTTGTTGACATAGTTTTCCAAATTTGATTATTTTTTTCAATAATTTTCCCTGTTTTCGAAATTATAATTTTCGCTGACTGATTCAAGATAGCATCAACAATTTTGTCTGATGCAACCGCTGGAGGTCGACCACGTCCTGTCATTATTTAACTTTAATTGGATATTGTTTATTAAATGAGACAGACAAAATGCTTAAAGAAAAATTAAGAGAATCTGCAATGTGAATGACAACGAAACTATCATAACCTTCTTCCAACTGCTTTTTTTTATTATAAAAACTTTTATCGAAATATATAACTATTTATTTTTTTAATTTTAGTAAGTTCACTTATTTATATTCAAGTACAGTCTATAAGAAAAACAGCACTAAAGCTGATTTCATAACAAGGTTATGCGTTTGTATACTTTAAAAGATTCCAAATTGTAATTTTTGTCCGTAATATAGGGCAGCCATCTTTATTCATCGAAATTCTTTTCACATTAAGGGCGAATTTTCAATGGTCGAGATAGCCAGGCTCACTTTGGAAATATTTGTTCAGCAAAAGTTTCCCTAATAGCCACTTTAGCTCGGAATTGACAGTAATTTGACATTGAAATTGCCTGAAATTTGTTGACAATTTGACAGCGAAAGTTAAGAAAAATTTGCGATTAATTTTACTTTAATTTAGAGGTAACTTTTTACGAAAAACACAAGGTCGGTAAAGTTAATTCTAACCATTTCAGAAGGTAAGCAAATTTACGCATAAAAATGTCTAAAATTTGACGTTAAAAACATACTTTACAATTCATTACGTCAAATTAACAATAAATTGTCATTAAATTTGCCTGAGAACTGACGACAACTTTTTTTCTAATCAACTTTTGAAGTGAATTTTCATCCTAATTTGGGTTGTAAACTTACGTCCAATTGAACAGCAAGTCGCATACAACTTGTCGTAAACAACGGAAAAGTCCTGAGTTGACGGACATTTGACGAAAAATTAAAGGAAACTTCTGTTAAAGCAAACTGTGCTATTAGGGTTCCTTCAATTAGATGACGAATTGTTGTCAACTATGAAAGATTCTCTTTTGACGGATCTAAGACATTATGCCAAAAATAGCGGTAGTAACTTTAAGCTTTTAAGTTTTAACCCTAGGACCTGGACCACTTTTTATCAGATAGTACACTGACTATATAGAAATGAGTAACAGCGCTGCAAGCGGAAGAAATTACCGATCGGTGATGTTAGTTATTGATTTTATTGATAAAATTACTATAACGTATTTTAGTGTACGCTGTTAATGTCAATTAAGAATATTATTTTATTGTCAAACATTTAAAAGTTCTAACACGACTGAATAATTAATTTTTTACATAACGCACACCAAGTACGTTCGAGTAATTATTTTTTTTTCATTTTTATATTTAAAAAAATACTTTTTTTTTAATTTTTGAAAATTTCAGTTACTTGTTGTTCTTATGATTTCACATTTTTTTGTAAAATTAGTACTTTTTATGCAGCCTGTAATCAATGTTGAATGTATACTTAGCGCAACTTATTACAGAGAATCTGTTTTTGGGAGCGATTTCAATTTTTTTTTTTTTTTTTTTTTTTTTTTGAGTTAAATTATTTACTTCATTATTCTTTCGATAAAAGACTTTTTTTTGAGATAAAGAAAAATATTTATAAAAATAAGTTATTTCTTCAAGCTTCGAATTATTTTTTTTGTGTTCTAATCCGTCAATTTTAAATCAGTGAAAATTTCCTTTCATTTGACATCACTTTGTTGCCAACTATGAGATATTCTATTTATTATCGACTGAAAGAAAGTTGTGGAAAAGTTGATGATAACTCATTGAACAACATCTCTTTAAAGTCAATTGTACATCGAATTCCAGCAATAGTTTTCCATCTATTTGCAGCCTAAGTCGTTATTAGTCCTCATCCAATTGAAATAACTTTTTTTCTTCAGTATCTTTTCCACAACTTTCCATTAACACTTCCTGTCGACGTGACTTCAAAAATCGAGTATCGACTTACGACGATTTATGGTTCAAATTGTTCTCATGTTGTAGTCAAAAGTTGAAATATTCCATAATTGACAACAACTGATGGAAACTTCTGCCGAGCAAATGTTTGCTCGGTAAACCTGACAATTAAAGAGTCTACATTAAGGTGTCCCGAAAAAAATAATTTTTTTTTTTTAAAGTTTTATGAACTTAAAGATACTTTATATTGTAAAAAAGAAAAATCCTCACTAGATTTCAGTCAGATATCATTAAAATTGACCTATCACTAAGGGGAGGTTTCCCTAAGTCTGATAGTTTCGCCGAAAAAGTAAAAAGATCTCAAAATTCAATATGAATTTAACTTCAACCTCAAAAAACTTTTGAACAGATGGATTCATCAAAGAATAATAAGAGACTTTTTTTGTAGATCATTCAATTCTCTACAAAATTATGTCTGCAGATTTTTTCTACGGCGCATCGTTAGCTAGTTATAAAAATCAGAAGACGCAAAAAAAAATTTTTCCATGTTATTCTTACACTGTAAAAAGAGCGGTGTTAAAAATGGACTCGTTTTAACTCCGCCTGGTGTAAAAATGAAATTCCACCGGTGTAGGGAGGTAATTCACCGGTGTTAAAAATACCGGTGTTAAAGAGGGGTAACTGGTGTAAAAACGGAGTAATATCGGTGTAAAGGCAGGGTAACCGGTGTAAAAGCGGGGCAAACTGCGTCCGCTTGGAGAATGAACTTTGAAGATTATAAAACACAAAAAATGTCAGTTCTCTATGAAAATTAATAAAAAATATCATTTATTAACAAGTATAGTGATCGAGTAAGTAAAAATATTCACAAAATAAAATATTTTAACACCGGTCTAGAATATTTACACCGGTGGCGGCGTTATTTTTACTCCGCTTTCGGTGTTGAAATTTAACACCGCTGATTTTAACACCTACACCGCTCGAACTTACCCTGGTGATTTTTTACAGTGTATGAAAAACAGAAAAATGCAATGCGGAACCGCTTAATGGTATTATTAAGAGCTCTAATTTTTATAGGCGTCTTTTTATATCTGAATGAAACTTTTGAACCTGTTTCCAAGAAGAAAAAAAAATTTGTTATTTTTTGAATCACCGTAATATGTATATTACGGTGCTTCATTTCGGAGCAACATTTTTGTTTTTTAAGTGCATGTAAAAAAAGTCATAGTTCAAACCAAAAAAAAATTTTCGCGCAAGAAAAAAAATTCTATGTCGATTACCGACCTAGCTCATTGAAAAATTCGATTTTCCCATTTAAATAACACGGGAAATTTTTTTTTAGATTTAAGTATTGTTAACTCTTAAACAAATCAATAGTTCGAATAGACTAATACGTATTTATGTAGGAAATTGAACGCTCTACAAAAAAGGTCTCTTATCATTTTTCGATAAATCCACTTGTTCAAAAGTTATTCTTGTTTAACTAATACAGGCAAACAAATGATAAACAACTTGAGCGGAATGATTAAAGTTGTATATCTACTTATAATTTTATAGATAAAAATTTTACGCTATTTGAAAAATTAAAAAATAATCGATTTTAACAATCGATTTTTCTTCAAACGATTCTACAACTTTGAAGTTGCGATGAGATAACCGATTTTTTACAAAAAAAAAATATTAATTAAATACAATACTTCATTTATTGAGAAAATATTTTTTTTTCTAAACTATTTTTTACTGAAAAGTTTAAATAAAAAATTATTAAACATAAACAAAATATTTTATTGGTTATTATTTTAAATATAAATGACCATATGAAAATTTCGTAATTCGAAATACAAACTTATATTTATTCGCGGTGATATTTAACTTTAAAATAAAATTTCGAAACCGATTTTTCAAAATAAATCGTTAGATGGTCGATTCTGCCACTATGAAGTTGGGAGAAAGAAAAATCGTTTTTTTTTTTTTTTAAATTGATTATGTCAATAATAGATTGTTCAGAAACGATTAATTACCATAATCGATTGTCTTCAGTCGATTCTATTCGATTGTGAACAATCGAATAGTTGCTTCGATTTTGGCAACACTAAATTCGGTATAGTAAAAGATCATTGACTATGGTAAATTTTACTAAGATTACTCAGAATATAGTGAGGTCCAACACGCCCTATATAAAGTAATTTATATCTATTAATTTGCTAATGAAATACACATGAGAATAGACTTTTGTTGCTAACCAAAAGAGATTTCTGCACAAAAAAAAATGTGAGCCAGCTATTTTCATGTCATGTCATGGTGAATACTTTTTAAACAAGCAACGGAATGTTTGACAGATTCCGTCATTGTAAATCAACAATCAAGCTAACACGTTCCTTACGGTTAGGTGACACATTCATTCACCCGGCCTATACTTGATTGCCAATTTGTTACTGACTCTATAAAAGTTACTCCTACTACTTAGACTAGCAACAAAGTGTGGGGCAAACCACGTCATGGTCAAACAAAAATTAAGCTGGCATGTGCCCTATAATAGGGTAGGTCGCTAATTGACCCAGCCTATTTTCATTGAACAATTCAACGCTAGCTGTTCAAGTGTTGCCAAATACTTCTTAGACCAGCAACAAAGCTTGTGAAGGGCCATGTCATTGTCAAATTCTCAATGTATCTATTGTTGCCATCCCTTTCAGAATTTTTAAGACTACACATAAAAAAAAAAAAATTTACTTATGCTTCAAGTTTTTAAAAACCACCGGTTAATCTAGCAGGACCATTCATTTTCACTTGCCGATCGTGAGGACCTATCGATCCATTATTTTCATTTTGTTGCTGGTTATATTAGTATTTTTGAGTCTTTTTATAATCAGCAACAAAATCATCTTCTGCCGCTAGCCTATAAAAACCACCGGTTAATCTAGCAGGGCCTTTTATTTTCACTCGCCGGTCGTGAGGACCTATTGATCCATTATTTCTATTTTGTTGCTGGTTATATTAGTATTTTTGGGTCTATTTATGAGCAGCAACAAAGTCATCTGCTGACGCAAGCCTATTAAAAACACCGGTTAATCTAGCAGGGCCATTAATTTTCACTTGCCGATCGTTAGGACCACTTGATCTACAATTTTCATTTTGTTGCTGCGTGTATTAATATTTCTAAGGCTTATTATAAGCAGCAACAAAATTATGAGCCGTCCCCTGCTTGCAAAAGACGTGTGTTAAGGTAGTAGGAACTTTGATCATTAGTCCTCAATGGTTAAGTTGTCACGTAACGATTCAAATTATTTAGATTTAATTAGTTTTAAGTTAAATATTTTAATCTTATATTTGAATTTGAATCGTTGCGCGGGCATTCCGCCATTTCGCCGTGGATAATGGCAGTCCGTGCACGGTGCTCGCGCATGCGCGAAGGGTATGAGAGAGCACGTGTGTGATTTTATTTATAATTTATAATTTATGATTTAATTTACAAGTGATTGACTTTTGTTTAATTTAAGTATTTATTTATAATTTTGATTTAGTTGGGATGCATAAACCAGAGTAATATTATGCCCCAACAATTAGCAACATATTATTTTGTTTAACTTGTCATCCGACGGATGACGTCAATTGACGTTTATTGTTTGGAAATAATTAATATTTATTTTATGATTTTATAGATAAACATATAGAGGATATGAACAAATATTTCATATATATTTAAGAAGTTTATCATGTATCATCCGGGCGTCAAATACTTATGTTTATAATTTATATTTTTAATTTAAATTGGATGTCAAGAGTTATTATAATGATTAGGGGCGATGGTGCTGCCCTTCACGCGACGACCAACAGGTGGAGGTTGACCTAATTAATTTTAGAAAGATACGGACTAGCCTAGTGCACGGACGTGATTTTGTAATTCTGTTGTCAGATATTGAGTTTTTTTTATTAGTTAAAAGGTTAAAGTTGTCAATTGATAAATATTCACCGGGTGAATTAGAGTGTATTAGCTGCTAAGTTGCTGATCTTGAGTAAGTACTCAGTGTTTCTATTCGCTGGATAAAATATTGTTATCTGTTAACCTCCCCCGGTAGTTGTTGGTCGCCGCGAGGGAAAAATTAATTGAATTTATAATTATTGCATATGGAATGATACATGGATTAATTATTACCAGTAATTATTATTAATTATTATTTGTGATATTGGTGAAAATATCCATATTTATACATAATTTGATAAAACGTACGCAACGTAATACAACGTTGCCGGTACGTATATAGATATATACGGGTAGTGTATATATCTATACTACACACGCCGGACTTGAAAATTCCTCAAGTCTGACCTCATGGCGTAATTATTTACCCAAAGTATTTGAAGTATTTTTTTTCTTTTTTGGGTTTTACTGGAATTATTATCATTGTAAATTTTTATTATTATTATTATTTATATTAATACTTCTATTTTATATTATTTAAAGAAAGTAACTAATTATTATTATTTTGATTTATATACCCCAGCGGTCAGTAATAATTATTGAATTATTGTTTAATACTGAAATTATTATTTTATTTTAAGAGTACATTATCAATTATTGTGTGGGTAAAAATATTATAGTATTTTGAGGGTGAGTGAGGATTGTCACCGTATCTTTCTCTCTCTCACGAGTGGTGGGAGATTAATTTAAAAGAAATATCGTCATTATTATTATTTATTGTTTATGACAACAAAAATTGAACGGAAATTATTATTTATGCATATATGATTTTTTGTAATTAATTATCTGAAGACAAATTATTATTTTTGATTTTGAGTATGAAGTAAAAGTTTTGATGTTGAGGTAATTGCAGACAAAATTGTATCCCCAGTGGTAAAAATATTTAACCAATTCCTTTTATTGTATCTTTTTATTAACCACCGAGTGTTTATGGTGGTTAATTCAACAACAATTAATTATTATAAATAGTATTATTTATATTGATTATTGTTTAAAAATTAAAAGACGGAAACCAACAGCTGTCGAGGGGAAAATTTAATGCTTATTTTTCCTTGGATCTTTTCCCGCTATTTTCATTTTATTTTTCTTTTAATTATTTATTGTTTATATATAATTGTTTATCATCTATTCAACATTTTTCTATTGTTTACTTAATTTTCTGCTGTATTTTCTCGAATATTTTTCCGCTTCGTCGCGAGTCACTTGCTCGGATTTTCCTTGTAATTTTCCCCCTGAATAAATTTTGTCCGTTTTGGGAAAACGGTCTGGCGCCTACGTGCACTAACCCAGCCTGAGGAGCTGGTCCAGGCATACCAGGTATTAATTATTTATCATTTAATTATTGTTTAAAATTTATTATTTATTTTAATTTGAGAGAAATTATTTATTATCATTTAAAAATCAGGGATTAAGTCCATTTATTATTATTTGTTTTACGCGTGGGCGACCGCATACGATATATTTGACGAATTCGCGTCTCCGTCGCGAATTTCCCGAGTAGATATACGTTATATGGTGCCCAACGTGGGGCCAGGGGGTCAATAAATTTAAATTAATAAATTTATAAATAAAAATAAAAACTTACGAGGTTCCACGGAGGAGCAAAATTGAAATACAATTCGGCAGCGGAAAAAAAAAAAAAAAAAAAAATAAATCTGAAAATTTGATTTTAACCTATAAGTGATTTCTATATACATTTATATACATTTATTATATTCATATATTTACAAATTTATTATATTTACATATTTACAAATTTATAATACTATATTTATATACATATATACACGGCAAAAATGAACAAGTTCAGACAGATTTTAACTGAAAAATCAGATCGGTTTGTCGATTTCATATCGTCGGTACGTGTCCGCGGTGGTGCTTCGGGGGATGAGGCCCATAAAAATGACAAAGATAACGCGGCCGACAGAATCGGAAACGCGGGTGTGGCTGAAACCGCAAATAATGCTGAGCATCGGGAGTCCTCGATCAGCGAGACAGACGAGGAGGGTCTCCGCGGGCTTTTCAAGCATAGTCGCGGGCCACCTCAACACCATATGATTCCAACGATCGTGCACGGTCCAGTGAATCGTTCTGGCCGCGAGATAGAGATCGTGGGTGATAACTCCCACCTTGCCCAAGCGACTGACCCTGGGCATAGGGGCCGGGGGCGCGGACGAGCGTCACGGACGGCCAGGGAGGTTGGATCACACGACACCTCTATCCCAGTGCCAGAATCTGAGCTCACTTGGATGCTGTCGCGACCGGATGAGGAAATCCGAATAATATTATTCGGATTAGGATTATCCACCGCGGGAACTCGTAATAAACGACGCGATCGGTTAAACCGATATCACGAACGGGAGCTAGGGGTTCCGAATATTCCCTGGAATCCAAGTAAAGACGAGGTATCACACGATCTGGAAGCGCGGGTACACAATCTGACCGACTCGGAAATTCGTCGTTATTTATTATTCCAGAATGTTAATCCATCGGGGTCCAGTGAGGTGCTTCGTGATCGTTTTCGAAGGATGCTGCAACGCGAAGATGGTGACTGGAGTACACCCTGGAGTCTCTGGAGAGACGAGTTGATTCCAGTCGGCCAAAACTTGCCAGATTTTCCCGATGGCATGGATGCATATGTCACTGGGGCAACTTTTGTACAGGGGTTGCGCATGCTCGAGGAGAAGATGGAACGGGGACAGCAGAAGCTGTACGAAATGATTGAGAGGCTATCTGCAAATAATCAAATTCGCGCGTCGTCACCGCATGGTGGTCCCGCTGTACCTGCATCACTCCCGGAGATCAGTGTAATCCCCACTGTCACCACTGCTGCGAGTTCTGGGCAAATCACGAGACCCAGTACTACTCATGGCACCCGGATACACGATCCGAGGACCAATCCGCTAGCACCACATCCGGGGGACCACATGAATGACCAGCGACGGCAAGACACTGGGCCTGGAAGTCTTCCCAATCCCCCACCGTCGCGTGTTCACTTCGAGACACCCAGAGATGCACGCAGAGGTCGTGATTCAGACCGACATCAGCCCAGTTCGTCGGGCGATTCCGATTCAGATGATACCTATTCGTCATCGTCATCTGAATACCACTCACATAGGAGTTCGGGTAAAGAGAAGCGTCATTCGTCACGTGGAGCTGCTCGTGATCATGGCGCCATCGCTAGAAATTGGAAATTATCGTTCTCTGGAGATGGGACGATGACCAGCGATGAGTTTTTGAGACGCCTGGTCGTATTAATGCGCAGTGCTGGGATTCGTCGAGTTGATCGCCTCGCAGTGTTACCTGAGGTCTTCAAGGGCAAAGCTGAGGTCTGGTTCAGCGCAAATTGCCACCGATGGTCTAACTGGGAGTCGTTCAGGTCAGAATTTTTGACTTGGTTTAAGAGTGGTGGCCGACAACGCGAAATCAGGGCCGATATTCGCGCACGTAATCAGGGCTTGAAGGAAAATGCCCGTGATTACTTAATCTGTCTCCAGAATTTATATTCTCGACTGAGACACCCACCATCGGAGCGTACACAAGTCAGACGGGCAACAAAAGGGTTGCTACCTGCCTACTGGGACCACTGTCCACTTGGTGACTTCGACACGTACCAGTCATTGCTACTAAAGGCGTCCCGGGTCGAGGAAAGATGGAAAGCAGCGAGGAATCATCGCCAACCACCGCCGAGGGAAGAAGCGAACATTAAAGAATGTTCGTATTCTGCCGGTATTCGACCTCCAAGGGACCACAGAGCGGTCATGCACGCGATTGATACAGCTGTTGAACACTCGGACTCGACGAGTGGTTCTCAGTCCAGCCCAGGGACGAAAAAGAAGCGACGATCACGTCGATCGCGCCAGCAGAGGGCTGCTGAGCGAAACTTGGCACCAATAACACCTGGTGGACCTGATCAAGCGACGAAACAGGTCACTGGTGAAACTATTAAGGCTGCCAATCAACGTGGAAACCCCCAGAATCCACCAGCGAATCAGCAGCAGAACCTAAATGCGCAGAATCGCGGTGCGATTCCCAGAAACCCACCAGTACAGCAGCAACAACCTCCGAGGGTGTCAAATCCACCTATAAATAACTCTCCGAGAGGTCCAGTGAATCCATCCGGTGGTAATCGATCGCTCCCGGGGTTCAACAACGACAATAACCAGCCGTACATGCGTAACCCGGGTCAAATGGGACTAAGCAGAGTCGCACGCCCGAGATTCTGTTACAATTGTGGCTCAGTAGAACATTTGGCCTACTTTTGCCATGAACCACGCCGGGACGTATGTATGAGATGTGGAAAAGTTGGAAAGACAGCTGTTACGTGTGTCTGTAACGTTGACAGTCGCTCCGACGCATTTCAATTACCAAAAAACGACGAAGCAGCCCGCCAGTAGAGGGTGGCGGTGCTGGACGTTCATCAATCCCTCCAAAAATAGTCACCAGGGAGCAGGATTCGATGAGTTTACGTCGTATTGTGGTCCAGGCGGACATACATGCTGTTTCTGATCCACCGTGCGAGGCCAAGTGTGAAGAAGATGCCACACTTGATGAATTAACCGCGGTAGATGATCGAACAGTTGTTCCTGTGTCCTTTATAAATCCACCTGGTGACGAAAATGATGATTTTTGGCGTCTTCGTCATGGTAAACCCCGACCTCAGGTTGTTATTCGCGCTGGCAATCGTAAAAGGGTCGCGATAATCGATACTGGAGCTAAAACTACCGCTTTTGGGGACTTCGCGAGAGAATTAATGGCCGATGGTTTTCCATGCATGTTTGAAGCTCGACCGACGCGTTTTGGCATGGCAAACCGAACGACTGACGTGAGTGGAGGCGTGGTAAACGTAAAAATGACGCTCGATGGTGTTGAAGAGGTCATATTTCCGGTTCATTATATTCCTCGGTTGGGAAGTTTAAATTTGATCGGTACTAATTTCATGCAATATGTAAATATGGAGTTAGACCTGAGAAACCGATATTGGCGGATACGCGGTGGTATCTGGCATGAATTGTCGTTCGAGCCTGAAATTCATTCGCGACTTGATGACGTCGCAGCTGTACATGAACTCACTGGAGATGAAACGAAACAGTTGGGCGAGTTCTTGGACTTACAACGTAAATTAATGCCACCAGGTTTGGGTTTGACCTCGTTGGTTGAGCACGAGATTAGGCTCAAAGACGAGCGACCGATCAAACAGCGAGTTTATCGTCGATCACCAGTCGTTTTACAGGCATTACACGAGGCCATTGATAAGATGCTTGAAGATGATATTGTCGAACCTGCTCCAGCGTCGGAATGGTCAAGTCAGCCCATAATGGTGAAGAAACCTGATGGAACCTATCGCATGTGCATTGATTTCCGCGATGTGAACAATGTCACTGAAAAAGACACGTATCGACCGCCGGATATGATCGAGATTCTCGAGAAATGTCGTGATGCTCATTATATTACGACTCTTGACATGAACTCTGCGTTCTGGCAAATCTTAATGAGTCCAAATAGTCGTAAATATACTGCTTTTTGGGTCCCCGGTCGCGGTCTTTTCCAGTACAAACGTATGCTGATGGGATTGTGTAACGCCCCGGCGAGTTTTCAGCGTGTGATGGACAAAATAATTACACCTGATTTGTCTCCGTTTGTATTTGCATACCTGGATGACATAATCATCGTAACCCCGACGTTCAAAAAGCATCTGGAGATGCTAGAAGTCGTGTTGAGTCGGTTACGAGGCGCTGGGTTTACGTTGAACTTTGATAAAAGTAAGTTTTGCCAGCAACAAGTACGATTTTTGGGCTTTTTACTGGATAAAGAGGGACTCAGGCCAGACCCTGAGAAAACTGAGCCCATACTAAATTACCCGCGGCCGCGAAATGTCAAGCAAATACGTCGTTTCAATGGGATGATAAACTGGTATCATCGCCATTTGAAAAACGTTGCGTGCGTAGCTGGTCCATTGTATCGTTTGACTCGTAAAGATGTACCTTGGAGATGGACTGAGGCTGAGGAAGAGTCTTTCCAGTCACTTAAGAAAGCACTCGCAGAAGCTCCAGTCTTGTCAACGCCTGACTATACGCTACCGTTTACGCTATACACGGATGCTAGTCAGTGTGGACTCGGTGCAGTATTAGTTCAACGTAACGGCGATCGTGAGTATTTAATTGCGTGTGCGAGTAAGGCATTGAACAGTGCCGAAGCAAACTACAGTACGACTGAAAAGGAATGTCTTGCGGTAGTTTGGCCCGTGCGTAAATTTAGACATTATTTGGAAGGGTTAAAATTCACGGTCGTGACTGATCATGCCAGCCTACGGTGGCTTATGAACGCTCGAGATCCGACGGGAAAACTAGCCCGGTGGGCTATGGAGTTATCTGAGTACGATATGAAGATCGAGTATCGGAAAGGGGCAGAGAACGAGGCCCCGGATGCCCTCTCGCGTATCTACGAGGACCAAGAGCCTACTGAGAGTCAAGTCAACGCACTGGGTGAGGCTGGGAATGATGAATGGTATGAAGAAAAGTGTCGTTTGTTGTCATCTGATCCTGAGGCTCTACCTGACTACCATTATGAAAATGGTAGATTGTATCGACGTCGGCCTGATTCCATGAGACAGATCCTCGGTGAAGAAGATAATGACTGGAAATTAGTCGTACCAGCTGATCGACGAGAGCGATTACTCCAGGAGGTTCACGATCATCCACAATCTGGTCACCTGGGTGTCCAGAAGACATACGCACGGGCGATATTGAGGTACTATTGGCCTGGAATGTTTCGTGATATACAGAATTATGTCAATAGCTGTGAACGATGTCTCGAATCAAAGCCAGTTCAGCGGAAACCAATTGGATTTATGACACCAAGGATACCAGGGGAACCCTGGGAAGTCGTAGCAGCTGATACGATGTCGTTTACGCGTTCTCGTGAGGGATATTCATATCTACTCGTGTTTGAAGACCTATACACGCGGTGGATTGAGTGCGTACCAGTCCGAGCTGCAAACGGGAAGACTGTTGCTAAAAGTCTTCGACAGTTCGTTATTAACCGCTGGGGCGTTCCGCGTGTGTTCTGGACAGATAATGGCCGCGAATACTTGAATCAAGACGTTGTTAAGCTCATTCAAGAATGTGGTATTCAACATACTACCACACCCCCGTATCATGCCCAAGCTAGCCCGGTTGAAAGGGTCAACCGTAATCTAAAAACCATGATCATGAGTTACTTGGGTGATGATCATCGCGACTGGGATGTAAACATTCATGAATTCCAGTTCGCGTATAACACCGCGGTTCACGAGTCACTCGGTGTGAGTCCCGCGTATTTGAATTTGGGCCGTGATCCATGTCCAATTCGCAACTGTAGAGTTGCTAACGATAATAACATTGTCGTTGATGATAATGCTGACCGCAGTGGTTGGATTCAACGGATGGATCGTATGGTAGAATTACGTGATATTGTTAATCAACGTATTCGACGATCATCCGAACGATACGCGGCCTACTATAACGATAAGAGACGTAATATTCAGTTTGAGATAGGTGATCAGGTATATAAGCCTACTCACGTCTTGTCGAAGAAGAGTGAGCAGGTGGTAGGTAAGCTAGCACCGCGTTATGCGGGCCCATTTGTCATCTCGAAGGTGGTAACTCCAGTTATTGTCGAGATGGAGACCCCCGAGGGCAAATATATCGGTCGTAGCCATGTTAAATTTTTAAAATTAGTTAAAAGAGCTGAGAACGTCCGTCAGAGGCAAGCTGACGTTATCGCATGGCTAAATGTACTATCTATTACTACTACCTGATCTATCTATGCTTGTCTACGTCTATCTGTCGCTGATTACTACTGTCTATAACTATTCTATCTCTGTTCTTAAATACTACGGTGCTGTTGCTGTCGGCTATCTATCACTGTCACTATCGCTTGATAATTTACCTACAGTATACCCCATGGGGAATTGACAATGATTTATATAATTATCTAGGAATGGCACTGAGCAACAGAGAGGTGAAAAGGTACGTCGAGACCTACCACGAGCAGCGTGGAGTCGACATGATACCCCGGGGGTCAGAGACGTGGAAGGCCCACATGACTCTCTTAGTTGGGTTGAAAATTGCAGCATTGAAGCGACGACCACGCCGCGAGAATTTACCACCAGGCTGCGCCCGATGTGGTCAGGTAGGCCATCCAGCCCGCCTGTGCATTAATCAACCACAAGAAGCGCGTCCATTCTGTGAAGAATGCCTCAGTTTTTACACTGGCGAGTGTCAAGGTGCCCATGGACGACTTCACCTGGCAGCACGAGACCGATGCATGGTCTGTGCCAACAAATTGATTGACGGACGGTGCCTCAATGGCCATGGGGGAATTGGGGATCAACTCAGTGAGTTAGATTGGATCGCTTGGCTTACCCCTAGCGCGCACATGCGCCGAGTTTATAGTTTGGACCGTCGCGGACCCAGCGACCCAAAAACTTCACAGCTACGTCCATAGAAATGAGCCCGCGGTGAAGACACCAGAACATATATATTTTTTTATTTATTACTTCATTTATTATTATTATCCTTATTCGTTTATTTTTGTAAGACGCCCGGCGTAATCAATGCCTAAATCATTGTATCCTTTAAAGTAAAGACGGCGCAACCCACCATTTATTGAGTATTATTTGAGTTAACCAGTTCACCCCCCCCCCCCTTCCCTCCATCGATGGGTCGAGCAAGTTGGTGAGTGACGGGTGGTCGACATTTCGTTTGAGTTTTAGTTGACATTAATTTCTTTTGATTTTTCTTGAATTTTTGATTTGTTATTTAGTTTTACCCGGTACAAAAGATCCAGGTATAAGTATTGAATTTCAGGGTTGCAGGTGATTGTACCGGCGAAAGGAATGCGGAGTCCCGCCCGTATTTTAGGGGCAAAACACGGCCTGGTGGGGGGGTGTCACGTAACGATTCAAATTATTTAGATTTAATTAGTTTTAAGTTAAATATTTTAATCTTATATTTGAATTTGAATCGTTGCGCGGGCATTCCGCCATTTCGCCGTGGATAATGGCAGTCCGTGCACGGTGCTCGCGCATGCGCGAAGGGTATGAGAGAGCACGTGTGTGATTTTATTTATAATTTATAATTTATGATTTAATTTACAAGTGATTGACTTTTGTTTAATTTAAGTATTTATTTATAATTTTGATTTAGTTGGGATGCATAAACCAGAGTAATATTATGCCCCAACAATTAGCAACATATTATTTTGTTTAACTTGTCATCCGACGGATGACGTCAATTGACGTTTATTGTTTGGAAATAATTAATATTTATTTTATGATTTTATAGATAAACATATAGAGGATATGAACAAATATTTCATATATATTTAAGAAGTTTATCATGTATCATCCGGGCGTCAAATACTTATGTTTATAATTTATATTTTTAATTTAAATTGGATGTCAAGAGTTATTATAATGATTAGGGGCGATGGTGCTGCCCTTCACGCGACGACCAACAGGTGGAGGTTGACCTAATTAATTTTAGAAAGATACGGACTAGCCTAGTGCACGGACGTGATTTTGTAATTCTGTTGTCAGATATTGAGTTTTTTTTATTAGTTAAAAGGTTAAAGTTGTCAATTGATAAATATTCACCGGGTGAATTAGAGTGTATTAGCTGCTAAGTTGCTGATCTTGAGTAAGTACTCAGTGTTTCTATTCGCTGGATAAAATATTGTTATCTGTTAACCTCCCCCGGTAGTTGTTGGTCGCCGCGAGGGAAAAATTAATTGAATTTATAATTATTGCATATGGAATGATACATGGATTAATTATTACCAGTAATTATTATTAATTATTATTTGTGATATTGGTGAAAATATCCATATTTATACATAATTTGATAAAACGTACGCAACGTAATACAACGTTGCCGGTACGTATATAGATATATACGGGTAGTGTATATATCTATACTACACACGCCGGACTTGAAAATTCCTCAAGTCTGACCTCATGGCGTAATTATTTACCCAAAGTATTTGAAGTATTTTTTCTTTTTTGGGTTTTACTGGAATTATTATCATTGTAAATTTTTATTATTATTATTATTTATATTAATACTTCTATTTTATATTATTTAAAGAAAGTAACTAATTATTATTATTTTGATTTATATACCCCAGCGGTCAGTAATAATTATTGAATTATTGTTTAATACTGAAATTATTATTTTATTTTAAGAGTACATTATCAATTATTGTGTGGGTAAAAATATTATAGTATTTTGAGGGTGAGTGAGGATTGTCACCGTATCTTTCTCTCTCTCACGAGTGGTGGGAGATTAATTTAAAAGAAATATCGTCATTATTATTATTTATTGTTTATGACAACAAAAATTGAACGGAAATTATTATTTATGCATATATGATTTTTTGTAATTAATTATCTGAAGACAAATTATTATTTTTGATTTTGAGTATGAAGTAAAAGTTTTGATGTTGAGGTAATTGCAGACAAAATTGTATCCCCAGTGGTAAAAATATTTAACCAATTCCTTTTATTGTATCTTTTTATTAACCACCGAGTGTTTATGGTGGTTAATTCAACAACAATTAATTATTATAAATAGTATTATTTATATTGATTATTGTTTAAAAATTAAAAGACGGAAACCAACAGCTGTCGAGGGGAAAATTTAATGCTTATTTTTCCTTGGATCTTTTCCCGCTATTTTCATTTTATTTTTCTTTTAATTATTTATTGTTTATATATAATTGTTTATCATCTATTCAACATTTTTCTATTGTTTACTTAATTTTCTGCTGTATTTTCTCGAATATTTTTCCGCTTCGTCGCGAGTCACTTGCTCGGATTTTCCTTGTAATTTTCCCCCTGAATAAATTTTGTCCGTTTTGGGAAAACGGTCTGGCGCCTACGTGCACTAACCCAGCCTGAGGAGCTGGTCCAGGCATGCCAGATATTAATTATTTATCATTTAATTATTGTTTAAAATTTATTATTTATTTTAATTTGAGAGAAATTATTTATTATCATTTAAAAATCAGGGATTAAGTCCATTTATTATTATTTGTTTTACGCGTGGGCGACCGCATACGATATATTTGACGAATTCGCGTCTCCGTCGCGAATTTCCCGAGTAGATATACGTTATAAAGTTCAGCTGATTCTTAATTATTTGATACAATTTTTTCGCTGTTTTCCAGCAACAAATTTCTGCCTATTGGTCATCTTATGCACTGCCGATTTCGCAAGTTTACTGCTATCTTACGCATAAGCTAGCATTAACTCGATTTTTTTGTAATCGGTTCGAGCAACAAAATCCGCTTCGCAGCGACTAATTAGCAACTATTTAGCGACAAGTTTTGGTGCAAATCGCATTGGTTTCTGCTCACTTTTCACTGCCAGTTTTATAGACCTCTTCTATTGAACGCTTTAATCCAGAAGAAATTCCAAAATGGACATATGCACCACCATTAGCTTTAATAATTTCTCCAGCAGCATGTCGTCGTGTTTTCATCAAGCTTCGTACGTCTTTATCTTGTTCTTCACTGTGTCCATAATTCCTAAGAATTTCAATCAAACTGTTTGCGGCCCGCTGTGACACATTGTTTCGGGAAAACCAAAAACGTAGGTCTGTTTTTAAATCATTTGAAGTGTGAAGCTCGTTCTCATCAATTTGATTGCCAAATCCATGTGGACAAATATCACTAGTCAGGTCTTCAACGTCAACACAATTAAAATCATCTAATGATAAAATATTCGAAAGTTGATATATATCAATGTCATTAGTTGATAAACGCCTGTAATTTGATTGGAGATGAACATTTTGTTCTTGGAGAGGCTAGTCATGATAATCGTTATCATTATTATTATTATTATTATTATTATTATTATTATTATTATTATTATTATCATTATTATTATTATTATTATTATTATTATTATTATTATTATTATTATTATTATTATTATTATTATTATTATTATTATTATTATTATTATTATTATTATTATTATTATTATTATTATTAATATTAATATTATTATTAGCTTCTGTTGCTGCTGCTGCTGCTGCGAATAGTTCCTGAATGATTCGATTTTCTATTACGTTAGTATCATGAAAATTATCCACGTTTTTTAAAATATTACTTGCTAATTGCTATTTCCTACGTCTCGAAATATTTTTTATTTTTTTTTTGGCATATTGACAACATGAGCTTACAAAGACCAAGAAACCTGAAATAAATAAAAAAATTAAGAAATTCAATAAAATAAAAATAAAAATAGCTAAGAGTTATGCAGTTTTCATGTCTAATAAATAAATCAAGTCTTCAAGGCTCAATAAAAACTAGAATCCTTGATAAACATAGATTTTAATTGTTTAACTAAATTTTATATCCAACATTAATTAATAAATTTTAGCCAGTTATTTTTTTACACTAACCTTTTTACGTCTGTATATAGGTGTTACCATGTAGACACATAAAATATGCAAGGTTTGAATAAAATTTTTTCATGTTTAAAAGATAAATAATTTAATCGGTGAGACCAAAAATATCTAAATAATTTATAGACATTATTATAAATCCTACCTGTTCTTTTTATATTAAATTGGTTTTGTAAAGAAATATTGAGTATAGATATGTAGCTATAAGGATAGGAATATATAAGATTGTATACATGTAAATGAGGCAATGAAATTAACGGTATAATCGCAGGATAAAAATTGTTACATAACTTAAACTAAAGCAATAAACAATAAAAATTTTAAATCATATTCAGACTAATTATTATTTTTTTATTAGGTTATTACGTAGTAATTACTTCAACATTTATATGTATCTATATACATATATATATATATATATATATATATATATATATATATATATATATATATATATATATATATATATTATTACCCGTGAAAAATGAATCATACATGGCCATGCATGGCCATATATGGTTCATGCATGGAGCATACATGGCCATGCATGGAGCATACATGGAGCATACATGGTCATACATGAATCATGCAAGGCCATGTATGGCCATGCATGGACATGTATGACTATATATGGCAGTGATTAATTGAACATACATGGCCATGCATGGCCGTATATGGTTCATGCATGGAGCATACATGGCCATGCATGGAGCATACATGGCCATGCATGGAGCATACATGGTCATACATGAATCATACAAGGTCATGTATGGCCATGCATGGACATGTATGACTATCTATGTCAGTGATTAATTGAACATATATGGCCATGCATGGCCGTATATGGTTCATACATGGCCATACATGGAGCATGTATGGCCATACATGGGCATACGAACTTTTTGAATAGTCACGCATGGCCATATATGAATCATACAAGGCCATGGATGGCCATGCATGGTCATACATAGTCATGGATGACTATATATTAGACTGCTTTTTTTAGCGACTATTTTTTTTTTCGCTCCCATCTCGAAATTTTGTTGGAAATACCCCCCCCAAAAAATTCCCTGAGAGTTGAAGCCCTTGATATTAATATAAAGTACTTTCCCAGAGCAGGCGAAGATTTCCCATTCAAAATACACGTAAACTTGGGTTTTTATGTTTTAAACTTCTGTAACTCCGTGGCATTTTATGACATCATCTCGCCCAAAGTCGGGATTTTCTCAGAATTGAATGCTCTTCAAAAGTACCCATTTTCGCGAAGTCGTAACTCATACGAGTGGGGTAGTACGGACCTCTAAACTAAATTTTTTCATAGAATTTTTGTTTTTTCTCTCATTATCTCATAAACAACAAGACCTACAGAAAAAATATAAGTGATAATTCTATAGAAAATTCAATTTTCTACAAAAAAGGTCCTTAGCACTAAATCACTACGATCGATATTTTCTGAGATATTAATTATTGATGTTTACGTAGCATTGAATTCCCATAAAATGTCGAATCAAATCTTAGAAAATACTGATTTTTTATTTGACTAATATCTCAGAAAATATCGATCTGAGTGATTCGGTGCTAGGGACCTTTTTTGTAGGAAATTAAATTTCCTATAAAATTGTCGTTTACTTTTTTTTCGTAGGTCTTGTTGTTTATGAGATAATGAAAGAAAAAAATTAAAAAAGTTCGTATGCCTATGTATGGCCATATATGCTCCATGTATGGCCATATATGCTCCATGTATGACCATGTATGAACCATATACGGCCATGCATGGCCATATATGTCCAACTAATCACTGACATATATAGCCATACATGACCATGCATGACCATACATGGCCTTGTATGATTCATACCCGACTAGAAATTATCCCCAAGCATACATTGGGACCCCATTGGGTACTGATGGGGCAAGCCCGATAGGGTTATCCCTATTGGGATTTGATTGGGAACATATAGGGTAAGCCCAACATTAAAATAAAAAATTGCGATTGGGTTTACCCAATTGGGATAGGATTGGGAACATGTTGGGTTAACCCAATGCTAAAATTAATGACTCGGCAATGGGTTTGCTCGATTGGGATATTTTTGGGAACGTGTTGGGGCCACCCAACGTCAAAATTAATAATTTGCTGTTGGGCTTACTCGATTGGGAAATAATTGGGAACCTGTTGGGAAAACCCAATGCTAAAATTAATGATTCGACAATGGGTTTGCCCGATTGGGAAATAATTGGGAACTTGTTAGGATAACCCAACGTCAAAATTAATAACTAGCTGTTGGTCTTACCCATTTGGGGAATAATTGGGATCACGTTAGGAAAACTAAACATGAAATTTATAAAAAAAAAATTTTTACTTCTAAAAATTAAAAATAATTTTTAAATGCAAAATATTTACGTTTTATTCTGTATTTTAACATGAAAACGAAAAAAAAAAAACTGATTAAACTTTAATAATAAAGAAAAAAACTTAACAATAGTAAAACGTAATTTTAATCACTTGCAGATTATAAATTTAATTATAAACTTAAAAAAAAAACTAAAACTTTAAGGGAAAAACAATCCATATGAAATATCTACTAACTTTCATATGCTCATATATTATTATATGTAAAGATAAAAATCGAATAGTTGTGTATGTTAACACCAATGATGCACGTGGCGACAAAATCTTGTGACTATAATACAAGCGTAGACAAGTTCAGACAGGTCCGCGCATAAAACAAATAACTAGTGGACAAAATCCCATATACACGTGACTCTTGCATTGGAAAACGTTCTAAGTAACTTATCAAGGCGTAATTTTTTGACATCTTTACAGTTACAATACCGTGCAATATAATTGATAGAATTAATAATAAAGAAAGTGCTAGTGCAGTGCAATATAATTGATCAAAATAATATTAAAGTGCTAGTATAGTGAATATAGGTTATGAAAATTGTGTCTCGTGCAAAGTGAGAATTTGTGAAATAATTAATTTTTTTTGTGAGCTAACACTACTGTAAATTAACAGTCATAACGAAAATTGAATAAATAAAAAAAAAATTGTACTAGAATGAGAGGATTTAAATAAAATTTATTTAACCAAATTTTTCTTATGTTGGGATTTTAGTGGGATTTTATTGGGTTGGCCTAAAGTTTCTGTAGGGTGAACCCAATTGAAACCCTATAGAGTGTGCCTAATTGGGAAACAGTTGGGTATACCCAATTGGGACCCAATAGGGATGACCCGATTGGGATCATCTTGAGCTATGCGTTACAACCCAACGTTGGGTTCCCAATTGGGAACCCAATTGGATTCCAATAGGTCTTACAACTTTTTTTCTAGTCGGGTATATGGCCATGTATGATTCATTTTTCACGGATATAAAAAATTTGAGCTGACTATTACAATTACTTATAAACAGGATGTTGTAGTGAAAAAAAATAGAAAATTTTTTTGATATCACTAACAGCATATTGATGATTATATTTTGCTTTTTCGAAAGTGATTATATCCTTTCAATCTTACGTAGCACAAGTAAACTTCGTCGTAACTGTCGGTCGCATAGCTTAGTCGACAAAGCGTCGGTCTCTCGTACGGAAGGTCCCGGGTTCGAATCCTACTAAAGCGGGTGGTGTTATTAATAAGTCTAGCGTTTTTTCTCTGAATTAAAAATTTCCAATTCGATTAGGAATTCAATTATTCGCATATTTGATAATCTCTGCGTCGCCAAAATAATTAAAAAAAAAAAAAAAAAATTGAAAAAATTTTTTTTTTATTGAGTTAAAATTTATATACCTAGTCATATCAAGTCATGTATGGCCGTATCAAGCTATGTATAGTCATACATGGCCATACATGGTCATACATGGTCATATATGGCCATACATGGCCATGTCTGGCCAATTTACATACATGGCCATGCATGGAGCATTCATGCATGGCCATGTATGATTCATTTTTCACGGGTACCTACGACTATCATCCTTCAGCTTATTGGTTTTGACATTGCTTTATGAGGGTAGACATCAGTGACCCATAATCCGATTACCCAGATCTATGTTTGCCCAGGATTCTTTTACTCAGAATCCCTTTACACAGAATTCTTTTACCCAGAATTTCTATTACCCATAAATTCTATGACCCAGAATATCTATAACTCAGAAATTCGATTATATAGGATTTCTTTCACCCAGGCATCCGTTAACACAGATTCCTTTTACCCAGATTTGATAAAATCGGTGACCCATAATCCGATTACCCAGAACTACGATTGCCCAGGATTCTTTCATCCAGAATCAGTTTACACAGAATTTTTTTACCCAGAATTTGTATTATCCATAAATTCTATAATCCAGAATATCTTTAACCCAGAAATCCGATTACACAGGATTTCTTTCACCCAAACATCCGTTAACACAGATTTCTTTTACCCAGATTTCAAATCTTTCAATTGATAGTTCAAAAAAAATTCACTAGATGGCAAATAAATAACAATTTTTGAATAATTAAAATAAAATAATTAGATATCAAAATCAAGTACATGACTTGTTGAAATGCATTCATTTTTTAAGCGAAAAACATTATTGCAAAATTAATAATAATAATAAGAAACAATACTAAAATTTGCATAGTAAAATTTATGCGAAATTTTTTATTCTCTTTTTTTTCAGTGTAATAATAACTACGAAAGGAAGTTTTTGTTAATAAAATTCCTTGTCGATATTATAATTATTATTAAAATTCAATTTTACGGCAACAAATTTTAGGGATAAATATGGGCCACTCTTCGAAATATTTTCCATGCAATCTTGAAAAATAATAATAATACTCAATAAAAACATTTCAAAGTATAGCAGCAATCTAGCAAGTTCATCTGATGATCGAAAATACTCGTATAAAAAAGGAAAGAACAATAGACCCAAGCTTAGCCAAGGCTTGGCGTAAAACATTATCTGTGGGGAAAGCTTGATATCTAAGCTTGGTCCAAGCCTGTTTAAGCATCGAAACGAGTAAGTTTGAAATCTCTAACACTAAGCCAAAAGTGCATCTAAGTATTGAAGAGCCGGTATTGTGCCAAGACTGTAGCTAAACAGTTAAGCATCTATACTTCTTTAAGAATAAATTTAAGATAATATATATATACACTAATGGAAAAAATTAAAGGATCAAAAAAAAATTCTAAATTTTTGGGTGATTTTCAACAGGCCGTAACTTCGAGAGAAATGGTCGTACAAGGAAAAAAAAAAAAGGAAATTGTAGCTCCAAGTGTCTCCTTTTTGGACTAGAACTTCAAAATTTTTTTGCGTCAGCGGCTTTTGAGTAATCTTAGAAAAACCAGCGACAAAAAAATTTTCAAATTTTTTTTACTTTTTTTTTTTGGTCTACGGGTGTGGGAAAATTTTTTTTTGCTTAACCACTATAAGGATCGGATACCTTCATTATTCAGCTTTAATTTCATTTTTTATAGATCTTGATACGTCCATTTATCGCCGAGATATCGGTCTTCAAATGAAAAAGGATCCTTTTGTCTGTGATTATCGATATCTCAGCAACCAATGATCGCACAGAAAGTTGATGGTGGGTTTCAAAAACTTAAATAAATTCCCTTGAACGATTAGTCATTTTTTTTTCGTAAAAAAAAATTTTTTCTGTCGTCACATTAATTTGAAAATGCAACAAAAAAAAGGCTTTTGGTGGTTTTTTGGAAAATCAAGCGCTGGATCGAAAATATTGTGGAAATCAATAATGTTGAGTGTGCATTTTACAGTTCAATATGCCCACAAAAACACCACAAAGAGCCAGATTGATCCAACCAGCCGTTTTTTTGTTTCATTCGATCAAATTTTAAAAAAAATTAAAGGATCACTTTTTTTGCTCTGAAAAGCTCATAATCTTTAACAAAATGAAAAAACAAATTTCTCCGAGCTTCTTCCACATTCTCATACCAAACAGTGTTTAAATTTCCTGAAAATAAAAAATTTAAAAAAACTAAAATTTTTTCAAAAAAAAATTTTTTTTGAAAATTTTTTTTTAACAACTTTAAGAAATTTAAGAGACCACGGAATGCAGCGAAGAAAACGTGTTTGAAATGATTGGGCGTTGGTCTCTTAAATTTCTTAAAGTTGTTAAAAAAAAAAAATTTTCAAAAAAAATTTTTTTTTGAAAAAATTTTAGTTTTTTTTTAAATTTTTTTATTTTCAGGAAATTTAAACACTGTTTGGTATGAGAATGTGGAAGAAGCTCGGAGAAATTTGTTTTTTCATTTTGTTAAAGATTATGAGCTTTTCAGAGCAAAAAAAGTGATCCTTTAATTTTTTTTAAAATTTGATCGAATGAAACAAAAAAACGGCTGGTTGGATCAATCTGGCTCTTTGTGGTGTTTTTGTGGGGATATTGAACTGTAAAATGCACACTCAACATTATTGATTTCCACAATATTTTCGATCCAGCGCTTGATTTTCCAAAAAACCACCAAAAGCCTTTTTTTTGTTGCATTTTCAAATTAATGTGACGACAGAAAAAATTTTTTTTTACGAAAAAAAAATGACTAATCGTTCAAGGGAATTTATTTAAGTTTTTGAAACCCACCATTAACTTTCTGTGCGATCATTGGTTGCTGAGATATCGATAATCACAGACAAAAGGATCCTTTTTCATTTGAAGACCGATATCTCGGCGATAAATGGACGTATCAAGATCTATAAAAAATGAAATTAAAGCTGAATAATGAAGGTATCCGATCCTTATAGTGGTTAAGCAAAAAAAAATTTTCCCACACCCGTAGACCAAAAAAAAAAAGTAAAAAAAATTTGAAAATTTTTTTGTCGCTGGTTTTTCTAAGATTACTCAAAAGCCGCTGACGCAAAAAAATTTTGAAGTTCTAGTCCAAAAAGGAGACACTTGGAGCTACAATTTCCTTTTTTTTTTTTCCTTGTACGACCATTTCTCTCGAAGTTACGGCCTGTTGAAAATCACCCAAAAATTTAGAATTTTTTTTTGATCCTTTAATTTTTTCCATTAGTGTATATATATATATATATATCAGTATACAGCTTATTTTTTTTGTATTTGCTGGATCTTGGTCTTGTCCTTCATGGCTGATAGGCAAGTGTCATTTACTAGATTGTCACGCTGAAGGTAAAGAAGCCTCTTTAATTAATAAATTTTGAATTCAATCCATGGAAAATCAATGAACAAATTTATTTACCATGCCTGAAGTATCGTAGACCATCGTCCGAATTTGCAAAACTTCTCGTTTTTATTTAGATCGAACTTTTTAGATATTTAATGAATTAATTATTTATTGATAGATAACAAATACGAGTTAAAACATAACGATGAAATTAAAATGCAAATTTTTGATAATAATAACAAATTAAGTAAACAATGATTTTTCACTAATTAAACTTGATTTTTAAGTAGGTACCGTTCCTCTTGCCAAATTAAATTTTATCATTGTCAGTATTTCAATTTTAGAGATGCTAATATTAAATTGTTTAAATTTTTGTTTATAAATAGTAGATGCTGATTTATTTGATGAAACATCATATCACATACAAACGGAAATGATAATTTTAAGAGGTCATGAATTTTTTTTTTTTTTTTTTTATAAATTTTTTTGTTTTTTTTTTTTTTTTTTTCTTTATAAATAAATAATTTTTTTTTTAATAATGAAATATTTCAAGATAATAACAGTAATGAATTAAAACTACATTACACAAAACGGTAACTTTTCTAATAATTAGATGATTGTGTTTTCAATAAATTAAATTTCCATAAACTGTAATTAGTCTAGTCGAGAAGTGAGTTTTCTGAGAAAAATCGTTGATATTCTCTTAAAAATATGGCGATTGGTGCATTGGATTCAGAATTTCATCCTGAAAAATGGGTATTTTTTTTTTATCCGCCATTAAAAATTGCATTTGTCATAAACAAAAAACGAAGAGACAAAAAGGGAGTCTCCGTTTTTCAGCTGTAACTTCAAAACTATTAAAGATATCTGAAATTAAAAAAAAGATCCTAAAAGAAGAGAAAAATTTAGTAAAATAAGTCTCGACTCCCCCAGTTGTAGCTCCATTATTTATAATTTTAATTTAACGTTGAAAGTTGGGCTCCGCGCGGCCGTTTCGGTGCCTACGCACCGTCGCCAAGCAAAGTATGCAACACAAAATAATTTTTTTATAACATAAAATATTAATTTAAAAATCTGAATAAATTATAGTGTCATCTAGACACTTGAAAGAATATAGTCCCGCATAAAAAAAATTTTTAGCTCGATTTTTGTTTAAGTTATTTGATTGTTAATTAACAAATTTTTCGGAGACTTGAGTTTTTATAAAATCTCGTAAAAATGTTTAAAAAAAGTGTCTATAAATTTTTTTTCTTTTGGGAGCTCTTGTTATAAGAATAATAAACAAGATTCCGTTGTAATAATTTATAAAAGTTTTTTCATTTGTTTATAACGATTTTTTAAAGTTATCAAAAAGTAAAATATCCGGTTAATGTTATAAAAATTTTTTTCCCAAAATCTTTAATTTTGGTTGTTTTTGTATTCATCTATTGCGTTTAGTAGCTTGGCTAAAAAATTTTTAACATTAATTGTTTAAAAATTTTTTATAAACAAATAGACAAATTGAATATTTTTGAAAAATTTTTTTTTGTCATTCTGTTGTCTTAGTAAAATAATGATTTTTAAAAAAAAATTTTTTTCTTAAAAAAATTTTTTAATTGTTTATAATTGTTTTTTTCATTTATCCACCATTTAAATTATTTATTAAGAAATCATTTTTTTTTCAAAAATCATTATTTACAACTCTCAATATAATTATGAAAAAAAACAATTTTTTTATTTAAATTTTCTTTGTTTATTGTATAAACAATTTGTTATAAACAAATTTCCATTTTCATTATATTTTTTTTCCGTAGCTTTAAAAAATTACAAATACAGTCATGTGCATTAAAGTTGTGAAAAAAATTTTTCTCTATTTTTTATTGAATTTTAAAAAACTTTACCCTATTAAAGTTGAAGCGGTCAACTATTTTATTAACTTATAAATTGTTATAACTTTTAAACTATTGATGATACGGTCTTAGACATTTAAGCCGATCTTTTAGATAATTTATTAATTTATATAATAAATTTTTTACATGCTTGATATCTATCATGGTTCAATTTTTACAAGCATTTGTTTATAAAAAAATGCATTACTTGAATTTTTAAATATCTATATCTTTTAACCTATTGAAGTCACGGCTTTTATGATTCAAGACAATTTTATAGAGTAATTAATAAACTACACAAAAAATTTTTTTATATTTTTAATTCCATTTGTTTATCATTTTTTTTTATTTATTCAAATTATTGCACAGTTAAAGGTACATTCTTCGGTATTTTATTGTCACATTTATCAAAATTTAAACAATAGAATATAGAATCATAAACATAAATGACAAACACAAGTAAGTATTTTCATTCTTCTTTACGCAAGTCTGACTAAAAAATTTTAAAAAGTTCGTTTAATTCCGTAAATGACTTTCAGGCTGCACTACTGGCAAAAATTTTAAGTGTTTGCTTTGACAAATGTTAAGTAATAAATTGAAAAATTCCAAAACCAAAAGAAATCAGCAAGAACAACATAAATTATTGGCGTTGGGTAGAAGTATAAAGTCAATGAAATCCAAACAATGTACCTTTAACTGTGCAATAATTTGAATAAATAAAAAAAAATGATAAACAAATGGAATTAAAAATATAAAAAAATTTTTTTTGTGTAGTTTATTAATTACTCTATAAAATTGTCTTGAATCATAAAAGCCGTGACTTCAATAGGTTAAAAGATATAGATATTTCAAAATTCAAGTAATGCATTTTTTTATAAACAAATGCTTGTAAAAATTGAACCATGATAGATATCAAGCATGTAAAAAATTTATTATATAAATTAATAAATTATCTAAAAGATCGGCTTAAATGTCTAAGACCGTATCATCAATAGTTTAAAAGTTATAACAATTTATAAGTTAATAAAATAGTTGACCGCTTCAACTTTAATAGGGTAAAGTTTTTTAAAATTCAATAAAAAATAGAGAAAAATTTTTTTCACAACTTTAATGCACATGACTGTATTTGTAATTTTTTAAAGCTACGGAAAAAAAATATAATGAAAATGGAAATTTGTTTATAACAAATTGTTTATACAATAAACAAAGAAAATTTAAATAAAAAAATTGTTTTTTTTCATAATTATATTGAGAGTTGTAAATAATGATTTTTGAAAAAAAAATGATTTCTTAATAAATAATTTAAATGGTGGATAAATGAAAAAAACAATTATAAACAATTAAAAAATTTTTTTAAGAAAAAAATTTTTTTTTAAAAATCATTATTTTACTAAGACAACAGAATGACAAAAAAAAATTTTTCAAAAATATTCAATTTGTCTATTTGTTTATAAAAAATTTTTAAACAATTAATGTTAAAAATTTTTTAGCCAAGCTACTAAACGCAATAGATGAATACAAAAACAACCAAAATTAAAGATTTTGGGAAAAAAATTTTTTTTATAACATTAACCGGATATTTTACTTTTTGATAACTTTAAAAAATCGTTATAAACAAATGAAAAAACTTTTATAAATTATTACAACGGAATCTTGTTTATTATTCTTATAACAAGAGCTCCCAAAAGAAAAAAAATTTATAGACACTTTTTTTAAACATTTTTACGAGATTTTATAAAAACTCAAGTCTCCGAAAAATTTGTTAATTAACAATCAAATAACTTAAACAAAAATCGAGCTAAAAATTTTTTTTATGCGGGACTATGTTCTTTCAAGTGTCTAGATGACACTATAATTTATTCAGATTTTTAAATTAATATTTTATGTTATAAAAAAATTATTTTGTGTTGCATACTTCGCTTGGCGACGGTGCGTAGGCACCGAAACGGCCGCGCGGAGCCCAACTTTCAACGTTAAATTAAAATTATAAATAATGGAGCTACAACTGGGGGAGTCGAGACTTATTTTACTAAAATTTTCTCTTCTTTTAGGATCTTTTTTTTAATTTCAGATATCTTTAATAGTTTTGAAGTTACAGCTGAAAAACGGAGACTCCCTTTTTGTCTCTTCGTTTTTTGTTTATGACAAATGCAATTTTTAATGGCGGATAAAAAAAAAAATACCCATTTTTCAGGATGAAATTCTGAATCCAATGCACCAATCGCCATATTTTTAAGAGAATATCAACGATTTTTCTCAGAAAACTCACTTCTCGACTAGACTAAATGTAATATATTAAATTCTCCTCGATCTTTCTTAAACTTTCAAATAATATTCCATAAATATATCCCAATAAGGCCATTTGGGAATTACTTCATCCTTCTCGCTTTTTTCTTTGGTTTTTTCAAATTCTGAACAAAGCTTATCGAAATGTACCACGACTGAAGAGATAAATTTAATTTTTCTGAAAAAACAGTACACCTGTACCATTCTGAAAAAGTAAATAACTCAATAATGGTGGGTAATTTATTTTTTTTTTCGTAAATAAGAATTTTATCAATGCCATGTATGTATGTAATAAATTATAACGAATTTATTTATTAAAATGGAGTAAGAGACCCAGTACTCGACCAGGTAACTAGTACCCGATCACTCATGTATTTGTATATCTACATTTACTGAATTTTAGTAAATATAGATATACAAATACATTCTCGGCTAAAAATATAAATACTGCAACAGGACAAATCTTTGTTGCAGCAACAGGATTTTTCCTGTGTAATCAATAGGATAAGGAACGAGTTTCATAATCGAATTTTTTAAGTCAGTATAATAAGATTTCAAATCTTCATGCAGGATTAAAATTTTTGACGAAAACTCTAATTTTGAAAAAAAAAAAATAAATTTAAAAATTCGAATTTTTTTCCAAGCTTTGAATTTTTTTCATATTGCAGATAAAAAAAATTAGAAAGTGAAACTTGTTCCTTATCCTATTGATTCCACAGAAAAAATCCTGTTGCTCCCACAGGATATTTCTTCTTACTGTAAAATGAAAATCCCCTTGCTCCCACAGAACTGCATCCTGTTGAAGTGCCTATTTTCTTGCGTGTAAAGTAATCGGATATTAGTTCCCTCATCAGGTATTAGACCTTTTACATTATTTATATGTAATTCTTATACTTACCCTTATATGATAAAATAATTTAAATTCGCGCCTTCTACGGAGTATTTTATGTGATACACATGATTCGAAAAGAGTAGGTACAAGTAGACTAATATTATCATTATGATTATTGTTATTAATATTAGTTTCAGAACTATCTGACATGGAATTGATTGCTCTACGCAATCTTTTAATCAGTAAAAATAATTGCTGACGGTCAGCATAATCACCAAATGTATTACCACCATCAGTTTCTATTGAGTTGCGTGTCTGATGAATTTCTTGTATCTTCTTCATTCCTGAAAATATCAATTCAATTATTAAATTAATCAGTATCATTATTATCATTAATATTTGATGTACTAAATAATTAACCATTATAATTCTTTAATTTTTGATGGAATCAAAAGATATTAAAGTGAGCCCAAATTTATTAACTTGAATGCTATTGAAAAAAAGTTCAAATCTAACTAGATGGAATTTTATTAACGCAGAAGTACTATTATTTATATTTTAAATAATACATTTTATAACTTAATAATATTTATTAAACAATTATTATTAATGCAAAAGGACTTTGTATTATTACAAACACGTGTTCTCATGGATGTAATTCCATATTATGTTTTAATTATATTGTTTTTACGAAAATAATGTTTAATTATTCGATTAGTTGAAAATATATACAATCTTATAATTTATAATATTCTTTATTATGAAATAAAAAAATTCTCAAAAAAAATACTTACATTTTAAAATGTACAACGACCATATAATTTTTGCTAGTAAGAGGTTAGAATTACAGGCAATTACAGGGGTGTAGCAGCTCACTAGATACTTTTGCTCACATTCTGAAATTCAAACGTACCAAAGGCGGGAAAATATTCAAATTTAAAAATTAAAACATAAATTTTTCATTATTCGCAAAAAAAAAATTTTGCATAATCACATACGAACGGAAAGAGATAATTTTAAGAGGTCATGAATTTTTGGTTTTTTTTTTTTTTTTATAAATTTTTTTTTTATTTTTTTTTTTCTTATAAATGAACAGTTTATTTTTTTTTTAATAATGACATATTCTAGGATAATAATAGTAATTAATAGAGAATTCATTACACAAAAATGTATTTTTTTTTTAATAAATTAAAAGTTATAAAAGAATGAAATTAAATTTTTTTTTATCTATTTTGTACTTTTAAATAATACTGCATGAATAATTCCCAATAAGGCCATTTGGGAATTGTTCCATCCTTCTCATATTTTTCTTTATATTTTTCAAATTTCACACAAAGCTTATTAAACTGTACTATGACTGACGAAATGTATTTCGGTTTTTTAAAATGACATCTGTACGCTACGTTTCTAAAAAAGAAATGATTGATAACGATATGAATATATACCCGATGAAAAAAGTTTTTGTCTAATCATATATAATTATGCATAATCATCTATATATGATTGGATCCAAAAATTGGCCAGGTCTAATTATATATAATCAGATCTATTTATACATGATCATGCATGAATGAATATAGTCATTTTTAGAATCTCATTTCGAATACCTTTAAATTATTAATTAAGTAATTTAATTAGGATTTATTGTTTTCATTAATATAAATATTGATTAAATTTAAATAAAAAAAAAAAAAAAAACTATTCGTTGACCACCACTTTACTACGAGGTCACCCATCCAATCAATGACCTACGCCGATGCTGCTTAACTTTGGTGATCGCTGGATTGTAGTCTGATCCTCTAGTCTGTTATGAACTTACAATAAAGGAAAGTTTATGGCATTACTTGACTCAAATAATCAAGTCAATACATCATACGTAAATAATGCACCTAATAATGAATTTGATTTTGTACATAAATGACAATAGAATTCATTAGATACATATAATCAAATCTATTTATCTATAAACTCATAAATATTCGTATATAAATCGATATCGATTAATACTTTTAAATTGCTGCCGAAACCTTTGAACAATTTTTAAGTATTGGGGATTTAAGTTTATTTGATAGTTGACAAAATAAAAATTTAATAACATTTATATTAAAAAATTGTCATATTATGTAATATATATATATATATATATATATATATATATATATATATATATATATATATATATATATATATATATATATATATATATATAACTACATATAACTTTATATCAGTCATGTCTGATCAGATCCAATCATATATAAACTTATGCACGACCATACATGAATTTATATTAGCCATGTCTGATCAGATCTAATTATATATGGATTTGTATCAGTCATGTCTAATCAGATCTAATTATGTATAGACTTATATATAATTAGATCTGATCATATATAGACTTATATATGGTAGTAAATGGAGTTGACAGCCAAGTATTATCATATCTAATTATATATAGAGTCATATATAATTAGATCTGATCATATATAGACTTATATATGGTTATATATGGAGTTATACCAGCCAAGTATGAACATATCTAATTACATATAGACTCATATATAATCAGATCTGATCAGATCTAATTATATATAGACTTATATATAATTAGATCTGATCATATATAGACTTATATATGGGCTAATAACAGCCAGGTATGATCAGATCTAATTATGCGTGGGGTCATATATAATTATATATAATTATATATGACCCCATATATAATCATGCATGATTATATATAACTTCATATATGATTATATATAATCATATATGATTATATATATGAACATATATAATCATATATAATTAGACAAAAACTTTTTTCATCGGGTACGTAATTATAATTGAATAAAAAATAGTTAATAATATAATTAAATTAACTTATAACTCACGCAAATGTATATTCACTCGCGCTTTCGCGTACATCCTCCCACTGCGTTGTGAGAAATTCATCTTCACATAATAGGAATCTTGATTTCAATAATTTTAAATTATCTTCTTTTGTAACTGAAAAAATGAATAAAAATTGGCGTCATGACAAGAAATCACCTTACATTATTTATATAAATAAAAATTTATACTTACATGGATTCATTTTATTTGAAATTTTTTTAAATATTTACTAACTGATTGACTTTCTCTTCTGCTATGCTTTTTTTTTCACTTAAAAAAAATGAATAAGTAAACAAATGAATTTAATAAATTGAATAAATTAAAAAATAAAACAAATCCTTTTTATTTTTATATACAAAATTCATATGTAAGTAATAAAAATTTTTTTAATCTTCTAAAATATATTATTGAATATTTTACAGTAAAATGTATATATTTATATTTCAGCAATCCTGAGATCAGTCAAAAATATAGTTATCAAAGTGTGTCAGCTATTTTATCACGGGAGAGATCGAAATTACGGCCGAAAGTTCCTAATAATCTTTCAGAATTATCCAAATTATTATCTGATAGTATTGTTTTCAAGGTTAATTTACAAATTGGAAATTCATCAGTATTAATATGTTCAACCAAAAAATTGTTAGAAGGATTCGGTGAAGCAGAAGAGTTTTTTGGCGATGGCACGTTTTCTGTAAGTTATAAAAATATCGAAAAATTCTTAAGTACATACTTTAATTGCTTATTATTATTATTATTATTATTATTATTATTATTATTATTATTATTATTATTATTATTATTATTATTATTATTATTATTATTATTATTATTATTATTATTATTATTATTATTATCATTATCATTATTATTATTATTATTATCATTCCCAGTGAACACATCAACGTAACAGGGATGTCACATTTATAGAATGAAAACTTTCGGTTACGTAAAATCGTAAGTCACAAGTACATCACACCTTCATAACATGTATATCACAATTTCACACTCATTTACGTAACATTGTTACGTAACATAGTAAACGTAAATGTGATATTAATGTGACGTACATGTTACATTGGTGATATAGCGGTGATGTTATTTGAATATCATATTTACATAACATAGAAGTCATGAAGAAATATAAATTTTACGTTGAGGATATATAACAGTGACCTCTAAGTGACCTCATTTTCTATTAAATTGTACAAAGCACTTTTATGTGCTAGAAATTATAATTGCAATAATAAAAAAAATTAAAATCATAAAGAAAAAATATAAGAGATATTAATATTCGATTTATTGGCTGAAAAACATACATACATTTTTTTATACCAAAGTATATTTCTTTTTAATAATTATTTAAAAATCTCCAAGTTTTTATTTTTGTTTATTTTTATCAATACTGAAATATTTTGTTTTTATTTAAGTATCGTCCCACATGGGCCGATACGACAAAAATGTATTCGTTGAACTGGTTACCTCGAATGTGCATTCGATTGGGGGATAAAAGGTGGATCGCATGTATCCTTAGAGGAACAATTTGCGCGCCCATGAATATCTTAGCGGTGGATTCCTGAACTACTAAATATTTATTGTGCAGCAACTGCATGCACTCACGTCAGACACTTTATTAATTTTTTCCGCCTGCTTGTAAATAATTATTTAAAAATTATTTTTATCGTTATTTATTTGTATTTAATTTAATCAATAAGAATAATAACAATAAAAATTAAAAAAACCATAGAAAATGTCCAATAATAAAATAAATATATTTATAAGTAAATGAAAATACAGATGTAAATTTATATAAATTAATAAAAACGTTTACTCCATCGATTCGACATAAACCTCAGCGCGTTTCAATGTTAAATATTATTTTTTACATGAATAAAATGCAAAAATATTAATTATTACAAATACACACTTTTTATGCATAACCCTTTTTATCACAATGCCGTCGAAATACTTACATCATTTTAAAGTAAAATTTTTTACAGAAATGTGATGACATTTTTCGATGTAAAATAAATGTAACTATTTTTTATGTAAGAGTGATGTAACAGTATGAACATATCCGAAACATTACATTGTGATGTAAATGTGACGATAAAATAGAATCACCAAGATTCTGTCACTTATAAGTCGATTTTGTTACGTAATTTTGAGGTAATGTCTAGAATGTAAAGCTAATGTTAATATAAGATATAAATATAACGTCACATTAAGGTCACCAATGTGATATCACTCGGTCAGTAACATGCATGTAATCGTAATGTCACATGTATGTTATAAATTTGACGTACCATTTACATTACAATTTATATAATCAGAATGTAAAATTTACGTTGACTTTGTTACGTTACATGTTCTCTAGATGTGATATCACTGTTATGTTGGTGTGTTCACTGGGTTATTATTATTGAATTTTTTAAAAATACGATTGCTTTTTATTTAACTTGAATATTATTTAACTTTTAAATATTATGTGTAATAATTAGTTTAGCTCCATTTTTGCTTGTAATTAATTTCTTTTCACATTGATTAGAATACCTGTCGGAAGCCTAGTATAAACCAAGTTTATACTATTCATTTTAAGTATAAAAGTCAGGTGATTAAATTTTCTTTAGTTAAATATTATTTTATTGAGTTATCCTTATAAAAATTTTGTCTTTTTACAGTATACTGCTGGTGCAATTGCATTGACGGAAAATAGATTGACGAGTACTTACAAAGCTATATTTAATTGGTTAACAAGCAATGTACCGGGATTAAAAGAGAAAAAAATTCATTTTATGACAGATTACGAAAAAGCAACAATTAAAGCACTAAGGGATTGCTTTCCGAATGCGGCAATTCACGGCTGCTTTTTTCATTTCGTTCAGGTATTTCTATATTATATATATATAAACTCATTAGAATTAACATCAAGTGATTTAAATCGACTTAGTCTAATTCCATAATTACATAATTTACAATTTACAAGAAGCTTTGGTATCACCAAAATAACGAATGACTTGATCCCGTTGGACCATTAAGTCTCGGCATACTTTGCGTTAATTCATGAGGACCAGGCTGTTGTCTGATCATTATTCTTGAGACGTGAATTTCTGGCAGAGGTCGATCTCGCAAGTGTCTTTTTTCCATTTCTGTACGATAACGCATTCCACGATCAAGACTCGGCATTTGAAAATGAATGAAAGCGATGACGTCTTCTGTTAGACTTTGTCATTGATTGCTTCTTATCATTTATAAATTCAGTGGGAGCGCGTGAAAGTTGATTACTTGTGCTACGATGTAAAGATTTTGAAGAATCTTCGTAACCATGGCTACTATCACCAGATGAAGGAGTTAAAGAGTATCCACAGTGACAGTTACGTGCAACTATTCCAGAATCCTGTCCACTCGAGTATAGAGACATTGCTGAAGCTTCAAGACATCCATTAGGAGTTCCTCTTGTCGGGTTTCGCTTGCTGCTAGTACCCCCTGTACAGCTGATACGCAACCGACGTTTGTTACGACGAATACATATGACACAGATAATAGCTACCGGTGCACCGATAAATATAACACAGCTCAGAACAACTACCCCAACTTCAAGGGTAGACAGTAAATATCTCTGACTGGAATTATTTCTCGGTGTATTTCCCGTGATTGCAATTACACGATATCGCTCCAGTTCACCCTTTATTTCCGATTTCTTCTTCCGAAATACTCGATCTAACGTTTTCATATCGAACATTACATTTAAATCAGATCAACTGCCTAAAGATAAACCTCAGTGCAGGTAGTAGCAATCAAGTTTTTCTCAATATGAGGTTCTAACTTTCTTACCCTAACATCCAAACCCGTAAGGTTTTTTAATGCTCCGGTGATGTCTTCCACCTGATTCTCAATTTCTATTGGCTTTCGTCCCATCACCATTACCACTTGCTTGTTATCATCCACTACATGAACAAAAACGTTAGCAATACTACTGCGTCCGTTATCAGCGCCTCGACGATCAGTAGCCTTGACATCAAAACCAAAAACTCGTCCAGCATCTCGAGTAAAACTGCCCACTGAACGGACTTGACCACTAAGTGGGTCAATAGCAAAACGTGGAGCATCTTGACGTCCTAATATTTTATATCTTATTTCACCATTTATGTCCTCGTCAATATCTTCAGCTTCAACCATGATTATTTCATAGCCATAATTAGCAGAAGCCGGTACTGCAGCCAACAATGGACGGTCCTTATTCTTGATCTTGGGTGCATTGTCATTTATGTCTTTCACCCTTACAACTATTTTAGCTTCATTTATTCTTAAATCCATAAGTTTATCCTCTTGAATCGGATAAATCATTGTTGGTAAATCACCAGGGGTCTCACGATCAATTTTAACCTTGAACTCGTAACTATCCTGGTATTCACGATCAACTGAATTTATTAAATATAATGTACCGTTATATGGGTCAGTGTAAAAAAAATCAAATACTTGAGAATCATTTGACAGTATATCATATTTCATTGCTTGACCTGAGTAATAATCAGTTACATTTAATTCAAGTAATTTTAAGGTCGTCAATAAATTCTCTTCAACTTCATCTTTATAATATCGAAAAACTGGTTTATTTAAAACTAGAGGCTTATCAACATCCAATTCTCTTACATACAGCGTTGCTGTTGATGTAAGACTTGGTGATCCTACATCACGTGCTGTCAAAGTAACATTGTGCAATTCTAAATTTTCATAATCTCAATTTTTAATTGTCGATATGGTACCGTCTTTGCTATCAATTGAAAAAATAGCCGGTGAAATGAATTCAGTAAATCAAATAGAATCAAACCATTTCCATTACCCACAAAATCAGAATCATTTGCATAAACACGATGTATTACTGTACCAATGGGCGTGTCCTCGGCAACAGATGTATAATAAATCGGTAATGAATTTTTAAAATCAACAAATCCATAAAATTGGGGTGAATTATCATTTGCGTCTAAAATATTTATTTCAACATCAACACTCGAAGTCAAGGATACTGATCCATTATCATATCCAATCACGACTATTTGATGATTGTCTTGTTTCTTATGATCAAGATTTCCCGTAACTGTTAGTATACCTGTCATTTCCTCAATTTCAAATCTACTATTATTATTTGAGGATCGTGAATCAATTTTATAATTTATTTTAGCATTATTTCCTTCGTCTAAATCATCAGCAATAATTTTACCAATTTTTTTTATATTTATTATAACACCTTCCATGATATCAAATGCGTACCAAGATTTTTTAAAAACTGGTGGATGATCATTTACATCAATTATTTTCATTCTAACAGTTACGTGATCGGTCAAGTTAACAGGGTCAGCGGCAATAATATTTAAATAAACTTTTCATGCGACAGGAAGTGTACGAGCGACAGATAACTCTCCTGATCTCGGATTTATAATAAAATAAGTTGTAGATAGTAGTGTTGTTGTTGCTGTATCGGAAATCGAGTGTGGATAAGGTGGATATATGGTTTCATTGGTAATGCTGTAAGTTATCTTGGCATTGTTGGAGTTGTCCTTGTCCTGGGCCAGTAGGCGGATTATCACAGTACCTATTGTTATATTCTTCGGGACTATAAGTAAAAGTGAGTGACGACGTCGCTCATTGTCCTTGCTGGATTTTTCAAAAATATAATCATCAGTATCATCGTTATCACGATCCTTGTGAAGTGATACAATAATACCATAATCAGAAAAAACAATCGATTGAACAAATGTCAGTGGATTGTCATTTACATCATTCAAATTTATTTGTAATAACGCGGTTGATTTTTTATTAATGTCGTCGCTGGCAATAATTCGTAGCATATAATTAGATTTGTTTTCTTTGTCAAGCAAATGAGATCCGTGACCGGTAAAAAACACCCTTCCAGTAGTGGGATTGATTGAAAAAAGATCAGAGGCATCGCCCTCAAGAGTTAAACTAAAATTACTGTTTACTACCTCGTTCGCATCATGAACAGATACCGATTGATCTAAAATTACTTCGGTGCCGGATACACTATTGTCGGGTAAATGACCTTGATATTTTTCCACGTCAAATATTGGTGGATTATCATTTATATTATCTATAATAATAGTTAGTTGGAATATCCCGAGTCTTCGAGTTGTCTCAGCAATAACAGTGATGCTGTAATTCTGTTTGATTTCACGGTCGAGACCCCTTACTGTATAAAGGTCACTGTCCTCAGTTATTGCTATATCAGGAACATCACGTTGATTGGCAATAAGAAAACGTACTAGACTACGCGTAACATTTCGCGTAATATTACACGGAAGTACTTGACCAATAAACGCACTTGGTATGTTTTCTTTAACGTGATATACCCATGGTGCTCGTGTTGTTCCTTTTGTAAATAGTTCTCGATTATCATTTGGATCTACAACATTTATCGAGACATTTGTAACTAAAGTTAGATCTTTATCGTTACTAACAACTCCTTCAAACTCATAAGACTTTCTTTGGTATCGTTCAATCTCATCTATCACTGTTATCGTTCCTGTCTGCTCCTCTACTGCTAATAGTACTTTATCATGATAACTGTGCAAAAGATCGTACAAAGTCGACTTAGTCTCATTAAATTATGAACTATCTAGAATATTGTAGATGACTGATGAGCACATCAATATACGTATTATTTTTTAATTAAAAATTATATATTTTTATAATTACTGATTTTAGGCAGTGATTAAGAAATGGCAAGCGCTAAAACTAAAAATACCAGATTCCGTTCCCTCTATGTACCTCAGTATTCCACTGTTGCCCGCTGATCGCTTCCAAGAAGCTGAAATTTGTATGAATAACGAAATTAAAAAATTTATTGCAACCGATGAAAATATTTTAATTTTTCACAATTATATGAAAACTACCTGGATAAAAAATGCAAACCATGTCAGTGTTCATGATGCATTGACGAAAACAAACGATGGTCCGGAAAGCTTTCATCGTCATAATAAGTCCAAACTAGGTGGGCCACACCCAATAGTATGGAAACTTATTGGTAATTATTAGAACCCGTGAAAAAATTTTCTGATCAAGCCTTATATGACCTGATATGGCCATATCAAAAAATTTGATATATTCATATCTGACCTGATATGACCTGACATGCCCATATATAATTTTTAATATAGTCTGATATAGTCTGATATAAAAATTGGCCATATCAAGCCATATCAACTTGAAATGTCCATATCAACTTGATATGTCGATATCAGATTTGATATGTCTTGATCTAACTTGATATGCTTGTATATAATTTTTTTTATATGTCTTGATATGACCTGATATAACTTGATAAGGGTATATATATTTTAATATGCTTGTCAAAAAAAATCTTGATCAGGTTTGATATGGCTTGATATGCCCTGATATGGGCACATATACTAGTTTTTTCGAGTTTTCCGTATACATACGTTTGGTAAAATAATTTAGAAATGACCAAATAACGTAACATTGTTCGGAACAACCGATTTTATAATGATTCATAAAATCTTATGAAGTCTGTTAAATATTTTAATTTACCGCATTTATAAATTGTATAAAGTGCACAAACTTTGTTGAAAAATTTTTCCAATAAGCTAACGAGATCAATTTTTAAATCTCTGAGAGAATTTCGAATTTTTGTAATGAATTTAAATATATAAAATTGAGATTTTAAATTGAAAAAAGTTTAATTATTATTAAATTTTTATGTATACTTTTTTAAAACTTATAAGTTAAAAAATCTTAAACTTTTTTTTTTTTCTTTTACCAAAAGAAGTAGTTCTTGCCCCGTTACTGGTGGGTATACCGTTAATGGTCTCGTTACTCTATAAACAATAACAATTGAATATAATACAAGTAACCAAATCAATCATTTATCTGATGTCTTTAATTTTCTTAGTTTCAATTTCACCCAAATAGATATAATCAACCTAACACTTCAAGTTCATGATTTGGCAGAGTGGTTAATAGATCAGACTTAGAATCAGAAGTACTCGGGTTCGAACCCATGACCTGGATGGATTTTTTTTTCTTTTTTTTTTTTTTTTTTTTTCATGACAATTATTGCATATACAACTTTACAAAGTTATACACAATTTTATAAAATTATCTATAAATTTAGTTCCCGAGATAACAATGTTAATCTCACTATATATAGTCTGATATGTCCATATCAGAACATATCAAATCTTATCTGTACATATATTTTCTGATATGGCCAATTTCCATATCAGGCCTGATATGAACCGCCGAAATCAAGCCATATCAGGCCATATCAGAAAATTTTTTCACGGGAATTTAATATAAGTAATGTAAAAGAGCTAATTCTGGATCCGGGAACTAGTACCCGATCATTTCAAACGAAAAAAATAGGCGCTGCAACACACCGCAGTTCTGTGGGAGCAACAGGAAAAAATCCTGTTGCAGCAACAGGATTTTTCCTGTCGAATCAATGGGATAAGGAACAAGTTTCATGTGCTAATTTTTTTTGTCTGCAGAATGAAATTTCAAAATATGAAAAAAATTCAAAGTTTGGAAAACAATTCAAATTTTAAAATTTATTTATTTTTTTTTCTCCAAAATTTGAGTTTTCGTTTAAAATTTAAACTTTTTTTCAAATTTAGAAATTTTATTCTACTGACTAAAAAAATTAGTACATGGAACTCGTTCCTTATCCTATTGATTTCACAGGAAAAATCTTGTTGCTGCATCAAAGATTTGTCCTGTTGCTCCCACAGGATGTGTCCTGTTGCTGTAAAATGAAAATCCTGTAGCTGCAACAGGATTTTGTCCTGCTGCTTCCACAGGACTGCATCTTATTGCAGTGCCCATTTTTTTCCGTGCATGTATTCGTATATCTATATTATACTGTAAAAAGAGCGATGTCAAAGTGGAGTGATACCGGTGTAAAAACGGAGTTATACCGGTGTAAAAGCGGGGTAAACTGCGTCCGCTTGGAGTATAAACTTCATAAAGCTTATAAAACAAAAAATGTCAGTTATTTCTGCAAATTAATAAAGAATATCATTTATAAGCAAGTATAAAATAAGAAAACAAAGTATTAAATTGATTGAATTATTAGATACAGCAATATATATCATTATATTATCGATAATTATCAATTATATATGATATTATTCATAAAAAGTCCACGCATAGGAATGAAAAAAAAAAATTTATTAAATATAAAAAAACAAAAAAATTTAATGATTATGATCAGGAGGGAATCTCACCTTTGTTATGTATTTATTTATTTTTACTTCCACCATTTCAATCACTAATAATTTAATTAATTAATAAAATCACTGATTAACTGTAGTGATCGAGTAAGTAACAAATATTCACTAAGTAAAATATTTTCACACCGTTAAAGAATATCTACACCGGCGGCGGCGTTATTTTAACACCGGGAATTTTTTTTTAATACCGGTACAGAATATTCACACTGGCGGCAGTGTTATTTTCACACCTCTTTCAGTGTTTAAATTTAACACCGCCGATTTGAGCACCTACACCGCTTGGACTTACCCCGATGATTTTCTACAGTATAGTAAAATTGAATAAATATAGATATACAAATACAAAAGTGATCGAGTACTAGTTCCCTGGATCTCTTACTTTATTATAGAAAATAAATTATTTACATTTGACCATTAATAACATTTTTCTTTCATATATAGATGGCATTGATAAAATTCTTATTGATGAAGAAATAAATTTAAATCGACTAATCAATGGTCGCAGTACAAAAAAACACACACCTCAATATATAATTGATCGTAGAAATTACATAAAAAAAACTCAAAATGATTTGAAAGCTGGCTTACCTGTCGAACAATTTTTGAAAATGTTTCCTAAGTCGTTACAAGAACTGCAATTTACTGTTAAAAAATTAATTAATGACTATAATTTAAATTCAATTGTGGATGTACCTGACCCTTCATCATTGGACGTAATTTCTGAAAATGACAATAACCAAATACCATCAACATCAGCTAGTACAGTAATACGCGATTCATTAAAATATTTGGATAATATAACTAACAAAATTGATTCAAATTTACAAAAAGGAAAAGTTACTGTCCAATCATGGTTGCAAAAAAAAAAATTATCGAGGAGGCTATAAAGAAAAAAAACATTCCATCGATAAGCATCCAGAAAGTCAAGTTATTTACAAATCAAAATTTAAGCCAGCTAGTGTTAATGTTTCTACTCTTAAAAAAATGAATGAATCTACTTTAAAAAATGCTATTGGCACTGCTACCTGTTCTACACCAAATACTAGTACTTTTATTCAGGAAGTACCATCTATTGAAAGTACTACCTGTTCTGCACCAAGAACTAGTACTTTTATTCAGGAAGTACCATCTATTGAAAGTACTGCAACCTATTCTAAGCCAAGTACGAGTACCTTTATTGAGGAAGTACCATCTATCGAAAGTACTGCACCCTATTCAAATCCAAATACTAGTACCTTTATTGAAAAAGTACCAGTTATACATAATGTGCTTGAAAAATCTGTTAATTTTGTATCCAAAAATTCTAATGCTATAAGTGAATATCGTCGCAACTTAGATGTTTCTACTATTAATACTAATAGAAATTTGGGTAAATTGAAAAGAAATATTTTATCAGATAAGTCATCATCTACACTTTATAAACAAAACTTTAAACAGTCGAATATTAAAATTACTAAAATTAAAAAACTGACAACAAAAAATTTAAATACGGCAGTTAGAGCAACGATACCAATTTCAAAATCAAATTAAATTACTAAAAACTCATTGCTCACATAATTTATCATTATTAATAAACATTCGCATTTTAGTTTAATAGTTATATTTTAATTTATATTTGTTATCAATGAATAAATAATTAATTAATTAAGCATCTGAAAAGTTCAATCTAGATGAAAACGACGAGTTTTACAAACTCGGACTCGGAAAAAAAAATTATTTTAGTTTTTTTTATTTTTATATATAAAATTTGTTAAATTCATTTATTGGTTTTTTTTAAGAAAAAAAAAACACAGCAGAAGGAAGATATAGTCAGTTAATACATATTACAAAAAATTACGAATAAAATTGTATAATATAATAACATTATTTATACCAAAGAATAACAAATTAAGAAAATTAAATGTTAGTTCTTTAAATTTATAAAAAAAATAAAGAAGACATTAATAAGATTAATTATTATGATTATATACTTGAATATCTTTTATAATTCAATAAACTTAAATAACTTTGTTCATAATTTTTCCATGACTTTAATTTAACATGCAAAATTATTTAAATTCACAAGTTAATAATATCGCCATTGCATTATCCCGTTACTAAATTAAATATTTACTAGATTTTTTTTACGACAGGTCCTGTTTTGGCAGAATGTTGGGTTGCCGACCCCAGGTTTGTAAATTTTGGCCCAAGAGTTTACCGAACTTCGACCACCAAGTTTCAGTTTGCCAGTCTTGGTTCAAGAGTCAATTTTACAATAAATTTGTTCGAGTTCACGAAAAAATTTCAGCTAGTTAAAATAAATTTATGAATGAAAGAGGCTTCTACCTTTAGCGTGACAATCTAGTGAAGGACACTTGCCTAGCAGCCACGAAGGACAAGATTCAAGATCCAGCAAATGCAAAAGAAATAAGTTACATCGATCTATACAATTTCTCTATTTCTATACATAAACTTCACGCACCTGTATACTGATGTATGTCAGTATATATATATATATATATATATATATATATATATATATATATATATATATATATATATATATATATATATATATATATATATAAATATATATATATATATATATTATCAAAAATTTATTCTTAAAGAAGTGTAGGTGCTTCACTGTTTAGCTACAGTCTTGGCGCAATGCTGGCTCTCCAATACTTAGATGCAGTCTTGGCTCAGTGTTAGAGATTTCAAACTTACTCGTTTCGATGCTTAAACAGGCTTGGACCAAGCTTGGATTTCAAGCTTTCCTCACAGATAATGTTTTACGCCAAGCCTTGGCTAAGTTTGGGTCTATTGTTCTTTCCTTTTTTATACGAGTATTTTCGATCATCAGATGAACTTGCTAGATTGCTGCTATACTTTGAAATGTTTTTATTGAGTATTATTATTATTTTTCAAGATTGCATGGAAAATATTTCGAAGAGTGGCCCATATTTATCCCTAAAATTTGTTGCCGTATAATTGAATTTTAATAATAACTATAATATCAACAAGGAATTTTATTAATAAAAACTTCCTTTTGTAGTTATTATTACACTGCAAAAAAAAAGAGAATAAAAAATTTCGGATAAAATTTACTATGCAAATTTTAGTATTGTTTCTTATTATTATTATTAATTTTGCAATAATGTTTTTCGCTTAAAAAATAAATGCATTTCAACAAGTCATGTACTTGATTTTGATATCTAATTATTTTATTTTAATTATTCAAAAATTGTTATTTATTTGCCATCTAGTGAATTTTTTTTGAACTATCAATTGAAAGATTTGAAATCTGGGTAAAAGAAATCTGTGTTAACGGATGTTTGGGTGAAAGAAATCCTGTGTAATCGGATTTCTGGGTTAAAGATATTCTGGATTATAGAATTTATGGATAATACAAATTCTGGGTAAAAAAATTCTGTGTAAACTGATTCTGGATGAAAGAATCCTGGGCAATCGTAGTTCTGGGTAATCGGATTATGGGTCACCGATTTTATCAAATCTGGGTAAAAGGAATCTGTGTTAACGGATGCCTGGGTGAAAGAAATCCTGTATAATCGAATTTCTGAGTTATAGATATTCTGGGTCATAGAATTTATGGGTAATAGAAATTCTGGGTAAAAGAATTCTGTGTAAAGGGATTCTGAGTAAAAGAATCCTGGGCAAACATAGATCTGGGTAATCGGATTATGGGTCACTGATGTCTACCCCTTTATGATAAGTAACATGGCAATCTATATTATTATGAAAAGATAAAAACGTCCGAAAACGGTGATTTTTTAAACTTCGCGCAAATTTCCAGCCAATAGAAAATAGCATTTTACACGTTACAATGGAAACTTGAAACGTAGGGAATCGTTCACCTGCACGTACGATGGAGGTGTGCAGTTCTCGTGAGTCTTTACCCTGGCTTAGCTTCAAAATGAGACTCGTCTTTGTACTAATTATACCCGAACTGGCCTTATGAAAGTAACTAATACTAGTACTTAGCCTAGTTTCAGAGTTCGGTGTAGATATCCTTGATGATGGTGGATTGGCGGGTGGTTGGTCCTTAGAAATCGCCTCCTTGGACCTTGATACTGCACAAAAACGCTGTTCTGCTTACTCTCAATTGTAAGGAGTTGAACTGGATCAAAGGAATTCACTCAACTCTGGTTCGGTTTCTTAGTCTTTGATAATTATATACTTTATTGAATAATTATCAAATTGCCACACACACACGCACTGTTACAATATCACAATGATATACAACTAACTGTGTGATACCACTGTTACTGTGACTAACTGCACAGGGCTTTATTACCCAATAATACGATAAATGCAATATATCGTGTTGTTGCTCCGATTTACGTATAACACTAACTGGTTATTATAATTATTAACTAACTGTTATAATAATACTGGTTGATTTTACCTTGTTAACTAACTGTAACTAACTATAACGTAAGAATCAACGCGGACTAGGCTCGAATAGATATTACTTGTACGACTTATTGACTATGCGACAACACAGTAATAATCTGGTAAAAGCTGGTTTAGACAAATAGTTAAAGCCAAAAAGCACCTGGGTATGGGGTGCACGTGCTTATATAGGCGGAAACGCCATATTTAACCACGTGACTACTAATACCCGAGGTTGTACGGCGGCGCACGATTTTCACATTGTAACAAACTATAGATAATTAATATTGGGGGGTATATGATCTCTCGCGTAATTTTACTTCTAATCATGGCTTCCGTAAGTGAGGGTAAGTAATTAATTAAATAAAATTTTCTATAATATTAATTTTAATTTTCAAATAACAATTATTCGTAGTGTTAATTTATTACTATCAATATTACTTTTATACTTAACAGCAGAATATTTTTTCATAAGCAGACAATACATTATTCAAATATCACTAACCCTAGTTGAACCAAACTTTTTTATATTTTCCACTATATATTTTTTCGATATTTAACATTTCTCGTCTTTTTTTTTAGCTTTATTATCATTGAGTATTCCAGATTTGTATGAGCTATTTTGATTATCACTTGTATTTAAACAAATTAATTCTACTCCTCTGTTGTAGACGAAAATTTTGCTGTCATTTTATTTAAAAATGAAAATACCTATTTGGAAGTGCCCAGTAGTTGGTTGATGTCTCCTGTTGACGACGATGATCAAGAATGGCAATGTTGGTGGCCTCTAAAAGGCATAACAAAAATTAATCTTCTTATTAAAGAACAGTTTCAACCCGACGGCGCAACGTGGACACTTGAAAATGTAAAATTTATAGGATACTATGGTATTTTATAAAATTTATGTATTGTTCACGTAGATTTTTTTTTGTACATTGACTTCTTTATAGGTGCTTACGACAAAGCTCGAAAAATCACAGCTGAGTCAAACTATACGTCTACTGAAGAAAATCTTGGTCGCGGTTGTCGTACATCTAAACCTACTGCTGCTGGTCGACAATATAACAAGAGATTCAATACTTTAGTTGCTGACCCTCCAACCAATGAGGAAATAGAGGACGAACCTCCTCAAAAAAGAAAGAAAAAAGAATTTATTAAGCGTGATTTTACTGTACTTTCTTACAGACAATTATATCTGATTTTCCATAAACTGCTTATAGAATAAAGAAGGGTGAACTGTGGATTAAAAATAAATTATTCATTGTTATTTACAGTGCTTACAGATATGCCGAAAATACTGAAGCTTGCTGAATCCAGCAACATACCTAATTCTTGTAAGTAATTACTGACAAACTTATACATATGATTTTTTTTAACATAATATATCGATATTACAACTGTTTTCACATCGATATTGTTTTCAATGTATCAATATTGTTTTTTAAATTTTGTATTACATGCATAAGTTTTTCATATGGAAGCTTTCACAGTTTGAGTTGAAGTTTATGTACTTACCTTTCATCACTAATCCAACTTTACTTATTAATTTATGTAAATTTTTATTAATTTACAGCAAGCACAGTACTTGAAAATACTTCAAAAATAAGCAGGTTCACTTTGCTACGTTTCTTTTTGCATACATAGTAATATATAACTATTATTTATTTTATTTTTCCAATTATAGTCGAACCAAACGTAGTTACTAGCTATAAAAATGATAATATTAGCCATTCTTCAGTACAACTTGAAACACACCCGATCGTTATTGAAGTGTCCAATGACAATCATATTGCTACAGACTACAACACATCTGGTTTACATTATTCATTACCTACAGATGACATACATTACTTAAAACCAAATAATTTTGAAGAACTCTTTGACTTCAATAATAAAAATATAACTGAAGTTCTATCGAAATTAACATGTAAGACGTGAAAGTTTCTAATTATTTTTTCTTTTTATAATTGAAAAGTACCGACAATTAAATATTTTTCTGCAGATAACTCTAAAATTGTTATGAAATTACTGAGTCGAGTTCTTGTGGATTTGAAAGATATAAAGCAACGTTTGAAGGTAGTTACTCATCAAATATTACAGTGAATATCGAAAATATTACTCAGTATTTGCCTATTCAAACTAAACAAGAAGTGCAATTTGTGGAGAGACTTTTGATGAAAAATGAATCAGAAAATGATTTCGTAAGTGGTCACTAGTCGATACTATTACTGTTGTTGAAAGCAATAATAATAATAATAATGATAATAATTATAATAATAATTATTATTATTATGCAAATTGAATTGAATTTATAATAGTTTACTAGTAATTTGAATAGACACCATGTAGGTTGCAGCCATTAAAGGTAGTCAAATATATGCTGTTTTCAAAGAAAATGGGTTAAATTTACATAGAACTACTATTGCACTGGATAGGATCCAACTTTTTGGTCTTCAATGTAAAATTAACGAATATCTTGTACCTGCTGTGATCATATAAGGCGAATTCTGATCTTCTGCTTGAATATTTATAGTTGCAACATGAGTTGGTCTAATAGTACAGTAATTATCAAATAAATTAAGGTTTTTATTATATAAAATCATATATACCGATTATTTTATAATCAAGATTCATGAACATTCAAGTTTGAATTTCTCGTAACCTATAAGAATAACACTTCACACATAAATGAATTACTATAGTATTAAATATTATTATTCTATTTTATATTATTTTACTTGCTATTGTTTGTGATCAAAAGTTTAATAGACTTTTTATTATTGAATAGTATGTGATAACGATTAAAATCGATAAAATACATTTTTAAAAACAAATATTCTAGATGTGGGCAGTTATACTTCTCAATATAGTTATAATATTCACTGAATTTGCAAGTAATATAGATATTTTAATACACCAGATATCAATACTGGGTTTTAAACACGCATACCCACAGAAGCTAGAATTTCTTTTTTATTTAAAGTAAGAGTATCAGTTCTCAGACCCTAGCCAGTAGCCAGCCGGTCATATACTTTAACATTGGCTCAAAATATATATAGGTATGATTTAACATGAAGTGGCTGGTTACTGGTGTGGGGCTAGGTAATGGTGCTCTTGCCCTACTACTATTTATATAGATATAGTAATGTCTGTATATAATTTTTCAGAAAGCTTATGTGCGTACCATTGGCGAAAAAAATGGATGTGATTTCATGAAAAATGTATTTCCATTAATTTATGATGACAAGTTTGCTTCCGAAAACACGTGGATGGGAAAAAAAAACAAAATGAATCTCAGAAAATTGAAAATCAACATATTTGTGAGAGGTGTGTATCTTTTCTACATAAAAAAATGTAGAACTAATAAACAATAATTATAATTGCACTTTCAGATGTTATTCAAAGCAAGTTTCCTGATTTTACAAATAGTAATTTTAGTAATGAGGCAGGAGAGTGGTTTCGGCTGGGGGCAACGCTATAAGCGTAAGCTCAGTAAGCCTGCTCTTGATGTTTCACAAGATAAGATACGAATAAAGCAGAAACATTGGATTAAGAGAAAAAATAAGTTATTCGTCGAGTTAACCCCATTACATTACTAATCGAGAATGGTGTGTAAACCTTATTTTATAAATATAAAATATGAAAGCATTGCCTAATGTCAACAAGGCATATATTTTTCATGCATACAAATCGATAGGTTACCTTATCCTGCGTAGGATAAGGTGTTCGCTTTAAAGTGCGAGAAAAAAAAATTCATAAGCTCTTTTGACTTTTTTTTTCGAAACCACAAGACGAAAAAGTTCTACATATACTTTTTGGACTTAAAAAATTTAACTTTTTAGCTTGAATTGTAATTTGACAATTATAAATCGATTAAAAGACTGTTTTTTATCCGCTCTTTTAGCCAATTATCCTTTCTAACTATTGTGATATGCTATATATATATGCTATATATGCTATGCCAATACATTGAATCATAATTGTTCGTTTTTCAGATTTTATTTATTGAAAAGTCTACTTGGAGCCCAGCGTCACTAGTGTTGAAAACATTTTCACTACACATAATTAATATTAAATAAACAAAACTTATTTTGTTTTCTGCATTAAATGAACATTTTGAATTCAAGTAATAATAAAATATTATATTATTAAATCATGTTTTTTATGTACCCTTGATTTTGCATTATCCAGTAAATTATATTTTCTACATTGGACTCAATGGTACGCAAGTAAAAATTACAGAATTATGAGTCGAAAATTTTTCGCTGAGAATAACTATACTTTTGTTATAAAAAAATCGGTCTGTCGGTTGACCTTGTGGGCCAGCCCCAAAACTTCCCGCCCATTTCAAGCTTTTCAAGCTCGAAAAACAGTTGTGGATACATTTTCGAGCTTTCGAGCTCGAAAACTTTTTTGTATGCCTTTGTTTTCAAAAAATAACGTTTTTTACCATTTTTTCTACAACGATATCTCTCGAACGAACAAACCGATTGAGACGTTTAAGGTGGCAATCGACGCGTTTTATTGAGTTTTACAGCTGACCAGATTTTGAAATCGATTTATCGAGTTGTTTTTGAGAAATTTCCAAAATACTAAAAATAAATTTTTTTCTTAATTCTTTCGTTAACGGTTCCTCTTGAACGAATGAACCGATTTTGATTGTTGAGCTAGCATTTGACGCAGCAGACAAAGTTTTAGAGCTGATTAGATTTTGTAATCAATCCATCGAGCGAATTAAAAGTTATTCAAAAAAAACATTTTTGAAAAAATGTTATTTTTGAAATATCTCGAAACGTACCCTACCGATTAAGTTCAAATTTTTGATGTTTATAGTAATTAACAAGCCGCGTTGAATGACACCTTGAAGATCAAAATCGGTTCATCCGTTCAAAAGTTATAAAATATTTACATACGTACGTACAAACATACATACACTCGGACATCATCTTGAATTTAGTCAGAATAGCTTCCTAGAACTTCAAAACGTCGACATCTGTTGGAATTTCGATTTTCACAAATCGGGGTAAAACCAATAACTTCCCGAATTTTTGAAAATTTGCAATTTTCTTAGCGGGAAGTTGAAAAGTATAAATATGTTCAGTGGAATTAGTATAAATATTATATTATTAGTACATAACAGTGTTATGGAAAATTTATGTAAAAAATTATGTCACAGAGAGGTCACACTTACATCAACTTTACGTTTAATTTTTAGTTTTTTTTTTACTTCTATGTAATGTAAATATGATATTCAAATAATATCACCACTATATCACCAATGTAACATGTATGTCACATTAACATCACATTTACGTTCATTATGTTACGTCACAATGTTACGTAAATGAGTGTGAAATTGTGAGTCACGTGACTCACATATGATTCACATGTTATTTTCGTTTTACATAACCTTAAGTTTTCGGTTCTGTATATGTGACATCCCCATTACGTTTGTGTGTTCACTGGGAAGACATCAAAGTTGCTGCAGGAACTCCACTTTATGGAGCTAGAATCAATGGTTCAGTGTAAGTTAAAACAAAAATTTATTTTTTGTTTTACTTTTGTAGCATCTAAAATTTTAAACGCTTTTTCTCAAAACTACTTCTTCAAAGTCCGTGAGCACTGCTATTTAAAAACTACATTACTTATTCATTTCAAACTTGGTACACAATTTGTACGTATAAAAAACCTCCCCTCAACGTTGAGTTTTAAAATTTTTTTTTTACATGAAGGGGGGTTCTCACCCTCAAATTGACGCAAATTTTTATAAAAAAATAGTAGTTTTTATTTAAAATGACCACAAAAAATGAAGAAATAAAAAAAAAAATTATCAGGGAACGTTGGGGGGGAGGTTTTAATAATGCTTTGATTAAATTTCAATGGTTTTTTATTTTGAGATAATTTCCAGCTGAAATACACTGCTCACCGCAAATCATGTTTTTTTAAAGACGTTCTGGGAAAAGCTCTATCACCGGCTTGTTAGCGGATACTATTACCTAAACAAATTACCTAATGTTGTTGAATATAAACTTAATAATGTTCAAAATATTTTAATAAAGTTGCTCAATCTATACGCCTAAAAAAAATTCATGAAAAAAGCATTTTTTTTCACGATTTAGCCCGTACCCCCCCCCCCCCCCCCGTTCCCCCGTTCCCCTTAAGAGATACCGTTGGCGAAAGAATTAAAAAATAATTTTTTTTTTAGTATTTTCGAAATTTCTCAAAAACGACAAGGTAACTCAATTTCAATATCTAGTCAGCTTTAGAACTCAATAAAACGCGTTGACTGCTATCTTAACCGTCTCAATCGGTTAATTCAGTCGAGAGATATCGTTTGAGAAAAAATGGTAAAATCGTTTTTTTTCCGAAAACAAAGGCATACAGAAGTATTTTAGAGCTGGAAAATGTATTCACAATGATTTTTTTGAGCTCAAGGAGCTCGAAAACCGCGGGAAGTTTTGGGGCTGGCTTGCAGGGTCAACTGATGTACCGATTTTTTGTTTTTTTAACTTCCCGCTTAGAAAATCGATGATTTTCGAAAATTTCGGGAAGTTAGTGTTTTCACCCCGATTTTCGAAAATCGAGTTGTCATCAGATGTCGACGTTTTGAGGTCCTCTGAAGCTATTCTGAATAAATTCAAGATGATGTCCGAGTGTCTGTATGTATGTGTGTGTGTGTGTGTGTGTGTGTGTGTGTGTGTGTGTGTATGTATGTATGTAAACTCTTTATAACTTTTTAACTAATAAACCGATTTGGATGGTTAAGGCGGCAATCGAAAGAGCTTTTCGACCATCAACTTTTCTGAAAATTTCTGATTATTTGACCAAGTAGACTCGAAGATATTGGCCAATTACGAAAAAAAAAAATTTTTTTTTTTTAGTTTTTTATTGATTTCTCAGAAACGACATATACGATCGACTTCAAAATCTAATCAGCTCTAGAACTTATTAAAACGCGTCGATTGCCACCTCAAACATCAAAATCGCATAATTCGTTCGAGAGTTATCGTTGGAGAAAGAAATAGGAAAAAACAGTTTTTTGCAAATATCTTTGAAATGACTCAACCAAAAAATCTAAAAATCTAATGAGCTTTAGAATCTATTAAAACGCGTCGATTGCCACCTCAAATTTAAAAATCGGATAATTCGTATGAGAGTTATTGCGGGAGAAAGAAATGCTAAAAACTGTTTTTTTCGAAAATAATAGCATGCAAAAGTATTGTCGAGCTCGAAGAGCTCGAAAATGTATTTACAACGATGTTTTCGAGCTCCGTGAGCTCGAAAACAGCGGGAAGTTTTGGGGCTGGCCCGCAGGGTCAACCGATGCCCAGATTTTTTCTGTTAGACGTAATGTTTTTATTTCTTGTATTGATCAAATGCTTTTAGAATTAGCTTTAATCAGAAGTCACCTCAATGTAAATAACTTCATTTTTCTGAACTTGCACAATTATTAATAATATTCTAAATGAAATTTTTCCGAGAATGTGGTCATTAGTATAAGAAATTTTTGGACTGTAAACAAAGATTATGGTATCAATAACTCAGCCGTAGAATCAACTTTTTTTAAAGGAGAAATCTAAGATTTGACAGCATTTAGAAGTAGGTACAAAGTGATTTTTTCATCAAAATAATAAAAACTAGTTCATATCTTTGTGTTACAACAAATTCAAAATTAATTTTATAAAATGAGAATACGTACCTTCGAAGTAAAGAGTTTCATTCCATCGAGGATTTAAAGTTCGTCGTTTTATCTTTGTCTCGAGCCTGTGCTTTTTGTCAGGTAGCAGAGTAACCCTTACATAAGGATCAGATGTACCAGATAAATCTTTTGCAGGCAGATCTTTGCCCTAAAAAACATACACAATTCTGCAAGTCAGTGAATTATAAAGTCCGGTTTTAGAGTACATATCTATTACGACAGTTACTGATTTGCTGCTTGAATATTATTCTACTTTTATTCCGTAGGTAATTACAATTTCTTTCATTTTCTTAGGGAGGGAAAGTCAAAAATAATATCGTTGATAATTTTAATCAGATTTTAAAGAATCTAGTATTCAACAGATGGATGGAAGTTGCTTCCTATATTCTATCAACACAAAATTTGGTATGTGCATTAGAGCAATATAACTCTAAAAATTGAATGAAACAATAATTTGAAATACATAAAATTTAAGAATAAAATCAAAAATCCATTTAAACAAAATAATTTATAAGTAAATAAATAAGAGTGGTCTTGAATTATATAAGAGTCACGTGACGTAATACGCAATTCGATTTGTCTGAGGTCATAGTGCATATTCTCGGCACGTTGTTTAAATCCATAATGTGTAGTTAATGTTATTTTGAGGCTTTAAAAAATTTTGCATAAGTTCCTCCTTCAAAATAATTGTTTTATTTTATTTTTAGTATTAAAAGTTACTCAGGATAATATAGAAAAATTAACCATAAATTGGGTAGCGAAGTTTTTTTTAAGAACTGATGTAAAAATGGGCCTCGAGGTTATGAACGTTATTTTATTGAGAAAGCAGACTGGCACTTGCAGTAGCGCAATTGATACAAAAAAAATTATTGACTTTTTGTTAAATTAATGGTGACAAATGAGCATTGAGTGACAAATAATCAATAAAATACGCAAAAATTCGACAAAAAAAAGTTAATCCAGAGTTCAGTGAATCCCGAACAAACAATCTACGTTTATAAATATTTTATTTGAAGTAGATTTATCAGTATTTTGAGATATTGGTACTATACACCAATAACCGTTGTTTTTTAATGACATATTGAGAAATTAAAATATTTTTGCTTATTATCAACGATGCGTAAAGTTTTTCTAAATAACAACAACAGCAAATACCATTGTTACGTTATAGAACGGTCGAGAAATAATTTACGTATAAAAGAATATTAATTTCCGTTGAATAAAAAGAAACAAGTACTTCATTATTTACGCGAACACTGAATTGATAAATCCCATTCTCTGTGGCAAGAACGTATAATGGAGGATTGATAAAAGAATGTATCAATAGCTCACGTAGAGAATGCAACCGTATGAGACGATCACCCGTCTTCCGACGGAATATATTATAAAAAATATATAATCACTGTATTGTTGTAATTAAATCTTTCGGCTCTATTTCTTTATTTACGGTGAACCAAGAAGCCACTACCCAATGTTTGCAGTGGCTTACTTGTATCCGGTCATATAGAAATTGAACGTGATTAAACTATTTCTCATATCTTTTTTAAAACAACTTTGTTCCATTGAAAGATAACAGCTACTCCAAATCTACATGGTGAGCTGTGGTAATCATAATACTACCTAGGTACAGCTTATTAGCCATATCTATTGAGACAATGTGAATTGTCTTCGTCGTCCTCAGCCTGGCGGTTCCCAATTTTCTCCGTCTCGTTGCCGCCTAAATTCAGTACGTCATAGTGCCATGGTCACATGACTTAGTTTTCACGTCGACGCATGTCCGTAAGGGTGAAGTGGGGATAGTTCAGAGGCGAGTCCCAGACCCTCAATTATCGGTCAATCACTTCGATCCTGGATCACTTAGCGTCTAGACTTGTTATCTAGTATTTATTTGCGATTCTTTTCTATTAATTATATTGATACTATTTCACTTATTATTCTGGCAATTTTACTTGCGATATTATTTTTATTATTTCGTATAAACGGTTATTATCATATTATATAAAGATTTAATAAAGTAAATTATATTGTGCGTTACCGACGAATTATTCGCGGTATTAATTATTATAATTTCTTAAGTACTGAATATTGTGTGGAACTGCGTTATCCCACGTGGAGGACTATTGTATCCAGTATTTACAAGGACACTACGCTATCGTTAATTGCGCATCTTTATTGTAAGTAACTGAACATTGTTATAATTGGCAATAAAACTTGCATTTTTCTGGCTAATTTCTATCATTCTATCTTTCATTTACACTACTCATTTTCCTATTCTACTGGTAAGAATTATTAAATAGTCTGTTAAGAATAGTATTATTAACTAAGAACTGATAAGTTTATTTTATTATAAGAAACCTATTGTTAATTAATAAGCCGTGAGGTAAGTTGATGATCTTTTCATAACGTTGCCGAGTTTGAATAAGTGCGGGTCCTTGCTTTGCAAGAACCCTCGCCCATTGCTCTGTCCCAAGTAAATAAAAATTTGTTAGAGGCCAGCCTAAGCCAGGGTTCAACCCGCGAATTCTGGTGGCTGCTGGTTAAAATCGCGAAAGAGAAAAGCGATTTGTCTCAACTGGCGCTCGAACAGGGACTTTGCAGTAATTCAAACGGGCAATAGAAAATTTTATCAATTTTTCTCACGGCTTCATTGTAAAAATTTCCATAAAACTTTTCTTTGATAATTTCAAAAATTTCTTACCAGTTAAAATTTTAAATTCTCTACATTCATCGTTTCATTTCATTTTTTCATTTATCATCCGCATCAAAATTTTATAAAATATTTAATTGCTTCTTTTATTTATTTCATTTATCGATTAATTATTTATGCTACTTATTTTAAATTATTCATTTTAAAGTATTTATCATTGTAATATTGTGTGCCGGTATCGTTCCTGTAAGAATTTCGTTATATTTTGACCTTGAGCGTATACTAGCTACACGCGTCGTAACCCGAGACGCTAGTATTTATTCCTTTACAGTTTATGATTCTTTGCTTACGCACAAAGACAGCTCGAAGTAAATAGTAAAATAAAATACTTAAAATATTAAAATAAAACTTTGGGTCGAATATTTTCTAAACGAAGAGATTTATAACTTTCGTTACAATACGAAAGATTACTATATTCGTTTCCGGTTTAAAATAAAAATATCTTTTGCTCGACCAAATTGTCTCTAAATAAACTAAGCACTTAAGTAAATTATCGATACAATCTCTACAGTAATAAATAAAATTTTGTGAGTCATTGAAAATCTCAATAACCAAAATAAGTCATTAAAGTAATATACAAGAATTTATTAGTCATCAAGAATTTTAATAACTTAAATAAATTATTAAATTATTAATAAATAATCTTTACAGTTTTAAGAAGATTTGAAAAATAATAATTAACTAAATTAATTTATAATCCGACAAGATTATTATCAGTTCGGATTAAATAAAATCTATCAATAATAAAATTTAATAAATCATTATTATAAAAGAATTTACTGAGACAGTTTACCGCCAAAATGACGCTACCGAGAACGCCGATCTCGCAACCATCTCTCCCAGTTACCTCGGCCAATAATTTTGACAATCTTATACACTTTCCTACTACATCGAGCGCGGTGGAAGATCTTGTTGATCTTACACAGAACGATGACGTACACAACAGTACCCTCTGTACCCAAAGTCAAGTCATAAATAATAATAACGATGTCCCTATTACTAGTTCGGGTGACACTATGAATATACACCATCACAACGTTAGTGGGGTTGTGCCAATTTCGGAATCTCAAAATACGACCTCCGTTGCCGTATTGCAAAATGTGGTTTCGGGCCTCCAGACAGAAATTGAAGCTTTGCGGGCAGAACGTCAGCATTTGCTGCGTATATCGAGCACGGTCTTGCGACCCCCAGGTGCTCAATTGCCACCCCCATCTTTTCGACCCGACACATCAAGTATGTGGATGCCGAGAGAGTTATTCCCTGCTGCCACTGTGACGTCACAAGCAGCAAATCCCCTCTCTACTCGCCCAGTCATCCCACATCCACATGCACCCATTTCGGCAACGCAAGCGAACGAACAGCAGTTCGCCATGCCTGGCTTGCCTGCGCGTGAACCGTACGCGCACCCAGTGGTCCCACCACCAATTCATACGTTACCAATGCATATGAATGTTCAGCCAACACTCCCGTACACGTGCACACATCCACTCAGCAGTAATAACGTACCTGTATACACCAATACACACTCACAAGCCCAGTCATATCCACATGCACAGCCGTCAGCCTGGTATAATACTTATACAATTCCAGCGGGAACCTCAAATATGAATGGGTCCAATTCTATGAGACTGTACGATATTACTCGTCTTGTCAAATCCTGGAATATTTCGTTTCCGTCTCGTGACCGATCGTCTCCAATTGACGCAAAGAAATACTTGAAAATAATTGAACAGCGGATGATCAGCAATGAGATCTCTCTCGACAATTTTCAGGCAGTCGTCACCAACACACTCAACGGCGACGTACTCGAATGGTACTATCAAAACGAGGGCTTGTTCCACAGCTGGTCTACCTTCAAGGATTATTTTAAAATTTGGCAGGTTCAACAAACAGATGAGTCAGTACTGCAGGAGATCTACTCGACCAAACAACGCAACGACGAGACAGGAGTTGCATTTATTAATCGTATGCAAGGCGCGTTTGCGAAACTAGAAGATCCGTTACCGCAGACTAAGCAAATTAGAATTATAATCTCACGATTCAATTCTCAGTTTTTACAAAAATTCGCGGACACAAAAATTATGACGTATGCCGAATTATATACACAGGTCAGTGCTTGGCAGCCAACGGTTGATGCACTGAATCCTCATTTTAAAATTCACAAAGACAGTAATAGTAGAATTAAAACTCGCAGTCAATTAAATTCAATCAAAACTTCAGAAATAACTTCACTTAACAGTATGGAAACTTTACAGTCATCATCTAATAATAATTCATCTAATAACAATAGTTTTAATAGAAATAACAATTTTAATAGAAACAACAATTTTAATAGAAATAATAATTTCAATAGAGATAATAATTTTAATAAAAATAAAATTTCTGGTAATTTTCAAAATTCACAAAACCTGAATTCACAAACTTCAAAACCAAATTCTGAGTCTTCTACTCTATTACATAATTTTGAGTCTTTAATGAAAACTATTTTGGAAAAATTAGATCAAAATAATGCAAATACGTCACCGGGAAAATTCGATACTGTTAATACAACTCCAGTATCACAAAATAATAAAACGAAAGCTCCTGTCTGCGGTCGTTGTGGCAAAATTGGTCATGCCGCTGAGGTTTGCTGTGGGCCAGTAACGGATGAGTTACGTATCAAGGCAGGGTTGCCCCTTCGTTCACGTCCACCTACTCCAAAAAACGCGTGAGCGCCCTGGTAGACACCAATCACGTTACCAGGGCTCCTGTATCAAACAACAACTCGGACAAGCTCATTGTGAATACTGATGATAAATCTAATTCGTCCAAATTAAATCCTGACGCTCCTGAATTCGTTATCAGTCGTGGAAACTTTTTCTTAAATTATCCTATTGCTGCTGATATCCCAGACATGATCGGTAACGTCTCAGAAAATCTCGACGTTGATTTAATTGATTTTACATCGCCTTTGGATCAAATTACGAATACACCAGCGGAACCGAAGACTGATAAATTGGTAGATGCAGAGTCCAATTGGGAAACAAGCTCGGAGGCTTCGCAACAAATTAAAAATATTAAAAAATCCAGAGCTAAAAATTCTATAAAAACTTTAAAATCCAAACTTAAAAATTCTATAACCCCATCGCGTCAAATTAAAAATAAAATAAATAAAATTCAATCTAAATCCCCAATTCAAAATTCATTACTAGACTATGACACTGAAGAACAGCAGCTTGCAACAAAGCTTGAAAATGGCTCGGAGACATACGATACTTCTCTCTGTGATCTAAGGGAGGATACTAGTCCTTTATATGACTCAGAGATTGATGAGTATCAATCCGATTCAAGTGAAAATATTGCATATGCTCCAAAATTCACTATCCAAAGAAATTCGGACAATAAACTAAGTACATTACTGCCAATGCTCGGTAATAATAATAAATTTAGCAATATGACTTCTTCAGCCAGTCTTAAAGCTCCGTCAACAGTAAGCCGGATGATTGCCAATATTTCTATCGGTAAATATGAACTTGAAGCATTACTGGACAGTGGGAGTGAGCGCAGTTATATTTCTGAGATTGTCTATGAACAAATCAAGGAATATCAACTGCAAGACCTCACACCTGATCCCACTAGTACTCATGGAGTAACTATGGCCAACTCCAAGTCCACGCAAACACGTGGTGGAGCCCCATTTAAAATTCAACTTGACGGTCACGATATTATCACTTGGTTAAGTGTTTTATCTGACTTGTCCACTCCAGTAATTCTTGGTCTTGATTTCTGGCAACTAGCAGATATCCAAGTAAATTCCAAGGAGAGTATTTGGAAATTAAATACCAGTAATGTCACTCATTCATTTTTCTCTCGATCTGGATTTATAAATCAAGCGTCATTAAATGTACTGTCGTCAGCTGAACGCGCTGATCTTGAAAAATTCCTAGCAAAAGAATTTGAGAAAAATAAACAAGTCCAATTGGGTTTAACACACGTGGTTCAACATCGTATTGAATTGACAGATGACACTCCAGTACGTACAAAGCCTTACCGTAGAAGTCCACCAGTAATGAAAGCCATGCACGACAGAGTAGATGAATTGCTTGCGAAGGGTTATATTCAGCCTTCCAATAGTGCTTGGGCCTGCTCACCGGTAATGGTACCGAAGAAAAATAATACTTGGCGTATGTGCATTGACTATCGACCACTAAACAGAGTAACGAAAAAGTCTGCTTATCCGTTACCGATCATGCACCGAATTTTATCGAGCCTTCAAGGTGCTAAAGTAATTTCAGTACTCGATGTTAGCGATGCTTTTCATCATGTCTTGGTCGAGCCAAATAGCCGTCAATATACAGCATTTTGCGTGGATGGACGAGGTTTATTTGAATGGATTCGGATGCCATTCGGTCTGACAAACGCACCCAGTACCTATCAAGAAGTTTCCGATACTGTACGTCGGGAAATTATCGAATCATTAAAAACACAATTTCCTCATATTTCGGCTGAAAATAAAATCTTTGCATATCTCGACGACTGGATAATAATCAGTGATGACTTGAAAGAACATAAAATTCTTCTTCAAGCAGTTTTCGAAGGATTCCGCAAGGCTGGAATAAAAATGAACGAAGAAAAAAGTCATTTTGGTTGCTCTGAAGTTCATTTTCTGGGCTTTATAATTAACGAAGATGGTCTGAAACCTGATCCAGCTCGATTGGAACCAATTGCAGATTACAAGCGACCTACAAACCGCAAGGAACTGCGCAGATTTAATGGATTAGTCAACTGGTACCATAAACATCTTAAAAATGTAGCACAAGTTCAAGGTCCCTTGAACAAATTGACCAGTACTCGAGTTCCATGGGAATGGACAGATGTGGAAGAAAAGGCTTTCGTGGAAACTAAAGAAGCTCTGTTAAAAGCTGCGACGTTATCACTACCACGTCCAGACTTATCCTATCGTTTATATACCGATGCCAGCAACACTGGGTTAGGTTCAGTTTTAACTCAGTATGATCCAGAACATGATCGGGAAAATTTAATTATCTGTTTAAGTCGGCCATTAAATAAAGCGGAAATGAATTACACCACAACTGAAAAAGAGTGCCTCGCTGTCGTTTGGTCCTTACGGAAATTACGAGGCTACATCGAAGGTCTACCAGTCACAGTCTATACTGATCATTCCGCATTGAAATGGCTTCACTCGTTAAAAGATCCAGCAGGTAGATTGGCCAGGTGGGCAATTGACATTTCTGCTTATGACATTGAAGTTGTTCATTATCGAGGTACGCAAAATGAAGCTCCGGACGCACTTTCGCGTCGATATGAAGAACCAGAGACAGCTGATGTACTTATTCCAGATTCAAACCCTTCATCACTGTGTATAATTGCGCAAAATTCTGCTTGGTACAATGAAAAAGTCCGAGTTGTCCAGAAATATCCTGAAAATTATCGTGAATGGAAATATGAGAACGATAAGTTATATTTTTATCGTCCATTAGCTGTCAAGGAAATACTTGGTGAATTAAATCCTTGGAAAGTCGTCCTAACTGAACAAGAAATCCGTCCAGCCATCGAGAAAGCTCACTGTGAAGCCCAATCAGGTCATCTTGGGATTGACAAAACTTATCAACGGATACGAGATCATTTTTACTGGCCAGGAATGTTTAAAGATGTCTCATCATATGTTTCAGCTTGTGAGACTTGTATAATGACCAAAAGTGACCAGACAAAACCGCAAGGATATATCGGAACAAGACCACCAACTCAGCCTTGGTCTATCATCTCAATTGATACAATTGGCCCATACACCCGTTCAACTATGGGAAATCAATACGCTCTTGTCATTGAAGATCTTTACACCCGTTACCTTGAAATTTTCCCTTTAAAACAACAATCTGGTAAAATTATAAAACACCACCTGACGACTGTATTTAATCACTGGGGTCCTCCTTGCCAAATTATTTCAGATAATGGCAAAGAATTTATAAACAAAGACATAATTAATCTAATCAGTCAATATAACATAAAATTTACACCAACTCCTATCGGTCATCCCTGTGCAAATCCTGTTGAACGTTGTAATCGTACAATTAAACCCATGATTGTCGCGTTTACGAGTAAAAATCAAAAAGACTGGGATGAACATCTTGATGATTTAAAATTCGCGTACAATACTTCAGTACACACTGCTTTGGGTGTATCCCCATTTTATTTAAATCACGGACGTGACGCACGACTGATTAACGATACTGATCCTCTTGAAAAGCTAGACGTATCTGACGTTACCGTTTGGCAAGCCCGAATGGACCGTGCGGTTGAACTGAGGCATTTTGTTGAGCAAAATATGTTGAAAGCTCGGGAACGCACGCGAAAACAACACGAGCAAAAATTCTCTGACATTCCTATAGATTTAAAAATCGGTGACCAAGTTTATTATTTAAATAAAAAATTAAGCAAAAAAGTAGATGGCTATAGTGCTAAATTAGCACCAAAATATTCGGGACCCGCGATTGTCTCTAAAATTTTAAGTCCTCTAGTAGTTGAACTACAAGATAGTGCCGGTAACGACATTGGCACATATTATTACAATGACTTAAAAATTCCAAGACGGTCTCGAAGACGTAACTAATTATTATCGATATATTTCAGATCGTTCATCATGAAAGTGAAAATCCATGGAAAGTCAGGATCGGATACTGAAGCCTCATCTCATGAATCCGAGGCCGAGGTATCTGATACTGAACTGTCATCAATTCATGCAGTCATACCATCATCCGATTCATTCTCACTTTCATTAAATACTGCATCAACATCTGCACCCGAATTACCACCTACTACTGAAATAACGACATCAACTTCGTCACCGGCTGCACCTGTAATTTCAACAACCATCGCAGCATCACCGACATGGTCTACTGGGTCAGCTACATCAGCCGAACCCCGACTTGCGTTGCCGCTATGGCAAACTACAACTGGCCTTGATTTTGGTCGTCCATCATCAGCTTTATACGTCTCGAGTCCAACTGCAACACCAACCTCAGTAATGTTCGAGACTCTAACTAAGTTCATGAAGGATGAATTTAGTAAGCTTCATGCCCGTATGGACCGTGCGATAAGTCATCGCCCTGCGGTCACGTCACTACCATCTGGGGTATCAAGATTTGATATTCAGTGGATGGAACGCATCGACGAGAAGCTAGAAGATCTTCAAATTGTCATCCAAACTAACACCGATCAGGTTGCTGAACTCAAGACGCAATTAGAATCTTTGAAGATGCCTCCAGCTACTTCAAATCCAGACTCAGGTTCTATTGCAAACCTCACGGTACGACTTGATCATTTATCGGAGCAGGTCCAGCAAAGCCAGAGAATGATTGCAGAAATTAAGCTGCCAAGTCCAGAAGAACTTGTGCAAAAACTTCAGGCAGTTAATTTAGAATCAAAATTGACGGTCACCGAAATTAGTCGTCAGACAACAACTACGTCAGCTACCACCTCTACTCCAGTCAAAGTAGAGTACGATATTGGTACCACTCCAAATAACAAATCGGTACTACCATTACTGGCTCAACAAGCTTCTGCTTGCGGTCCGAATCCAGGACTCAAGATTCGCGAGGGCGCTTATCAACGCCCACCGCCGGAGAATGCCAGATTTCCACCATCATCGTTGCTTGCTAGGCGAATGTCTCGTCAGGAGTTAACTGAAAAGGAAGTAGCGATATTACGAGCTTCGGGAGCTATTCCTAAGGATATTAGGTCTAAGATTCAGATGGTAACTTTTGCTAATTCGTTACCGTATTCTCAGACAGCTCCAGCACTAAAGTATGAGGTTCCATTGCAACCTGCAGACGCCTACAAACAATTTTTGTCTGGCTTACAATCAGCTCCAACACCAAGTTCTACTGTAGCTGCCACCGATTCAACACCACAAGTTGTAATCCACAATGGTATTCAATTCATGGACTTTACAACCTTCTGCAAAGCCATTGAGAAGATCTGCGTAACCGTCAAGCCTAGAATATGCCACACCGAGCTCAGAGAATCCTGGACGCAAACGGTAACGACTCAAGCTCAGTCGTTATTCATCTCAAATGCGTGTCAAAACTGTCGGCAGCGGGACCATAAGATTGCCGAATGCCAGCTACCATGGCGACCTGACATGTGCCATGTCTGCTACCAAGATCAAGTGACAACGGCAACGTGCTTCCGTCCGCACGACAAAAATTATAAAGACTATATTCGGGGACGTTGCCAAGGCTGTGGTATTCCAACTCAGTTATATGATCCGCACTGTAACGCCTGCAATCGCAGATACCCGGGGTACAAAGATTGGATCTCCACAAAATACACTCCAGAGGACATCGAACGATTCCATCGTAATCACTTGCGATCTATGAAGAAACCTGAATAAAATTATTTAATCCTTTACGTTACCGATTTAGATGTACATCTAAATAAACACTTACATTAACGCATATCCATCTCATTGACTCATTTAATTATTGTTGCCAATTGTAATAATTTTCATTTACAGCTCAGAATCCTGAGGCAGTTGGCAGACAACAGTATAAGTTATATTTTTTTATTTTATTTATTTTTTTTTGCAGCACAGAAGCTGTTATATTCAAAAAATTTATTATTTTCTTTTTTTTTCTGTAAATAATCATAATGTATTCTTATTCTATACTTTATTTTTTAGTTCGTAAGTCGTACAGATTTCCTGATCCAGGTCGAGGTCCCAGGATCGAGGTGAACCTGAGATTGGGGTTGGGTTGGAAGATATTTTTCATATCCCTAACGGCTTGCGATCGATTTATTTGGCAAGTCACTTGCAATTTCACTGGCAATCTACTTGCATCACGGGCGAGTAACTCGCAATCACTAAAATTTGAATTTTACTGGCAATCCACTTGCAATTTTCTAAGCGATTTAATCGCAACATTTTAAATAATTTTTCTGGAAATTATCTTTGTAAATATTATTAACTTTATTTAATTTTAGTCGGACAACCTAGACGGAAATCCAAAAGGGTAACCTTGGCTTGGTGGGGGGGATTGAGACAATGTGAATTGTCTTCGTCGTCCTCAGCCTGGCGGTTCCCAATTTTCTCCGTCTCGTTGCCGCCTAAATTCAGTACGTCATAGTGCCATGGTCACATGACTTAGTTTTCACGTCGACGCATGTCCGTAAGGGTGAAGTGGGGATAGTTCAGAGGCGAGTCCCAGACCCTCAATTATCGGTCAATCACTTCGATCCTGGATCACTTAGCGTCTAGACTTGTTATCTAGTATTTATTTGCGATTCTTTTCTATTAATTATATTGATACTATTTCACTTATTATTCTGGCAATTTTACTTGCGATATTATTTTTATTATTTCGTATAAACGGTTATTATCATATTATATAAAGATTTAATAAAGTAAATTATATTGTGCGTTACCGACGAATTATTCGCGGTATTAATTATTATAATTTCTTAAGTACTGAATATTGTGTGAAACTGCGTTATCCCACGTGGAGGACTATTGTATCCAGTATTTACAAGGACACTACGCTATCGTTAATTGCGCATCTTTATTGTAAGTAACTGAACATTGTTATAATTGGCAATAAAACTTGCATTTTTCTGGCTAATTTCTATCATTCTATCTTTCATTTACACTACTCATTTTCCTATTCTACTGGTAAGAATTATTAAATAGTCTGTTAAGAATAGTATTATTAACTAAGAACTGATAAGTTTATTTTATTATAAGAAACCTATTGTTAATTAATAAGCCGTGAGGTAAGTTGATGATCTTTTCATAACGTTGCCGAGTTTGAATAAGTGCGGGTCCTTGCTTTGCAAGAACCCTCGCCCATTGCTCTGTCCCAAGTAAATAAAAATTTGTTAGAGGCCAGCCTAAGCCAGGGTTCAACCCGCGAATTCTGGTGGCTGCTGGTTAAAATCGCGAAAGAGAAAAGCGATTTGTCTCACTATATACATATAAGCGAAATACCACTGACTCATCACCAGATCTCCAAAACTATTGGACCGATTCATTTAAAATTTGGCATAGGTACTCCTTTTTTACTGTAGACGAGAGATAAGGAAGGATTTTGCGCAATTCCTAGCCAAAATGGATTTTTCGATAACCTTCACGTATGCTACCCCCTCCCCTCCCTCTCATTTTTCCCCTCCCCTCCCGTGCCTTCTTTCCTATTCCCTATCTCTCTCTCTTTTTTTTAAGGGGGTAAAATATCATTTCGATTTTCCACTCTACGAAACCATCAGTGGCACCTATCAATTATAGAACTCAACCCTAACCTACTCTCCCCCACAACCGTTGCCATGGTAACCGTTGCCATGGTTACCGTTGCTATGATTACTGTCACCATAGTTACCGTTACCATGGTTACCGTTACTATGGTTACCATTACCATGGTAACCGTTGCTATAATAACTGTCAAAATGAATAAATTGTAATAACAAATTTAGTTGTCAATTGAATTCAGAGGAATCATTAGAATAAAAGTAAAAAGTTATTAAATACTAATATTCTATAAATCATCTACAGTATCTACAGTATTATTCTATATAATGTTAGGCAAATATATTTTGATTTTAAATTTTCTACCAGGTCGATTTAGTCTAAACTATTAGTTAGTTAATCATTTTTCTTCTGAAAGTTATAGGTCAAAATTAACCCATAATTGTAAGATTCTAAAATGATTTAAAAAAGTAATATTATAAAAAAAAAATATAAAAACGGTTGGCACTAAAGGCCATCCCTACAGCTTCCCGCTAATTTTATATTTAAGCGCTCAAAATTGTACTTACTCCGAGCTCAAAAATATGGTAAAAGTTTAATATAACATTATTTCTTAAATTCTAAAACCAAAATACTTTTGAATGAATTAACCGATTTTTACGCGGTTGGTGGCGTTTGACGCAGTTTTTCAGGCCTCATAAAGAGTCTTTGAGTTTTAATCGATCGAAGTAGGAATTTCGATGCAATTCCGCAAAAAACATTTTTTTCTTTTTTTTTTTCGACAACGATAACTCACAAACGAATGAATCGATTGTGACCGAGCTAGCGGCGATTGACGTGGTTTCTTGATGTTGAGAGCTGATTAGTTTATGGAATTGATCAGTAGTCGTTTAAAAGTAATTCTATAAAAACCACATTTAGAGAATTTTTTTTTGTAGTATTTTTGAGATTTCTCAAAATATACCGGTTCGAATCGGTCTAAATTGTATTTAAAATCTAAGTTTGGTCGAGCCCTTTCGGATGGCACCAACCGCGATCAAATCGGTCGAGCCGTTCAAAAGTTATAAGAGGTTTACATACGGCCACACACACACACACACACACACACACACACACACACACAGACACACACACACACACACACACACATGCATAAAGATATACGGACATCACCGCGGAAACATTCGGGAAGACGTCCTAGGACCTCAAAACGTCAACATCAACATAAAACGATAATAAAACTATTAGAGATCGGAAAGAGTATATCAAATAATAATAATTATTATTCAATTTTATTTATTTCAAACACACTTTCTATAAGTTAATGAATCTGAAATTATTAATAATCATAAAATGGTATTTGACGCAATTTATTGTAACTAATTCATTTGCGATTACTAATAATTATTAGTAATCGAAAATGAATTCTAATTATAATGATATTGAAGTTGGCTTTAGATAAATGAATTATATCATGATATGCTTGAGAGAATAAATGAATAAATGTCAAAAATAAATCGCTGTCACGATATTTACAAAGAAAAATTTTAATAATTTCAAAAATTTTGGTATTTGTACGTATTTGACGCTAATTTAAATAATTAAGATATCCATTCTTTATTATGGTTACTTCAATTGAGTATATGTGAATTATATTTTCTTCATTTTTTTTAATTCAAGTAAGTCTTCATGAAAATTTTTTTATCATTTTTTATAAAGTTTCCAGTTGGTGAGTGTTTATTTAAATTTATCAAAAAATTTTTTATTACTTTACTAATTCTGATTTTATCAATTTACATCAAAATTTACATTTCACATTTAATGCGATAATAGTTCTTAATTACGAACTTCTGTTAATTTTCAGTTCAGTAAATTTAATTTTTTTTAAAGTATATTTTGAAATAAACATAGTATTTTATTATCGATAAATATTTAAAGCACAATTGAAAAAATTGTTTAATATATATTCATCATAATGGATGTAGAATATATTTTGATAGATGGAATACTTACTCCTTTTAATATTATAAAAATTAATGGTGATGGAGCATGTTTATTTTATTCTTTATCTTTACTGGTTTACGGTAATGTATTAATGGCTAATAAAATGAGAAATATTATTTTTTCTCATGTCATTAACAACTGGGATGGATTTAAATCTTATACTGTTATGTCATCTGGCGAGAATTATAATCCAGTAGGTTTATACTTTACCGAAATGTCTAAACAAAACACATATGGATCTATTTGTGAAATTATGGCAGCCGCAGAGATATTTTCTTATCGGTTTGAAGTGTATCAAGGTGATTGCATTATCGCTTCCGTTGGTGAAGCAATTCGAGGTGTAAAAAGGTTACGTTTCACGGGGCATGATAATAATGGTCACTACGATGTTAATCTTTCGGTGCTTGCATCAAAAATTACAGGTAATAACTATATAGGTGGGGGTAGTGTAAAACAAAATGGAGAAAATGTGTCATTTTCGGTGCCTCAAACTCAAGAAAATGTGTCAATGAGTTTTTTATCGCATAAATTAATTCCTAACGTTGCTTCATCGTGTTTAAATTTAAATAAACATAATTATGATAAACAAAGTTATGAAAATGTATCATTTTTAGTGCCTCAAACTCAAGAAAATATATTAGCGGAAGTTTTACGACCTCAATTAATTCCTAACGTTGAATTACAAAGTTCAAGTGAATCAGTTATTAATGATGTGAATTCCCTTCAATCAAATGGGAGAAAAAAAAGGAGGAAAAGAGTCAACAATACAATTAGAAAGAGACAATTGCGACAAGCCACTTTAAATTACACTCATCGTAATCCTGATGTACATAGAAAGGCGACAAAAAAATACGCTTCTAATAACCCTCATGTTAGTCGTGCAGCTACAACTAAGTACAACGAGTAACGATTACAAATTAAATTAATGCCTCGGACTTTGAAAGCTTTATCTGGCCTTAGTTATGAACCGAGTATTGATTATCAAAATGATAAAATTGTAAATCTTGGGCATCGATTACCCTGTTCTTGGTGTCGTGCTTTGAAATGGAAGGATGAGGCTGAAGGAATGTGCTGTCGTGGTGGTAAAGTTCAGCTTCCTACTCTTCAACGCTACGCAGAGCCTTTACATAGTCTTTTAACTCATCAGCACCCAATCTCAGAACATTTTCTTTCTTCTCTTCGAAAGTATAATGGGTGCTTTCAAATGACGTCTTTTGGATCAAAAGAGGTAAAGGAGGGTAGTTTTATGCCAACATTTAAAGTGCAGGGACAAGTCTACCATAGGATAGGAAGCCTTATGGCAGAAAATAATCAACAACCATCATTTCTCCAAATATACTTTGTTGGTGATGATAATCGTGAAAGAGAAATTCGTTGTAGGATCTGTCCTGGTATTAAGCCAGAGTTAATTCACCAACTTCAAAATTTGCTTCATGAACACCATCAATACATCTAAGATTTTAAGGTTGCTATTGAATCAGTTCCTAAGAATCAGAAAGAGTTTCAGGTAATAATTAATGCTGATAAAAAGCCTCCGGGTGAACATCGAGGTCGTTTCAATGCTCCAATGGCTAAAGAAATAGCAGTTATCATCGTTGGACAAAATTTTGAAAAGAGAGATATCATCCTGAACAGCAGAGACGGCAAGTTAAACGAATCAGTGAAATCCATCGCGCGTATGATACTTTACAATATCCTCTGATGTTCTGTCATGGAGAAGGTGGCTATCACATTAATATTCCTAAGCGTGATGAAAAAACTAAGCGTCCTCTAAATAAGACCGTGTCAGCTTCTGAGTTTTACAGTTATAGAATAATGGAGCGTAATAGAGAAGAAAATCATTTACTCTTATTTCGCACTCTATTAAATCAATTTTTGGTTGATATGTATGCGAAAATTGAAACTGAACGACTTAATTGGATTCGTAACCATCAAACAAGCTTACGACGTGAAGAATACGTTCACCTTAAAGACGCTTTAACGAAAACCGACGGTCAGATAACAGAAATAGGTAAAATGGTTGTGCTGCCATGTTCTTTTACTGGTGGGCCACGATACATGCATGAACGAACTCAAGATGCTATGACTTATGTACGTCATTTCGGACGTCCTGACTTATTTATTACGTTCACTTGCAATCCAAAATGGAAAGAAATTGAAGAGCTTTTAGTTCAAGGCCAAAAATCTCACGATAGACATGACTTAATAGCAAGAATTTTTCACGTGAAAATTAAGCATATGATGAATCATCTGACAAAAGGTTGCAGTTTTGGCAAAACGAAGTGTCATATGTATACTGTGGAATGGCAGAAACGTGGACTTCCTCACATTCATATCCTTCTGTAGTTAGAAGAAAAGCTGAGACCAGAATCTATTGATAAGGTAATTAGTGCTGAACTGCCTAATCAAGATCAAGATCGAGAACTATATGGAATAATAAAAACAAATATGATTCACGGTCCATGTGGTTCTTTTAATAGAAATTCTCCCTGTATGGTGGATGGTTCATGCACGAAAAAATATCCAAAACATTTTCTAAAGGAAACCCAAACAGGAAAAGATGGATTTCCTATATATCGTCGGCGATCTCCTGAAGATGGTGGAGTAACAACAAAAAAAAAAATGGAATTAATATAGACAATCGATGGGTGGTACCGTATAACCCTGTCCTGTGTCGTACATTCAAAGCTCATATAAATGTTGAAGTTTGCAACTCAGTGAAATCAATTAAATATATTTGTAAGTATATGAATAAGGGATGTGATCAAGCAGCATTCACTGTTGGAGATCTTGATGAAGTGACAAAGTATGAAGCAGGACGATACATTAGCACTTCTGAGGCAGTTTGGCGAATTCTGAGTTTTCCTATCCACGAGAGATTCCCTCCAGTTATGCATCTTGCTGTACATTTAGAAAATAGTCAACGAGTTTTTTTTAATGAAAATAATATACTCAATCAGATCAACAATTCCAAAACAACACTTATGGCTTTTTTTGAACTCTGTAAAGTGGACAATTTCGCGAAAAAATTATTATATTGTGAAGTTCCAGCTTATTATGTCTGGAGAAAACACCAGTTTCACAGAAGAAAACAAGGAAAAATTGTGCCAGGTTATTTAGGCATAAAAAAAGATTATGTTTTAGGCAGAGTGTATACTGTCCATCCTACCAATACTGAATGTTATTACCTCCGTCTTCTTTTGCATGAAGTTCGCGGTCCAGAGTCATTTACGGCTTTAAGAACTATAAAAGATGTAATCTATCCTACATTTCAAGAAACTTGCAGAGTAATGGGATTGCTCGAAGACGATGCTCATTGGGATCAAACTTTAGCAGAAGTCTCAATTTCTGATTCATCTTACAAAATACGTGAATTGTTTGCTGTTATGTTAGTTTTTTGCCAAGTTGGAGATCCGATTAAATTATGGGATAAATATCGAGATAATTTCACGGACGACATTAAAAGACGAATGAGTAGGAATCGCGAAAACTCTGAGTTAGATCTTGATATTGTTTACAATCAATGTTTGATTAATCTTGAACATATGGTCATTGCTATGTCAGGTAAGACTCTTTTACAATTTAAACTCACTTCACCATCTTGAGAACAAGAATCTGTTATTATTAATCAACAATATTTAAATGGATTAGCTTATGACACTGCTAAGTTAACCGAAGAAGTGATAAAAAGTGTTCCGATACTGAATAAAGAACAGAAAGAAGCATATGAATCTATATTGAATAGTGTCGTTTCTGATTCTGGACGATTGTTCTTCCTTGATGCTCCTGGTGGAACGGGAAAAACATTCTTGATTAATTCGTTGCTTGCGAAAATTAAAAGTGAAAAAAGTATTGCTATTGCTGTTGCTTCTTCAGGGATTGCGGCTACTTTAATTGACGGAGGCAAAACAGCTCACTCGACATTTAAATTACCTCTTGAAATGAATCATTCTGATAATATTCTATGCGATATTTCTAAGCAGAGTGATATGGCTCACGTTATCAGAGAAGCAAAACTGATAGTATGGGATGAATGCACTATGGCTCACAAAAATGCTATTGAAGCTCTCAACAGAACTCTTAAGGATATAAGAAATAGTGACCGAATAATGGGTGGAATAACTGTTGTTTTAGCTGGTGACTTCAGACAAACTTTTCCTGTTGTACCACGAGGTACACGTGCAGATGAAGTCAAAGCCTGTCTCAAATCCTCAGTTTTATGGCCTCATGTTAACGTACTGTCTTTGAAAATTAATATGCGCGTTCATATGCAACATGATTTGAGAGCAGAAGAATTTTCAAAGTTACTCATTGATATAGGGAATGGACAAATTTCAGAAGTTGACGGACGAATAAGTATTCCGGATAACCTAGGTGATATTGTTGACGATTTAACTACATTAACTGATAAAATATACCCAGATATCAATAAAATTGGAGTTAATTGCTTTTCATGGCTAAAAGAAAGAGCTATTCTGACTCCAACGAATGATTCAGCAAATAGCATTAACAACTTTCTTCTGGAAAAGCTATCAACTAATCAAATGAAGTATAAATCTATTGATACAGTCGTAGAAGTTAATGATGCTGTCCATTATCCTGTCGAGTTCTTACATACACTCAATCCACCCGGAATACCATCTCATATTCTCAATCTTAAAATTGGAGCGCCAATAATGTTACTGCGCAATTTGAATCCTCCAAAACTATGTAACGGTACCAGACTACAAGTGAAAAATTTACATAAAAATATTATTGAAGCTACAAATTTAACAGGTAAACATGAAAGAGAAGTCGTATTTATTCCAAGAATTCCTTTGGTTCCATCTGACTACCATTTCAACTTCAAACGTCTACAATTTCCTGTTAGGGTTTCCTATGCTATGACTATCAATAAAGCGCAGGGGCAGAGTTTAAAATTAGCTGGTGTAGATTTGAGACATGATTGTTTTTCTCATGGTCAGTTTTACGTGGCATGCTCAAGAGTCAGTTCACCGGAAAACTTGATTATTCTTCAACCAGAAAAAAAGACGAAAAACATTGTTTACAAGGAAGTTTTAAGTTTGTAACTGTATAAAACTGTTAATTTTATTCATTGATAAGTATTGAGTGATTGTTATATTTGTGTTCATTACGAGAAATAAATTTTTGTAAAAAGTAAAAGCTGTGTTTTTTTTTGTGGTGTAGGCCTCCTGGGGATCCCGCCACGTTAAATAACGGAGACGCATCCCAATACACAGTACCTCATGGGTGATGCGGAAATCTGTGTATGACAAATGCATTGACTGGTACTATTTTTCCTGACTAAAAATTTTAAAAATTCACTTCATTTATCGATAAGAAAATATACATTTTTTAGTTAATATAAAATATAAAGATCAAAATTAATAGTGTGCCCAGCGAAGCGGGCGGGTGGCTGCTAGTATATATATATATATATATATATATATATATATATATATTAGACTGTTTCAAAAAAAAACAACAATTTTTTTTTTCTTCATTATATCGAAAATATTGTTGGAAATGACGAAAAAAAAATACTGTGAAAGTTTGAGCTCTTAATATTAATATTAACAACTGCCGCATCGCAATTTTCTATTTCCCGTTTAAATAACATGGGAAAATTTATTTTTTAAGCTTTGGAATTTTGTAGCTCATGGTGGGACCAATACTTCGAAATGTTCAATACCCGTCCTCATGGGAAATTTGACGCTCTACAAAAAAGGTCTCTTATAATTTTTCGATATTTTTATTTCTTCAAAAGTTATTCAAAGTTAAAGTTAGATTGATGATAAATTTTTACATTTTTTGACGCAACCATCAAATTTATGGGAAAATTTTATTGGACATTTTTTGTAGAACATTTCATTTCCTATAACTTTTTTCATGAGTGAATTTTCAATATTTCCCACAAGTCGTAAGTTATTTGCAATTAACTGAAAATTTAATATAATTAATTTTATGCAACAAAATTTAGATTATTTAAAAAAATTTTCAGTTAATTGCAAATAACTTACAACTTGCGAGAAATATTGAAAATTTTCTCAGAGATAAGTTATAAGAAATGAAATGCTCTACAAAAAATGTCTAATAAAATTATCCCATAAATTTGATGGTTGCGTCAAAAAATGTAAAAATTTATCATCAATCTAACTTTAACTTTGAATAACTTTTGAAGAAATAAAAATATCGAAAAATTATAAGAGACCTTTTTTGTAGAGCGTCAAATTTCCCATGAGGACGGGTCTTGAACATTTCGAAGTATTGGTCCCACCATGAGCTACAAAATTCCAAAGCTTAAGAAATAAATTTTCCCATGTTATTGAAACGGGAAATAGAAAATTGCGATGCGGCAGTTGTTAATATTAATATTAAGAGCTCAAACTTTCACAGTATTTTTTTTTCGTCATTTCCAACAATATTTTCGATGTAATGAAGAAAAAAAAAATAGTTGTTTTTTTTGAAACAGTCTAATATATATATATATTAGACTGTTTCAAATTAGGGGTCTATTTTTATTTTTTTGGTGAACATTGAAAAATCGAAATGGTATCTTAAAATATGGTAACAGTTAAAATTTGAGCTCTTAATATTAATATTGAGAGATGGCTATTGATAACTTTCGATTTTTCATTTAGTAACATGGTAAAAAATACATAACTTCAGAAAAAATCAAGATACAAAAACTTCTTGTCGAACATTTTGTAGCTAATTTACTGGTCTACAGAAAAGGTCTTTTATGATTTTTGCATAAATTCAACGATTCATAAGATATCCAACGTCAAAGTTTAATAAAATTCAAAGAACTTGTTTTTGCTCGTTCTGAATTTTATACCATATCGACTAATGAGAATTCAGAAATTTTTGATATAGTTCTTTTATAGGAAATTGAATGCTCTACAAAAAAAGTCTCTCATCATTTTTTGATAAATCCATCTGTTCGAAAGTTATTAGAGCTCGAAGGAAAGTTGGGGAACTTTTTACTTTTCCGGTGAAACTATCGGACTAATCATAAAATATCATAGAATCTTTTTTGTAGGCAATTTTGTTTCTTACAAATTACCTCAGATAAATTTTTTTATAATTCTGCATTCTCTTCTAGTTATTTCTATTTTAATGCCAAGCTCCTAAAAAAAGTGTTCTGATCAATTTTAAGAGCTTGACGTTAAAATGGAAATAACTAGAAGAGAATGCCAAATTCAAGATAAATTTATCAGACATAATTTGTAGGAAATAAAACTGCCTACAAAAAAGATTTGCCTACAGAAATGATTAGTCCGATAGTTTCACCGGAAAAGTAAAAAGATCTCGAGATTCACTCTAACTTTACTTCGACCACTGATAACTTTCGAACAGATGGATTTATCCAAAAATGATAAGAGACTTTTTTTTAGAGCGTTTAAATTCCTATGAAAAAATTATATCGCAAATTTCTGAATTCTCATCAGATAATATGGTATAGAATTCACAACGAGCAAAAACAAGTTCTTTGAATGTTATCAAACTTTGACGTCGGATATCTTGTGAATGGTTGAATTTATGCAAAAATTATAAAAGACCTTTTTTGTAGATCAGTAAATTTGCTAGAAAATGTTTGAAAAGAGGTTTTTTGTATCTTGATTTTTTCGAAAGTTATGTATTTTTTACCATCTTACTAAATGAAAAATCGAAAATTTTTAATAGCCACCTCTAAATATCAATATTAACAGCTCAAATTTTAATTGTCACCATATTTTAAGATACTCGTTCGATTTTTCAATGTTCATCAAAAAAATAAAAATAGACCCCTAATTTGAATCAGTCTAATATATATATATATATATATATATATATATATATTTATGTAATAAAACCGACTTTTGAGGACACGATTGCGTTTACAATTCTTATCCGATCTTAATGAAACTTTCTACACTTATTTTATGTGTAATTACCACGGTTAAGTTCGAAGATGGGCCGATTTGGTCAATTAGTTTAGAAGTTATGGCTGTTTGAAATTTTAATGATTTTTCGAAAAAATCAGTATTTAATCACTTTTTAAGTCCATATAACTTTAAAACTAAAACTCATTGATAATTTCTGTAAAAAGTATTTTAAAGCTTGACTAATGAGCTTTAATTTGTGACCTTAAACTTTATATTTAGAACATTTTTTCCAATAATTTTATAGCCTTGAAAATTTTAATGGAATCAAAAAATGTTGAAAATATGGTTTTTATTCCCCATAGCTTATGCTTGTCTCATTAAAATCCAGTTTCGTCAGTTGTATTTTATTGTGCACAAAATAACCTGTAAATTTCACTGCTATTTTATATTTTAAAAGTATTCTTTTATTATTTATGATGTATCAAATGTACCTCCAATCCTGATGATTATCACTGGTCTTATCATTACGATAGCGCCCACACTTCTTATCGGATCTTAATAAAAATTTTCACACTTATTCTTTAGGTGATTATTTTGATCAACTTCAAAGATGGGTTGAATCGTTCAGATAGTTTGGAAATTATGGCTGTTCGAAATTTTCATGATTTTTCGTAAAAATCAGTTTTTAATCACTCTTAAAGCTTATATAACTTCAAAACTAATATTCATAGACAATTTCCATTAAAAGTATGTGAAAGCTAGTCTAATAATCTTCAATTTATGACCTTAAGCTTCATATTTTGACTATTTCTTCCAATAATGTGACAGCCTTGAAAATTTTAATGGAATCAAAAAATGTTGAACATATGGTTTTCATACCACATAACTCATGCATTTCCCATTATAAAACAATTTTGTTACGTCTATTTTATTGCGAACAAAATAACCTGTAAATTTTACAGCTATTTCATATTTTAAAAGTATTTTTCTTATTATTTATGATGTTCCAATCGTACTTGTACGTCCTAGTTATAACTGGTCTTGCCATTGTAACAGCATGTACAATTATGATCTAATACTAATTAAATTTTCAATACTTTATTTATGTGAAGGTTAGTTTGGTACATTACCTATATTATGTTATGTCAAATCAACTATCTGAAGTTCTCTATCGAAAATAATCGTTGTCTTTTTATACTCTCACTATTAGAAAATGAGCTTAGTTTGTGTCATGACTATACACTAACATATATCACAAGATATCTATGTATAAAACTAATTTTTTATATCGATTAATTGAAAAATCTACCTTCCATTTCGGCTACCGAATGGGCTTTTTTTATTTGAATTATTCCCACTGATCTCTATACTAACCGGATAGCTGATTCTGTAGTCCGACATTGTCACCGATCTCTCCATACAGTAGCACCGCCAAATAGTTGTCAGGGAACTAATATGGATATAAGAGCGCAGGTGTTAAATAAAAAAGGACATACATAGGGAAAGTTAAATTACGAGAATTTTACTTTCAAGTCTGGAAACTTATTTTACTAGAGTAAATATCGGCTTGAATAAATAAAAATAATTATTGCAAGAGTAGCAAATGTAATTAGCATATTATATATTAGTTAATTTTATAGTATATTATATAGTAGTAAATTTAATAAATCCAGCTGTTTTGAAAAAATAATTATAACACATAAAGAGCAAACTTTTTTACACAATTTTATTGTTAAATATCACAATGATAGTCTTTTTAGACATATAAATTTATATAATAACACCTATTTTCATGTACAAAAATTCTTTTTTTTTTTTTTCCAATAATTTCATGTATATTGCTGATAATTATTTAACTTCGGTTTCCACAGACAATATTCAAAAAAATTCAATACAATTATTCACATTGAAAATTTCAAATAACTTTTGAACAAATACATTTAACAAAAAATGATAAGAAACTTTTTTTGTAGAGCATTCAATAACCTATAAAAATATGCCAGCCAATTATCCCTATGACGCATCGTTAGCTAATTATAAAAATCAGAAGACGAAAAAAAAACTTTTTCCATGTTATTCTTACGGAAAATAGAAAAGTGCAATGTGGAACCTCTTAATGTTAATATTAAGATCTCTAATTTTCACAGGCGTCTTTTGTTATCTAAATGAAACTTTTGAACCTGTTTGCGAAAAAAAAAAAATTTTATTATTTTTTGAATCACTTTAATATACGTATGTATAATTATTACGGTGTTTCAAAAAGAAAAAGAAAATTTTTTTTCTATGGCATTCAAAAATTAAGAGTATACCTAAAAATAAAAAATTTGGTACTAATTCGAGCACTTAATAATAATATTAAGGTTTGTCTTTATCAATTTTCTATTTTCCATTAATTTAACACGGGAAAAAAATTGTTTTTTTTTTAGATTTTTCTTCAAAAGCTTGACATTAAAATGAAAATAATTCGGAAGCAGCTTAGAATTTTTTAATACTTTATCAGAAATAGTTTGTAAGGAATTGAATTATCTACCAAAAAATTATATGACATTTTGTGATAGGACCGATAGTTTTGCCGGAAAAGTGAAAAGATCCCAAAACTTATTATAAATTCGACTTGAAGCTTAAATTACGTTTGAACAGTGGGATTTATCAAAAAATGATAAGAGACTTTTTTTGCAGAGCGTTCAATTTCCTACAATTGATCAAATTTTCCAATGTAAATAATTATATTGAATTTTTTTAAATATTGTCTGTGGGAACTGAAGTTGAATAATTATCAGCAATATACATGAAATTATTTGAAAAAAAAAAAAAAAAAAAATTTTTGTTCATGAAAATAGGTGTTATTATATTAATTTGTTTGTCTGAAAATATTATCTTTGTGATATTTAACAATAAAAATTGTGTAAAAAAGTTTACTCTTTATAGGTTATAATTATTTTCTCAAAATAGCTGGATTTATTTAGTTTACTACTATATAATATACTATATAATTTACCAATATAATATGCTAATTATATTTGCTACTCTTGCAATAATTATTTTTATTTTTTTGAGCCGATATTAATCTAGTAAAATGAGTTTTTACACTTAAAAGTAAAATTCTCGTTATTTAGCTTTCCCTATGTATGCCCTTCTTTATTTAACGCATGCGCTCTTATATCTATATCAGTTACCTGACAACGATCTGGCGGCGCTGGCTTCGCTCCGAGCAAGGCCTATATTTTCGACATTTTTCCATATGTATCAGCTATCCAGTTAGTATCGAGATCAGTGATTATTTCTAAATATCTCGCATTTTTGTTGTATATGTCGCTCTTCTTGTTCGAACCTACTGTTTTACGCTAATGCTGCTGCCAGTAGTTGATAGGAAAAAAAAATATACTTTTGTAATGCACTAGTCCCAAAAATTAAGGGATCGCTAAAAAATTTGAAATTTTTGGGTGATTTTCAACACGCTGCAAGTCGGTGAAAAATGGTCATACAAAGAAAAAGGAAATCGTAGCCTTAAGTTTCTAGTTTTCAGATCTGGCCCTCAAATTTTTATTTCATGTACGATTCCGGAGTAATCTTAAGCAAACCGAAAAAAAAAAAAAAAAATTTTTATTTTTGCTCGTCTTTCGACAAGTCTATGGGCTTCAATAATTTTTTTTGGATAATCTGAACTTATGACTCTTTTAGGAAATTTTATGCCTTTTAATTTGACGGCCTCAAAAAGTCTCTACGACGAGTTGGCACCGACTTATCATTGATCAAAGCAAAAACGTCTATTTTGGCTTTGATAATCAATAACTCCGGACGTATTGGTCGTACAGAGAATGAAAGTAGGGCTTTAACAATTGGGAAACATTCTCTGTAAGACAAAACTAGCCGCTTTTGATAAAAAAATGTTTTTTGAAGCGATAATATTTATTAAAAAACAGGTTAAAATTAGCATATTTAAGGATATTCTGAAATCTTGTTATAACTTTGGATATAGCGGATGAACAAAGGATATCGTCGTTTTTTTTTTAACCTCAAAGTGTTCTGAAAAATCCTTGAACATTTCAAAGCGCTGCAATTTTTCTTTCTTAGTTTCCCGAAGCTTTAAATTTATCGATTTCGCCAAAAATCTCCATAATTGGTAGTTTCGCGGTTTTTGGTAATGTTTTCGATCTCTAAATATTTTTTTCACCAGTAATCTTCATTTCTTTAATCAAAAAGATTGATTATCAGAAAAAATTAAAAAAAAAAACAAATTTTTCAAAAAATTTTTTTTTTCAAAATTTTTTTTTTGATGTATCCACAATGATTTATTATCTTAAAAAAAATTTCTCAATTTTTTTTTCTGTCGGTATGCGTGTGAGAAGCGTAAATTCGTCCGTTCAATCTTCACGTGGTACGCTTTGGGAAACGCTAGTGCGGGCGTAAAGAAAATTGAGGAATTTTTTTTTTTTGACAATAATGAATCATTGCAAATACAACGAAAAAAAAAATTTTTTTTCGATAATCAATCTTTTTAACCAAAGAAATGAAAATTACTGGTGAAAAAAACATCTTGAAATCGAAAAAATGACCAAAAACCGAGAAACTACCAATTATGGAGATTTGTGGCAAAATCTGTCACGTAGTGATTCAAACGTGAATCGCTGCGCGCGCTTTCCCATCTCGCCGTGAATGTAACAACACCTTCTAGTTCAAATTAAGCGCATTTATTTATTATGATTTGTTATTATTTCAATATTTATATTATTTTATTGGATTATTTTATTATGATTTAATTATGAATTAATTGATATTATTGTTTATTATGTTTATATTTATGTTTTGATAATTATTTTGAATTTTATGTACTTAATCAATATTTTCATTTCAGTCAGTAGCACACATGTTGTAGAGCATACATAAAAATATCGACCGAAGGGAGAGTAAGTCGATGTAGTAGGGATAAAAATCGATATTTTTCTCCAGTCACGTGGTGCACTGAAATAATGATTAGTTTATTGTTTAAAGGGTTAAAAATTATTATGTTTATGTTTATAAATAGAAAATATTATTTCATTTATTATTATGGTATAATTCAGGTCGTTTAATGATTTAAATATTTTATTTTAATTGATAATTTCGGGTCCGAGGTCGTTAGAGGGGATAACACGTGAGTGATACTCCTCCCTCGGAAAAATCAACGAAAATATAGTCAGAGAGGACCGGGTTTTTGTAAAGATAGGACGTGTTGTAGTCCGTGATTATTTTTGAGTAAATTGTTCTGGCCCAGGTGCCGTAATAAAATAATTGCATAATCAAAGTATTTAATTTGGATTGTAATATTTATTATTAAGAAACTCAAGAAGTAAATTGTTATCAACGCCGGTGAGTCAATTGGTATTTTCATTTGTTGCATCGGCTATCGCTGGTCCTTTAGTAGAGTTGATCGCGATATTTGTTGGATAAATAATTGAACCTGAGTTATATTGTTGTAATAAGTTGAATTTGTTCGGCGTACGTTTCATGTGCGTATAGACGCGTCGAGCGAATTCCTTAGAGGATAAGACAAGGATAGCAAGTGTGGCTCCTTGTCTTACACTAGTATTTTACATATTATTTGAAAAGTATATTTGAGTATTGAATACTATTTCTCTGGGTAAAATTTATTTTATAATTTGATGGTATGCAACCCAGTGTTGCCATATATATCGAGTACCCGCGTCTTTCTCTCCCCAGAGTAAATAATTTAAAGTAAAGATTATTATTATTTTATTAGTTTACAATTTATATGTTATAATATTTGTAAATGTATATTTGAATTCCCCAGTGGATAATTTAAATGGATTATTATTATTAGTATTTGATTGTAATGAGTATATTTTAATTTGATAATAATTTATTATAAAGAATTCATTATATTAAACAGTATTTGGATATTGTAATCATCTGTTGAGTTTATTTGAATATATACTGAATTAAATAATTTCATAAAAGAAATCCAGTGATAGTCAATATTTGTTTATTTGTCTCCTGGATATATTTAGTAGTAATTGTTTCTTATTATTATTTTTATTCATTATATATTTATTTGGTTGTCATTCCGCTTGGTGCATACATTCTCGCTCAAGATTTTGTCCCGTGATCTTTCCCCTGAATTATTATTTTTGTCCGTTTTGTAAAAACGGAATGGCGCCCTCGTGCACTAACCCAGCCTGAGGAGCTGGTCCAGGCACAATTTTATTTTGTTTATAATTATTTATTATTTTGAGTTATATTTATAATTTTTATTTTTAATTTTTAATACACTTGGGTGACCACATACGATTCCGGATTTTTATTCGCGTCTCCGTCGCGAAAAGAAAATCGGTTTACATTATAAATCGATAAATTTAAAGCTTCGTGACACTAAGAAAGAAAAATCGCAGCGCTTTGAAATTTTCAGGGTTTTTTCAGGACACTTTGAGGTTGAAAAAAAAACGATGATATCCTATGTTTATCCGTTATATCCAAAGTTATAGCAAGATTTCCGAATATCCTTAAACATGCGAATTTTGACCTGTTTTTTAATAAACATTATGACTTCAAAAAAATTTTTTTTATCAAAAGTGTAATAAAAACAGTAAAAATGAAAATGCCCGCTAAACTTTTCGTGGATTATCAGTTTTACGTTTTTAATTAATTACAATTAAACTAAAAGGAATCAGGCAGTTATTTTCAATAGGATTATTGTGATCAAAAATACAAACATAATAAAAAAAAAGTTAGACCGATTAATTGTTTCTATCGAGAGTTATTTGGTTTACTAAGTTTCATACACGACAATTGACAACTCGTGTTACTGGGATTAAAATAATTTATATTGAATCAATGGAATAATTAATCGACTTGATATTGATTCGAAATTATTCTTGAATAAATTGTCTTTGTGTTGGTATGAAATTTGACCCATTTTAATGTAATCGAAGAAATCCAGAGATAATTTAATGGGAGTGAATAAATTAAAAAATTTAGAGTGATCATAAAGCGCCCTCTCAGCGCTTTTTCGTTTGAGGTGTCCAATACTGAATATGATAAGTGTAAATTTGATAAGAATAAAGCTAAGATAATTAGATTTACGTTAGGTGATTTTGTTTTCATTAGAAATTTTCATCAGAAAGAAATCAAAGTAAGCTTGACCCGAAGTTCAGAGATCCATTTGTAGTAGCAGAAGTTCTCGATAATGATCGAGATACATATAGTTGTAACAGAACTGACGAGAACTTGAGAAAAATGCCGAAAAGTAATTTTCATCAGTGGGTTAGATGTTTCAGATGGAAGTGTTGATAAAAGATCTGTGAGGCAGAGTCTTGAGCCACCAAGGAAAATGTTAAGCACTTATGACAGTAAAGATCGCACCACTTGCACCAGAGTGTGGTCGTTACCGCAAATCGGGAGTGGTTCGAATAGGGCGTGATGGGCAATTGGTGGTAGGGGTCTAAAGGTTTTAAGAAGTTGCAATATACGTATTGGCTCCGAAATGTATTAAATACACTCGTTAATTTTTATTTATTATTTTTTTTTCTTTTAATTAAAAATAATAAAATGAGCCATTTGAATTGTTGTATTGTAAGCTGCAAACATTTGAGTTGCTTTTTTATTCATTGAATTTTTTTTAAGATAGAAAATTATAATTTAACATACGCAAACTCCTATCAAATTGTATGTGCAATGTACTTTAATATCCTGCTTTAGTTCATATATTACTTGGCGCCGTTGTCGCGCATGGAGCAAATCCTACTGAGGAAGTTAATAGTATGGCAGGGGCTTAGACAAAAGTGTACCTAGTTGTGGCAACTATGGTAGTGTTGAACTGCACGTAGCATGCAGGGGTCATTGAGTGTGAAGATCCGTGGTAAACGAAAATACGAACATATTGTAACAACTACTAAAGGAAATTATAAAAGGCATACTTCCGAAATCATGTAGTGAAATTAAAATTAATGATAATGTGTAATGGGTCCACTTATTTTATTAACTAATGTGGTTGTAATAAAACAAGGGCCCACACATATGTAAAACTTAAGGTGTTTTACGTACCTGTCCAGCTAGGCTCAGTAATCTCAGGACGAGGGTAACCCCGGACTGGACCACGCAGTATTTAAAATTAAAGAGAGATCTTATACTAAACTTATCAGGAAGGTTGTTATTAATTTTAGAAACTAAATGTATTTAATTGCACTATAAAAGAACTATGGCATTTATTTCAACGAAGTCGCTTTACAAAATAATGATGAACTTATGAACAATAACTATAAATGACTGATGAAACTGACTCGACTGATTTTACTAAGCAATGACTCGACTGACTTAATTAATTAATTATAACGACTCGTCAATCCAAAAAATATTATTTCACAAAACAAAATAGTTAACCCGACAATAACAAAACGACTCACTTACTCCAACAACTCCAATCCAAACCAGTCCTTCCTTCCACCGAACCCTTACCTCCATGACCAGAGACCTCCAACCAGTTTCTTCCAATCCACCAATCCATTCCAATCCTTTCCAAATAAACCAGGTCCAATCCACAATTGAAAAATTATTTAAATAACTTAAATACGAAAGAATAAGCTTCCACCTAAGGTGGGCTTATATGCTCTTGGCCCATTTTAAGTACGACTATCAGCACGAGTAGTAGTAGTAGTAGTAACTGTAGTGGAAACCAAGATGTTAGTGGTTAAGCACGTCCGTCCACGGTGGTTGCTGCGAGCCAAGAGCCCGACAGCTCGTCGTCTCTGGGCCTCGTACCTCCCCACTCAGGTTGGCCAACCCCTAAAACCAATTGTCGAGGGACTCGACCGTAGCGACCCCGGCGCATCAATGTCTGTATTTTCTTCAATATCGACAGTTGTTGAGGAAGGAGGGTGGATCTTTTGGCGCGAGTTGAAATTAACTTGAAACGCGAGGTGGAGGCATTCCACCTCGTTACACTCTCTCTCCCCAGACTCGTTCGTCATCCCCAAAAGACCAGCGACCTCGTTCCTCAACAACTGCCATTTAATTTTAACTATAACCAAATTGTTACTATACGAAAACAAAATTTTAATTGACTCTACCAAAGAAAGGAGGATATGATAATTAGAACTGTAAGTAATTGTAAGATCTATAAGAAAAATAGCGCCGTCGCCGCCAAGTGAGGTCAGGGTGTATAGACTACCCCTTCTATGTACACGTACCAACCCCCTGAGCTTGTCGAGGGCCCGCTCTCTCTTATCCGAGAGATCTTGTTCCCGGATAACGACGGAGGCCCCCTTCGGCTCAGTTGTGGCTGGGCCTAGAACCCTGACTATTATAATAATAAAAATTATATCTTAGAATTAAATCATCAGATGACTTGAATGTCTCTGACATGCCTAAGGTACCCGAGAAAGTAATAACCCAAAACTCCCTCCAGATAACCGGCGTCCATATTATTTAAAATGAAATAAAGTCATTACCAATAAAATCTTAATAACCTAAATACCTTCTAACCCTCTTCTTGACTGTCCCCGTATCACCCAGATACGTGACGTCAGCATCTCTGACATGCGACTGACGAACACAAGTCTGAGGAAAATCATCTCTGACCTGTGCCGCCATCCACATGCCAGAGGAATAGACATCTCGCACCCTGCGAAATATCCCAAACCCACCTTATCCTAAAACCTAAACCTAAACCTTTTACCTAAACCTTAAACCAAATTTCCCCTTATGCCTGGTTCGCCACTCCGATAGCAGAGTGTCATCCCTGACCTATGTCCCTGACACACATCTGGGGTATGGGCATTTTGCACCTCGCAAAAATGCCCCACGAACCACCTGAAACCACACCATCATCCCCAACATATGCACCACGCACATATTGGAGGCATAGACGTCCGCCCTTGCGCGACATCCAACTAATTTAAAACCTTTTATTTATCACAGATCATTGACTACAAAATATCAGAGTTCTTATGACTAGATTCTAATTTTCTCATTATTTAAATTACCCAGATAAATTTACAATAGATAAAGTTACTCAATAAGTTTAGAATAAGATAAAATTACTCAGTCTGATAAAAATAAGATAAAAAATTTACTCTGTTTAATAAAAATAAAATTTAAACTAATGACTCTACTATTGACGCGCTTGTCTCTGTCTTGTCTGTCTTTCCTGTCAAATCGGCCCCTCACCCAGTCTGCAAAGATAACTTCCCCAAACCGATGCGGGCCAATTTTTGAACCAGGAAAAGGTGCAATAATTAGGACACATGAAGCAAATAAATTGAGTTAAAGTTACTTGAAAGACGACTAATTCTTATCTTGCAGAAAAGATGGACTGCCGTGATGGTAAACAGTTTGGTCGAACTTGACCGGGTTCTTGACAAAAATTACACACGTTTGTGCGAAGATTAGTGCAATGAATTGAACGCATGACCAGAATTATGACGTGTTGTTAATTTACGTAGATTCGATGAAGGTAACTGCGAACAGTAATGCAGTACGGGTCCTTGGGTGCAGAAGTGGCACCGAATAAATCGCTGACTGAAGAATGTGGCCATAACGACGACACAACCATTTGTGAACGCCATTTTGTTGTTGTTGAGGCTGCGCAGGGACTAGTTGAAATTGAGTGTACGGGGTAGAAGGTGGAAACGATGTTGTCCACCACGGACCTGGACATTAAATCGAGGACAGGGGCAGAAATCTGCCACTGCGGTTGTCCACTGCTTTTAATTGCAGCCCACATCGTATAATCTCCACCTTCCTCCTCACGTATCTCCTCAATTACTAATGGCTGTCAGTGCTTATCATCAACCAAGGACACCGTAGCTTCCTGAACAGCAGACAATAATCCTTCGTAACTAAAACAGGATGAAAATAAGCAAGTGTACGAATATCTTCATCAAGATGGTTACGTATACTTATTACCTGTTTGCATTAGAATGGTAGATTATGCATAAAAGATATCACTGCTGCATATGAAAGATACTAAAATTGCAGCTACTTTCACCCTCGTTTGGTTTAATCTGGTCAATTTTAATTAAAATCTGGTGGTCTGATTTAAATGAGTCAAATGCTCGACAAATTCTCAATTAAATTGCTTAAAAAAAATTCTTCAATGTGTAAAGTTTTAGTTATACCAACGCAATGTTCGATCCTGCAATAAATAGTTTATGAGACGTAATATTTCTGTGTCAGACCATCCTTCATGAAAAACCCCGACCTCAACAGGTCCTATAAAATCATTAGTTGACAAACCGCCTTGTGGGAAGCATAAAGACCAAATATTTAACTGAGAGTGGATTTCTTTCTACCTTTGGGATAGTCCGAAACCTCTGCGTAGTATATTTTGTCAACCAAAAAATATTTATCGACTATCGAAGCCAGAATTTTCCTGAGAGAGGTCATCAAAATTGTCAAAACCCATATGAATATCCAGATCGTCTCTACTCGAGTCTCCTAAACAACCCAGAGGAGGTATCTGAATATTTTCCAAGCCCTGTAATGAATTGGGAGGTGATATTCTGCCAAATAGTCCAAGTGTATCCCTCTCTCCCCCCACCAGCACCATGATTAGACAAAATCATAGGGTTGCGGAAAGATTGAGACACACCTGGACATCTGTATGCCCCAAAAGAAGTTTCACGAACGTCCGGGTCGGAAGCAAGTGGCAAACGGTCATGAATATATGACCAATTTTTGACTATTACTTTATATATTCTCTAAATTATTTTGTAAAACAGATTGTTGGTCGCTGAATTACTATTTGATACTAAATGACTATTGGATGCTAAATGACTAAATTATTATTAAAATTTACTTGAGCCGGATTATTATTACTTACTAAATTATTATTTAAATTGTTATCATGATTATGATCATCTAACCGAGCTTGCTTCCAAACCATCAGCCATTCTGAAGCTTCGGTTACTCTCCCTACTTGAGCATTTACTTCTATTTAATTCTGAGTCCCAATTTAAACCGGACGAATTTTTGACTCGAGTTCTAAATTTGTATTTGATTCGTTACCAAATTATCGAGTCTCACCCCGACTTAAGCCAGTACTGGATTTAAACCAGAGAAAAAACGAAACCAGCTCTCGTATCGACCGAGATTCGATTTGAACATTTCGTGCACTACTAGCTAGCATTATTACAGATGACAGGACTGATAAAGTTACTGCACTCGTGACGCTAGTAGCGAAACAATACTGGTAACAGTGGCGTAAGCGGATGGGGACAGTGTTATACACACCCCGCACCCTGCTGTGCCGGAAGCAGCTCGGCATTGGGAGCACTCGCTTCAACTACGACTATGTCGTCGTTGTTACGGTGTCCTTCAGCCCGCGCAACGCTTGCTGTTTGAGAACAAGTCGCCATTTTGTGTACATCGGTACCTGTTCACGTAAACAAGGGATTAAAATCTATTTTTAGAAATGAACCTTCGAGACAAAGCTGACGCCAGCTAAAATAAAATTTATGATAGAATACAATATTTAATACGGTTAAAATACGTAAGCCGGAAATGGATTATTTAATTAAAATAAAATAAATAAAATTATTTTCACTTTGAGAAATAGACACAATCAGACATGAAACTACTCGGCAAAAATTTTATTTTGAATCTGCCAGTAAAAGCAGATTCTCTTTTTTTTTTTTTTTTGTTTTTTTTTTGTTTTTTTTTTTTTTTACTTTCACCTCAAACCCACAAGTAACATTACCAGAGCAAATTTCACTCCAACCATGCTCTACTCCCCAGTGAAAATATTAACAGAGAGAAAAAAAAATAGATTATGAATAATTAATAAATAATAAATAATTTAAATAATAAATTTATCCAGAATAAACCCCAGCGTTAAGCTTATTCCCACTATTTACAATAAAATTACCTTTGACCTTCCATCCTCCAAACCTACTCCCTCCAACGCTCACACCACGTTCCGACACTAAGTATTTTTTCCAACAATTTTATTTTAAATTTAACAACCTCCAAAAGTTTTGGTATAAAAAATCTCTCCAATTTTTGGTATTAAAGTGAAAATTTACATTGGGCGCCAATGTAATGGGTCCACTTATTTTATTAACTAATGTGGTCGTAATAAAACAAGGGCCCACACATATGTAAAACTTAAGGTGTTTTACGTACCTGTCCAGCTAGGATCAGTAATCTCAGGACGAGGGTAACCCCGTACTGGACCACGCAGTATTTAAAATTAAAGAGAGATCTTATACTAAACTTATCAGGAAGGTTGTTATTAATTTTAGAAACTAAATGTATTTAATTGCACTATAAAAGAACTATGGCATTTATTTCAACGAAGTCACTTTACAAAATAATGATGAAATTATGAACAATAACTATAAATGACTGATGAAACTGACTCGACTGATGTTACTAAACAATGACTCGACTGACTTAATTAATTAATTATAACGACTCTTCAATCCAAAAAATATTATTTCACAAAACAAAATAGTTAACCCGACAATAACAAAACGACTCACTTACTCCAACAACTCCAATCCAAACCAGTCCTTCCTTCCACCGAACCTTTACCTCCATGACCAGAGACCTCCAACCAGTTCCTTCCAATCCACCAATCCATTCCAATCCTTTCCAAATAAACCAGGTCCAATCCACAATTGAAAAATTATTTAAATAACTTAAATACGAAAGAATAAGCTTCCACCTAAGGTGGGCTTATATGCTCTTGGCCCATTTTAAGTACGACTATCACCACGAGTAGTAGTAGTAGTAGTAGCTGTAGTGAAAACCAAGATGTTAGTGGTTGAGCACGTCCGTCCACGGCGGTTGCTGCGAGCCAAGAGCCCGACAGCTCGTCGTCTCTGGGCCTCGTACCTCCCTACTCAGATTGGCCAACCCCTAAAACCAATTGTCGAAGGACTCGACCGTAGCGACCCCGGCGCATCAATGTCTGTATTTTCTTCAATATCGACAGTTGTTGAGGAAGGAGGGCGGATCTTTTGGCGCGAGTCGAAATTAACTTGAAACGCGAGGTGGAGGCATTCCACCCCGTTACAAATGAAACTCACACACACTGGTACAATTACTCGGGGAAAAAAATTTAGATCTATTCAGATCAAATTAGATCTGCATTTTGGCCAGATCTGTTTAGATCAAATTAGATCTACTCTGATCAAAATAGATCTGCTTGGATCTGAACAGATCAAGGTAAATAAAAAACACTCTTAGATCTGCTCAGATCAAATTTGATTTAATTCGCTAAAAGTATTTTATACTTATTTACTCAAGAAAATCATGTAACGATGTATATGAAGTACCTATATGAATATCAGATAATATCGATAGTAGATTATTATCATGTTTATATTTTCTGTAATTAAAGAATTATTAGCTGAATAAACAAGAAAATGTATTCATTTTAATTACGATAGACTTTTTACAATTATCAACATTTAGGTAAATGTGTCAAAATTCAGCTAGTTAATCTTATAATTGTAATATAAATGTGAAAAAATATTTCTTTATAATCTGTACAGATCTAATCTGATCAGAGCAGATCTGAAATTTTTTTCAGATATGGTTTGATCCGTACAGGTCCAATCAGATCTTTATATTTACTTCATAAATCGATCGTTTAATCAATATTGATCTATTTTGATCTGACTAGATATTGGTTGATCTAACTTGATCTAAGTTGATCTGACTTGTTTAGATTTGATCAGATTAGATCTGGACTATTTTTCCCCAAAGAAAATTGTCATATCTGATCAGATCTAGTTTGATCCGTACATATCCAATTAGATCTACTCTGATCTGGGTTCAGTATAAATTATGATCAAATTTGATTCGAGCTGATCTAATTTGATCTAATTTGATCAGAATAGATCTAAATTTTTTTTCCCAGGTATCCAAATACCACACAACTGCGCGTGATATGACTGTTACTGTGACTAAGTGCACAGGGCTTATTTATCAATAATACTCCAATAATTGTATAATTTAACCCGATACTTTGAGTAATACTAACTGATTACTATATCTGTTAACTAACTGTAAAGAATATACTGACTAATTAACCCAATTAACTACGTGTAATTGACTAGAATGTTAATTAATGCTGACTATGATCTGGTACAATAGCTATAGAACAAGCCGATAAAAAAGCCCCGAGCATGGGCTGCACTTGCTTATATAGGTGGCAACGCCATATTAGAGCACGTGACATCCAATACCCGATTCAAAGCGGCGGCGCACGATCCCACATCGTAACACCACCCCCCTTAACTTTAACTCCGGTGGAGTCGATTAATTATTTGATGGTAATATAAATATTATAATCGTCAACAGACATTTTTTGTGTATTCAATACATATAGCAAATGTTTTTTTTCAGTTCTGGACTTATCAATGTCCCTTTTTCACTACTCTACTTTTTTCAGGTACACTTTCTGACCGTAGAAAAAATGAAAATAAAAAATATAACAAACCATACTGGTAGCAATACTGGTTAAATAATACCAAACAAATAAAAATCATAAACAAGAAAAAGAACTGAAAATTAATTCTGTCATACTACTGACCAATTACCTGGTCCGTGCAAAATCAAAATTAAAGGTTTAAATTTACGTGCTCAGAAAATCCTAAACAAAACAAAAATAAATTTGACCATAAATAAATAAAACAAAAACCGGTTTATAAATTAATCACTATTGCAGAATATCACACTGGTTTACTTGAGCAAATACTGGTCCTTTTCTGGTCGAGCAGTCGTAAATTTTGTGGTCATCATCTGGTGATTACGGAGGCAGAATAAGATATGCTCCCCGTGCTGCTTTGGCTACGAGATTTCTCGGTCTGCAGTCTTGATAGGAATCGTTTATAAACGGATACTGTGTCGAGCATCGGTGACAGTACCCTCTCATGGCTTGATACCCTTCTGTACGCCACAACTGATACGGGCAGTCGTTATTGGTATGCCCTAATCATCGGCAATTCGTGCAGAAACAGTCTCTCTGGAGTTTATTTTGACACTTATCCAATGAATGACCTGGCTCTTTACATTTAAGACACCCCGGTTCTGGAACAGGTACCAATCTGGTCTTAATTGTTTGTGTTGCGACCGTACGTGTCATTTTCAGTGTCATCTCCTTGGCAATCTTCTTCACAGTTTCTTGCCATTCTGCTTCTGACAAGATGTGCTTCAAATTCGTGTATAGACTTCATGTTTTGTCCAATTTTGATCTGACACTTCACTGGTATTGACGGTATCGTCATCTTGGGCATCTTTACTGGTACCTCTACTGGTTTTTCTGGTACAGCTAATATTGAGTCACGTTCTTAGTAAATGAGTACATTGCTGGCTCGGCGGTGAAATCCTGACAGCAATATAATACTAGTAGTCACAGGGATGTCAAACCCCAGATACCCAGCTGGTGTAGCGAATGCTGGATGTAGCCAGTACGACTGTCTGTCGCCAATTCTACCGTGGAACCTCTGGGTCCTCAGTAACTGGTGAGCATCCGGAGTTTCTGGTGACTGTTTGGTCTTTGAAAATAATAATCAGCCCAGAGCCGCCACTCTAAAAGAATACCAATATTGAACTGTTCACTGTACTAGTATTAGCTTTACAATTTTATCCCTAACACCTAACTGACTGACTCATTGTTCGACTTTGCCTAGGTGTCGTTTCGATCTTCGCGGTATTTTAAAATCGTTAATGCTAAATGTCCCTATCAGTACATTGTCTTTATCGCATATATTTACTAGACTATTAGAGTAAAAACTGTGTACATAGTATGGCCCTTTTCAGGGTGCCGCAAGCTTACCTGCGAATCCATTAGCCTTTTTACTCAACTGTTTATTTCTGATAAATACCTCTGCTCCAATATCTATCTCGATATTAGGTTCTGGTACCTGCTGATCCTGTCTATTCTGAGCTTTGATCATAAATGACTCGATATCATGTCGCAATTCATCATTCAGCGATAATACCGTACTGCGGTGATTCTGGTTATTAAGTTCTATCAAAAATTTTCTGCCCCGATGAAGATCTAAATATTTTGGATCACGGCCAAAATTTAAATAAGCTGGACTGACTGTCAGCGAGCTGTGAACAGATGTATTATAAGCATAGACAAGTTCAGGAAGATTTTGGTCCCATTTGGAATGCTTATCTGCAAAGAAAGTTCTGATTAATGTCTTTAAAGTTCTGTTTATTCTTTCCACAGGATTTGATTGTAGATGATAGGTAGGTGTCAATTCATGCATGATATTATTAGCCTGTAAGTATTCTGATACTACCTTCTTCACAAATTCTGTACCGTTATCTGTGACAACAACTCTTGGGTAGCCCCAATGGTTAAATACAGAACGTAAAAAGAATACTATTTTATTACTTGTAGGTTCAGAGATGGGTTGAACCTCCAGATACTGTGAGTACATGTCACATAAGACAATCGAGTGAGTCTTCTGATGTGTTGATCTGGGCAGTGGTCCAACTGTGTCCACTGAAACACTTTCCCATAACTCAGTAATTGGTGGCTGTCCTAGTATGAGTTGTGGTGGATTGGTGTCTGGTTTATGCAACTTGCAGACGGTACATACTTTGACATATTCAGTCACGTCAGGATATAGGTTAGGCCAATAGTAGTGGTTCGCCACGTGGTTGTACGTCTTACTGATACCCCCGTGTCCTGATACGAGTTCGTGATGCGCTTTAGAGATTATCGATCTGCGCTGTTCTGGTTTTGCTACCAATTTCCAGTGTTTTGGCGCATTTTCAAATAACTGAGTGGGGTGCCGTGGTCGATAATAATATAGGTCATTATCGAGACACTTCCATTGAGGAAAACGTGCTGGAGTAGCCTCGGCCTCATTCACTTTTCGATCGTGCCACTGTTGTCTGATGTCTTATACTCTACTGACCTTCTCTGCTTCTGGTTCAACACCCTCATAAATTGTGAGAGAGCGTCGGCCGTTTCGTCGTTTATTCCTGGTTGATGGGCAATGGTTATTGTCCATAGTGAGTACTCTGCCACCCATATGGCTAATCTTCCCCTGGGATGTTTGACATTCTGTAACCATTTTAAACTGAGATGATCGGTGACAACTGTTACTGGATATTCTTCATAGTATCCTCTTAGCTTCTGGTATGACCAAATGACCGCGAAGCACTCCTCTTCCGTCGTCGTACAGTGCCTTTCTTGCTTGTTTAACGATCTACTGATCGCAGTGAGATGATATTCTCTGTCTGGTCCTTTCTGGATGAGTACTGCTCCAATGCCGGCAATTGCTCAATCATTTTATGCAACGCTTCAGTGAGTTTAGGTGATCGTCTATATGGCTTGACGCGTATTGGTGGATAATCTGTCAATTTAATTTTGCGTTCGACTCCTTATAACGTACCAAGATCTGCTTGGTCCATTAAGATAAATTCAGCGTCTAAAAATATGGTCAATTTGTCTAGCTCATTTACATTTAATTGAATAGTACAAATTTGATTACATGGTATTGCTGATTTACAAACTGTCTGTTTGTCGTCATGTTTCCATCTCCTGCTCATGTTATCAGCACGTAGATCTATCCCGTTGTCCATCAAAAATTTCATACCGAATATGATGTCGTCCGGCATCTGATTAAATACTTCGAACCACGTATTTATTTCAACTCCGTCTATTTCAAATGTGACAAATACCCTGTATAAGCCCTGAATAGCTGAATTATCTGCTGAAATAAATGAGTTTTCAGCTGAGTCAAATTTTATTTTTATTATACTGTCCAGTATTTTATCTGCAATCTGCTGTGTCATAAAATTTCGGCTAGCACCCAAGTCGAACAATGCCGTACATCTGATATTATTTATTTCGACTAAACATATAAAATGTTAACTTATAGTTATCGTCGTCCTTTGGCTTAATGTCGCTCCTTCTGGTACCGTGATACTGTAGGTCTGCCCTGGTTGACGCATCTGTGGTTGTTGCTGTTTAACTGATAACTAAAAATAGTCCAGTCGGCCTGGAAAAAAAAAGGGGTTTGTTGGCAACTTTTCGCGAAAATGGTCCGATTTTGGATTTTTTTTTTTTAAAATACTCAGAAAAATATTTTAAACATTTGTGTGTATGTGGGAAAACTTGCTTTTTTTTTGTTTAAAAAATAGAGTTTTAGCGTTGAGCTTTAAATTAAAATATCTCAGAAACTACGCAAAAGTAGTCGAGACATACTGCGTATGAAATTTAGAGAATTGAATAACGAACAAAATGAGCCCAACCTGATGTCTCTACGACCAATAGTTTACGAGATATTCATTTTTTTATAAAAAAAAACGCGGCGCCGCTCAAGCGCTTATAAACAAATAGCTGTAACTCCGCGAAAAATCATTCGATTTACTTTGTTTTTTTTTTGAATTAAAGCTATTATTGTCTACCATAAGCAAAAAAATCAGCTAAGCTGAAAAAAATTTTTTCGAATTTATTCGAATTATTTTCTGTTTTTTCAAATTTTGCATTAAAAAATAGTTAAAATTAAAAAATAATTATTGTTTTGGCATATTAAAATTTAACAACCATCAAAGAATCTGTGTGAAAAAAAAAATTTAAAAAAAAAATTTTTTTTTAAGCAAAAATTAAGTTTCAAAGTTTAAAAAAATATCAGCTATACAGAGACTTGAACTCAACTCCGAGTTAGTGGGCGTGCGCCATTCCCCTTAAACCGTACTCGGAGAAAAATGGGGGAAATAATAATAATGTGAGACAAATAATAATAATAGTAAGCGGCCGCTTAGATATTCCAAATGATTCAGTTTTTCGTCTTGTTTGTAATTTATTTTTTTTTTTTTTTTTAGACTTAATTAACTTTTAAAAAATCGATTCGACGATATAGGTATCAATCGATTCCAAATTTTATGAATCGTCCAGAAAACCTAACGAAAAATCATCGATTTTCAAAAAGTTAACTAACTTTTTGTTCATAAACAAATAAGTAAATGAATTTTTAAAAAATTGATTAAACAATATAGGTATCAATCGATTCCAAAATTCATGAATCGTCCAGAAAACCTTACGAAAAATAATCGATTTTCAAAAAGTCAACTAACTTTTTGTTTATAAACAAATAAGTAAAAAAATTTTTAAAAAATTGATTAAACAATGTAGGTATCAATCGATTCCAAATTTCATGAATCGTCCAGAAAACCTTACGACAAATAATCGATTTTCAAAAAGTTAACTAACTTTTTGTTTATAAACAAATAAGTAAATAAATTTTTAAAAAATTGATTAAACAATGTAGGTATCAATCGATTCCAAATTTCATGAATCGTCCAGAAAACCTTACGAAAAATAATCGATTTTCAAAAAGTTAACTAACTTTTTTTTCATAAACAAATAAGTAAATGAATTTTTAAAAAATTGATTAAACAATATAGGTATCAATCGATTCCAAAATTCATGAATCGTCCAGAAAACCTTACGAAAAATAATCGATTTTCAAAAAGTTAACTAACTTTTTGTTTATAAACAAATAAGTAAATGAATTTTTAAGAAATTGATTAAACAATATAGGTATCAACTTAACTAACTTTTTGAAAATCGATTATTTTTCGTAAGGTTTTCTGGACGATTCATGAATTTTGGAATCGATTGATACCTATATTGTTTAATCAATTTTTTAAAAATCCATTTACTTATTTGTTTATAAACAAAAAGTTAGTTAACTTTTTGAAAATCGATTATTTTTCGTAAGGTTTTCTGGACGATTCATGAAATTTGGAATCGATTGATACCTATATTGTTTAATCAATTTTTTAAAAATTCATTTGCTTATTTGTTTATAAACAAAAAGTTAGTTAACTTTTTGAAAATCGATTATTTTTCGTAAGGTTTTCTGGACGATTCATGAATTTTGGAATCGATTGATACCCATATTGTTTAATCAATTTTTTAAAAATTCATTTACTTATTTGTTTATAAACAAAAAGTTAGTTAACTTTTTGAAAATCGATTATTTTTCGTAAGGTTTTCTGGACGATTCATGAAATTTGGAATCGATTGATACCTATATTGTTTAATCAATTTCTTAAAAATTCATTTACTTATTTGTTTATAAACAAAAAGTTAGTTAGCTTATTGATAATCGATTATTTTTCGTAAGGTTTTCTGGACGATTCATAAATTTTGGAATCGATTGATACCTATATTGTTTAATCAATTTTTTAAAAATCCATTTACTTATTTGTTTATAAACAAAAAGTTAGTTAACTTTTTGAAAATCGATTGTTTTTCGTAAGGTTTTCTGGACGATTCATGAAATTTGGAATCGATTGATACCTATATTGTTTAATCAATTTTTTAAAAATTTATTTACTTATTTGTTTATAAACAAAAAGTAAGTTAACTTTTTGAAAATCGATTATTTTTCGTAAGGTTTTCTGGACGATTCATGAAATTTGGAATCGATTGATACCTATATTGTTTAATCAACTTTTTAAAAATTCATTTACTTATTTGTTTATAAACAAAAAGTTAGTTAACTTTTTGAAAATCGATTATTTTTCGTAAGGTTTTCTGGACGATTCATGAAATTTGGAATCGATTGATACCTATATTGTTTAATCAATTTCTTAAAAATTCATTTACTTATTTGTTTATAAACAAAAAGTTAGTTAGCTTTTTGAAAATCGATTATTTTTCGTAAGGTTTTCTGGACGATTCATGAATTTTGGAATCGATTGATACCTATATTGTTTAATCAATTTTTTAAAAATTCATTTACTTATTTGTTTATGAAAAAAAAGTTAGTTAACTTTTTGAAAATCGATTATTTTTCGTAAGGTTTTCTGGACGATTCATGAATTTTGGAATCGCTTGATACCTATATTGTTTAATCAATTTTTTAAAAATTCATTTACTTATTTGTTTATAAACAAAAAGTTAGTTAACTTTTTGAAAATCGATTATTTTTCGTAAGGTTTTCTGGACGATTCATGAAATTTGGAATCGATTGATACCCGTATTGTTTAATCAATTTTTTAAAAATTCATTTACTTATTTGTTTATAAAAAAAAGTTAGTTAACTTTTTGAAAATCGATTATTTTTTGTAAGGTTTTCTGGACGATTCATGAAATTTGGAATCGATTGATACCTACATTGTTTAATCAATTTTTTAAAAATTTATTTACTTATTTGTTTATAAACAAAAAGTTAGTTAGCTTTTTGAAAATCGATTATTTTTCGTAAGGTTTTCTGGACGATTCATGAAATTTGGAATCGATTGATACCTATATTGTTTAATCAATTTTTTAAAAATTTATTTACTTATTTGTTTATAAACAAAAAGTAAGTTAACTTTTTGAAAATCGATTATTTTTCGTAAGGTTTTCTGGACGATTCATGAAATTTGGAATCGATTGATACCTATATTGTTTAATCAATTTTTTAAAAATTCATTTACTTATTTGTTTATAAACAAAAAGTTAGTTAACTTTTTGAAAATCGATTATTTTTCGTAAGGTTTTCTGGACGATTCATGAAATTTGGAATCGATTGATACCTATATTGTTTAATCAATTTCTTAAAAATTCATTTACTTATTTGTTTATAAACAAAAAGTTAGTTAGCTTTTTGAAAATCGATTATTTTTCGTAAGGTTTTCTGGACGATTCATGAATTTTGGAATCGATTGATACCTATATTGTTTAATCAATTATTTAAAAATTCATTTACTTATTTGTTTATGAAAAAAAAGTTAGTTAACTTTTTGAAAATCGATTATTTTTCGTAAGGTTTTCTGGACGATTCATGAATTTTGGAATCGCTTGATACCTATATTGTTTAATCAATTATTTAAAAATTCATTTACTTATTTGTTTATGAAAAAAAAGTTAGTTAACTTTTTGAAAATCGATTATTTTTCGTAAGGTTTTCTGGACGATTCATGAATTTTGGAATCGCTTGATACCTATATTGTTTAATCAATTTTTTAAAAATTCATTTACTTATTTGTTTATAAACAAAAAGTTAGTTAACTTTTTGAAAATCGATTATTTTTCGTAAGGTTTTCTGGACGATTCATGAAATTTGGAATCGATTGATACCCGTATTGTTTAATCAATTTTTTAAAAATTCATTTACTTATTTGTTTATAAAAAAAAGTTAGTTAACTTTTTGAAAATCGATTATTTTTTGTAAGGTTTTCTGGACGATTCATGAAATTTGGAATCGATTGATACCTACATTGTTTAATCAATTTTTTAAAAATTTATTTACTTATTTGTTTATAAACAAAAAGTTAGTTAGCTTTTTGAAAATCGATTATTTTTCGTAAGGTTTTCTGGACGATTCATGAATTTTGGAATCGATTGATACCTATATTGGTTAATCAATTTTTTAAAAATCCATTTACTTATTTGTTTATAAACAAAAAGTTAGTTAACTTTTTGAAAATCGATTGTTTTTCGTAAGGTTTTCTGGACGATTCATGAAATTTGGAATCGATTGATACCTATATTGTTTAATCAATTTTTTAAAAATTCATTTGCTTATTTGTTTATAAACAAAAAGTTAGTTAACTTTTTGAAAATCGATTATTTTTCGTAAGGTTTTCTGGACGATTCATGAATTTTGGAATCGATTGATACCCATATTGTTTAATCAATTTTTTAAAAATTCATTTACTTATTTGTTTATAAACAAAAAGTTAGTTAACTTTTTGAAAATCGATTATTTTTCGTAAGGTTTTCTGGACGATTCATGAAATTTGGAATCGATTGATACCTATATTGTTTAATCAATTTCTTAAAAATTCATTTACTTATTTGTTTATAAACAAAAAGTTAGTTAGCTTTTTGATAATCGATTATTTTTCGTAAGGTTTTCTGGACGATTCATAAATTTTGGAATCGATTGATACCTATATTGTTTAATCAATTTTTTAAAAATTCATTTACTTATTTGTTTATGAAAAAAAAGTTAGTTAACTTTTTGAAAATCGATTATTTTTCGTAAGGTTTTCTGGACGATTCATGAAATTTGGAATCGATTGATACCTATATTGTTTAATCAATTTTTTAAAAATTTATTTACTTATTTGTTTATAAACAAAAAGTAAGTTAACTTTTTGAAAATCGATTATTTTTCGTAAGGTTTTCTGGACGATTCATGAAATTTGGAATCGATTGATACCTATATTGTTTAATCAATTTTTTAAAAATTCATTTACTTATTTGTTTATAAACAAAAAGTTAGTTAACTTTTTGAAAATCGATTATTTTTCGTAAGGTTTTCTGGACGATTCATGAAATTTGGAATCGATTGATACCTATATTGTTTAATCAATTTCTTAAAAATTCATTTACTTATTTGTTTATAAACAAAAAGTTAGTTAGCTTTTTGAAAATCGATTATTTTTCGTAAGGTTTTCTGGACGATTCATGAATTTTGGAATCGATTGATACCTATATTGTTTAATCAATTTTTTAAAAATTCATTTACTTATTTGTTTATGAAAAAAAAGTTAGTTAACTTTTTGAAAATCGATTATTTTTCGTAAGGTTTTCTGGACGATTCATGAATTTTGGAATCGCTTGATACCTATATTGTTTAATCAATTTTTTAAAAATTCATTTACTTATTTGTTTATAAACAAAAAGTTAGTTAACTTTTTGAAAATCGATTATTTTTCGTAAGGTTTTCTGGACGATTCATGAAATTTGGAATCGATTGATACCCGTATTGTTTAATCAATTTTTTAAAAATTCATTTACTTATTTGTTTATAAAAAAAAGTTAGTTAACTTTTTGAAAATCGATTATTTTTTGTAAGGTTTTCTGGACGATTCATGAAATTTGGAATCGATTGATACCTACATTGTTTAATCAATTTTTTAAAAATTTATTTACTTATTTGTTTATAAACAAAAAGTTAGTTAGCTTTTTGAAAATCGATTATTTTTCGTAAGGTTTTCTGGACGATTCATGAATTTTGGAATCGATTGATACCTATATTGTTTAATCAATTTTTTAAAAATTCATTTACTTATTTGTTTATGAAAAAAAAGTTAGTTAACTTTTTGAAAATCGATTATTTGTCGTAAGCTTTCTGGACGATTCATGAAATTTGGAATCGATTGATACCTACATTGTTTAATCAATTTTTTAAAAATTTTTTTACTTATTTGTTTATAAACAAAAAGTTAGTTAACTTTTTGAAAATCGATTATTTTTCGTAAGGTTTTCTGGACGATTCATGAATTTTGGAATCGATTGATACCTATATTGTTTAATCAATTTTTTAAAAATTTATTTACTTCTTTGTTTATGAACAAAAAGTTAGTTAACTTTTTGAAAATCGATTATTTTTCGTTAGGTTTTCTGGACGATTCATAAAATTTGGAATCGATTGATACCTATATTGTCGAATCGATTTTTTAAAAGTTAATTAAGTCTAAAAAAAAAAAAAAAATAAATTACAAACATGACGAAAAACCGAATTATTTGGAATATCTAAGCGGCCGCTTACTATTATTATTATTTGTCTCACATTATTATTATTTCCCCCATTTTTCTCCGAGTACGGTTTAAGGGGAATGGCGCACGCCCACTAACTCGGAGTTGAGTTCAAGTCTCTGTATAGCTGATATATTTTTAAACTTTGAAACTTAATTTTTGCTTAAAAAAAAATTTTTTTTTTAAATTTTTTTTTTCACACAGATTTTTTGATGGTTGTTAAATTTTAATATGCCAAAACAATAATTATTTTTTAATTTCAACTATTTTTTAATGCAAAATTTGAAAAAACAGAAAATAATTCGAATAAATTCGAAAAAATTTTTTTCAGCTTAGCTGATTTTTTTGCTTATGGTAGACAATAATAGCTTTAATTCAAAAAAAAAACAAAGTAAATCGAATGATTTTTCGCGGAGTTACAGCTATTTGTTTATAAGCGCTTGAGCGGCACCGCGTTTTTTTTTATAAAAAAATGAATATCTCGTAAACTATTGGTCGTAGAGACATCAGGTTGGGCTCATTTTGTTCGGTATTCAATTCTCTAAATTTCATACGCAGTTTGTCTCGACTACTTTTTCGTAGTTTTTGAGATATTTTAATTTAAAGCTCAACGCTAAAACTTTATTTTTCAAACAAAAAAAAAGCAAGTCTTCCCACATACACTAAAATGTTTAAAATATTTTTCTGAGTATTTTAAAAAAAAAAATCCAAAATCGGACCATTTTCTCGAAAAGTTGCCAACAAACCCCTTTTTTTTTCCAGGCCGACTGGACTAGCTAGTCGCATTCTCATCGCAAAGACCGCTCGAGTGGGGATAAAGAAGACGGAAGTTCTATCTCTCTCACACGTTTGCGCTCTCTCTCATATATATTGCTTAAAGTGTCCTTATGTCTGATGCCTGAGAAAAATACTAACTATTTCAAAAATATTTTACTTGACTTTTTAAATTTTAATATTTTTTCATTTTATTTATTTATAGCTACTTTGAATATAAAATATATTAAAATCAATACCTGTATTGAATGAATGCACGTGGATAACCTGATATTAAATTTTATTTCGAAATATATTCCTCTTATGCCTTTTTGTTAAGACTTTATTAACTGATTATTACTATGCAAATTTTATTATGTGACTCTAGTTTTATTTCATATTAAAACGTTTTTATTTAATTTATTTACTTTGTACTTTTGATATTTATTTAAAACTCGTGATGCTTAATAAATTTTATTGACAACAACTCCACTCGTCTCTCTGTTCATTAAGTACTTAGTTACTTGTTGACTTTATAGATCGCGGTAAATCAATAGGTGACTTTTCTGATCTGGTAATTTCTGTATTACTGACAGTAAGGCTGATGAATTCCTAGGCAGTTTTCCGTAACAAACAATTTAAAATTAAAATTTTTGCGGATCATTGCCCGTTCTGTTTTAATCTGTTATTCGTACATACTAATAATAATTCTATCACGACAATGAATCTCCGTGGCTGTTTGGGTATTCGTTGTGTTTTTGTTTTTGTTTATCCCCTGTTACTAAGCAGATTATTATTATTATTTTATTTTACTTTATTTTATGTTACAAAACTTAAGTTTTTCTCTTTAAATCTTTGTTGCTAAGCAAGTTGTTATTCTTTTTCTTTCGATCTATTTATAGATTAATAATCCTTATTGAATTTTATTTTCTCACAAAGATTTTGTTCTAGAAATTTCTGGTTTAATCCAGTTTATGCTTCTTTTATCCATTTTTTTGCTAGTTTTTTTCCCTTCTAGTACTTAAGTTTTATTCTAGTCTGATCCTGTAATTCTTTTAAGTATTTTATTCATCCAATTGATTCATCAATTTTGATAATTAATTTGGATTTTATAAACTTTAACTTTACTTATAAATAAAATATGCTTAATTACTAATTACACATACAAATATCATTTATAACTATATAATAAGTTTTAAAAATTATTTATATAAACTTAAATATTAAAATTAACAGTTTCAATCTAATTTTTTCTGGTGTATTCTTTTATTCCTTACCAAAGGAATGTGTACCTGTTGTAATATACCTATTACAACTTTACTTTTCCGTTCCTGGGCATATAGAAACTCTTAGAAAAATTAATCCCGGGTAGTTTTTCTTTTCTTATTTTCAATTTTGGAAATCAAACTCAAAATTAAACAAAAAATAAGTTATTTTCAAAAACTGATTAACAAATTGAGCAAACAAAATAATAAATCTATAATTAACAAAAAATACAATCTGCGTTTTCAATCAAAACGGTTATTGCGCGTTCTCTTCTTGATGAAACGCGGAAAAAGTTAAGGCTTTAGGAATTTTTCCAGGAACAATTTTATTGCAATTGAACCCACTTGATAAACGATAATTCTTTATCCGGTGTCTTTACTTTTATATTTCACAGACTATGACTCGAAATTCACTGGTTTTACGTCTGGAATTTTGTCATTATAAAGTGACTAGCATGAGTTTATATAATCGAAAGATGAAAAATTAGGCTTAATTAATTAATTAACTAATTAAAACCCGTCGGGCGCCATTGTTACGTTAGGGTTTACGCACTTCTGCACTTGTAGTGGAGTCTTGCAGCTTCTCGTGAGTCTGATCATACTACCTCGCTATAAGACTCGTTTATAATTTATGTATACCCGAACTGGCCTTACAAATTAAACCAGTACTAGTACTTAGCCTAATCTGGAGTTCGGTGATATCCTAGATATCCTTGAACTGGCTGGCTGTTCGGCCTCCAAGATACCCCTCTTGGACATTGACGCTTGTATTCAGGTGCTGCTTCACTTATGCTTAATTATAAGCAGTGGACTGGACAATCAGGTGAATTCACTCAACCACTGGTACAGTTACTGACTGAATAATTATTTATTCAACTAATAATTATCAGTTCTGCCACAACGCACACACACTGGTACAATTGTCCGTATACCACACAACTAACTGCGCGTGATATTACTGTTACTGTGACTAAGTGCACAGGGCTTATTTATCAATAATACTCTAATAATGGTATTATTTAACCCGATACTTTGTGTAATACTAACTGATTACTATATCTGTTAACTAACGGTATCAAATGTACTGACTAATTAACCTATTTAACTAGGTGTAATTGACTATAATGTTGATTAATGCTGACTATGATCTGGTACAATAGGTATTGGGGACATTAACATAAAACATTCATGTAACTAAATAAAAAAAATTTTTTTCATTCTAGAAAAAGAGATCAGTTAGAAGTATTTTCATGTACAGATTTAAAATGTCAATGGAAAAATTTACACACCGATTCCCTGAAACAATATGATCCAGCTCCTATCACAGTTCATCAGTGTTTTTTAAAATCTAAAGCAGATAAATTTTTTAAAAATTTAAATGAGATTTCATTGAGTAACTCTCATGCTGATGATCTACTATCAGACGATTCCGATAATGACTCAACAATCGCTGAAGACAATATGTCGGTTATGAAAGAGTCTAATTCTTCAAAAATTTCTCGTAGAGATCCTAAATATTTATTAAAAGATCCAACGGTTGAGCAATGTGGTCAATTGCATCAAATAATAATAGTGGAACTCCCAGAATAAGCTTATACAAAACACGTACTAGGTCGGCATGAACCAATAGTTGTAAGCAGAGATAATACTCCAGTTATTTGTGATGAAGAAACGGCTAATAAATGCAATTTTTGCAAACTAAAGAACTAAACTGATGGAAGACATAAAAAATATAAAAGTTCAGTACACAGAAGAATGCTGTAAAGATACGATCAAGGATTATTATGAAGATTTCGACGCTTTCGTGCTACTACAAAATTAAGTTATGCTGATTGGCATAAAGCTCGAAGATTCAGAATAACAGGTTCTGTATGTTATAAAATTTTCACTTACACAAGAAAGAAAAATCCTGATTGGAAAAATCAAGCCAAAAAGTTATTCGATCTAGCTAGTTTCACAACTGAATTTACTGAATGTGGTAAAAAAACTGAAGCAGAAGCTCGAAAAGTATTTATTGAAGCGAGTAAAAAAACAGTTGTGGAAACAGGACTCATTATTTCGAAACAAAATCCTTGGTTGGCATATTCGCCAGATGGCATAATTTTGACCGATGATGTTCCTAGTGCATTATTAGAAATTAAGTGTCTTTTCAAAGGAAAATCTAGAGGAATTAATGAAGTTGTGCAATCGGAAATTAAAAAAAGTTTAAATCTGGTAGGAGAGAATGTTGTTTTAAAAGAAAGACATCAATTTTATGGACAAATACAACTGGGCATGGCTGTGATAAATGCTAAAAAAAACATTTTTCGTTTTCTATTCATCGTTTGATAAAAATCTGTTCGTAATTAACGTTAACTTTAATGAAAATTATGTAAGAACAATGTTGAAAGCTTTAAAATTGGCATTTTTCGAGCGATTATTACATGAGGCGTGCTTACTGAAAAAGGTCCAGACACCTCAAAGTAATTGATACTAACAAGTCAATATTCGGTGGTCATATTAAATGTGATAAAAGTTGAAGACTATAAAAGAATTGTTACCGCATTAGTGCACTGAAGAAGCTGCAAATTTGAATTTAATTCTATTTTTTTACCACAAACCAAAGTCTAAAGACTGTGAAGACAAAAATTGCTATGAATCTTAATTAAAGGATTTATAAAATATAATATAAGTATAAGTTATTAATGCTAAAAGTATGTTTACAGTATTATACTGTTGATGCAATACTTTAGTAATACATTATTAATATATAAATATGTTATAAAGTTGAATCTAAAATAATTACTACTATATTTGTTATGTCACGTAGCGATTCAAACGTGAATCGCTGCGCGCGCTTTCCCATCTCGCCGTGAATTTAACAACACCTCCTAGCTCAAATTAAGCGCATTTATTTATTATGATTTGTTATTATTTAAATATTTATATTATTTTATTGCATTATTTTATTATGATTTGATTATGAATATATTGATATTATTGTTTATTATGTTTATATTTATATTTTGATAATTATTTGGATTTTGATGTACTTAATCAATATTTTCATTGCAGTCAGTAGCACACGTGTTATAGAGCGTACATAAAAATATCGACCGAAGGGAGAGTAAGTCGATAAAGTGGGGATAAAAATCGATATTTTTCTCCAGTCACGTGGTGCACTGAAATAATTATTGTTTTATTGTTTAAAGGATTAATAATCATTATGTTTATGTTTATATATAGAAAATATTATTTAATTTATTATTATGGTATAACTCAGGTCGCTTAATGATTTAAATATTTTATTTTAATTGATAATTTCGGGTCCGAGGTCGTTAGAGGGGATAACACGTGAGTGATACTCCTCCCTCGGAAAAATCAACGAAAATATAGTCAGAGAGGACCGGGTTTTTGTAAAGATAGGACGTGTTGTTGTCCGTGATTATTTTTGAGTAAATTGTTCTGGCCCAGGTGCCTTAATAAAATAATTACATAGTTAAAGTATCTAATTTGGATTGTGATATTTATTATTAATAAACTCAAGAAGTAAATTGTTATCAACGCCGGTAAGTCAATTGGTATTTTCATTTGTTGCATCGGCTATCGCTGGTCCTTCAGTAGAGTTGATCGCGGTATTTAATTGATAAATAATTGAATCTGAGTTATATTGTCATAATAAGTTGAATTTGTCCGGCGTGCGTTTCAAGTACGTAGACGCGTCGAGCAAATTCCTTAGAGGATTAGACAAGGATAGCAAGAGTGGCTCCTTGTCTTACACTAGTATTTTACATATTATTTTAAAAGTATATTTGAGTATTGAATATTATTTCTCTGGGTAAAATTTATTTTATAATTTGATGGTATGCAACCCAGTGTTGCCAAATATATTGAGTACCCCCGTCTTTCTCTCCCCAGAGTAAATAATTTAAAGTAAAAATTTTTATTATTTTATTAGTTTACAATTTATATGATATATTATTTGTAAGTTTGTATTTGAATTCCCCAGTGGATAATTTAAAATGAATTATTATCATTTGATTGTAATGAGTATATTTTAATTTGATAAAAATTTATTATAAAGAGTTAATTATATTAAACAATATTTGGGTATTGTAATCATTTATTGAGTTTATTTAAATATATTTTGAATTAAGGAATCCAGTGATAGCCAATATTTGTTTGTTTATTTCCTGGATATATTTAATAGTAATTATTTCTTATTATTATTTTTGTTCATTATATATTTCTTTGGTTGTCATTCCGCTTGGTGCATACATTCTTGCTCAAGATTTTGTTCCGTGATCTCTCCCCTGATTTGTTATTATTTCTGTCCGTTTTTTGTAAAAACGGAATGGCGCCCTCGTGCACTAACCCAGCCTGAGGAGCTGGTCCAGGCACAATTTTATTTTGTTTATAATTATTTATTATTTTGAGTTATATTTATAATTTTTATTTTTAATTTTTAATACACTTGGGTGACCACATACGACTCCGGATTTTTATTCGCGTCTCCGTCGCGAAAAGAAAAACGGTTTACGTTATAGTTATAACAATAAACTGTTATCAATAAAAAAATTACAATTTATAACATGATGAAGTTTTTTGTAAATAGCACAAAACTTTTAATTTTTCATGAACTTATCGTCTTTAAATATAGGTGAGCTTAAATTACTGTGGCACAAACAACTGTAAAAATTTCATGAAGTTCTGATACTAATTTTACAGACATCATTCCACCTAAAATTCCAAAAGATTTTATTCGCTGATTAGATCTTTCAACGTGAACTCGAGCTTTAGCGATTTTCATGTTAACATCGCTTCATTTTTACTCAGTTATTTTTAATTTTTCATGAACGGTGGTCTTATAAGTTTCCAGTCGTTCCGAGCGCAAAGTTCTTCAATCGAAAATCCTCTATCAGTCATAACAGCATCACCAGGTTCTAATAATTTTATTGGATCACTTTGCTCGAATAATACTGTGTCAAGATGTCTACCTCCATAAGGTTCAGTATAATAGAAAATTAGTCCCGCAGGGGTAATTGCAGTCATAATTTTACAAGTCGTAGAGCTTCTATAATTTGAATAGGTTAATTCTTGGCAACAAAGTTTACTTGGAGACTGAATAAATATTTCTGGGCAATCTATAACAACTCTAGTATCTTCAAAATCTTTAAAACATTCCGATAAGTTTCGAGAAATTTCTTCTTTTGATGGCCATCGAATGGCAATTTTTAGACACTTGGATAACATTTCTAAAGTTGTGTAAAATATACGTCGACATTGTACAGCACTCATTTTTTTAAAAATTATGGATAAAAACGTCCATGATAAGTTTTGCTTCAATTTTACATACGTCATAATAATTCGTTCTCTCAAAGTCATCTTAGCGTTGGGTAAATTTTGCCCATACACACTTTCTACTAGTCTAACAATAGTGTTAAAAATTTTATAAGATTGGATTCCTGTAGCAGCTGAAAAATCATTTTCTGTTGTTAGTAAATCCATAAATGTTATGGTAAAAAACGTTGTCTCCACTTGGATATTAATCTTTTTTACTCCAAAGCTTGATGTTGAAGGTACTACTTCAGAATGCATTGCTAACGTACTAGTATCATTATCCACATTTTTTTTTTGATACGTTGATTTCTATACCAAATTGATCGGGTTGAATATTTTGGATTTCAGTTAATTCTACCCTTTTATGTGTTACTACGCGTCTTTGTAGCCGAAATTTATCTTTAACTGCATCTTTTACTCCAAATGACTTTAGTAGATTGCATGATGGAACAGCATCTTTTTTTAAAACTTTTTTTTTTAATTATAACCTACGAAATTACAGAATAATGTAAATTTTATTGAAATGAATATTTATTTACTTAAAAGAGAGTAAAAATCATATTGTCAGTTTTTAATTTTTAGGTTAAACTTTACAAACGTACCTGGCAGCATAAAATAATCAGTTTTTTTGAAATGCAAAGAGCAAACTTTCATGTAAGGAGTAACTTTATTTATTTTTAATAACTTCTTCCACGCTTTTAATCTATCAACTTTTTCAAAATTACTAAAATAATTTTCTAACTGCACTGAACTATTACCACCCGGGAAAAAATGCTTAGATATTATCATATCTCTTCATATATGATCATAAATGAGCTCAGATATAATCATGTCTGTTCATGTATGATCCTATATGATCGTATATCTGATCATGCATGACGACATGTATGATCATGCATGATCATACCTGTTCATACATGATTATATATGAGCTCATATATGAAGCCATGTATGATCATGTATCGTCATATCTGCACTCAAATAGGGGAAAAATTTTCAGACATGGTCATATCTGTTCATGTATGATTATATATGAACTCATATATGACTTTATGTATGATCATGCATGAGCATGCATGATCATATCTGCAGCCTTTTACGAGGAAAAATAATCAGGTATGATCATATCTGTTCATGTATGATAATATATGAGGCCATGTATGATCATGTATGGTCACATCCGCACTCGAATAGGGGAAAAGTGTTCAGACATGATCATATCTGTTCACGCATGATTATATATGAGCTTATATGACTTCATGTATAATCATGCATGAGCATGCCTGATCATATCTGCAGCCTTTTACGAGGAAAAACAATCAGATATAATCGTATCTATTCATGTATGATCATATGTGACTTAAGTATTTATAATTAAGTATTATTACTTCTCCAAGCGCGTTATGGAAAAATGATGAGAGTGAATTTTTCCGATGCGTTCGCACAGGGACGACATGAAAACTGAATAAATATTGAAGTTGCTGCATACACAACACGTGTTTTACTTTAATACATGTGCGAATTGTATATGCATATACAATTCACACAGATGTGATTAATAATTATATATACTGAATAGCTGTAGTGATTTGAATTGAACATTTTGATGAATATTATTTCCTATTCGTATATATTAGTAAAAAAAATTGTGCTTATATTCTTTTTCAAGTGCTCTGATATAATTGAGATCAACTTTCCGTATGAATAATTTATTAATATAAATTATTATATTATTAATTGATACATTTTATACTAAATATTATTATAAATAATATTATATTATCGATTTTAAATATTTATTATTGATTATTTAATATTTAATAAATAATTTAATGAATTTAATACAAAATTTGTGATAAAAATTACAATCGAATATTAAATTAAAATAATAAATATTCAAAGTTAATAATCTAATAATATTTTGTATAAAGTATATAATATATATTTATTATTCTCTGAATTTAATATTTTTTTATAAATGATTAAATATTAAATTTAGAAAATATTAAACATTTTTAGAATGATTAATTAATAAATTCAATAAAAAAATATCAAATAATAATAAAAATTAAATATTTAATTAAAATATTAATTTTTAATATTAATTTCTTGACAATAAATTTTATTGATCATGCAAGCTAAGATTCTGTTATGGTAGATTTATGATTTATGACTATTAATGGTACTATTAAATTTCAATTTCAACATAAATACACGCACCCATGTTACACAACATACATTTTAATAATAATGTATACAAATATTTTTGCAAATATGTGCAAACATATTATTCCCGTTTGCATTATATTCCCGGATGCATGAGTTTGATGTTTTCAAAAAACACAGTATGAATGCTCAGATCTGACAAGATTCGAAAAAGATCCTGTTGATCATGCATGATTATATATGGCCATACATGATCGTATACGATCATACATGGTTATATGATTGCGTATGATCATACAGAATCAGATCCAAAAAATGGCCCTGCATGATCATACCTGCTCATGTATGATCATGCAGGATCATGTATGATCATGTATGAGCAGGTATGATCATGCAGGGCCATTTTTCGGATTTGATCAGATCTGAGTATTCATACATGATCATATATGATCATATTTGAACACTTGCTCCCGGGCAGCCTGCGGAAACTCATGGAAAACCAGGTTTAAATTTTTATTTACTTTACTTTGACACCCTTTAACTACACAACACACTCTACTTTTTGTTTTTTTACGTTCGGGAAATATTCCAACTCCCATTTCGATATTTATTATTTAATAATTTCTTGTAGAAAAATTATTTCTTATTTTTACAGCATGCATTTACTGTGTATTTACTCGACTTTTGTAACACATCGTTAGTTTTATTTTTTACCACAAGATTGCGTGACCCAGTTTGTCAGTTTCCCAATAGAACAAGCCGATAAAAAAGCCCCGAGCATGGGCTGCACGTGTTTATATAAGCGGCAACGCCATATTGGAGCACGTTACATCTAATACCCGAATCAAAGCGGCAGCACACGATCCCACATCGTAACAGCTCGCTGTAACATCTGTTTACCAAACGTAACCACGGTCACAGGATAGGTATAGTAAGACATAGAGAAAAAGATAGTATGATTATATAAGACGGTTGTCCTTCTTTATAAATTTTCACAAAGTCGTTTTTAACGAAGAGTACAGAGTTTGGTAATAGTTGAGTTAGTTCTGATCGAGCATTGTTTGTGCGAGTACAAGTTTTTCCTGTTTACCGTCGATTCGTTCTCTTGCCTAGTTTACCTTTTCACGTGTATATTATTGAATCATAATTTATTATTAATATTTTCGAACGATTGTATATTACGATTTATATCATTTATTATATTATTTTTATCATTTCACGCGTAACATTTATCGTGCTAGGGACTGTTCTGTGTGTGATAAAATTTTTAAGTCATTATCTTTATTATACTGATAGTTTAGTTATTATTATTTGTGAACAATGCTCTAATATTATCTCACTGTTTTGTGCAATGATTAGTTGTTTATGATTTAAATAAAATGTCAGAACATAACAAAGTGTCCAATAATCAGAGTAGCATCACCTAACTCCCGCCTCTCCAATATATACATATATATATATATTTATATATATATATATATATATATATATATATATTAGGGTGCTTCGTTTGAAACGACTATTTTTGTTTTTCGCTCCCATCCCGACATTTTGTTGGAAGTACTCAAAAAAAAATTCCCTGAGAGTTTGAGCCCTTAAAATTAATATTAAGCACTTGACCACAGCGTGTGAAGATTCCCCATTTAAAATACACGTAAACTTTGGTTTTTATTTTTTAAACTTCTATTACTCTGCGGCATTTTATGATATCATCTCGCCCAAAGTCGGGATTTTCTGAGAATTAAATGTACTACAAAAGTGTCCGTTGTCACGAAGTCGTAACTCATACGGGTGGGGTAGTACGGACCGCTAAACCGAATTTTTTCATAAAATTCTTGTTTTTTCTCTCATTATCTCATAAACAACAAGACCTACAGAAAAAATGTAAGTGACAATTTTGTAGGAAATGTATTTTTCTACAAAAAAGGTCCTTAGCACCGAATCACTAAGATTGATATTTTCTGAGATATTAACTATTGAAGTTTAAGTAGCATTGAATTCCCATAAAATGTCAAATAAAATCTTAGAAAATATTGATTTTTTATTTGACTAATATCTCAGAAAATATCAAATATCTGAGTGATTCGGCGCTAAGGACCCTTTTTGTAGAAAATTAAATTTCCTATAAAATCGTCGTTTGCATTTTTTCTGTAGGCCTTGTTGTTTATGAGATAATGAGAGAACATTGTAGTACATTTCATTCTGAGAAAATCCTGACTTTGGGCGAGATGATATCATAAAATGCCACGGAGTTATAGAAGTTTAAAAAATAAAAACCAAAGTTTACGTGTATTTTAAATGGGAAATCTTCACACGCTGTGGTCGAGTACTTAATATTAATTTGAAGGGCCAAAACTCTCAGGGAATTTTTTTTGAAGTACTTCCAATAAAATTTCGGGATGGGAGCGAAAAAAAAAAAATAGTCGTTTCGAACGAAGCACCCTAATATATATATATATATATATATATATATATATATATATATATATATATATTAAGCAGTTAAGGGTAAAATTTAAATATAATAAATAAATTATTTAAACCAACTAATAATCTTGAATAAATGTTTTATTTAACCGACGTATTTAACACAGTAAAATTTGAGAATACAATATATATGCTTAGATGCGTGTATGCAATTCAGCGGTATCACTTATTGTGTCTCTACGAATGACGTAGAGACGGAATAAGAAAAAATCGATGTTTGGCGTAGATTGCCGAAACTGATCGATCGTAATTATTGTAGCAACACTACAGAACTTCTTGTGTTTTTTTTTTTTTTTTTTTTTTTCGTTGTTTTAAATATAATACACGATAATTAAAGTAATGGAATATCTCCAAATGATATGAATAAATAAATAAGTAAATGAATGAATATAATACAGGGATGATTTGTTACTTTGTAAAAAAAACTTTTATGTAAAAAAAATTTTTAATCGCGTAAATTTTTTAAATATTAAACCGGACTCGGCATTTTTGGGTCTCGGTTGCTGTGTTATTCGGCTGGGAGTTTGTTGTCGTCATCGTCGTGTCGATAGGATTCGCTTCGTAAACCGGCTTCAATCTGTCCACTGAAATAGCGATATGTCGTCCACAAAAATCGACGATTAAGTATTTATGGTGTCGGGTTATTACATGATATGGAACTTCGTAAGGCGCTGTGAAAGATGGTCCAACCTGGTCAGTCCGTATCAGTACGTGACTGCAAGTACTAAGGTTCCTGAAACAGCAATCAGAATGCTTGCCGTGACGCGACATTTCAGCCGGTGCCGATGAATTAAAATGACGTTTTAGAGTATTGACAATGTTATGAGGTGTTGTTTTATTGCTGGGAGTGAGTAACTCACCAGGCAAACGAATTGGCTCACCGTACACTAATTCAGCCGGGGTCGTCTGGATGTCGTCCTTCCAAGCAGCGCGTAAGCTGAACAAAACGGCTGGTAATGCTTCATACCATGACTCTCGATGACACAAAAAAGCTGCCTTTAGCTGACGATGTAAACGTTCAACGAGACTGTTGGCTTGCGGATGATACGGTGTAGTATGTAGGTATTTAATTCCATACATTTTTAGTAACGACTGAAATAACGACGATTCAAATTGCGGGCCTTGGTCCGAGGTAATGCGTTTAGGTTCTCCGTGGCGAGAAATCCAGTGCAGTGACAATGCATGTGCTACCGTCTCTGCAATTCCATTGGATAACGGGACAGCCTCAGGAAACCTCGTGAATCGGTCGATGATTAGTAGGCATTGGTTGGAGCCTCTTGACATTTTTAAAGACACTAGATCGATATGTATGTGCTCTAATCGTTAAGTTAGAGGTTGAAAACTGGCGATCGGCGATGACACGTGCCTTTGATCTTTATTTTTCTGGCAATCGATGCAAGATTTCACTCATTCACGGCAATCTTTGTTAATCGACGGCCAAACGTATCGTATGGAGACGAGTTTAAGCGAGCCTTTGATTACAGGGTGAGCGAGTCGAACACTTTTCTCCTCAGCAGTCCTGGAACGTATGGACGCACTGTACCTGACGCAGTGTCACAATACAGTGCAGGTCCATTATCGAGTTAAATTGTTTTTAAATTCAAAGCAGTTGTTTGACGTAACAACTGCTGAAGATTATCGTCGGTTTGTTGAGCGTCGGCAAGTTCTTGCGACGTTATAGCAGTGGATACTGCTTTGACACGTGACAATGTGTGAGCGACAATATTGTTGTTACCCAACACATGTCGAATATCGGTGGTAAATTGAACGATAAGATCGAGTCGACAAAATTGCCAAGGCGATGCTCTTTCGGTGCGCTGTTTGTAAGCGTGCTGAAGCGGCTTGTGATCTGTGTAGATCGTGACATGCCGGCCTTCGAAAATATGCCGAACGTATTTTACAGCCTCGTAGATGGCGTTCCACTCGCGATCGTATGTTGACAATTTTCGGATCGACGGGGATACTTTTCGACTGAAGAATGCTAATGGTTGCCAGTTGTTATCCACTTTTTGTTGTAAAACGGCTCCAATTCCTATTTCGGATGCGTCGGTAAATATTGCCCAGTCAGCGTCGATTTTAAGGTGTACCAATAAAGTAGCATCCGCGAGAGCTCGTTTAGCTGACTTGAAAGCCGTAGCAGCGGCAACTTGAGGTTTGAGCGATAAACGCTCGACCATACGATTGGCAGACTCGGCAAGTTTATCAAGCGTTGAGTCGCTGATGGCTTCAAGACATACTTGAATCTCATTTGGCATGTGCGAAAACCAACGTGCTTCAATGATGGCGTCATCAATGCCGGGGACTAGTGTACGCAGATGACGTAAATGTTGCGATGGTGTCCGATCGCCAAGTCTCTCTCTGTCGAGGAGCTGAGTGATCCGTACTTCTTCGGACCTCGTGAAGCATTTTATTAAAGCGGCTTTTAAATCGCTGTACGGAGTTGTCGCAAAAGGCTGAAGAATTAACTGCTCTACTTCTGCGGCGACGCGAGTGTCGATCAATGGAATCACCAGGTCGAATTCGGCGCGATCGGTTGTTATCTGGTGCGTTGAAAATTGCGCTTCGACCTGCGTAACTCACAGTTTCGGATTCTCCGTGCTGAACTGGGGTGCTTTGATGTTCACGGCCATATTTAATTTCGCTGACGTAAACGATGATCCCGATGATTGAGATTTAATTGTGTCTTCGTCAAACGACTCGGATTTTATTTTCTTGTCTCTGTCGATTTCAGAGCCTGACATCACCCAAGAAAAATGTCTGTAATTTGGTAGAGTGCTACCGAAAAATGATTGATGACGCACAGGTCAGGAATGTGCAGCTGGTGTATCGGCTGAATCCTCGATTGTATTTCTGGTAACGGAAAGAAAATTATACGCGACACTGCACGAAAAATTAATTACAATTTTTTATCACAGCTCGCAAAAACTTTTATTATTATTCGATTCGCAATAAAGGTCCCTCGAATCAACACTGATGCGGCATGACGTCCATAAGATGCCCAGCAATGCGCCAGCGGTGATAAAAGAATAAAATCTGCACAATGATGAAAAAAAAAAATCTCTGCACTAATTAATTCAAAAATAAATTAACACAAAAATTACTGTGACTCAAAAATCACGGTCTCGCGGGTTAATCAGCAATGAGACAAAATATTCGCGGCAAAACGATACGAGAACTCGCGAGATTTTTACAAACTGTTTAACGCACGTGTTCGACGCTTCCCTAAAAAAGAGATCACGTCGGGTTCACCAATTTAGCGGTTAAGAGTAAAATTTAAATATAATGAATAAACTATTTGAACCAACTAATAATGTTTAATAAATGTTTTATTTAACCAATGTATTTAACACAGTAAAATTTGAGAATACAATTGAAATGCTTAGATGCGTGTATGCAGTTCAGCGGCATAACTTATCGTGTCTCTACGAATGAGGTAGAGACGGCATATGGAAAAATCGATGTTCGGCGAAGATTGCCGAAATTGATCGATCGTAATTATTGTAGCTACGCTACACACACACACACACACACATATATATATATATATATATATATATATATATATATATATATATACACTACTGGAAAAAATTAAAGGATCAAAAAAAAATTCCAAATTTTTGGGTGATATTCAACAGGCCGTAACTTCAAGAGAAATGGTCGTACAAGGAAGAATAAAAAAGGAAATTGTAGCTCCGAGTGTCTACTTTTTGGATTAGACCGTCAAAAATTTTTAGCGTCAGAGGTTTCTGAGTAATCTTAGAAAAACCAGCGACAAAAAAATTTTCAAATTTTTTTTACTTTTTTTGTTTGGTCTACGGGCGTGGGAAAATTTTTTTTGCTTAACCACTATAAGGATCGGATACCTTCGTTATTCAGCTTTCATTTCATTTTTTATAGACCTTGATACGTCCACTTGTCGCCGAGATATCGGTCTTCAAATGGAAAAGGATCCTTTTGTCTTTGATTATCGATATCTCAGCAACCAATGATCGCACAGAAAGTTAATGGTGGGTTTCAAAAACTTAAATAAATTCCCTTGAATGATTAGCCATTGTATTTTCGGGAAAAAAATGTTTTCCTTTCATCACATGAATTTGAAAATGCAACAAAAAAAAGGCTTCTGGTGGTTTTTTGGAAAATCAAGCGCTCGATCGGAAATATCGTGGAAATCAATAATGTTGAGTGCACGAAAAAAAGAAAACAGGAATAATTGCTGTTCGAATGAGCATTTATTACATTTTCAAATAGTAACGCAGCGCTTCATAAACGAAACTGTAAAAGTTACAGTTTGACCCTGCGCAGTAAGTTTTACATTTTAAGTATGGAATATTACAGCTTGATAATGCATCAAGTTTACTTTCTCACACTGTAATATTTGTTAAAAATTATCAAAGTATCATTCGATATGCTTCAAAACTTACAGTTTTTCTCATCAAGTTTTACGTTAAAATTTTTAAAACTTGTTTTTCGAAATAACGATATTGCCACTATAAACTGTAAATTTTACATTTTCTGTTAGTAATATTTGCGTTTATTCTTTTCAATAATCAAGTTTAAATAGTGATACGATTTAACATCACCCTTGATAATTAATTTCAATGAGAAGATAGATGATAATAACCTATGGTAACTAAAAATAAAAAAAAAAAAAATTATTATCACACTTTCAAATTTCTTTTTGAATTGACAACAATGAAAATCAATATAAAATAACAAAACAAAAATAAAATTATTAATAAACAAGCGAATTGTATAGAAAATTTAATTACCCAATGAAAAAAGATTTTATATATCTGTATACAGTTATATATGAATTTTATACAATTGGATAGAGGTAATGCATAATTATATGAAATTTTTATATAGTTATATACAGTTATACTCGATCGTATATAGATCTATATAAAAATGCAAAAAACAATAATAAAATTATATACAAATGTATATATTTGTATGCAATAATATAGAATCGTATATCATTATATATAATCTATACAAAAACATTATGTGATTAGATAAACATTATATACAAATAAGATATAATTATGTACGATTGTATACAAATGGATAGGACCATTTTTTCTATCTAATTTGTATATAGTTTTATACAGTTGTATAAACTCTTTTTTCATCGGGTACTTACCAAAAATAATCATTCAACTATTAAAATTTGCAATATTGGAAATCTTTGCACTGTACTAGACGACACCACGTAGAATAATAACTTCACATGGGACACCCAAGAAACAGAAGACTCTTAACCCTGATTAAAAACTCCGATTGATTCTGATTGAATCTGATTGAAACTCAATCAGAATTCTATCAGTTTCAATCAGAAACAAATTTCCAATCAGAAATGTTCGGGAGCGTTCGAGGGTTCTGATTGACTTTCTATCAGCTTCAATCAGATTCTACCAGAAAAAAATATTTAGTATTTTCTGATTGAAACTGATTGGATTTTCTCTATCAGTTTCAATCAGATTCAATCAGAAAAAAAAATTTTAATTTTCGATTATTTTCCGATTAAATCTGATTGGAACTGATTGGATTTTTCTCTATCAGTTTCAATCAGATTCAATAAGGAAATAATAATTTTTAAAAAATTATTTTCCGATTGAATCTGATTGAAATTGATAGCGAAAAATCCAATCAGTTTCTATCAGATTTAATCAGAAAAAAATAATTTTTGAAAACCTATTTTCCGATTGAATTTGATAAAAACTGATAGAAAGAAATCCAATCAGTTTCAATCAGATTTGATCGGAAAATAATTTTTTTTAAATTATTATTTTCTTATTGAATCTGATTGCAACTGATTGGATTTTTCTCTATCAGTTTCAATCAGATTAAATAAGGAAATAATAATTTTTAAAAAATTATTTTCCGATTGCATCTGATTGAAACTGATAGCGAAAAATCCAATCAGTTTCTATCAGATTTAATCAGAAAAAAAATAATTTTTGAAAACTTATTTTCCGATTGAATCTGATTGAAACTGATAGAGAAAAATCCAATCAGTTTCAATAAGATTCAATAAGAAAATAATAATTTAAAAAAAATTATTTTCCGATTAAATCTGATTGAAACTGATTGGATTTTTCTCTATCAGTTTCTATCAGATTTAATCGGAAAATAAGTTTTCAAAAATTTTTTTTTTCTGATTAAATCTGATAGAAACTGATTGGATTTTTCTCTATTAGTTTCAATCAGATTCAATAAGGAAATAATAATTAAAAAAAAATAATTTTCCGATTGAATCTGATTGAAACTGATAGCGAAAAATCCAATCAGTTTCTATCAGATTTAATCAGAAAAAAATAATTTTTGAAAACTTATTTTCCGATTAAATCTGATAGAAACTGATAGAGAAAAATCCAATCAGTTTCAATCAGATTTAATCGGAAAAAAATAATTTTTGAAAACTTATTTTCCGATTAAATCTGATAGAAACTGATAGAGAAAAATCCAATCAGATTTAATCGGAAAATAATTTTTTTAAAATTATTATGTTCTCATTGAATCTTATTGAAACTGATTGGATTTTTCTCTATCAGTTTCAATCAGATTCCATCGGAAAATAATTTTTTTAAAATTATTATTTTCTGATTGAATCTGATTGAAACTGATTGGATTTTTCTCTATCAGTTTCTATCAGATTTAATCGAAAAATAAGTTTTCAAAAATTATTTTTTTCTGATTAAATCTGATAGAAACTGATTGGATTTTTCGCTATCAGTTTCAATCAGATGCAATCGGAAAATAATTTTTGAAAACTTATTTTCCGATTAAATCTGATAGAAACTGATAGAGAAAAATCCAATCAGATTTAATCGGAAAATAATTTTTTTAAAATTATTATTTTCTTATTGAATCTTATTGAAACTGATTGGATTTTTCTCTATCAGTTTCAATCAGATTCAATCGGAAAATAAGTTTTCAAAAATTATTTTTTTCTGATTAAATCTGATAGAAACTGATTGGATTTTTCGCTATCAGTTTCAATCAGATGCAATCGGAAAATAATTTTTTAAAAATTATTATTTCCTTATTTAATCTGATTGAAACTGATAGAGAAAAATCCAATCAGTTGCAATCAGATTCAATAAGAAAATAATAATTAAAAAAAAATTATTTTCCGATCAAATCTGATTGAAACTGATTGGATTTCTTTCTATCAGTTTTTATCAAATTCAATCGGAAAATCGGTTTTCAAAAATTATTTTTTTCTGATTAAATCTGATAGAAACTGATTGGATTTTTCGCTATCAGTTTCAATCAGATGCAATCGGAAAATAATTTTGTAAAAATTATTTTCCGATTGAATCTGATAGAAACTGATAGAGAAAAATCCAATCAGTTTCAATCAGATATAATCGGAAAATAATTTTTTTTAAATTATTATTTTCTGATTGAATCTGATTGAAACTGATTAAATTTTTCTCTATTAGTTTTAATCGAATACAATGAGTGAATAATATTTTATTTTTAAGATTACTTATCATGTTTTTATTAACTCGCTCTCATGTATGTCTGTCCGGTCGCGCGGAGATAAATGTTGGCTCGAAACCTAGCAATGTTTATTATGCTGTCAACAACCTTGAGACAGGAAATGAAGCATAAAAAAAATTATTATACTCATACGAAAATTTATTATGCTGTATCACAATACTTACTACGCGCGAGAGACTTATCGATGAATTTTAATAACAATTACTTTCATACGTTATAATAATTCTGATGCGGCGTAACAATTTTTCGTACGGGTAAAATAATTTTTTTGATACTTCACTTTCTGTTTTAAAAGCAGCACAATAGAAATGGCTAGGTCTCGAGCCAACATATTTCTCCTTGTAGAATATTCTAATTGATTTTAAACTATCTTCCTGATTAGCTAGATATATTGCTAAAGTTTCTAGTAAAAATGAAACGAGGCACTGGCTAGCACCTCGCTAGCGTCGCTATGGAAACCTCAAATTTCTCATAATATAAAAACCTACGCAGATTCCCTCACTTTTTTCGTTAAAAATAAATACTTTGGACGGGGAATCTCGAAAAAAATGACCCAAAAATAAATAATTAATTACCAATTTGCAGAAAAATTACCGGAACCTCTATAAAGTATAATGAATGAAAATGAATATTTATTTTTATTTATCTCCATTCAAAAACAATTTAATGGTTACTATGAGAAAATAGTTAACTGAAAAAAAAATTTAGTAGGGGAGCCTGGGGCACAAATGCCCCCTTCCCCAAAAATTATAAAAACAAAAGTTTTTTTTATTTCCCGTCAAGTTATGACCTTTGTAATGTTTTTATCATATTTTAGGCCAATATGTGATATGTGGGGTAAAATAGACCACTCAAAACAAAGAAATAGTAACGAAAAAATAAACTTGACGAAAAATAAAAAAAAAAAATAATAATTTCGTTACAATTTTTTTTCGAGTGTTCCATTTTGCTCTGCACATCACGTATTGATCTAAAATGTAACAAAATTAGTATAAAGGTCATAACTTGACGGAAAAATTGAAAAAAATAATTTTTTTGAGTGGTCCATTTTACCCCACATATCACATATCGGCCTACAATATGATTAAATCATTATAGAGGTCATAACTTGACGGAAAATGAAAAAAAAATTTTTACCTAATTTTTGAGGGGGGCCTTTGTGCCCCAGGCTCCCCTATACATTTCTTCAATTAAAATACAAAAATTTATTGAGGACAAAATGTTTGATTTTGTATTCTATATTATTTCGGAAATTAAAAAAAAAATTTTTTTTGAGACCTACTAAAAGTTTGTCCAGGAATATATAAAAGCGAATAATAATAATAAATTAATCAATTTATTTTATTTTTACACATAAATTTTTCTAAGTACTCAGATTTTTTTTTAACTCGAAAATTTTCCAAGTCCAGAAAACGGTAATTTTTTTTTTGAGGATTTTGAGAGCTCCGTTAGAAGTCAAAACCGATGAAGAGTTTGCATTTAGACTTCATAGATTTAGAGTGCCAATATTGTATTATTTTCCGACCGGTAGATAAAAGATCAAAGGAATTGAATTTTTTGAGGTCCAAACTAGAATTTGTTTTTTGACTCGGGATATTATCTATGAGATAAAAGTAGTTTAACATTGGACAGTTTAAAAATGGTAAGTTTAATATAGTATAAATCTTTTTTACTTTAGAATGTTCTACTGTTAAGTTATAGCAATTTAAAAAAAAGTTATTTAATTTACATACTTTTTAAATGGAAAAATTTGATAGTCGAGAAAAAGTACTTTAAATTAAATTTAAGAGCTAAAATTTTCAGGGAATTTTTCTCAATATAAACGGCAAAATTATCTTGTGTTGGCTAGAAAAAAAAAACTTCGTTTCAAACAAAACGGATTCAATTAGAAAATAATAATTCATTTATCGATTATTTTCCGATTGAATCCAATTAAATCCGACAGAAAATTTTCAATCAGTTTTAATCCGTTTCAATCGGAAAATAACAATTCAGATAATATTAATAATTACTAAAATTTGGGCAGATATGAATTTCATTTGTCATGAATTCAGCAATTTTTGAAGTATCAAAGTATAGAATTCTATCGGTCTTTCCAATTTAATAAATTTTATAAAAAGTGAAAACAAGCATTTTTCAGGATTATGTATGAACTTTTTTTGAAGAACTGTATTGATTGAATTAAAACTATCACAAAAATGAAAAAAAAACATTAATAATAAATTATATATACATCAGGTTGGTAAAAAAAAAAATTTTTTTTTTAGTATCCAAAAATTGAAAGTATACCTAAAAACCAAAATTTCTGTACCAATTCAAGCTCTTAATAATAATACTACGGTTTGCGTCCAGCCGTTTTTATTCATATTTACAGAGTATTTAAATAACACGGGAAAAAAACTTTTTATATTTTAGAATTTTCTAACTTATAATCTAATCAACGAATTATGATGCACGATAGATATTTTTGTAGGAAGTTGAATGCTCTACAACAAAAGTCTCATCATTTTTTGATAAATCTAACTGTTCAAAAGTTATTTGAGCTTAAAGTCAAATTTATAGTAAATTTTAAGATCTTTTTAATTTTCCAGCGAAACTATCAGTTTTATCAGAAAATCTTATAGAAACTTTTTTGTGGGTAATTTCATTTCTCAAAAATTATAATGAATGAAGTTTTCCAAAGTTTTGCTTTTTTTTCTAGTTATTTTCATTTCAATATCAAGTTCTTAAAAAAATAGTTTTCTGATTTATTTTTTATAAATTCTAAAATATATTTTTTGTATTTAAACTTATATTTTTTAAATAAATTTTTTCATGGGGGTGTTTAACGCATGGATTTCCGTATGCAACTAATAGAAAAAAAAGTTGCTTGAACCCAGAGAAAAATTTCTTAAGAGAAAAGATATATATGGAGGAGAGAAAATTCATCAGTCCTAAGCAATAGCAGTAGGAGTAATTCGGTTCTCGCCACTAGATAGCGCCCACCACTTGTGTAGTGTCCCTGGTAAGAAACTTCGTTTAGACGTATTCTATTCCAGACTTGGAAGCAATTCTAACAAGAGCACTCCTCTGTTCTTTGACAGAGTGACAAGTACAATTTTTGGTGGTAATATAGTATATTCTATATTACTTCATGACATGCAATCTAATTGTTTATATAGATTCAACGTAGATTTTGAAACATTCGATTTTTTGATTTTCTACCGTTTAATAATATATACAATTATTTGTCCCGAGAATCGGTAATTGTTTATTAATTTACAATTAAACCTTCCAAAAATATCCGATTAAATCTGATTGAAACTGATTGAAATTCTATAATCAATTCTGATTAAATCTGATTGAAACTGATTGAAAGTCAATAAGAAATTCTGATTAAATCTAATTGAAATTCAATAATAAATTCTGATTAAATCTGATTGAAAGTGATTGAAAGTCAATAATAAATTCTGATTAAATCTGATTGAAACTGATTAAAAGTCAATAAGAAATTCTGATTAAATCTGATTGGACGTTTTCAATCAGTTTCAATCGGAGTTTTTAATCAGGGTTATTAGTATAACCTCTAATATTGAGGCATGGCTCTTGGCTAAATGCAACGTGCACTCACATATACTACACTAATGGAGAAAATTAAAGGATCAAAAAAAAATTCCAAATTTTTGGGGTGATTTTCAACAGGCCGTAACTTCGAGAGAAATGGTCGTACAAGGAAAAAAAAAAAAGGAAATTGTAGCTCCAAATGTCTACTTTTTGGATTAGAACTTCAAAAATTTTTAGCGTCAGCGGTTTTTGAGTAATCTTAGAAAAACCAGCGACAAAAAAATTTTCAAATTTTTTTTACTTTTTTTTTTGGTCTACGGGCGTGGGAAAATTTTTTTTTGCTTAACCACTATAAGGATCGGATACCTTCATTATTCAGCTTTAATTTCATTTTTTATAGACCTTGATACGTCCATTTGTCGCCGAGATATCGGTCTTCAAATGAAAAAGGATCCTTTTGTCTTTGATTATCGATATCTCAGCAACCAATGATCGCACAGAAAGTTAATGGTGGGTTTCAAAAAGTTAAATAAATTCCCTTGAACGATTAGTCATTTTTTTTTCGAAAAAAAAATTTTTTCCTGTCGTCACATTAATTTGAAAATGCAACAAAAAAAGGGCTTTTGGTGGTTTTTTGAAAAATCAAGCGCTGGATCGAAAATATTGTGGAAATCAATAATGTTGAGTGTGCAATTTACAGTTCAATATGCCCACAAAAACACCACAAAGGGCCAGATTGATCCAACCAGCCGTTTTTTTGTTTCAATCGATCAAATTTTTAAAAAAATTAAAGGATCACTTTTTTTGCTCTGAAAAGCTCATAATCTTTAACAAAATGAAAAAACAAATTTTTCCGAGCTTATTTCACATTTTCATTCCAAACAGTGCTTAAATTTCCAAAAAATAAAAAAATTTTCAAAAAAAACAAAAATTTTTTCAAAAAAAAATTTTTTTTTTTTAACAACTTTAAGAAATTTAAGAGACCACGGAATGCAGCGAAGAAAACGTGTTTAAAATGATTGGGCGTTGGTCTCTTAATTTTCTTAAAGTTGTTAAAAAAAAAAAATTTTCAAAAAAAATTTTTTTTTGAAAAAATTTTTGTCTTTTTTGAAAATTTTTTTATTTTTTGGAAATTTAAGCACTGTTTGGAATGAAAATGTGAAATAAGCTCGGAGAAATTTGTTTTTTCATTTTGTTAAAGATTATGAGCTTTTCAGAGCAAAAAAAGTGATCCTTTAATTTTTTTAAAAATTTGATCGATTGAAACAAAAAAACGGCTGGTTGGATCAATCTGGCCCTTTGTGGTGTTTTTGTGGGCATATTGAACTGTAAATTGCACACTCAACATTATTGATTTCCACAATATTTTCGATCCAGCGCTTGATTTTTCAAAAAACCACCAAAAGCCCTTTTTTTGTTGCATTTTCAAATTAATGTGACGACAGGAAAAAATTTTTTTTTCGAAAAAAAAATGACTAATCGTTCAAGGGAATTTATTTAACTTTTTGAAACCCACCATTAACTTTCTGTGCGATCATTGGTTGCTGAGATATCGATAATCAAAGACAAAAGGATCCTTTTTCATTTGAAGACCGATATCTCGGCGACAAATGGACGTATCAAGGTCTATAAAAAATGAAATTAAAGCTGAATAATGAAGGTATCCGATCCTTATAGTGGTTAAGCAAAAAAAAATTTTCCCACGCCCGTAGACCAAAAAAAAAAGTAAAAAAAATTTGAAAATTTTTTTGTCGCTGGTTTTTCTAAGATTACTCAAAAACCGCTGACGCTAAAAATTTTTGAAGTTCTAATCCAAAAAGTAGACATTTGGAGCTACAATTTCCTTTTTTTTTTTTCCTTGTACGACCATTTCTCTCGAAGTTACGGCCTGTTGAAAATCACCCCAAAAATTTGGAATTTTTTTTTGATCCTTTAATTTTCTCCATTAGTGTATTTCAAAAATATTTACTGAATGTTCATTTTATTTTTACATTTTAAATAGTGAAAATTCGTGATTGCTAAGGCATTGGTGATACTTGACAAAGAAATTTTAAAAATTACAGTGTGAGATGTAATAGTTCCATTTTCTACATTAAGGTTCATAATTGAATGCCCATACAGTAAATCTTCTCGAATCACTCAACAAATTTTCTTATTTGATACTTTAATTTTTACACAACGGCTAAACTGTAATTTTTACAGTTTTAAAGAGGATTAAATGATTTTAAAAGAAACAAACTTTCTGTAAGCAAAAGATAATAATTATTTTACATTTTATTGTGTACGATTTACATTTTCAAATTGTAAATATTACTGCTTACTCTACAACTAATTTTTTACAGGATAAAATTTAAAAATTACAGTATACATTTTAACTTTTGTAATTTTTAATATGACGGGCTGGTTTTTACATTTTATTCTGTAACTATTTCATTTTTCTTTTTTCCGTGTGTGCATTTTACAGTTCAATATGCCTACAAAAACCTTACATTGAGCCAGATAAATCCAACCAGGCATTTTTTTGTTTCACTCGATCGAATTTTTGAAAAAATAAAAGGATCACGTTTTTTGTTCTGAAAAGCTCATAATCTTTAAAAAAATGAAAAAATTTTTTTTCCGAGCTTCGTCCATATTTTTATTCCAAACAGTGCTCAAATTTTCAAAAAATAAAAAAATTTCAAAAAAAAAAAAAAAAAATTTTTTAAAAACAAAATTTTTTTTGAAATTTTTTTTTTTTAACAACTCTAAGAAATTTAAAAGACCAAAGATTTTTAACACATTTCCTCTGCTGCATTCCGTGGTCTCTTAAATTTTTTAAAGTTGTTTGAAAAAAAAAATTTAAAAAAAAATTTTTTTTTTTTAAATTTTCTTATTTTTCGAAAATTGGAGCACTGCTTGGAATAAAAATGTGGACGAAGCTTGGCAAAAAAATTTTTTTAATTTTTTTAAAGATTATGAGCTTTTCAGAGCAAAAAACATGATCCTTTAATTTTTTCAAAAATTCGATCGAGTGAAACGAAAAAAAGGGCTGGTTGGATAAATCTGGCTCTTTGTAAGGTTTTTGTGGGCGTATTGAACTGTCAAATGCACACTCAACATTATTGATTTCCACGATATTTTCAATCCAGCGCTTGATTTTCCAAAGAACAACCAAAAGCCCTTTTTTTTGCATTTTCAAATTCATGTGACGATAGGAAAAAATTTTTTTTCCGAAAATACAATCGCTAATCGTTCAAGGGAATTTATGTAAGTTTTTGAAACCCACCATTAACTTTCTGTGCGATCATTGGTTGTTGAGATATCGATAATCAAAGACAAAACGATCCTTTTCCATTTGAAGACCAATATCTCGGCGACAAGTAGACGTATCAAGGTCTCTAGAAAATGAAATGAAAGCTGAATGATGAAGATATCCGATCCTTATAGTAGTTAAGAAAAAAAAAATTCCCAAGCTCGTAGACCAAAAAAAAAAAAAGTAAAAAAAATTTTTGAAAATTTTTTTGTCGCTGGATTTTCTAAGATTACTCAAAAACCGCTGACGCTAAAAATTTTTGACGGTTTAACCCAAAAAGTAGACACTCGGAGCTACAGTTTCCTTTTTTTTTCTTCCTTGTACCACCATTTCTCTCGAAGTTACGGCCTGTTGAAAATCACCCAAAAATTTGGAATTTTTTTTTTTGATCCTTTAATTTTTTTTATTAGTGTATATATATATCTTTATATATAAAAATTACGTGTCACGTTGTTTGTCCGCGATGGACTCCTAAACTACTGAACCAATTTTCAATTTTCTTTGCATACCGTGAGCGATTTGATCCAACTTGAAAGATAGGATAGCTCCCATCTCAATTTATAGTTGCATTATTATTTTATTGCAAATTATTTGTCTATTATTTGACAGTCACAATTGTCTCTTAGCTCCAAACGATTCTAAAAGATCACGATATCTGTTGACTGGATTGAGTAAGTATTTAATAGATGCTGTTCGTTAGTCTCGCTAAAACTCAAGAACGGCTGTACTGATTTGGCTAATTTTGGTCTTGAATTATTTGTGGAACTCCAAAAAAGGTTCGAAAGGTGAATAAATATGAGTACAGCATAGTGCCGGATAGCTCAACTGGTAGAGCAGTCGGCGCCATACCGACATGGTCTGGGCACGATTCCCAGTTCGGGCTATCTATATTTTTCTCAATTTATCTATAAACTGTCTTATTGAGAAGGTTTGCATATTTTAGGGTTCCACTATATTAAATTGGTGTAATACCGTACGATGGACGGTGTGGCTTAATAAATTATAGATCAAATTGAACGGAATAAAGTATAGTGCCAGATAACTCAACTGGTAGAGCGCTCGGCGCGATACTGACATGGTCTGGGCTCGATTCTCAGTTCGGGCTATCTACATTTTTCTCAATTTATCTATAAATCGTCTTATTGAGAAGGTTTGCATATTTAGGTTTTCACTATGTTAAATTGGTTTTTTATATGGTGGAAACCAATTTAATATAGTGGAAACCTAAACTTGTAAACCTTCTTAATAAGTTAATTTATCGATAAATTGAGAAAAATATAGAGCGTTCCACGACAAATCCTGCACCATTTAGCTTTTGCACCGCGGATTTTTCCGTAACTTTTAGCATAGGTTGAAAGAGGACTTCATGATTCTTTCCAAATTTTTTTCCCCAACCGTTTTCGAAATATTGAATTTTGAAAAATGTTTTTTTTTTTTTTTTCAAACACCTGTAACTTTGCAAAAAGTGGTTTAAATAAAATTTTCAAAGAGACAAAAAATGTTCAGTTTGAGTCATCTTTTTAGTAAAGAATATCAAAAAAATTTTTAGACCAAGCTTCTATTAAAATTTAAACTTTTTTGTACAAATTTTCGATTTACAAAAAACACACACTGATTGATTTTCCTCATAATTTTTACAGCAAACTCTCACTCATTCTTCAACTTTTCCAGCTATGCTCATAATGGAACAACGATAGGATCTATTTTTTTTCTCATTTTTTAAATTTCATATGCCAATTTTTTTTTAAGAATAATGTTTTAAAATAATAGCATGCTCAGGATTTACTGTTAATAATTATCTGACACACAACTATCATCAAAATTCAATAATTTAATTCCCTCAGAAAAATTATTATCAAATAATTAATCATTATTGTTATTAATTGAAATTGTTATTTATCAATTAATTAGTAATAATTTTTCTGTGGAAGAAAATTTGATAATTTTGATAAAAGTTGGGTGTCAGATTTTATTAACAGTTAATCCTGAGCATGCTATTATTTTAAGACAATTTTCTTAAAAAAAAACTGGAATATAAAATTTAAGAAATTTAATAAAAATAGATCACATCGTTGTCCGATTATAAGCATAGCTGGAAAATTTGTAGAATAGGTGACAGTTTGCTGTGAGAAATGATAAGGAAAATCGATTAGTACGTGTTTTTTATAAATCGACCATTTATTCTTCAAAGTTGAAATTTCAATAGAAGCGTAGTTCTAAAATTTTTTTTGATATATTTTATCGAAAAGATATCTAAAAACAAGCATTTTTTTACTTTTTGAAAATTTCGTTTAAACCACTTTTCGCAAAGTTACAGACATTTGAAAGAAAAATCTCTTCCTTTTTCAAAATGTGATATTTCGAAAACGATTGGAGGAAAAAAATTTAAAAAAAAATTATGAAGGCCTCCTACAACGTATGCTAATAGATTAAAAAGTTTCAAAAAAATCAGAGGTTCAAAAGCTAAAAGGTGTCTGATTTAACGTGAAACGTCTCATAGATAGCCCCACTGGGAATCGAACCCAGACAATGTCGGTATCGCGCCGAGTGCTCTATCAGTTGAGATATCCGGCACAATACTAATTCCATTCAATTTGATCTATAACTTATTGAGCCACACCGTCCATCACACGGTAATACATCAATTTAATATAGTGGAAACCTAAACATGCAATTTTTTTCAATAAGACAATTTATAGATAAATTGAGAAAAATATAGATAGCCCGAACTGGGAATCGAGCCCAGACTATGTCGGTATCGCGCCGAGTGCTCTAACAGTTGAGCTATCTGGCGCTATACTATATTCCGTTCAAATTAAATTTATAACTTTTTAAGCCACACTGACCATCGTACGGTAATACACCAATTTTATAAAGTGGGAACCTAAACAGAGTTGATTTTTTAATTTTGCTCTATAATCAATTGAGGCAGTACGGAGTCTGCCGGGTCAGCTAGTATATATAAATATTAGAGTGGACCAAAAAATTCGACAATTTTTTTTTCTTTCGATACTACAATAACATTATTCCTGATGACCAAAAAAAATTATTGTGCAAGTTTGAGTCCTTAATATTGATATTAAAAGGTGCATCCTACGACTTTTCGTTTTTTTAAAAGAAATTTTATATTGTACCCAAAACTGGTAAATCATCTATCTAAGAAATTTAAGCAATGTATTATTTTAAAGAAAATTGAATTCCCTACAAAAAATCGCTCTTAGTAAATTGACCTAAAACGAGCCGTTTCCTTGTAATTGTGCCTTGAATATTGATTTGTTTTTTAAATTCTTTGTTTCTATTTTAGATTCTTGTAACTACTAGAAATATTAAAATTTTTTCCAATCAAGATACATATTCCTAAAGGAAATTTAATGCTCTAAAAAAGAGGCCTCTTAACATTTTTCGCTTAATTCACTCCTTCAAAAGTTATTCAGGTCATTTAAGTCGTTTTGACTCAACTTCAACCTCGAATAACTTTTAAAGGAGTGAATGTAACAAAAAATGTTAAGAGATCTTTTTTGTAGAGCATTAAATTTCCTTTGGAAATGTATGTCTTGACCTAGAAAAATTCTGATATTTCTGATAGTTACAAGAGTCCAAAATAGAAACAAAGCATTTGAAAAACAAATCAATATTTAAGGCACGATTACAAGGAAACGGCTCGTTTTACGTCAATTTACTAAGAGAGAGTTTTTGTAGGGAACTCAATTTCCTTTAAAATGTATATTGCTCAAATTTTTGATATTGATGATTTACCAGTTTTGGGTATAATATGAAATTTCTTTTAAAAAAACGAAAAGTCGTAACAATACATCTCTTAATATCAATATTAAGGGCTTAAATTTGCACAATAATTTTTTCTAGTCATCAGGAATACTATTTTCATAGTATCGATTGTAGAGCAAAGTATAAAAATCAACTCTGTTTAGGTTTTCACTATATGCAATTGAAGTATTACCGTACGATGAACGGTGTGGCTTAATGAGTAAAAGATCAAATTGAACGCATTTAGTATTGTGCCGGATAGCTTAACTGGTAGAGCACTCGGCGTGATACCGACGTGGTCTGGGCTCGATTCCTAGTTCGGGCTTTCCTCAATATCTATATTTTCTTCAATTTATCTATAAATTGTCTTATTGAGAAGGTTTGCATGTTCAGGGTTCCACTATATTGAATTGGTGTATTACCGTGCGATGGACGGTGTGGCTCAATAAGTTATAGATCAAATTGAATGGAATAAGTATTGTGCCGGATAGCTCAACTGGTAGAGCACTCAGCGCGATACCGACATTGCCTGGGTTCGATTCCTAGTGGGGCTATTTATGAGGCGTTTCACGCCAAATCAGACACTTTTTAGCTTTTGAAACTCGGATTTTTTTGAAACTTTTTAATCTATTAGCATAGGTTGAAGGAGGCCTTGATAATTTTTTTTGAAGTAAAACTTCTTAAGGCACGGTAGGGAAAAATTTTTGTAACTCATCTTTATCTTGTAACGTTAATCTTATCTAGCGTAAATCTTTTTTGTAACTCGTGTACGTGAAACTTATATACGTGATGGTATATATTTTTGTGTATGTGTAAGCATGTATGAGTGTCTGTTTGGGACTAGTAGTATACCAAAATAAGTAAACGTATAGTTGAGTATATATAGTCTGGGACTTCGTATAGTATATAGTTTATGAACAGTCTCAAATAATATATATATATATATATATATTACAGTATATATCATACATTTAGTTTGTATGTGTATTTAAATTATATGGACGCCTTGGTAAAATTAGCGTGTTTACAAAATTGATTTTGATTATAGTCGAAGTGTGGTATAGTGATTTATAAGTTTGTATTTAAAAATTTTTAGTCTAGTCAACAAGTTCAAAAACGCCAAAATTCTTGATAACGCTCTCAAAAATATGAGCAATAGCTTCTTTTTAGAATGACGTCTAGAAAAAATATTCTCGAGAATGTATTAGCCCATAAAAAATTTCAATTGTTATTAATAAATTAAAAAAAAAAAATAGTGCCACTCAGTTTTTCCTTAAAAACTATTAACATTTTTGAAATTTTTAAAAAAAGATCCTTAACTGGTAATGCGAACTTAATGTTGATTCAATTCAATTCACGGACAAAGACTGGAAACCCAAAATAGAGAGTTCTTAGCGTTTCTCGAAACCTTATTAATATAGGGCTAAAAATTTCGTAATTCCAAAAATCCTAATTCGTCTCCGAAAAATTGCTTTAAAATTCTCATTAGCTATACAAGAGTAACAAAGATAGTCCCATTTATTATTTGAAAGTGAGAGAGCAGTCCAGTGACATTTCCCCTTAAAGAGGAGCAAATGTTTAATAAGAAAAGTCACAACTCATTAAAATTGATTTAATTCTTAAAAGATAATTGGAGTCTATTTTTAGGAAATAACAGGATGATATCAACAACGAAATCAAATACAACGATCGATGGAATGTTCTCGTAATTTTTATATGATATTCAGTGCAAAACTTATATTTTTCTTATTTGTTATCCTTCGATAACAAATGTACATATCGAAATACCCGAAAGTGTAACTGAAATAGAGCAATAATAATAATACTTTTGTAAATATAAACAATAAAATAATTTGAATTTATTATGTATTTAAAATGGAAATTTTGTTTATACCCTGTAAAAAATCGGAAGTAAATCCGGATTGGATACAGATTTTATTCAAATCCGAATTCACTCCGTCACTTGAAGTTCCGGAGCTTAAAAAAAAACACTTCGCATTCAGAGTGAATAAGGACTTTTTTATGAATAAAGTAAATTCATATTTAATAGAAACAGCTGTTAATTAGAAATATAATTATTTAAATAAATCATTAATTCAGATATTAATAAATAAACTTAAAATATAACGTTTTTAATTCATAAAATATATTAGTAACTCACTAAATTATAATTTCGTACACATAACTCATAGTGAAAATATTAAGTTATTGAATAGCTATAATGACATAGTTTTTATGGGAATATTTAATATTTCGGTGCATTATAGAATTTTATCTCATCGTATGGTAATGTAAATTATACGACAGTTTGTGACTCAGTAGAATTGTATTTGTGCAAGTTTTATTATCAGCTGCTTATCATTTTTAAAAATCATTTCGTGTGAATATGTGGAAAGGGAACTCGTTATTATTTCCATACTCAATACACTATGTATTAGTAATTTTTTTTTGTAATTGATATTTTCCGAAAGCCTGCTTCGGAGTATATCCACCCCAAAGAGGAGTGAATAAATGAAAAGTCATTAATTCCACGTTCAATCTGGATTTACTCCGCATTCAGTCTGCAAATTTTTTACAGTAGTAGATAGGTAAGGGGGTTTCTGGCCTATTATGGACACGAACCCGCGATCTGTTGTATCGACTGAGGGTAAGTTAACGATAGATGATAATGTGTCGGCTGTTGGTGTGCTCTCTCGGGCATTTTTGACATCATTTTGATGATAATTGAGGTTGTTTGGCAGTCTTTTTACCGCCTGAGCTCATTTTTGACATCATTTTGATGCTAATTGACGTTATTTGGCAGTTTTTTACAGTCTGAGCTGATTGTGAGCTCATCTAGGACCCTTTTGAGCTCGTGTCCGCCATTTTGAGCTCATGTTATGATAGATGGCACCTTGTGTATATTTTGAGATTGAAATTTTGAAAAAAATATTTACATTTTATAATAATGTACAATTTATGTAAAATTATGTACAATTTCATTAATGACTAGAATGAGTTCTCGGAATGCCTATCAGGTTACAGGTTCTGGCATCATGTTTGTGCTTAACCCCAGAGCTGACACTAGCGTTGCCTACTCTGATTAATGCAATCTGTACACGTAAATGTATGATTTGAAGTTTTATATATTGAAACTGGGGTATGTAAGGGTACATGTGAGAAGCATACAAGAGCATGCCATCTAGTGGTATAGTTTCTCTCCCCTCTTCTTTCCTTTCTTCTAACTGCGTAAAAGATGACGTCATCAGACAAGTCTGAACTGGTTTTTTCTATTTCTAACTGCGTAGTAAAGTTTTTCAACTGCGCAGTAGAATGTTCTAGATGACGTCATCCGACAAGTCTGAACTTGTTTTCGGCCTAGAGTGGGGATTCCGAGCTGAGCGCTGAGCTCAAGAGCTCACAGCAGTCAGTCTACATCGAGAAACGTTCTGGTTAACAGTCTTTAATAATGGATAAGTTTAGTGAAAGTGAAAGAATTTTCCTCCGCCATAACCGACCATACACTGATAACCTGGATGATATTATTGAATCGTTATTTGGTGACGTGCCTCCTGAGGAAATTGGTAAATTTGTTGACGATATAATTGCGTTTGCAAAAAATCTTGAAATTATTGAAATTGCGCGAGAAGTATCTTGTCCAGGCTGTGCTGAAAAAAGAAAGTTAGCAAAGAATCTATTTGAAATTAGTGAAAAAACGGAAAAACTGCAATTACGTATGCTTAGAAAATCCTAAAAATGGCTCCTCAACGTTCAAGGTATATAAAAATTATTAAATGTTTCATTAATTTATCTATGAATATTTAATTAATTATCAACTTTGTTTTTAGACTTCACGTATGCACGGATAAGTGTAACCACGAGGCCCAAATTGAGTTCGAAGATATAAGCGAAGAAAGTAATATTTTCGAGGACGGTGCTATTCCAAATTCCTATTATTATAGAAACGCGAATGAGGAAAAAAACAAAGAATTAGCTATTCGACGACAAGAAATCGATTTACAAAGTTCTCATTGGAAAGAATTATTGTTAAACTTTAAAGATCGCAAAAATTATGAACAAGCGTGTCATGAAATCACATTTATATTAACTAAGTTATTGTTTAAAGCTAACAAACCGCAATAATAATGGACTTAATAATTGATTTTGTGGGTTTCGAGATGCCTGATGGCAGATTTGTGATAAAAGAACTTTGTGCTACTGATATTTATGATAAAGTGGGTACATATGGAATTGCGCGATGTGAACATTGGTTGTTTGAACCACCTTTGGATCAAGTTGATGTTGCTGCAATGCAGAAAAGTGTTGATCACCACAAGCATCACCATTCAATATCATGGATAGCCGGTTTGCTACCATATGAATTATTAAAAGGAATTCTTGAAATTATGGTCAAACATACACGATACTTTTACATACAAGGTGAACAGAAGAAAAAATGGCTTGAAGATCTAATTGACACTGCTGTACCAATTATTGATTTAGAAAAAATGGAATTTTTCTTACTTTATCAAAAAAACGATTTCTTGAAATATCAATGTCCATATTATGCTTGCCATTTAAAGAAATTGGATACTTCATGTGCATTTCAAAATGTCCAAGAGTTCAAGAGATGGTTCTGGCATTTTTATGGAATTCAACCGACCTACGAGAAGTCAGTTCAGATCTTCAATCAATTGCAGAATCTACTTTGTATGGATGATCGAGATATCGCATGCTTTGATGATACATTTATCCTTGAAAATGCAGCCCAGCAAGAGATTATGTGAAATAAAAAAATATTTAAGGTTATGTTCCACTAAAATGTATATTTTTAGGTTAAGAAAAATATTTTATTGTATTTGAGGTTATGAGAAATATTTTATTGTATTTGAGGTTATAAGAAATATTTAAGGTTATGTAAGACTTAAATGTATTTTTAGGTTATATGTAATAAAACACAATATATATCAATATAAAAAAAAGTTTATTCATTTATAAATGTAAGTTTTTTAATTAATACAGGTTCAATAATTATATTTAATTTATTAATTCTTTGTTTAAATCGATCTCGATCTCTTGCTGCTTGTTTCCATTCGCCTCTTCTTGCTTGCTCATGTGCAAATCTCCATACATACATGTAATGTATGGTTGGCGTTGGATTAAATTTAACAGTCTTCATATTAGTTTTCGTACGATGCTGCTTATAGGATTATACTCAACTATACGATCATGTATAATGAGACAATAAGCTGATGTCTGCGCAGGAAATTAATTTGTAGATTCAAATTCCAGACGAATGTCCACTGGTCCAGATTTTATTGATTTGTTTTGTTTCGAGCAATCGATAACATACAGTGGTGCTTGTTCCAAATATTTCTTCTTTGTTAGCAGTGGCTCAGGTTCTTTGTTGTAGTATGAAATTTGGAAATTTATATACATATCATACAACAGAGCATATTGATTGTTTGCAATGTTGAGGTTTAAATTCCCATAAGGATAACTCTGAGAGTTTAAAAATAATTTTATATCTCTGATGTTGCAGTGATCAAACACGCTAGCATTTTTAGTTGCGTCATTTTTTCTTGCTGTTTGAAATCCAAGGATTACAAAACGTGGTTTCTCGAGCTGCGTAGATGTTTTAACTGCCTAGATATGCTTCGAAGTATAAGGTAATAGTGGATACTCGTACAGCTCCCAAGCTCGGAAACTGATTGAGATAGCTGGATCACTTGTAATATAATTCAAAGCTTCAATTTTTTGTTTATCAGCCATAGTCACATATGGTACAATCCACTCGATTTTTTGCAGCGTAATTTTAACAGCTTCAGCATGAGCTCCAGCAGCAGGTGTAGCCACAATGTAGGCATTCAAATCAGAATTTGATCTTATCAAAATCAATTCATGCTTTGCATTGATGACAACTTTATGGTAATCTTCAGCAAATCCAAGCAGGAGACTCAGTGGTATAGATACATCAAAGTAGCCATTGTCATTATGCAATTTGTTTACAGCTTCATCCATAATCCAGCCTGAGTTCTCGAGTGTATTTTGTTGAGCTGGACTCAGTGATGTATATCCTTTCATGAGACTTGTGATGCCAACATTTTTATTACGATCAATCTCAACACCATTGAGCTCGTAGCGTATTTCTTCAAACATATGACATACTGTCATGTTGACCATGTGAGTAGTTGCACTCACAGCTGTACCATCAGATTTTGTAAATTTTCCATACACATGCAGTGTACTTTTACTTGGAAGTAGACATAAATCTTGATGTTGAACGGCAATTCTTATTTCATCGCTGTTGTTGAATGTTGATGAAGCATACGGGAGATGAGCATGTGCTTCATAGTGTGCAATCGACTCATCAAAAATGATTTGTCTTTGAATATTTAAGATTTCTGCCGCCATGGTCGTGTACACGTCAAACAACAAAAATAAATTTTTATTTTCTTAATTTTCCACGTAATTTTAGTCCTAGGCTCTGAAGAAACTGAGCGTTCTGATGTGTTAACACCTTGTGAGGTACTCGGTGACTGATGTTGCTCGACCATGTTGCTGTCGTTTTATACCCAGCACCACTTTTTGTCTCATACACGATACCCATTATTTTATAGACTTTATATGCAGTCTTATGGTTATCGTCTCACCTCTAAAATTAGCCAGTTTTCCGTCTTGATCGACAATTCTCAGTCTGAGATTCTGTATTGCTTGTACGGCGATCGGTAGATAAATGACGTGAGATGGCAATTCAACAATCTTATATCCTGGTGGTACACTTGGAAAAAATTCATGAATAGTGTGAACTTTGTGCTCATTTATGTAAGCGCCTGATGTGATGTTGCACTCAACCCTCAGAGCATTGAGTTTTAATATCTTCACTGGTAAATCTGATGAGTGAGTTTTATGTGGTGTCAGCTTTCGATTTGTAAATCCCAGTAGTCTACCAATAGAATCTTGAGGTACAAAATTCACAAATTGATCACACTTAACTTCACTTCTCAATTCATTATTATTGGCTCTTATGCTGATGCTGAGTCTTTGTAATTTCTTTTGAATGTATTTTTCAATGTCAGTAATTTCATAACTTCCTGTTGGTATTGTCAAGACTCTCTCTTCAACAGTTTCATATTTTTCAGCTTCTATATTTTCACTCATCGTATTATTATTTTCAGTTACTGAGACATTGTCATCAAACTTTGTAATTATTGCTACATTTCTTTTAGCTCTTTTTTTCTTGACTATTTTTTTCTCATCAATATTATTTGTATCAATTTTTTCGATATCAATATTATCCACAGGATGAGAGACATAGAATTTATTAGCACCAACATCAATATTTGGTATTGAGTTAAATGTTAATAACTCTACAAGTCCCAGAACATAATTTTTAGTTGGTGATAATTCGATTGGAGGGAAGTAGTTGGCCTCCAACACGGATGTAGATCCCGTTAACGTTAATGTAAATGACTCAGCCATGACTGATGTGTTGTACACAGAGTCATATCAATTTATAGTTGTCCAGTGAGAAATTTGAGACATAAATGTCCACATATAATTGTATCAAAATCCTGATATCTTTTGTGATTATATTTTACGCTACCAACATCGAGATATTCCATAAGATCTTGCGGTGGTTGTAAATTACCAAAACTGTCAAAGTAAACAACTTTATCATTATTTTTCTTGTATGCAACCCAATGAGTACCAGGTCCAAGTTTATCATCCAGATTAATAACAGCTGATTCATTTTTTCTTGGTCCAGTTTCAGGTAAATTATTTCTCATAAAAACACCCCGAAAGTTTGGAATTTTTAGAGCTTTAGCGTATTTCAGTAAATCGATATTTGTGAGTGCTCGATGTGGTAGCTCTACTTGTTTTTTGACTTGCATCCTCTGCCTACTGGATATGGTCTCAAGTATAAGCCCATACCACGTCTGTAAGGTCTCAAGTATAAACCTTTACCCATGGATATTTGTTCCATTTTTAAATTATGTCGTTTGCTCTCCTCTAATCGATTTTTAGCAGCACTTGCATCATTGACAGCTTTTGCTATACCAGCTGCACCTCCAGCCAAAGCTCCTGTTGCACTCAGGCCGGCAAAAAGTGGTATTAAAAATGGTAGTACACCACCAACTTTAGATGGAACTGGTAAAATTCGTGGCAACCGAATATTTTTTTTCCCACCAGATTTTTTAACTGCCTGACGAGCTCCTTTCAACGCTGTTTTGATTGGATCACCACCAGGAGTCATGGACTTTTTAGCAGCTGTGACAACTTGTCTTAGTGCTACTTGTTTCTTTACACTGGTCTTTCTCTTGCTAGTCTTTCTCTTGCCAGACTTTCTCTTGCTAGGCTTTCTCTTGCCAGCTGTTCTCTTCTTCAACCCCATACCGAATCTTTTTTTCATGTTCATGATTTTATTTACACTCCACGCAGCAGCTTTTTCACCAATACCAGCGTCTTTTGCTTGATAACGTTGCCACGCCTTCTCAGCAAGTATTTGATCAGCCTCGTGACGTGCCGCCAAATTTTCACGATTATACGAGTATGCGATATCGTGTTCTTTAAACGCAGCATCCAGAGGATTAATTCCAGGATCTCCACGAGCTAATCTCTTGGCTAGCTTTGTGCCTGGTCCACAGTACTGGTATCCAGGTATATGTAGTTCAAATGGTAGCTTATTGATTATATTGTTTACAAAACCTCTACCACTGGTCTCTGCACGTCTGCTCTCCATAGTAGCAGCATCATGACTGACTTAAAATGATATAAAACCTGATACTTATAGCTCGCCGAGTGAGTTATTGTTGTGATCGCAAACTATCAACATGGAGTTTAATAGTCAAGAAGCCAAGTTGCCAGTAATAAATTTTGATCAAATTGTTCAAGGTACGGGGGTGAAAAAAGTCAAGAGACACGGTGCTTCATTACCAAACAGTGTTCGTGCTATATTTTGTGGTCCATCAAATTGTGGAAAAACAAATGCTCTGCTCTCACTCATCATACACCCCAACGGCTTGAGATTTGATAATATCTATCTCTACTCAAAATCTCTAAATCAACCGAAATATAAATTTTTAGAGTCACTACTTAAACCAATAGAAGGTATTAAATTTTTTACATTCAACGAGCACGAAAAAGTACTGAAACCAGAAGATGCAAAACCAAACTCATTGATGATATTTGATGATGTCGCTTGTGAAAAACAAGATCATATCAGAGCATATTTTTGTATGGGTCGACATAAAGATGTTGATAGTTTTTATCTCTGTCAGACTTATACACGTATTCCTAAACATTTGATACGCGACAATGCAAATTTTATAGTTCTCTTTCGTCAAGATGAGATGAACTTGAAACATGTGTATGATGATCATGTAAATACTGACATGTCGTACAATTTATTCAAAGACTTGTGTTCAGCATGTTGAAATGATGGTAAATATGGTTTTGTAGTGATTGACAAAGACAGTGAGCTAAATAGTGGAAGATATAGAAAAGGATTTGACTGTTTTGTTAGTATAAATTAACTTGTACTTGATAAATAGTCATCAGAGATTAAGTGAACTCTAAGGCATCAACATGAAGACCGAGGAACTTTCAAAGCAACGAGATGTCTTACATCAGATATCTCAGGCTAGTGATGCTATCCGACGGAAGCACAGAATGCTCAAGTTGGGTAAAGATACAGCTGAGAAGACAATGGGTGAAATGTTTAAGCCTATTGTTAGACCTCTGCAGAGTCTAGTCGCATCATCTAAAATCAAGCAAGAAGTTAAAGAAGAAGTTAAAAAAAATAATTCAACTGTGAATAATGATACAGAACTTGATGATGCAAGTAATTATGATAGTATTATCTCAGAACATAGAACTCTGGAAGATACACAAATATCTCCTGCTGCATCAAGTACCCCTGCTAAACCAGCTAGCAGTGAAATAAAGTCTTACTTATCTAAAGTGTATAAAAAAAGTAGAGATATGGATATGAGATATGGTGTCCGTCGATGTTACAATGATTTTTACATTGGTGATTCTGAAATAGCTTTTGATGATACTGAGATTAATATAAAAAATAAAAATTACTCAGTGACTCCTGGTTTATTGGAATTATTATTTAAAAAATCACCTGATGATTCAAAAGTCACACAGAATGATAAAAATAAATATCTCGAAATTATAAAGATGACAAATGCTCATAGAAAAAAATATAAGCCAGATGGTAGTTTTTATGAAGACTCGACAATCAAGTACAATAATTATATTGCTGATTTTCTTGCTAAAAATGCAAACTTATCAAGAGGTAAAGGATTACCTGATTTTATGATTGCGAAAAAGAAAAAAGCACGTATGGATTATGTCTACTGGGATGATCCAAATGAACTAGTCGACCGTCTTCGTTTACTTATGGCATCTCAAGCAGCTGGAAATCCAAGTCACACCAATGAAATCATGTCAATTATCGAAGAACTACGAGAAGCGGGGATTATTTATTAGCAGCCACTGCATCAAATTTATGTCATTTACTCGCGGACTGTTGAAGTAAAAAGAGCAAAAATGAGTATCGATATATTTGGACGGTCACTACCAACTGGTGCTGCAATCAGTGGACCACCAGGACCACCTGGACGAGGATTTCAAATAACTTTTGATGAACAGTATGATGTTGAGAACAAGAGACTGTGTCATGTTGGTAAACCAGCAGAAGATAGTGATGCAGCAACTGTAAAATTTACACGTGATCTTGTGTACAAAGAGCTGTCTCTATTGTATGATAGTATGAGGGATGATCAGTCAGAGATCATTTCACATTTGCACTCTCAAGTGGTAATACTGGACTCTGCTGTGACGCTTTTAAAAAAAGAAAATCAAGAATTAAAAAATATAATAAAACGTATAAAGTCACGAAAAGAATTAATTAATAGAAATACACAGCGAATAAAAGAACTGGAAGCTAGAATATTTGTTGACAATGGAGGACAAAAAATCAGTAATAGCGTATGAGCTGCACAGACCAGCACGCAGAAATTATCAACGTCGTCATGTTGACATACGAGCACTTGATGAAACTTGGCAAGCTGATCTAGTTGAAATGATTCCTTATGCAACAGTAAATAAAGGAAACAAATATCTGCTAACTGTCATAGATATTTTTTCAAAGTATACTTGGGCTGTACCGATTAAAAGTAAAAGTGGTAGTGATGTCACTAGTGCAATGAAATCTATATTTCAACAAGGACGTGTACCAAAAAATCTGCATGTTGACCAAGGCAAAGAATTTTATAACAAAAAATTTCAAGAACTTATGAAACGTAAAAATATCAACATGTACTCAACATTCAGCAACTTAAAGGCATCAATATGTGAACGTTTTAATCGGACACTTAAGACTAACATGTGGCGTCAATTCACCGCTCGTGGCAATTATAAGTGGATTGATATATTGGAAGATTTAGTACACAAATATAATACAAGAAAACATCGTACTATTCAACTAGAACCTATTGATGTAACTGCTAAAAATGAAAGGCAGATATTTGAAAAAATATACAAACCTCTTCAAGCTCAGCGACAGGCACGAAAAAATAAATTCAAAGTTGGAGATAAAGTTCGAATCAGCAAGTACAAACATGTGTTTGAAAAAGGCTACACACCCAACTGGACCACTGAAATTTTTACAATCAAGACAGTGCAAAATACAAATCCAACAACGTACAAACTTGTAGACTATCAGGATAAGCCAATTGAAGGTGGATTTTATGTTGAAGAACTCAGCAAAGTCAAGCATCCAGATGTCTATCTAATAGAAAAAATTATAAAAAAACGTGGAAATAAATTATATGTAAAGTGGCTCGGCTTCGACAGCTCACACAACACCTGGATTGATAAATCAGACCTGTAAAACTTATATTCTAATAAATAAAAACAAAATTTTTAATTGTATATACCTTTTTTTATTTTCAAACCATAAAACTAATTTTACAAAAAAAAACTTAAAAATAATATTTACATTTTTCATTTAAATAAGTTCTCTTTTTTTTAATTAACAAAAGTTCTCTTTTTTTATTTACATAAGTTTTCTTTTTTTAATTATTATCTCATCATCATCATCATCTACAATCATTTTCTTATTTTCATAGCCCCATGGTAGGGTGTCATGACTGCCGTCAATAAGCTGTCGCTTGTCATCAGCCCAGCTCAATGCAATTTTATTTTGCACAATTCTCTTTACATTATGCTTCTTTGATTTTATTAAATATTGTTTTTTTGTTAAAGTCACATGATTATTTAAACATTCCATAAAATCATCAAACGTGATTGTCCTCAAAGTAGGACCCTTGACTCCCTTTGCACGTTTTTTAGCTTTTTTGTTCTTGTGAGTCTTGAATGCATATAATTTAGCCCTGAGTCCAGTGAATTTAGTCATGATTTCACCATTATTTTAATCCTTCATTAGACCCAGGACTTTTTTATTAGCTAATGGCATATTATATACATTATCTTCGGGGTAGTCAGAGGTGTCAAACTTTGAGATATCACGTTTGATGATTTTATAGATATCTGGTACAGTAAAATGATAGATGAGACTGTCTGTGTCAGTATACATTAATTTCGACTCATCATTTTTAAAGTTCTTTTTTACATAATTATAATGAAAATCATAAATAAATGTTTTGGATAAATCTAAAATACAAAATCCTACATAGATCGGTTTATTGAAACAGACTTTTACTTTGTTCATCTCAATAATTACCATATCTTTATCAAACATGGTAAGACTATGGAAATTTGGCTTACATATCAATTCTTTGACGCCAAATCTACCCTCCCATTCAGTTTTTAACTGTACATCTTTGTGCTTTCTTACATTTTCCATAGTCTTACCAAATACAGCGTTGTTCATCAGTTTGTAAAAATTTTTTTCAAACTCATTTTTTGCTAATTTTCTGCAATCAGTATTTTTATCAATATATGATTTGAGCCAAGGCGATTGTTCAAACTTTAGTACTCTGTGTATTTTTTTTAACTTTAATCCTAACTCTAGACATTGTTTTAAATTTTTGTAATGGATTATATAATTATTTTTATCATACAGAGTGGTTGATAATTTCGAGTGTTTGGATCCTGGTGGTACAAAGTGTTCTGGACACAGCGGTAAATCTTTATGGAGTTCATGTAACTCCTCAGGATACTCTAAGTCTACTTCTAATATATATCCTACATTATCATTATCATTTAAAAATTTATTTACATCATCATCAACATATTCAACCCACTCAAATGAACCCATCGGCAGTGACATACTCATTGCTGCACCATACAAGTTATTTACATCATAGTACATTAAATAGGATTCAGCTTTGCTTGGATCAAAGTCTTCACCCATGTACCGATTATTAGCAGCAGCATATCGGTTTGTACACTGAGATACCCCACCTCTGATTCCTTTTTCAATAAAAAGTACCATTTCAGGATCAGTTAGAAGCTGAAGTTCCACACCAGTGTATTTTAACATTGCATCATTGGACAGACCAGGAGCAGTATAGTAGTGTAATGGATCTAGATTATAAGTTTTGAAGCAGCTACGTCTAAAATTTTCAAACACATCTGCTAGAAGAAGTACATCAGTTTTAAGATATAAATCTGAGTACTCTCCCAGCGTTTTGATGTTAAATTTGTCCCAAACTAGCTGAGCAAAAAAATAATCCTCATCAGAGACACTTTCATTCGTTAGCTTTGAGAAGAATGATACTTGATCAGGCAATTGTTTGTCATTAAGTTTGTCAATACTTGAAATATATTCATATGGAAATATGCCTTTGCGCGTAACTAATTTTAATTGATCAGGATCGGGATAGTGATGTTTTGTTATAAGTTTTTCATCATCACCAAGATAAGAAGCTAATTTTTCAAGGCTGGATGCCATAAATCTGAATGAGTCTATAAATCGTAATGTCACTGAAGTATTTTCAATCGATTTTGTAAAAGATATATATTTTTCTTTATTAATTGGTAGTAAAGTTACATCACCTTTAATTAATGTAGCTAGACTTTTAATTAAAAAATGTGAATCATAGCCGGATAAATTATGAAAAACTATGGGAATAACATGAGACTTGGGATAATTGACATTACAAGATATATGAGCTGGACCGCGATAATTACCAGTGAAATGACAGTGATCATAACACTTATCTGTATTTGTTGTAATTATTTTTTCGCAAATATGACAAACAGTTGCCTGATCATGTGTCTCTTGCTGCTGTTTGGTGAGTGGTTTCATTGGTATAGGATTTTTTAAATATCCTTCATACTCGATAGCTAATTTTTCTAACTTTAAAATAAACCAATCAATGCAAAATTTTGAACGATTTAATTCAAATTTAGATAATTTATTATCATAACTGCAGTGTTGATAGAATGCTACACTGTGTGGAACATGCTTCTGAGTTTCATCATCTCCTCGAGTCTTTTCTAGTGTACATTCCAAGTCCGCATACACAACAAAAGGTACAGTGTCTTTGTATCGGTAGTTTTTGAATTTTAAAATTTGATCTTTTGGAAACGTCATATGGACTTTATTCATTTTAAAACAATCAGCCTTGTGATTTTCATATGAATAAACAAATTTGAAATGATTCAGGCATCTATCACAAAAAAATAATTTGCATTTTGACGTTGTAATTTGGGTTTTAACTAGCCGTGAAAGATCTTTGATCAAAGCAAAGTAGAACTTAGGTTGAAAATTTTTAATATCAAAATCTGATTTATTTAATTTAATATTCTGCTGTACCATTAAGAGATGAATAACTTTTTTATCGGACTTTATGAGTTTACTTAGATACAAAGGAATGATTGTACTTTTATCGGATTTTTTATTACAAAACTCAGACTCGATACCGTAGACATTAATTGATAAACTATTTAATTTTTCAAATTTTGGAATATCATTTAAAGTGATTGGAAATTTTATACCTTCATACTTTAATATAGAACTAAAGTGAGAATATGATGTTTTTCTCTCAAGATGACCATTAGTAGCGGGATGTAATGCTGCTACAATGCTCCAGAGAAAACAGTGTTCATCAAAATTTTGAATATTTAAAACTGCTTTTTTCGCCTGGATGTCCTTGGGTAGTTCCACAAACGTTGAATCTCCAGCTTGAAGAGGTGCATATCTTGACATTGTAATTATCAAATTGTGGATTTCAGTTAAACTCCAACCAGAGTCCTTTTGATTGAATTCCTCGACTTTCTTCAATAATTTATCATGGACATGATCCTGATACCAAGTAGCAAGAGATGTTGCGGGTAAAATGTCTCGGCTCTTTGTATTGAATGACTTTGTTTCTTCAATCACATTTTCAGCTTTTACATTTCTGAATTTGCAAATCAATTCAACATTTACCTTAAGCCCAGCAACATCTCTGAGCATATTCTCAACTTTTCCAGTAATAAGATCTTGAGCATCATCAAGAAAAGCACGAAGATCAGTATGAGCTTGATTTATCACACATCCTGATCTAATGTTATTTGAGAATGCGTTTTCAAGATCTTGCCACTTGATGAGACGTCGGTTTGCACGCAAGTCACCACCAGTTACTTCTCCACTCAATTGTGCAAATTGATCTGCATACCAGTATAAAAGTACAATATTTGCACGTACACTTCTTCTGACTTGAACATTTATTTGCGGATCTAGCAAGATCTCGTTGGAGTAATTAATTGTATCAGTGCACACTTGATAACACTTTTGACAATGTTCTTCAGCTAATGGCTGATCATGTAAATCATCAAATGATTTAATTATTGAATCTACTGGACGCTGAAGCGCCGCAATAAAATCGTTTTGTGCCATTTTTTTCAAAAAGTTCACTTAAAATTATTTTTTTAAAAGTTCATCACTGTTTATATCTACACTTGAAATTGTTTATCACTACCCGTGAAAAATGAATCATACATGGCCATACATGGCCATATATGGTTCATGCATGGAGCATACATGGACCATGTATGGCCATACATGAATCATACAAGGCCATGTATGGCCATAGATGAATCATACAAGGCCATGCATGGACATGTATGAGTATATATGTCAGTGATTAATTGAACATATATGGCCATGCATGGCCGTATACGGTTCATACATGGCCATACATGCTCCATGTATCGCCATACATGGGCACACGAACTTTTTGAATACAGCCATGCATGGCCATATATCAATCATACACGGCCATGTATGGCCATGCATGGTCATGGATGACTATATATTAGACTGTTTTTTTTAGCGACTATATTTTTTTTCGCTCCCATCCCGAAATTTTGTTGGAAATACCCTCCAAAAAATTCCCTGAGAGTTTAAGCCCTTGATATTAATATAAAGTACTTACCCAGAGGAGGCGAAGATTTCCCATTCAAAATACACGTAAACTTGGGTTTTTATGTTTTAAACTTCTGTAACTCCGTGGCATTTTATGACATCATCTCGCCCAAAGTCGGGATTTTCTCAGAATTGAATGCTCTTCAAAAGTACCCATTGTCGCGAAGTCGTAACTCATACGAGTGGGGTAGTACGGACCGCTAAACTAAATTTTTTCATAGTATTCTTGTTTTTTCTCTCATTATCTCATAAACAACAAGACCTACAGAAAAAATATAAATAACAATTCTATAGGAAATTCAATTTCCTACAAAAAAGGTCCTTAGCACTAAATCACTACGATCGATATTTTCCGAGATATTAATTATTGAAGTTTATGTAGCATTGAATTCCCATAAAATGTCGAATCAAATCTTAGAAAATACTGATTTTTTATTTGACTAATATCTCAGAAAATATCTATCTGAGTGATTCGGTGCTAGAGACCTTTTTTGTAGGAAATTAAATTTCCTATAAAATTGTCATTTACATTTTTTCTGTAGGTCTTGTTGTTTATGAGATAATGAAAGAAAAAAAATTAAAAAAGTTCGTATGCCCATGTATGGCCATATATGCTCCATGTATGACCATGTATGAACCATATACGGCCATGCATGGCCATATATATCCAACTAATCACTGACATATATAACTATACATGACCATGCATGACCATACATGGCCTTGTATGATTCATATATGGCCATGCATGGCCATGTATGATTCATTTTTCACGGATATAAAAAGTTTGAGCTGACTATTACAATTACTTATAAACAGGATGTTGTAGTGAAAAAGAATAGAAAATTTTTTTGATATCACTAACAGCATATTGATGATTATATTTTGCTTTTTCGAAAGTGATTATATCCTTTCAATCTTACGTAGCACAAGTAAACTTCGTTGTAACTGTCGGTAGCATAGCTTAGTCAACAAAGCGTCGGTCTCTCGTACGGAAGGTCCCGGGTTCGAATCCTACTAAAGCGGGTGGTGTTATTAATAAGTCTAGTGTTTTTTCTCTGAATTAAAAATTTCCAATTCGATTAGGAATTTAATTATTCGCATATCTGATAATCTCTGCGTCGCCAAAATAATTAAAAAAAAAAAAAAAAATTTTTTTTTCATTTAGTTAAAATTTCTATACCTAGTCATATCAAGTCATGTATGGCCGTATCAAGCTATGTATAGTCATACATGGCCATGCATGGTCATACATGGCCATATATGGCCATACATGGCCATGTCTGGCCAATTTTCATACATGGCCATGCATAGAGCATTCATGCATGGCCATGTATGATTCATTTTTCACGGGTAGTATTGTTTATATATAAATTAATTAGTTTAGTGAAAAAAAAAAAAATTTTAAAAAATCACTAAGATTGTTCATTTAAAAATTTATCACTAAGACACTAAAACTATTTATATATTGTTCAAATAACTACTTAGAAATTGTTTATCACTACACTAGGATTATATATATAAATTTTTAAAAAATCACTACGATTGTTCATTTAAAAATTTGTCACTAAAATTATTTATATATTGTTTAAATAATCACTTGAAAAATTGTTTATATATATATATATATATTGTTCAAATAGTCACTTAAAAAATTGTTTATTAAAAAATTTTTTTGTTATAAAAAAATTTTTAGAAAAAAAAATTTAAAACGCACAAAGAACTTCAAATCGTTGGAGATATTTTGAGCAGAGATTCGTACTTCATTGATGGAACTCGTACTTCTTTTTAATGAAGTACGGTTTTACGCGCGTCTTTTTATAGGTATCAATTGCGCAGTAGAAAGTTTCTAGTTCTCAAAAGTACCAACCTTATATAATAAAATTACCAGAAACTTGAAAAAATTCCCTAGAAAATGACAAAAATTCCCTAGAAAAAACAATAATTCCCTAGATTGCATCGACATAACCTAAGATCTAAATGGCGCGACGGAAAGTTTGACGTCATCTATTACGCAGTTAAAAATTTAATTAGATGAGTCATAATCTAAAAATAGAATCGAGTGAGTCATCATCTAAAAATAAACATTCTACTGCGCAGTTAAAATAACATTAGAAAGTTTTTTTCTCGGAACTGGATGAGTCATCATCTAAAAATAAACATTCTACTACGCAGTTAAAAAAGAACAAAGGAAAGAACAAGTTCAGACCTGTTAGATGACGTCATCATCTAAAAAGAAATATTCTAGAAAATTCAACTACGCAGTTAGAAATAAACATTTACTGTGCAGTTAAAAAATAGAACAAAGGAATTTTTTAAGCCAATCAAATTAATTGAAAAATAGAGTGGTGGGGAGATAATAAAAAAATAGTTGAGCTGAATTTTTTAATACTTCAGTTCATTGTTGACTGTTGTCGAGATACAAGCTATAAAAATGGAAATGATACTGGATGTACAGGGATTCAGAGGTCCCGATAATCAGTTTATCGTGAAAGAACTTGCTACAATTACAATTCAACATGTAATTGATGATGATGTTGAAGAGTTATCATGTACATTATTCAAGCCACCTTATCACTGGAAATCATTATTACATCAATATCAACGTCTAAATACTTGGGTAACACATTATTATCATGGAATTAACTGGAATGCTGGAAATACATCATATTATAATCTGAATGAAGTAATGAATTATGTAACACGTTATTATAAATATATTCACGTGAAGGGTTATGAAAAAAAGTTATGGATAAAAGATTTAATTGAACATAATAAAATTGTAATTGATTTAGATGACTTTAAATGTCCCGCGCTAAAAAATTTAAAATTATTGAACAATGATTTTTGTAAATATCATTGCCAATTAAATAGCAATAATTATTCATGTGCACTTGAAAATGTAAAAATGTTAAAAAATTGGTTTATAAACACTCAATAAAAACATTAATTTGAATTTGATAATATTTGAATTTTTTATTTTTTTTTAACCTTTAATAAAATTGATAGATTAAGTTAATCATAATAAATTATAGAAATAAGTGATAAATAAAAAATAATTAGTTTCATTTTCAATATATATTTTTAAGTTTGAGATAAAAAAATATTTCAGGTATGTATAATTTTTGAATTTAAAATTATTACCGCCAAGAGTATAATTCTTTATTACTATTTTTTTTTTAAATATGCTTAATTTTTAATATATATTTTTAAGTTTTTTTCAACAAATTGTTTAATTGACTTGAATAAAAAAATATTCGTCATGTATGTATAATTATTAGATTTCAAATTTTTACCGCCAAGAGTATAATTCTTTATTAATATTTTTTAAATATGATGCTTAATTTTTAATATATTCTAAGTTTAAATGGATTGTTTGATTGATTTCAAGGAAAAAATATTTGTTAGGTATGCATAATTATTAAAAATTTTTTCTTTCATAAGTTTAATTTATTCAAATTTAAAAATTTTACCGCCATTATCGATCACTAGTATCGATGTGTTATATTAGTCTATCTCACTAGAGGTCGTCTCGGTAGATATAACCCTTTCCCGCGCGTAAATAACAATCAATTTTTATTCTATATATGATTGATTAATTCTTAAAAATAATGCTCAATATTGCATCAGGATATGTATTTGATTGTACTTTTGGTATAAAATACATCAAAAAATATTTACTGTCATTTTTACGTTATAACTTGCCGGTAACAATACAACTACGTCATAGCGGAATGAGCCAATCAGATCTCAAGTTTTTCGGTCCTATGCATTCTCATTGGTTGCTTATGCTAGACAAAGAAAGTATAGACAATAGATGATAAAAATCTCTCAAATCCAAAAAAGTGTCTGAACGTGTTGATACTGGTCACGGATCGTTTTTTTTTTTTTTTTCATAAAAATTGTAAGTAAAAACATTTTTAATAATTATTTATAATTTATTTATTTATCTAGTTATGAATTTATTAATTAAAGAATTTAACATAAAAATATTAAAATCTTTCATATAATTTATTTTTTAATAAAAAAGTTATGATGAAAAAATAAAATGTCGATGTAGTTCATATATATATATGTATATATTAGACTGTTTCAAATTAGGGGACTATTTTTTTTTTTTTGATGAACATTAAAAAATCGAAAGGGTATCTTAAAATATGGTGACAGTTAAAATTTGAGCTCTTAATATTGGTATTTAGAGGTGGCTATTTGAAATTTTCGATTTTTCATTTAGAAGCATGGTAAAAAATACATAACTTCCGAAAAAATCAAGATACAAAAAATCTCTTCTCAACTATTTTGTAGCAAATTTACTGATCTACAAAAAAGGTCGTTTATGATTTTTGCATAACTTCAACCATTCACAAGATATCCGACGTCAAAGTTTAATAAAATTCAAAGAACTTGTTTTTGCTCGTTTTGAATTTTATACCATGTCAACCAATGAGAATTCAGAAATTTTCGATATAGTTTTTTTATAGGAAATTGAATGCTCTACAAAAAAAGTCTCTTATTATTTTTTGATAAATCCATCTGTTTGAAAGTTATTAGAGCTCGAAGTAAAGTTGGAGATCTTTTTACTTTTCCGGTGAAACTATCGGACTAATCATAAAATGTCATAGGATCTTTTTTGTGGGCAATTTTATTTCTCACAAATTACCTCTGATAAATTTTTTTTAAATTCTGCATTCTCTTCTAGTTATTTCTATTTTAATGCCAAGCTCCTAAAAAAAGTGTTCTGATCGATTTTAAGAGATCGACATTAAAATGGAAATAACTAGAATACAATGCAGAATTCAGAAAAAGTTTATTAGAGATAATTTGTAGGAAATAAAATTGTCTACAAAAAAGATTTAATGACATTTTATGATTTGTCCGATAGTTTCACCGAAAAAGTAAAAAGATCTCGAAATTTACTATAACTTGGCTTCAAGCTCTAATAACTTTTGAACAGATGGATTGATCAAAAAACGATAAGAGACTTTTTTTGTAGAGCGTTCAATTTCCTACAAAAAATTGCATTGAAAATTTCTGAATTCTCATTGGTTGGCATGGTGTAAAATTCGGAACGAGTAAAAACAAGTTCTTTGAATTTTATCAAACTTTGACGTCGGATATCTTGTGAATGGTTGAATTCATGAAAAAATCATAGAAGACCTTTTTTGTAGATCAGTAAATTTCCTACAAAATAGTTGAGAAGAGATTTTTTGTATCTTGATTTTTTCGGAAGTTATGTATTTTTTACCATGTTTCTAAATGAAAAATCGAAAATTACAAATAGCCACCTCTAAATATCAATATTAAGAGCTCAAATTTCAACTGTCACCATATTTTAAGATACCCTTTCGATTTTTCAATGTTCATAAAAAAAAAAAAAATAGTCCCCTAATTTGAAACAGTCTAGTATATATATATATATATATATATATATATATATATATATTTTATTGAATTCTTTACTTGATAAATTATTTATTAATTAAAAAATTTAGCATAAAAATATTAAAATCTTTCATATAATTTATTTTTTAATAAAAAAGTTATGGTGAAAAAATAAGATGTCGATGTAGTTCATATATATATATATATATTTTATTGAATTCATAACTTGATAAAATATTTATTTTATTATTAATCAAGTTGTGAATTTATTAATTACTTAATGCATATATTTATATAAAATAAAAATATTAATTTATTTTTTTAATTACAGGATACGAAAATCATATAACCAACAACAACAACAATATTATCGGTGATAAGGTAAATTGGTTTTAAAATTTTTTTTATATTATTTTTTTACGTTTAAATTAATTTAATTTTTTTTTTCTTGTTTTTCATATGAATAGATGGGAAATATATTAACATATGGAACTATTTTTCCAAGAGAATGGCTAAATTATTCATCTGATATTCTGTCTCAAGAAATAAGATTGCAGCTTGAATTATATAGAGAGGTGGAAAATTTCAATGAGGCTATCATTACGATTGGAGGCATAACAACCATCATTCAAATAAGTGATCGGAACATGACTTGGTGGTTCAGGGTGCCGGGTGATAGAATTCCATCACCAATGCGGTATCACTTTGTGGGGGACCTTTTAATTGAAACATATCCGGATCTTGACATACAATGGAGAAGTGAGTTGGATGCAATAAATGAAATTCCAAATCAACAATTTGACACAATCCAAAATGGTGATCAAAATTTTTTATCGGAATATACAAAATATGATTGTATATTTCCGAGAGCATGGCATGATTTATATCCAACGAGTTACTTGGTTGAAGCAATTTCACAACATATAATGGTAATAAACAATCAAAATGATAATGATGAGGCCAATGCCACTGGAGTTGATGCGGAAAATATTCGCATAAGGAAACAAAGATTCACCAACAATTCCATAATAATTATTGGATCGGTTTCAACAATGCTAATCATCAATGATGAGAATCGTTATTGGTGGTTCAAAATTTTAAATGATACAACAACGGCACCAAGCCTCAACCAGTATGCATTTACGGGAAGAATTATATTCAGATTATGTGCAATGGGCATTGAACAAACACAACGACAAGAGCATATTCAAGCCTTAGCGCTTTCGATGCAACAACAACAACAACAACAGCAGCTACAACAACAACAACAACAACAACAACAACAACAACAACAACAACAACAACAACAACAAGTAGAAGAGGATGAAACATCATCACTAGCAGACACAATCATTTTGACAGATGATGATGATGAAATAAAATATAATTCAGATGGCGAGTGGAGTGTAAATACTCAAAGTGATGATGGAGATGTTAATTATTGAATTTTTTTATTCTTTTTTTATGTATTACTATTATAATTGCTTTAACTATTGTTTTTGATTTAAATTTTTCCACACACACACACACACACACACACACACACACACACACACACACACACACACACACACACACACACACACACACACACACACACACACACACACACACACACACACACACACGCACACACACATCAACAATCATTATTTAAATTTTTTATTAGTTTTAAGGGATTATTTAATTACTAACATTATATAAAAAAATTATTATCATTATGTTATTTACATAAAATCCATTATTGGATAAATTAAATTTTTTTATTTAAAATTCCCTTCTTCTTCCTATTTTCTACCATTCAAAAAGCACCGCGCCGCCGCCGCTACTGTGGATTATGCACAAGAGAATATATATTTATTCAAATTTCCCGCGTGCATTTTAAACTTCTTCGAGCGTTGTGGCTCGCGGCGGCTCCTCCCATCCCTCCATATGTCCCTGTTGCTCGCAGCGGCTCCTCCCACCCCTTCATATGTCCATGTTGCTCGCAGTGGCTTCTCCCACCCCTCTATATGTCCCTGTTGCTCGTAGCGGCTCTTCTCCCATCCCTCCATATGTCCCTGTTGCTCGCGGCGGCTCCTCCCATCCCTCCATATGTCCATGTTGCTCGCAGTGGCTTCTCCCCCCTCCCTCCATGAGTCCCTGTTGCTCGCGGCGGCTCCACGGTGCCGAGGTTGCTAGAGAATTATTTCTAGTAACCTATTCTAGTAACCTATTCTAGTAACCTTACTTTACACCCTCCTCTAAGCATCACTGCTGCTAGCGGCGGGAATTTCAAACGTCAGTGTGATGTCGCTCACATAGCTACACTTGCGCAAAATGACGTTTGAAATTCCCGCCTATATTACTTTCATTAAACACTCACACACACACACACACACACACGTAGCTTGAAGCATCAAACGCGCATGCGTAAACAAACATTCAAACTTCCAACACACTTCTATTATTTTATTTTTTTTATCTTTTTTTTTTATAATTCCATTCTATATATATTATAAAAAACGAATTTATTGTTTAAAGATATATGATTTAAATCTATAATATATGTATAAAAATTAAAAACATATTTTTTATATTGGAAGTTTTAATTTTATTATTAAATAAAAAGAAAATATACATAAATTTAGAACCATGATAAAAAATATTTTTTAATTATAATAAGTTTTTGCATAATAGTTACATTTAAGATCGAGTAACAAATTCAAATTTATTGTATTTAGATCCTTGAAATAAAAGATAAAGATTTTGTTGGGGCACCATATCGATAAGAGTTTTTAATTTATCTTCATGAGCTATCAATTCGTTGTTTGTTCTTGCAGGAAAGTAAATTGTGAATTCATCATCCAAGTTGGCAATTACTTTGGGTCCATATTGCGTTGAAATTTTTTTAATTTTAGTTATTTTATATGTCTTGTCAGCTTCCAGTTCCTGAAGTTTTTTAACAGGCAAGATGTAGGCCAAGGTGTTGATCTCATTAATTTTCGTTAGATCCATCTTGAGAACTAGTAATTGAATTAATAAATTCTTCAGTCAATAACACATAATTTAAATGATATGAAAATTTAATACTTACTTGGTATTGAAACACACGATAAGCAATAATTAGGAAATAAATCGAATAATCTCTGTAATGAAATAATTCGGTAATATACCACAAGCTTTTTTTTTTCACAAACTGTTAACCAGAACGTTTCTCAATGTAGACTGACTGCTGTGAGCTCTCGAGCTCAGCGCTCAGCTCAGTACCCCCACTATAGCTCAAAAACAAGTTCAGACTTGTCGAATGACGTCATCTAGAACATTCTATTGCGCAGTTGAAAAATGTTACTACGCAGTTGAAAAACCAGTTCAGACTCGTCGGATGACGTCATCTACTACGCAGTAACCGAAAAAAGAGGGGAGAGAAACTAAACCACTAGATGGCATGGCTTCTCGCAAGTGCTCGTACTACACCTAGTTTGAATATATCAAACATTGGTCAGAAAGTAAATTGGCCCCGTGATGACGCTCAAGGCTGATAGACTGAGAAAGTATCAGCCTTGAGCGCCATCATGGTGTCATTTTGTTTTCAAAATTCCCGCTCAAAATATACACAAGGCGCCATCTATTATAACACAAGCTCAAAATGGTTGATACGAGCTCAAAAGAGTCCTAGATAAGCTCAAAAATAAGCTCAGACGGTAAAAAGACTGCCGAATAACGTCAATTAGCATCAAGATGATGTCAAAAACTGCCAAATAACGTCAATTAGCATCCAAATGATGTCAAAAGGGCCCCAGATAACCACACCAACAGCCGACACATTATCATCTATCGTTAACTTACCCTCAGTCGATACAACAGATCGCGGGTTCGTGTCCATAATGGGCCAGAAACCTCCTTACCTATCTACTTACAGTGTACTGATCCCTTTTCCGTTCTACTAACATTTTAATATACTGTTCGAAATAATAATAATAATATTAATAATAAATGTGTTACCTAAAGATTACCATAAAATTAATTTAAAATAATACTTTATTATAATATTCAATAAATATGAGCCGAAGAAGTTTCACTTCTTCCGCGTGTACACACTGATACACGCACTCTTTTTTTTCTTTTTTTTCCTCCAAACGTTTTCGAAATATCGAATTTGGCAAAAGGAAGAGATTTTTATTCTAAATGCCCGTAACTTTGCGAAAAGTGTTTTAAACGAAACTTTCAAGAAGTAAAAAAATGCTTATATTAGATGAATTAGATAAATGCTTATTTTAGATATATCTTTTCGATAAAAAATATCAAAAAAAAAATTTTAGAATTACGCTTCTATTGAAATTTCAACTTTTAAGGATAAATGGTGGATTTACAAAAAACACGTACTAATCGATTATCCTTATCATTTCTCACAGCAAACTGTCACCTATTCTACAACTTTTCCAGCTATGCTAATGATGGGACAACGATGTGATCTATTTTTATTAGATTTAAATTTCATATTCCAGTTTTTTTTTTTTTTAAAATTGTCTCAAAATAATAGCATGCTCAGAATTAACTGTTAATAAAATCTGACACACGACTTTCATCAAATTTCCACATTTTCTTCCCGAGAAAAATTATTACTAATTAATTGATGAATAATAATTTCAATTAATATCAATAATGATTAATTAATTAATAATAATTTTTCTGAGGAAATAAAATTAAAGAATTTTGATGATAGCTGTGTGTCAGATAATTATTAACAGTAAATCCTGAGCATGCTATTATTTTAATACATTATTCTTAAAAAAAAATTGGAATATGAAGTTTAAAAAATAAAAAAAAAAAATAGATTCCATCCTTGTTCCATTATGAGCATAGCTGGAAAAGTTGAAGAATGAGTGAGAGTTTGCTGTCAAAAATTATGAGGAAAATCGATCAATACGTGTTTTTTGTAAATCGACAATTTATGCGAAAAAGTTTAAATTCCAATAGGATGGTGATTCTGAAAATTTTTTTATATTCTTTACTGAAAAGATGTCTAAAACTGAACATTTTTTGTCTCTTTGGAAATTTTATTTGAACTACTTTTCGCGAAGTTACAGGTGTTTGAAAAAAAATCTCTACGTTTCTCAAAATTCAATATTTCGAAAACGTTTGGGGAAAAAAATTTGAAAAAAATCATGAAGTCTTCAGTCAACCTATACTAAAAGTTACAACAAAAATCCGCGGTGCAAAAGCTAAATGGTGTACGATTTGGCGTGGTACGCCCCCTATATTTTTCTCAATTTATCTATAAATTAACTTATTGAGATTTGCATGTTTAGGTTTCCACTATATTAAATTGGTTTCCACTAGATAAAAAACCAATTTAACATAGTGGAAACCTAAATATGCAAACTTTCTCAATAAGATAATTTATAGATAAATTGAGAAAAATGTAGATAGTCCGAACTGGGAATCGAGCTCAGACCATGTCGGTTTCACGCCGAGTGCTCTACTAGTTGAGCTATCCGGCACTATAATAAACTCATATTTATTCACCTTTCAAACCTTTTTTGGAGTTCCACAAATAATTCAAGACCAAATTTAGCCAAATCAGTTCAGCTGTTCTTGAGTTTTAGCGCGATTAACGAACAGCAATTGATTTTTTTTATATAGATATATATATGTATTAGACTCTTTCAAAAAAACATATGAAACGTTTGCATTATTAACATAGCACTATCTATTGATTACTTACTCAATTCAGTCAATAGATATCGTCATCTGTTAGAATGGTTTGGAGCTAACAGACAATTGTGACTGTCAAATAATAGACAAATAATTTGCAATAAGATAATATTGCGACTATAAATTGAGATGGGAGCTATCCTATTTTTCAAGTTGGATCAAATTGCACATGGTGTGCAAATAAAATTCAAAATCGGTTCAGTAGTTTAGGAGTCCATCGCGGACAAACAACGTGACACGTAATTTTTATATATAAAGATTATACGAAAAATGTTTGGTTACTGAAAGAATTGTCTTCTAATTAACGTCAATATGAGACCCATGTACCCGGACCGCTCCTTCTCTTCATAAACCTACAAACTGAGCTACACTATGGCGTACCGTTGCTCTGTTTCTAGTTTTGTTAATTATTAATTTTATTTGAAGTAGTATTTTTGTGTAATTATTACTAATCATAATCATTATTATTATATTATTATTTTGCGATTATTATTTCGTGAATATCGCATAGTATTTACCGGTGGTTTAGTTATACGAGCACTATTTATTTGAAGTATCTAAAGATCATCTTGAGATAAGATTATCATCATTTTGAATATCACGTGCGATTGATATCGGTAATTACATGCAGTAAACTATTTTCCTTTGCGTTTGAGATATTTATTGTTTAGTCATTATTATTATTTATTATTTGTATACGCATGTCCGTATTATTTTGTAAGTGATTTATTATTATTTTATTTTTGATATTGTTTATTTTGTTATGTGATGCAATTGATTATTTAATTTACAATTTAAAATATAACTGAAAGCACATGGTCATCTATCCCCAAGAAAAAATCATCAGGCCTGATCGTGCATGATCATGCGTTAATCTCATGTATGATCATGCCTGAATATTGGTCAGCCATGAGCATGCATGATCATGAGTGGTTAGGTATGACTGTGCTTTTTCATGCATGATTACGCGTGCTCATGGCTGGCCAATATTCAGGCATGCTCAGGCCTGAGCAAGCACAATTTCTCAAATTATTAAAAAAAAATCGGTCTGTCGGTTGACCCTGTGGGCCAGCCCCAAAACTTCCCGCCTATTTCGAGCTCTTCGAGCTTGAAAAACAGTTGTTCGATGATCGAGGTGGCATTTGACGCGGCTTATGAAGTTTCAGAGCCCAGTTTATTTTGGAATCAATCCATCGAGCACATAAAAAGTTATCCAAAAAAAACATTTTTGAAAAAAGTTTATATTTGGAATATCTCTGAACGAGCTCTACCGATCAAGTTTTTTTTAGCTTCAAGAAATTCGCAAGCCGCGTCGAATGGCACCTTGATGATCAAAATCGGTTCATCCGTTTAAAAGTTGTAGATATTTACATACGTACGTACGTACATACATACACGCGAGAGTAAACATCAAGAAAATAGGTGTCAACAGGCGCCTAAATGTATTAACTGTGGTAACTCTCATCGTTCATTTGACAGAGATTGCCCAAAAATCAAAGAAGCTAATAAGATAAGTAAAATTATGGCATACGACAATCTTATGTACAAACAAGCAAAAAGCCTTTACGAAGCAAAAGGAAGGGTATCATCATCATCACCTGATATGACCCTAATAAACTTCCCCCTCTGATGAATAATCCAGTCCAGAACATCGGAGATCTTCGGACCAATTGGAAAATGAGAGGGGCAGTGCGGCGTAAGACGCTAGAGACGAAAATCAGAGACGAACCACTAAAGGCCAAGCACGTGTTGTGTTTTGCTCCACCGAGTTTTTATTTCAACCATTTAACTTTTCTATATGAATTCAAGAGTGAATATTAGGCACTATTGATGCGTGCGCTAATATTACTCAACATTAATTAATTCGAGTGAATAATAGGCACTATTGTTGCGTGCGCTATTATTACTCAATATTTAAGTAATAAGAGTGAACCTCAGGCACAAGCTATACGTGCGCTGTTGTTACTCTTGTAGTTTCCATTATTAATAAATAAATTTATACTGATCATCAGACGCAAGTCACGTGCTGATGATAGTAATTTTAATACAATTATAATTGTCGAGAGTTAGACTCGAGTCACTGAGTGCTATCTCTGACAATACCGGTATACGTTGCTACGTATACCAAAACTTGGTGAATCCAACTTGGTTGGATCTCGTCGCACCTGCGACGAAGAAAACGCACGAGGGTGCATAATATTCAGGAGGAGCCGAAGCAGCCGATCCTGATCATCTCCAAGGAGTACTCCCGTCGCCAGAGTCTACGCGAACCGTCAGCAGATTGCCGTAATTTAAGTTGATTCGAGCGTTTAGAAACTGCGTATCGTAAGTCTCTGAAATTATTATGCGTATACTGTTTGGCTCGCGAGAGCAATTCATTTCTTATTATTTCTTTAAAACTATTGTCTTTATTTCTTTTTTTTTTGTTAAGTATGAGTTATGATCTATCATCTTTATTGTAATCTATGATTACCTTCTTTCAATATATTGCTATACCTTTTCATATTAAAAATTGTTCATAATAATAAGTCACCGCGGACAACCCACACCTACGAACTCCTAGTTGAGCCTCATCTCTATCGCTAGCTATAGTCTAGTCAAGAAGTGCCTTTTTGACGAAAACCTGTTTAACTTCAGCGAAAATTATGATTTTGGTCTCATTCGATTCGAAATGGCATCTAGAAAAAATCTTCAAGTGGAAAATTGGGGCTCGCAAAAATTGTAAAAGTTATAAACAATTTAGAAAAAAAAAGGGGTTTGGTTTTTTGCAAATATTTCGAAAACTATTTGAGGTATTCAAAATTTAAAAAAAGATCCTTAAAGAGGAGGAAATTTCCCGTAAAGTGCTGCATCCCCGAATTGTACCGACATTATTTATGATTTTAATTTAACGGTGAAAATGGGACTAAAAACGGGTAGCAGCGTGAGCATGCGTGTCGACCGAATCAAGAGCATGATGAATAAAAATTATTTTAACCGATACAATATAAATATTAAGAAATTAAAAAAATTTGGTACTTTCAAAACGCATAAATAAATAATAATCTGCCGAAAAAAAATTTTTACCCCGATTTTTCAATTAACTATACTTTTGTTGATTAGTTAATTTTTACCTGTTGAAAGTTTACATAAAAACTATGATTATTTGTAAACTAAGAACCCAGAATTTTATTTACTTTTCGGAGCTATTTTTTAAAGGGTTTAGAAAAGATCGCTGTTGGAAAAATTGAAGAATTTCGATTTTTCACTTTTTTATTAACAATCTAAGGCATTGAAAAATGAAAAACGTAAATAAAGTAATTAAAAACATATTTTTTTTTTACTATTTCTATTAATTTGTATTTTTATCGCTAAAAGCTACATAACAATAATTTTTTTAAAATTTCTACTTGCATTGTTTAAATAATTGTTATAAACAAATGCATTGTTAATAAGATTTTTGAAAATTTTTTTTTGGAGACAAAATGCTTAATGAAAATAATAATGTTTAAGAAAATAAAAGTTTCTTGAAAAAATGTATTTATTGCACAAAAACGCCTTTGCTAATTAACAATTTTTTTTTGTTTCTTAATATTAATATTAAGGAACAATTTCCTTTCTAAAATCATAATTTATCATGTTCTCTTATATTATAAAAAAAAATTTTTTTATTCATTTCTTATTTGTTTATTTAACAAAAAATTTGTTATAAACAAATGAATTTTTACGCAATATTTTTTTTTAAATACTAAAAAAAATACTGAAAACAATCATGTGTATTTTTTATTGAGAAAACTTTTTTTCTATTTTTTATAGAATTTTTCAAATTATTATACACTTGGACTTGTCGCTACCTTTCTGTTTTTCTTCATTGTTATTTAAATTACTTATAAACTATTGAAAATACGACTAGAACACTTCAAGTCTTATTTATTCTTTATTAAATAATAAACAAATTGAGCTTTTAATCGAAGCTCTAACTCAGTTATACAATGAATTATGAATGGAAGTATTTTCGTAAGAAAAATTCTTTAATTTTTTTTTTAGTCTCAGCATTTTTAGCGAATTAACCGATAGCGAAAATTGTGTAATAATTGACGTGTGTTAAAAAGTTCTAGAGCTGATTAAGTGTTGGAATTGATTTACCAAGTTGTTCCTTGAAAATTAAAAAAAAATCTTAAAGAAAAAAAAAAAATTTGTTTTGAATATTTTTTGATTTTATCATCCAGAGACACGGCAGTGTCTCACGTCAAATACACATTCAAACACACGTATGTGTGTGAGTGCGTAGCGCGAGCCTGCCGTGTCTCTATTCTGTGGACAGACCTCGTTTTGACAGCTCCAAATCTTCAATTGCCATAAACTATTTATTTACAATATAAATAACTTTCGAGAGTATAAATTATTATATATTTTATTCATTTTTTACTAAATTAGTTCTTTTTCTAACAATTAGTTATTAATATATAATAATATACTCTATTGAAATATGCTCGTCCACGTTTTGTGATCCTACGAATTTTTTTACATAATTGTCTACATTTCGACATTCGAGTTCTAAACTTCTTCCAAAATTTTGTCTTAATTACAGCTGTGCACTTATTTTCAAGCGAGCAATAATATTTGTTTCATTATACTAAATGGAACTGTATCATTACTTAGGCAAGGACGTTATTGAAATACTTTTTTATTTTTCAACTTTCCGCTAAGGAAATCGAAAATATTCAATAATTCGAAAGTTATTGGTTTCGGTCCGATTTTCAAAAATCGAGTTTTCATCGAATGTCAACGTTTTGAGGTTCAAGGAAGCTATTCGAGGAAAATTTCCAAATCGATCGATCAATTAGACCAAGATACAGAAGAAATACGAAAAAATGATTATTTTTGAGTTTTTTAGAAATTCCTTAGAAATGACTTAACTAATTGATTTTAAATCTAATCAGCTCTAGAATTAAATAAAACTTGTCGTCTGTTGAAGAACCATCTCAATCAGTTAATTTTTTGGGAGATATAGTTGAAAAATGATTTGCTAAAAAGAATTCAGAAATTTCATTTAAGAAATAATACTTCAGGAAAATAACACAAAGTCTCAAACTCTTTAGTATAAATTTCGATGTGAACATTGTAAAATTTGAAGTAATAGAGATTTAAAATAAAAATATAAAACAACAATCGCTCGGTTATTGGATTCAAACACGAGACCTTTCGAATGTGAACTGACCGGCGCTTTGGACTACTCGGCCACAGAAGGGCCCACAAGTTTAGTTAGTTCTTAAGATCCATATAAACGATATTGTTACGTTTCCGTAATATTTGCTTGATTAAATTAGATTAATTATTTTTAATTAAATAATTTTATACAATGTAACGGAAATCGGTTATGATAAGAGAGTCGCTGTAGCTCGCGGGTAGTCAAAACAGATGACGATGGATGAGACTCGGGCTACGTCGATTCTCTCACAGGGAACCTGAGATGCAGCGTCAACATTTTGTCAACTCTGTTGGCTCTATTATATTTTTTTATAATGACTAAATAGTCAGTCTTTGGAGAGAGCTCCTAGAGCTTGAACCTCTGCTCTGCTCTCTATATAGTTAATAAACTCCATAATTAATTCTAAATCAATTCAACCTTATTGTGAGGTGCCAATTTGCACCCCGATATTTTCACCTACACTATGACCTATCCATAGCCCTATTAATACTCAGGGGCGAGCGCTTACTAGCAATTCCACCCTGTCCTATAACCTTGAGCGCTCAACAGCAGTTCGGGTTTCTTTCAAATTTCCTGCCGATTTTCCATCCATTCACCTGATGCTATAATGAATAGTACGGAGACCGGATCGAAAATATATTTTAAATCGCGAAAACAATAAAATAATAATTTATAAAATAATCGACGACCACGGCCCACCAGCGGTCTACAGACACTCTAACGAGGTCAAACCTGGATTAAAATTTAATAATTAAAAATTATTTTTATTTTTAATTAATTTGGGGTAATTTCCCAAAACGTAACAGTGGTGCTGTGACCAGGATAGTCTTAGATAATTTGTAATTATTAAAAAGGGAAATTTTTGTGATAAGAACGGTCGTTGATTATCAGTGAAATTAAATTATCGAAGAAAGTTTCGTGAAGGTACGATTATGTGTATTTGCAATCAATAATCTTAAACCGTGGTGAAGTGAATTGAACTAATAATTAATTCATTTGAAAACTAAAATTATTTGTGAAGTGACAATAAATTAAAGATTGATGTTTATATTGATTATAATGACTAAGTGACTATTTATAATTGATTGATTTTACATGTAAAACAGTTGCATGAAGTAAATTTTTAAGTTAATGTTAATTTCACAACAAATGTGATTTATGAAAATTAAGAATTCAACAGTCGAGTATTTAACCGCTGGACTCTTAATACCAACATTAAGAATGTGTTATTTTATTTAAATAATACGATTATTGACGAACTATTTGAAGGTGCAGCTTCTACAACAGGTGATCGTTCATCATAAAATTATTTTTGTGCAATGCAAGCCGTGTCACTGATAATTTTGCAATTTCTGGATAAATTAAACCATTGGAGGCTCACTGGAAGTAAGATTTGTTACGATGTGGGCATCGTATGCCTCCAGATGACTTAGGGTGGTGGTTGTCACGTGCTCCAACATGGCGTGGCCGCCTATATAAGCACGCGCACCCCATACTCAGTAGCTTTAGCTCTTCGCTTTTCTAGTCGTTATTACCAGCTAAAATCAGAGTAGAACCTGGATCGCGTTTTCAATCAGTCGATACCAGAGTAAAACCAGATAGTTATTCGGTCTGTGAATAGTACATCGCGTTAAAACCGAGTTACAGTTAGTTAACTCGGCGAACAACTAATTATAATTATTGCAATTGGTTACTAATTATAATAACAGTATCGAATCAGTAATTCATAAAATACTATGCTTGAATTATTGGGTAATAAAGCTATGCGAGTGTGAATCGCAGTAACGATAGTATCATATGCAGTTAGTTGTATGATACATTGACTTTGTGATCAGATTGTGTGTGTCGTGGCATTATTGATAATTATTCAATAAAACATAATTATCATTAAATAAGTAAACTGAACCAGTGTTTGAGTGAATTCACCCTGTTTCAATCCACCTCCTGTTGTTAATAATAAGAGAAGCAGCATCTGAGAGCAGAGTCAGGTCCAAGGAGGTGATTTCCAAGGGCCAAACCAATCGCCAAGTCCATCAACATCAAGGACGACTACACCGAATACTAAAATTAGGCTAAGTACTAGTATTAGTTTAGTTTTCTACGGCCAGTTCGGGTAATTCAATTAATCAGAGTCTCATTTTGGAGCGTAGCCTAGCGAAAGACTCACGAAACCTGCACGCCCACACCGTAAGTGCAGTAGAACGAATACCCTACGTTTCAATGGCGCCCAACGGGTTTTAATTAGTTAATTAATTAATTAAGCAAAAATTTTCATCTTTTAATTGCATAAATTCAAATAATCTCTGTGTAATTAAAATTATCAGACGTAAACCAGTAAATTTCGAGTCAAAAGTCTGCGAAATACAAAAAAGAAAAAGATCGAATAAAAATTATCAGTTATCAAGCGGGTTCAATTACAATAAAATTGTTCCTGGAAAAATTCCTAAAGCCTTGACTTGTACGCGTTTTATCAGAAAGAAAACGCGCACTCAACGTTTTAATTTAAAAACGTAAAAATTAGATTTTTTTGTTAAATTTATTAGTTAATTTGCATTTTTTTTAATTAGTTTTTGAAAAAAACTAATTTTTCAATTTATTTTTTTGTTTAAAATTTCTAAAAATTAGAAATTACACAAGAAAAATTGCCCGGAATTAATTTTTCTAAGGGTTTCTTTTTGCCCGGGAACCATAAAAGTAAAAATTTATTATAAATTATAAAGTGCACATTCTTTTGGTAAAAGAATTGAAAGATATACCAGAAAAATAGATTTAAATTGTTAATTTAGTAATTAAGTTATTTTGTAAAATTAATTTAAGTAATAATTTGATGTATAATTAGTAATTAAGTATATTTGAATTATAAATAGAATTCATAAAATTACAGTAAGAAAAAAAAATCGATAGAAAAATCGATAAAACAAGATTAGTGTAAACCGGAAATAACAGATTAAGAACTTAAGTAAAATCTAGAAAAATCCAGATAAAACTGGATAAAAGCAGTATAAACTGGATTTAACCAGAAAGATCTAAAATAAAATCTTTGTGAGAAAATAAATCAATAAGGATTATAAATCCACAAATGGAAAGAAATGATAATAACAACTTGCGTAGTAACAGAGGTTTTAGAGAAAAAAAAACTTAAGTTTGAAATAAAGAAAAAATAATAATAATAAATCACATAGTAACAGAGGATAAAACTAAAGAAAAACACGACAAATACCCGAACAGCCAGGGAGACTCATTGTCGCGTTAAATTTATTATTATTATATATACGAATAAGATATTAAAACAGAATAGGCGATAATCCGCAAAGGCGGCAAAAATTAAAAATTTTAATCATTTGCTACAGAAATCTGCCTAGGAATTCATCAGCCTTACCGTCGGTAACATAGAACAGATTGGGATAAGTTACCATATAATAAATCACTGCCACCTATAGGGTAGCAAACCAGCTAGAGAAAAAAAAAAAGAGACACAAGTAGAGTATTTACAGTATAAATTTATTACGCATCACGGATTTATGTAAAATAAAAAAGTCTAAAGTAAATATTTTTTAATATACATGTTTTTATAAAATAAAACTAAAAGCATAACATATAAAAATCAAGTAAAAGCTAATAAAGCTTAAAAACAGATATCAAAAAGATACAGATATACAATTGCATTACAAGGTTACCCACGTGCAGAAAATTCAGGTATTGAATTTCAAAATTAATTTTCTTTATTAAAATCAAAAAATATTAAAAACTAAAGTTAAAATTGGTATTTTTATCTTTTATTTTTAAATAAATTAATATATTTTCAAATAAATAGTAAATTAATACTTAGAATTTAGTATCAACTAAAAGAAAGTAAATTGATTTTTTTGGGTTAATAAATTCATACTGAAACGTGACCGTGAAACTAATATAAATTTATTGTAAGTCAACAGGTGTATAGAGCAGAAACAACAGAGATTCTGGTCACCAGGAAATATATACAGATTTTTATTTTATTTTTTTGTCGTAATTTTTATTTTTATTTTTATTTTATTTTTCGGGTTATTTCAGTTTCTGTTTGTTCTTTCCCTACGGGCGTAATAAATCCAGATGGTTAAAACAAGAAAGCAAGTAGGAAATTTACAGCGACACATGCAAGAGTTGAACGAGTCAGTGGCTAAATTGAAGGAAGAATTAGCCAAAAGCAAAAGAGAAGAAAATGAAAGAGAAGATAGCACAAGATCGGCACCAGAGACAATATCGGAAAGAAAATCAGTACCGGTAATTGTGGAAGACAAAGTATTAGAAAAACGTCTAAAATTGAAAAGGGACGACAAAAAACAAAAAACCTGGAAACCAGCGGAAAAATTCAACTTCGAACAAGACGCTGAAGAAGAACGAGACATAGTAATACACCAGTGTCCAAACCAATATGAGAAACAAATGAGAGGAGACGAGACATTCCTCACAAAAGAAGAGAAGATATGGATGTTAGATGAATATAAAAGAGCAATATTTATGGAAAATATGGAAAAAAATAGAGAAATGAACGACAAAATACAGAGATGGTGCAAAACTACCGCAAGATTTGTTCAATAGTCCAGGGAAATAGTGAGAAGAGAGAAAAATCTACAGAAACGCATCGAACTAGTCGAATCTATACCTCATAAAAAAGACCAAGACCAGATAGAATCTCTGAAGACTGAATTAAGTATAGGAGAGGAAATAGAAGGAAACTGGGAGAACGACATAGTGAATTACATCACCAGAGGGATGCAATTATTCGACGAGACAGTAGACTTGGACGGAATAAAAAATTCAACGCAGGTGCAACAAAAGCAACCTCACGACAAATCACGAACGCACGCAAGCGTGCCACAATATGAACAACAAGGAAGCTCAGGTAGACCATCAGCCCAATATGTACCAACACCATATCAAGTACCAGAAAATTACAATGCGTACCAATACAATCAAGGTCATAGATATCCAAATTATTATCAACCAACGTATGTCAGTAGACCAAACATAACAACCAGCTACAGAGAAGAATCGATGCGAAGAACAGCGGATAAAATTCATTTAATGGAAACATTAATAAGAATTAAAGGACTTAAATACACAAAGGACAGTCAACCCAAACAGTGGATCCAGACAATAACAGAAGTATGTCAGGAACAAGCACTTGATTTTGACGACAGATTAGAATTGTTTAAAATGGCATTAAACACAGAAAGAGAGTGGATCAAGCAAAATATGGATCAATGAGAAAGCTGGAATGACGTGGAAAAAGGGTTCAGAACAACTTTTTGCAAAGCAACGAAAGACGCAGATATACTACAAGAAATATTTTCAACGTACCAGAGGAAAAATGAGGACTCGCAACAGTTCATAAAAAAAATGAGGTCAAAGTTTGACGAATTACGAAGGCCTATGGAGATGGAGAAGCAGTTGGAAATAATAATTCCAAAGTTGGATGCAGAAATCCAAAGGGAACTGCATATATTAATGCCAATATCATCATATGAAAAATTAACAGAGGCACTAGCAGAGGCAGAGAACAGGGTTGCAGATGTAAGAAGATCGAGAGAGAACAGACGATCAACGGTACGTAGGCTGCAGTCAACAAAGAACTCAGTAGCAGGGTCGGAAACAGAGTCTGACACGGAGGAAGAAAATGAAAGAGTAAGAAGGATACAAAGAAAAATTAAAAGGTATCAGAAAAAAATAAATAAAGAACCAGTCAAGCAAGACAAATTGACTGATAACAAAAGCGATAAAAAATTGAATATCGTATTGAATAAAAACGACAGACACAATTACAGAGATAGGTCAAAGTCAAACGATCGCAGTACAAGATCAGGCTCAGCAACATCAAGATCATCAGGTAGATCGGTGGGTGGCACCTACACCTGTTTAAACTGTGGAAAAAAGGGAGAGCACAAAACGAGAGAGTGCAAGGAAGAAAGAATAGATATTTGTGTGCGATGTTTCAAGATAGGAGAGACGGCGACTAAAAGTAATTGTGAAAAAAACTAGTAAGACGAGGACAGATGCGGGAGCTGTTACTCGACATAAACATTCCCGTACCATGTTACTCACAAGGGGTGGGTGAGGCGAGCGTTCGCTATGAATATAACACAGATAGCATTTCAGATGATAACGCGACTTCACCCGACACAGACGTGAGCGTGGACAGTTTTAAACCGGAAATAAAATTAATTGTAGTGATAAAATGGGTAATTGCTGTGTTAGATTCGGAAATTGTATCGCAACAAGCTGCGGAAATGATTATTACGAGCCATCACCAGAGCACACAAACAAGACAGCCAATAAGAGACGTGCACCAGTAGAAAGAGCGGGAAAAGTCAACACCATAGTTATACCATTTGGGGCAACATGGACACAACAGACAACTATCGCTGTAAGTAAATACTTTACGTGTCCCGTAGACATAAATAATATCAGATGCACGGCGTTGTTCGACTCAGGTGCTAATAGAAATTTTATGACACAGTTAATTGCAGAGAAAATACCAGACAATATCATTAAAATAAAATATGACTCAATTAAAAGCTCGTTTATTCTAGCAGACAATTCAGCAATTCAAAGCCTTTACAGGGTATTCGTCGCATTTGAGATTTATGAAGTCGAGATAAATGCATGGTTTGAAGTATTTGACCAGATGCCGGATGACATCATATTCGGAATGAGATTCTTGACAGACCATGGGGTACATTTACATGCTGATGATATGACATGGACATGGAAACATGACCAAGAGCGCAGACAATGTGAACCAGGTAAACCAGGTAATCAGTTATGTACAATACAATTAAATGCGAACGAGACAGAGACACTAAATAGATTTTTAGATGCTGAATTCAACTTGATGGATCAAGCTGATCTTGGTACACTAAAAGGAGTTGAATACGAGATTGAGTTAATCAATTATACACCAATACGCGTCAAGCCATACAGAAGATCACCCAAGGTAACAGAAGCTTTACATAAAATTATAGAGCAGCTGCTGGACCAGAGAACTATTCAGCCAAGTACCAGCGAGTGGAGTTTCCAACCAGTAATGGTTAAGAAGAAATTGTTACCAGGTCAAGACGCAGACGACATCAAAACTTGGAGGATGTGCATCGACTATAGGCCACTCAACAAGGTCATGAAGATGGTCAACTACCCGATGAGGCGTATTGACACCTCATTGGAAGTTATCAGAGAAGGCGCGTGTAGAAGCGTGATCGATTGCACCAACGCATATTATCAGATCTTGATCAAGCCAGAACACCGACAATTTACAGCGTTTGCCGTAGAAGGTATGGGATCGTTCGAATTTATGCGGATGCCGTTCGGACTATCCACAGCACCAGGAACGTTCCAGAGGAAGATGGATCTGATCATCCAGACAATGAAGCCAGTATTACGCCAGCTAGACTTACCAGCTTATTGGATCAACTATGTCCATCCATACATGGATGACTGGGTAGTAGCAACACCTACGTTTGAAATCCATTTACAAGTTCTCGAAATATTATTCAAAGTATTTAGAGATGTAGGGTTGCTAATTAAACGAGATAAATGTAAGTTCTGTGTTGCGGAGATGAAGTATTTAGGGTTCATCATCAAAGGAAATGAGTTACATCCTGACCCAGAGAAGCTGCGCGCAATAGAAGAATATCCAGAACCTGCCAGTAAGAAACAGTTAAGACGTTTCTTGGGAATGGTAAATTGGTACAGGAGACACATGAAAATGGTTGCAAAAATCCAAGGCCACTCACATCATTGGTCAGTGAAAAAGCCATATGGACTTGGGGTCCAGACCAAATTCAAGCATTCAACCATATCAAGGAAATGCTTACCACCGCTCCAGCGTTAACGGTACCAGATTATAATTTACCATTCATACTTTATACAGACGCTTGTGACACAGGTATTGGAGCAGCTCTCACTCAGAAGGGACCAGAGCGAGAATATCACATCACAGCAATCAGTAGATCATTAAACAAGCATGGAAAGAATTATACAACGACGGAAAAAGAATGCTTGGCCGTCATTTGGTCATACCAGAAATTAAGAGGGTATTATGATGAGTATCCTGTAACAGTAGTGACCGATCATGCTAGTTTAAAATGGCTCCAAAATGTCAAGAACCCGAGAGGAAGGTTAGCTCGATGGATTGCAGAGTATTCACTCTGGACAATAACGATAGTCCATCGACCAGGAATTAACAACGAAGCGGCTGACGCTCTCTCGAGAGTTTATGAGGGCCTTGAACCAGACGCAGATAAGATTGGTCGTGTGAACGACATCCGACAACAGTGGTACGAGAGGAAAATAGACGAGGTCAAGGCTACTCCAGCACGGTTTCCTCAATGGAAATTCCTTGATAGTAACCTATATTACTATCGACCGCGGCATCCCACTCAGTTACTTGAGAATGCGCCAGAGCACTGGAAACTAGTAGCGCAACCAGAGCAGCGTCGATCAATAATCAGGAAGGCGCATGACGAGCTCGTATCAGGACATGGCGGCATAAGCAAGACATACAACCACGTGGCTAATCATTATTATTGGCCTAACCTTTACCAGGACGTAGTGAACTACGTAAATAATTGTGAGATCTGTAAACTACAAAAATCAGATACTAATCCACCTCAAGTCATACCAGGACATAGACCAATCACCGAATTGTGGGAGAGTGTATCAGTAGACACAGTGGGACCATTACCCAGAACGATGCACCAGAAGACACATTTAATTGTTCTGTGTGACATGTACTCAAGATACTTGGAAGTTCAGCCAATCTCAGAACCAACAGGTAGTAAAATAGTATTCTTTTTACGTTCTGTTTTTAATCGTTGGGGTTACCCAAGAGTAGTTGTCACAGACAACGGGACAGAATTTGTAAATAAGACAGTATCAGAATATTTACAGAATAACGATATTATACATGAATTGACTCCTACTTACCACCCGCAGGCAAATCCTGTGGAAAGAATAAACAGAAATTTAAAATCTTTGATTCGAACTTTTCTTACAGATAAACATTCAAAATGGGACCAGAATCTCCCAGAACTTGTTTATGCTTATAATACATCTGTTCACAGCTCGCTGACAGTTAGTCCAGCCTACTTAAATTTTGGCCGTGATCCGAGGTACTTAGACTTACATCGCGGAGGAAAAGTTCTATCAGAGCTTCAAGACCAGAGTCATCGTAGTATGGTCTTAGCGCTGATTGATGAATTAAGACATTATGTAGAGTCGTTTATGATAAAAGCTCAGAATAGACAGGACGAGTTGGTACCAGAACCAAATATAGACTCAAATATTGGAGCAGAGGTATTTATAAAGAATAAACAGTTGAGTAAAAAGGCTGATGGATTCGCAGGTAAGCTTGCGGCACCCAGAAAAGGGCCATTCTATGTACATAGTTTTTATTCAAACAGTTTAGTAAATGTTTGTGATCAGAATAATGTATTAGTAGGTACATTTAGTATTAGTGACCTCAAAATACCTCGTAGGTCTAATAGACACTTAGCTAAAGTCGAACAATGAGTCGTAGGTCAGGGACAACTCGAATATAAAAAAATTGTAAACGCGAATACTAGTACTGTGCTTGGTCTAATTACGGTATTCTTGCAGAATGGACCTCAGTCAACTCTTGGGGTCAAAAATGAGAATTTCATCAGAACACCAGGAGGCGCACCAGTTGCTGAAGAAGCAGAGGTACCACGGTAATGTGGGTGACAAACAGTCGTACTGGAAACATCCAGCATTTGCCACGCCAGCGGGATACTTGGGCTTTGACATCCCAGTGACAACCAGCATCACATTGTTGTCCGGGTTTTATAGACGTTTGAGCAGAGTACTGCTATATGCAGAAAAAGATTCAGTATTAGTAATGCCAGAGCAACCAGTGGAGGTACAAACTCAGCTACCAATGACATCGGTACCTGAGGTTCCAATCAGCGTCCAAGTAGCGGTAGGTCAACATGTGCATAGTGTGGACACCAGATTAGATGTCATGTTGTCCAAGGACGAATGGCAGTCAGCAGTCAAGAAAATGGCAGCCGAACTAGGCCCAAAAATGATGCGCACGGTAGCTACGCAGACCGTGGAAACCCGACTAACACCAGTGCCTGAACCAGGGTGTTTAGAATGTAAACAGACGGGGCATTCATTTGACAAATGTCCTAATGAACTCCAAGGAGACTGCTACTGCACCAACTGCAGATGGTTGGGACACACGAATAACGATTGTCCATACCAGAGATGGCGTACCGAGGGGTACGAAGCAATGAGAGGATACTGCCGCCGTTGTTCAACCCAGTATCCATTCGAGAACGATTCCTGTCCAGACTGCAGACAGAGAAGTCAAGTAACAAAAGCAGCACGGGGAGCTTATTTGAGATTGCCTCCGTAAACCTCCCAATGAAGACTAGAATTTATGTACAGCTCAACCAGATATGGACCAGAAACTGCTCAAGAAAAACCAGTGTGATATACAACAATAGTGAATTAATTTAGAAACCGGTTTTTTGATTATTTTTGTTTTCATTTTTTATTTTTTCTTTGGTCAAAAAAATTATTTTTATTTTTCTGTACATAAATTCAACAAATTAGACTCATGAAGGTATAAGATGGGTCTAAAATTTATAAACTATTATTTTTGATTTATTTATTTATGGAGAAATTGGTCAGTTCTTAGTTTTTGGTTATTTTTATCTTTATATACACGCTTGTAGCTGAATTAACTGGATTATTATTTTGATTTGTTATTTTTATACTTTCTTGCTACAAGAATTGTGTACCTGTAAAGATATAGAATAGTGTAGAAGGACATTGATGAGTCCAGAACTAAACCAGTCAGTATTTAATAGAGACATAAAAGTTTATAATGTTTATATTTAATATTTATCTTTTTATATATAAAAAAAAAAAAAAATGTTTATATGATAATATTTCTTTTTATGCTGGAATACTAGCTATTATATTGTACAGCAGTATTACCAGAATTTAGCCACAGTGTGAATGATTGAGTGAATCATGTGGTAATGTTGTTACTGTCGACGCGGTAAAATTTAACTTTAACCGGTCGATATCTTTGTGATTTAAACTCACCTGGGTTAAAGTTAAGGGGGGTGGTGTTACGATGTGGGCATCGTATGCCTCCAGATGACTTATGGTGGTGGTTGTCACGTGCTCCAACATGGCGTGGCCGCCTATATAAGCACGTGCACTCCATACTCAGTAGCTTTAGCTCTTCGCTTTTCTAGTCGTTATTACCAGCTAAAATCAGAGTAGAACCTGGATCGCGTTTTCAATCAGTCGATACCAGAGTAAAACCAGATAGTTATTCGGTCTGTGAATAGAACATCGCGTTAAAACCGAGTTACAGTTAGTTAACTCGGCGAACAACTAATTATAATTATTGCAATTGGTTACTAATTATAATAACAGTATCGAATCAGTAATTCATAAAATACTATGCTTGAATTATTGGGTAATAAAGCTATGCGAGTGTGAATCGCAGTAACATAATTATCATTAAATAAGTAAACTGAACCAGTGTTTGAGTGAATTCACCCTGTTTCAATCCACCTCCTGTTGTTAATAATAAGAGAAGCAGCATCTGAGAGCAGAGTCAGGTCCAAGGAGGCGATTTCCAAGGGCCAAACCAATCGCCAAGTCCATCAACTTCAAGGACGACTACACCGAATACTAAAATTAGGCTAAGTACTAGTATTAGTTTAGTTTTATACGGCCAGTTCGGGTAATTCAATTAATCAGAGTCTCATTTTGGAGCGTACCCTGGCGAAAGACTCACGAAACCTGCACGCCCACACCATAAGTGCAGTAGAACGAATACCCTACGTTTCAGATTATTCTTTTCGACAATGTCATTTAAATTCACGCGTTAGTGACTGAGTGCCATCGGGAAATTTACGTGCTCGCAGAAGCTAATAATGTAATCCAATATGCTTAACGATTTAATTTTGAAATACATTACTAAAGTGATTCTGAATTATATATATAAGTGAAAATAAATTAAAAATGTTGCTACGGACTTTCAAGAATTTATCGTGATTAGTGTGCAGAAACAGTTGTTCATTATATTGAAACAATTAATTACTTAATGACTGCTGGATAAATTACAAAGAGCATTATAATTTTGAATAACAATTATAATTGTAGAATTTAATTATTATGTTCCAATTAATTTTCAAAAAAAAAATTTATAATTTTGATACTTGAAAATTAAAAGTGTTGCTACGGATACTTTTAATTTACATCGCGGTTGCAATTTCGTATTTGTACGCGATACTATGAAATAATAATTCTTATTGTAAAATATTTTTGAACCGTAAGATTGTTTCTACGGAATTTTAAAGGTGTTTTCGCGAGTATATTTCAATATATTACGCAATAAGAATTATTTTATTATTATTATAAGAAAGAATACTGCGCGAATATTCCAGAAATTGTTTTAATTATGTTTTATTTTGTGTCAATTTATTTTTCAATGGGATCAGTCGAGATTCTCGTCTTTGATTTAGCGAAGAGTATGTCCAGGTATACTATAAAACCAAGACGTAGTCGTTATATCACGATCAGGTCTCGAAGCTGATCTCAGTTAATGTCAAATGAAGCATAATTAAAATATTTTTCCGACGCTGGTCTTTGTGAATGAAAATATACATTGAAACAGAATATTTTATACTGTGATTCGCAAAAACAAATTTACAATTAACTTTGAAAAATTAAATTTCGAGTTTATATTTATTTAAGTTCAAATAAATGTATTTTCAACTTTTTTCAAATTTATTGGAGCATCAATATGGATTTTCCCCTCAAAATGCATTAGAATTAATGCTTATGATAATGTACATTGGAATATATTGTAAATATTCGCAATGAATAATCAATTAAATGATTCGATATCGGAGAAGGTACTCCTAATGGAAAGACAAAATCGTTTACGGGATCGATTGCTTGCATTTTGGGAGCAAGAATCGAACAGTTGTAAAACTTTACTGGTAGTAGAATCGGAGTCTACAAAATTACAAGCCCGTCTCTTAAAAGAGACTGTGATGGACGAAAAACAAAATTATTTACGGACTAGATTGCTTGCATTTCGAAAGCAAGAATCAAGTGGACGCAGGATTCTATCTGAAGTAGAATCTGAGTCCCTAAAGTTAAGGGCTCATCTTGTGAATGAAGACGTAATACGTGAGTTCCGAAAAAAATTGGAAATCAATTTTGACAATTTTAATGGATCAAAAGGATCTAGTAGAGTCAATACTGTCCATAAGAAGACAGAATTAAACTCAAATACATTTGTGCCTGAAAACGTACCATTTAAAAATTATTTAAATACTATTTCATGTGATTTGAAGTCAATGATTGATTTTAACCCTTTAGAGTCAGAGGATCTTAAAACGTCTACGTGTGAGACTATTGGGGAAAGCGCGAATCGTCGAGTTCCTTGAGCTTGTATGAGTGACATGTGAGAGTAGTAGTGTGCCTGTGGGTACCCTTCCACTCGTTTGAATCTCGCGCTGCGTTCATCGACAGTACCGTAGTTAGTATTGTTGACGTGAGTCAATAGTCTCCGAAAGTAAGGTTAGAAAAATTAAAAAAATTTTTATACATTGCTATGTAATTGCAATGTTACTTAACTATATTTGTAATGTAACCAACTGTTGTTCTTACTTTGAATTTAAGTCCTTTGATATTTCTTTTTTAATAAATTAGAAATAAAAAATAAAATTATTTTTTACTTCCCGCCCAGGTGAAATTTTTTCTCTTATAATACGACCCTGTCACATTTGCTTCGCGCTCTTTCTAATTCTATCGGGATCTGCCAGACTTAAAAGTGAGGTTTCAAGGTCAGACTCTAAAGGGATAATTGTTTCAGTAATAATTCGAGTCACGCGTATGTCAATAAGGAGCTGCCTGTACTTGTTATGTCAGGAGTTCATTCGGTTCGGTCTGCTCAAAGTATATTGAGAGCCGAAAATTTGAATAACCGGGTTGACGAGCTTGTTGTTGTCGCGACCACGGAAAATCAAATTATGCCGATCCAAACCAGTAAAGTCTTTGAGATCGGGCATACGTGTAAAAATGACCGCGTTTATTTCGTAAATTTGAGAACAATTAAAAATACAGAACTACTTTACTGCTCAGTGGAGAGTAAAGTAGATTATAATGACAGTCAATTATTGGGCTCAAAAAGTAATTCGCCATCGTGGGTTGTTTCAGAAGGAAACAATCCACAAAACGATAGGCGACCTACGTTTTATAAACATTATTGTAATAATGTGAGCGATAAATTTAGTGGTTCTACGTTTCCAGGTTCAAACTTTATAAAAAATATATTTCACTTAATGTTTTGTATAAAAGGTATATTTGACCTGTCAATTTGTAATGAGGAACGTTTACGATTTTGTCTCCACGTAACTGCATTTAAGAAAGGTATCTTGAAATTAAGATTGAAAAAACCTCCGGATGAATATAAATTATCGGAGATTAAATTTGACGATAAAAATATTGAATACTTGAAAATAGGTGCTAAGTTGGACCGAAAAAAATTAGACATTAATGATTTATTTTTGATCTTATCTATATAAATAAAAATCAATTGCTGTTCGTTAGTCTCGCTAAAACTCGAAAACGGCTGAACCGATTAAGCTAATTTTGGCCTTGAATTATTTGTGCACGTCCAAAAAAGGTTTGAAAGGTGAATAAATATGAGTTTACTATAGTGCCGGAAAGTTCAACAGGTAGAGCACTCGGCGAGATACCGACATGGTCTGGGATCGATTCCCGGTTCGGGCTACCTATATTTTTCTCATTTTATCTATAAATTGTCTCATTCAGAAGTTTTGCATGTTTAGGTTTCCACTATATTAAATTGGTTTTTCATAGTGGAAACCAACTTAATATAGTGGAAACCTAAACATGCAAACCTTCTCAATAAGACAATTTATAGATAAATTGAGAAAAATATAGGGGGCGTTCTACGCCCAATCGGACACCATTTAGCTTTTGCACCTTGGATTTTTTTGTAACTTTTTTACTTTTTAGTAAAGATTGAAAGTGGCCTTCATGATTTTTTTCTAATTTTTTCCTCTAATCGTTTTCGAAATATCTAATTTTGAAAAAGAAAGAGATTTTTCTTTCAAATGCCTGTAACTTCGCGAAAAGTAGTTTGAACAAAATTTTCAAAGAGTCAAAAAATGGTAGTCATTAGGTATCTTTTCGATGAAAAATATCAAAAAAAATTTTTTTGAACCACGCAACTATTGAAATTTTAATTTTCAAATATAAATTGTCGATTTACAAAAAACCCGTACTGATCGATTTTCCTCATAATTTTTCACAGCAAACTGTGGCCTATTCTACGACTTTTCCAGCTATGCTCATAACGGGACAACGATGGGATCTATTTACTTTTAATTTTTTAAATTTCATATTTCAGTTTTTTTTAGAGAAAAATGTCTTAAAATAATAGCATGCTCAGGATTTACTGTTAATGACTATCTGGTACACAACTATCATCAAAATTTTCTAATTTTATTTCCTTAGAAAAATTATTACTAATTAATTAATAAATAATCATTTTAATTAATAATAATAATAATAAATTAATTAATAATAATTTTTCTGAGGAAATAAAATTAGAAAATTTTGATGATAGTTGTGGGTCAGATAATTATTAACAGTAAATCCTGAGCATGCTATTATTTTAAGACATTTTTCTTAAAAAAATTTTGGGCGTTGGTTGGCCCTACGGGCCAGCCCCAAAACTTTCCGCTGTTTTCGAGCTCTTCAAGCTCGAAAATCTTATTGCATGCGTTTGTTTTTTAATGAGCTTCTCAAACTCTAAAAAGTTACGCTTCATGCCAAAGTTTAAAAGTTTAAGAATCAAAATACATTAATGAACAAGCGGTTTTTAAGTCTTAATTTCCGATTATGTTCAATAAACTAAATGTATTTTGAGGCAGAAATCAATGTCAGTGATCGAAATCAAGATTTGAATGAGTTTTGGCTTAGGCCAGAGCAATAATATGTAAAATACCCGAAAAAATGATTACAAACCGTGCTTTTTTTAATTTTTTCGTTGATAATATGGTTTAAACTAAAGAACAAGTTTGATAGTATTATATGATGATCAATAGAGACCATACAGAGAAATAGTTTGTAAGATTTTAGACAGGTTTTAGTACAGTACATTTTGATTTATCTGGAAAAAATAACATAGAATGTTATTTATTTAACTTTTCAACGCTGATATATTTGGAACTAATTAACCGATTTTTACGTTTGAGATGGCCATATGCGCGTTTTATTAAATTTTAGAACTAACTAGAATTTGAAAGCGATCGACTCAGCCGTCTTGAAGATATTTAAAAAAAAAAAAACGTTTTTTAGCATTTCTTTCTCAAATGATATCTCTCGAACAAACTAACCGATTGAGATGATTAAGGCGGCATTCGACGCGTTTTATTGAGTTCTAGAGCTGATTAGATTTTATAGTCGATTGTTCAATTCGTTTCTGAGAAATCAATAAAAAACTAAAAAAAAAACATTTTTTTTTTCGTAATTCGCCAATATTTTCGAGTCTACTCGATCAAATGATCTGAAATTTTCAGGAAAGTTGACAGCCAACAAGCTCTTTCAATTGCTGCATTAAACATCCAAATCGATTCATTAGTTAAAAAGTTATATACCATTCACAAACATACACACACACACACACACACACACACACACACACACACACACACACACACACACACATACAGACACTCGGACATCATTCTGAAATAGTCAAAATAGCTTCTTAGGACCTAGTGACACCACCGTCCATCTTACGGCTTTAAATAAATTAATATTTTTAGAAAATTTACTCACTTCAAGTATGAATTTTATATTTTCATACTTGAATCATCACGGAAGATGAGGACAGATGAGGAGGTTACATGGCAACAAATGATAGCAAATGCGACAGCAACCACAACCAATGCTACGGCAAACCACAACCAATGCAACAGCAAATGATAGCAAATGATAGCACATGTTTAGCAGAAACAGTTGGAATGTCGAGTTCAACTATGTTCATTAATGCCTTAAAGTACGTCACCAAGTCTACCAAGAATCAAGGTGTCGATCTCAAGAAAATATTAATCAGCGAATCCAATCATTCATAATAATTATTTCGACCGCCGAATTGAATCAGTTGAATGAAAATACTTTCGTTAAGTTAATTGAAATTTATACTATACTAGCTGACCCAGCAAACTTCGTACTACCTCAATTGATTGTAGAGCAAAATAAAAAAATCAACTCTGTTTAGGTTTCCACTTGATAAAATTGGTATATCACCGTACGATGGTCAGTGTGGCTTAATAAGTTATAAATTTAATTTGAACGGAATATAGTATAGCGCCAGATAGCTCAACTGTTAGAGCACTCGGCGCGATACCGACATGGTCTGGGCTCGATTCCCAGTTCGGGCTATCTATATCTTTCTCAATTTATCTATAAATTGTCTTATTGAAAACAATTGCATGTTTAGGTTTCCACTATATTAAATTGATGTATTACCGTGTGATGGACGGTGTGGCTCAATAAGTTATAGATCAAATTGAATGGAATTAGTATTGTGCCGGATATCTCAACTGATAGAGCACTCGGCGCGATACCGACATTGTCTGAGTTCGATTTCCAGTGGGGCTATCTATGAGACGTTTCACGTTAAATCAGACACCTTTTAGTTTTTGAACCTCTGATTTTTTTGAAACTTTTTAATCTATTAGCATACGTTGAAGGAAGCCTTCATAATTTTTTTTTTAAATTTTTTTCCTCAAATCGTTTTCAAAATATCGAATTTTGAAAAAGGAAGAGATTTTTCTTTCAAATGCCTGTAACTTTGCGAAAAGTGGTTCAAACGAAATTTTCAAAAAGTAAAAAAATGCTTGTTTTTAGATATCTTTTCGATAAAAAATATCAAACAAAATTTTAGAACTACGCTTCTATTGAAATTTCAACTTTGAAGAATAAATGGTCGATTTACAAAAAACACGTACTAATCGATTTTCCTTATCATTTCTCACAGCAAACTGTCACCTATTCTACAAATTTTCCAGCTATGCTTATAATGGGACAACGATGTGATCTATTTTTATTAGATTTCTTAAATTTCATATCCGAATTTATTTTTAAGGATAATGTCTTAGAATAATAGCATGTTCAGGATTTACTGTTAATAATTATCTGACACACAACTATCATATATAAAGATTAGTACCATAGTAAGCTTACAATTTTTTTTATTGTATAATGTGAAAAATGCATGTATCTCATGAACAGTGGACTTTAGCAATATAAGTGTTATGAGCAATTTTGTAGAACATAAAATTTCCTAAAAGAGTGGTCCTATGCATATTTGTTGCGAGATGAACCATTTCTTCACTATTAACAAAAATGAATGAAAAAAGTAAAAATTTGTCTTTCGGAGCTGATACAATCGACGTTGATTGAAGTAGACAAAAACCGTCGTATGCACTTTTAAAAAGCAACAAATACCCTACAAATAAAAACTGGTTTCAAAACTATAGCTCAAAATCGAGCTAAGTTATAGTAATTTTAAAAAAAAGTTATTCGATTTACATGCTTTTTAAATGTGAAAACTTTGATGCTCGGTAGGAAGTACTTAAAATTAAAATTGAAAGCTGAAATTTTCAGGGAATTTTTCTTTTAATGTAAATAACAAAATTTTCTTGTGTCCGGTAAAAAGAAAATGTTCGTTTTAAATGGAGCACCCTAATATATATGTATAAATACATTTATAAACTTTTGAACCAAATGTATTTTCTGACTCAGCTCGTCGAGCTGAGTCGAGACATAGCAAAATTTTTCGAAAATTCCATTATGAGGACAAATACAATAGTTAGATTCTTATGAAATCTACTAAAAACTAAAATTTGAAGCAAAACAGGCCCTTCAAAAAATTCACTAAAATTTGGTTATTATTTTATTCCATTTCAATAGTATATTACACATCAGGGGACGAAGGTGGATCATTCCAAACCGAGTGTATAATTGCCTACCCGAGCCGTAGACAAGAGTGGGAAACTCTCGAATTGGGATTTCCTACTTTCCCTCGTGGTGTGTATACTTTTCTCCGTGTCTGCATCTGAAAGTTTAAATATTTCCTCCGTTTGTGGAAAGAATGGCGCATGCATTGTTTTTTATTATTGATTTTCTTATAAAGGAAAAGAATGACTTTCTTCCCTTTAAACACCCGATAAAAAAAGATTTTGTATAATTATATATAATTATATATGAGTCCATATATAATCAGATCCGAAAATTGGCCATATCTGATCATATATAATCATATATGATTAGATATAATCATGCATGAACGAATATAGTCATTTTTAAAAGCTCATTGAAAATATCTGAAAATAATTAATTAAGTAATTAAATTAGGATTAATCGTCTACATTAATATAAATGTTGGTTAAATTTAAATTAAAAAAAAAAAAAAAAGTACTATAGATTAACTATTTTTGTACTAAGGGGTCACCCATCCAATTATTGATCCATGCCGATGCTACTTAACTTTGGTAATCGCTGGATGGTGGTCTGATCCTCTAGTCTGTTATGAACTTGCAACAAAGAGAAGTTTATGGTATAACTTAACTCAAATAATTAAATTGATACATCCTACTTAAATAATGCACCTAATGATGAATTTAGTTTTGTACATAAATTTCGATAGAATCCATCAGATAGATATAATCAAATCTTTTTATCTATAAACTTATAAATATCCATATATAAATCGATATTGATTTATACTTTTGAATTGCTGCCGAAACCTTTGAATATTTTTCAAGAAATGGGGATTTAAGTTTGATTGATAGTTGACAAAATAAAAATTTAATAACATTAATATTAAAATTGTCACATTATGTTATATATATATATGTATACACATATATATATATATATATATACATATATATATATATATATATATATATATATATATATATATATATATATATATATATATATATATATGTAGCGTTGCTACAATAATTACGATCGATCACTTTCGGCTATCTACGCCGAATATCGATTTTTCCATATTCCGTCTCTACCTCATTTGTAGAGACACTAGTGAATTACAAGAGACACCGCTGAGCTGCGAACACACGTTCAAGCATTTTCATATTTTGTATACTTTACTTTCTTTTACTGTGTTGATTACGTTGGTTAAATAAAACATTTATTAAACATTATTAGTTGGTTTAAACAATTTATTTATTATATTTAAATTTTACCCTTAACCACTAAATATATATATATATATATATATACCCATGTAGGGGAAGGTGGCGCAAAAGGCGTAGGGTAGGTAAATCGGGGTACCCCCAAAATTTCATAAGAGAAAATTTTATTTTTTAATTATTCCAAAAGCACTTTTGTAAACATAATTAAGTAATATTTTAAATATTTTTGGTAAACTTTTTCAAAAATCGACTTTCAGTCAAAAAATGTTGATGGCTTTTGATTTATGATAAAAACTAGTAAAAAGTTTTTTTTCTGCTTTTGCATCCAGTAATCGTGTAAGATGTAATATTATATTATAAAAATTGCTCACAAAAAAACTTTAATTTGATCAATTTTTTTAACATGCAGAAATTTTTTTTTTGGGTCTTTTTTAGGGGATACCCTATTTTGCCAAACAAAGTGAAAATTTTTTGTTTCAACGGCAACTGAAATTTTTGTTTATTTACTTCGCATATCATTAAAAACAAAAAGATTTAGCGTATTTTAATCCTTGGAACCCTAGTATTTTCTTAAGTACCCCACTTTGCCCCCCCCCCTACCTATACGTAATTAAATATTTATAGATTTCATATCATTGAAGCCTGATAAGATCCAATTATATATAGACTTATACACAATTAGACCTAATCATATATAGGCTTATATATGATTATACCTTGCTTTCATTAGTTAGATCTGATCAGATCTAATTATATATAGACTTATAGATAATTAGACATGATCATATATAGGCTTATACATGATTATATCTATTTTTTATCCGTTAGATCTAATTAGATCTAATCATATATAGACTTATATATAATTAGACCTGATCAGATCTAATTATATCTAGGTTCATATATGATTATATATAATTCCATGTATGGCCATGTATAATCATATATAATTCCATATATGATTATACATATATATATGGTAAAAAAGCTAATTGATAAATTTTTCAGAATATTCGTTTTTCGCACTTAATTATTTAAATGTTTTGTATCCTGATACATTGAACGGACCATGGCGTAAAATAAAATAGTTCAACTGAAAGAGCACTCGGTGCGTAGCCGATATGGTCTCGATTCAACTTCCACATTATTTTCAAGCTTCGAAAAAAAAAAAATAATTTAAAATTTAAGTTCAAAACATTTATTCATTTAGACAAATTAAAAGAAAATTACAATTAAAAACACTTTGCAAAGGTTTTTTAGCCTTTGATTATTTAAACCGAACGAAAATTTTGGAGGGCCATTTTGCTCCTAGGTGCCGATTATGCCGCCCTCACTTATATATATATATATATGAGTGTATTTAATGTCTACATCGAGTCATGTATGTTTTTATATGGCCATATAGAGTCACCCGACTAGAATATTTTCTGGATTTGCCCGAAGTGCCATGAGGACCTTCTCAGGTTAATATGAGGTTCGCCTTCATAGGACAAACCTGACGAGTTTCTTATCAGGATCGCATGATGATATTCTTCTTAAAAAAACAATTATTTGCCATCAGATCAACCTGACAAGTTCCTTATCAGGACCACATTAAGATATCCTTGTTAATGAAAAAGCTACCGAATCAATTTAAATATTTCATTCACCGGCTAAAAATTAAACAAAGTACAGAATAATAATATGTATTTATATAAAAATTACATCAATCATTGCATCACGAATTTTTTACTTCTTCATGAGTTATTATTTGATATTATGATAAATATAATATTGATACTTACACGATCACATGTTTAAGTCAGTGCAATGGATAGCATCAAGAACTTTGAATTGGACAGATGCAGGTTCGGGCCCAGCAGTCATCAAGATTTTTTCCTCAATAATGAACATGTTTACTTTCTCTAAGGAATGTGCCAAATACATTAGATCATATTCCGAATCAAATTAAAATTTTCTTATTTTTTCGTAATTAAATATTTTTTTTTAATAATTACTAATAAAGCAAGCTTAATAATAATGTGATGAGGATGTCCTGGTAAGGGCCTGATATGGTTATCCTGATAAGGGCCTTGTGGGTCATTAGTGTTACTCCACATCAATTCCTCGTAAGGATATTCCGATCTAAACCTTATTTGAAATAAAGTTAATGTGATGAAGACGTTTTCGGATCCTTATGAAAAATTCTAGTCGGGCATGTGAGACCTGATATCAAAAGTTAATGTTCCCATATATACGTATACATAGCTATATACTTACTATATATGACGACACATTAGCAGATTTGCTTTATGCATACCAACGCATACGCCATTTATGACTGTGTTTAGCCACATGCGATTCGTTTTCCATAGAATATAGAGAACTATTTTTTTCATACATAACCACATAAGTAACGAATATATTAGGCTGATTCAAAAAAATGGACTATTTTTTTTTTTCGATATCCTGTGAAATATATTCAGAGAGACAAGAAAAAATGCCTGTGAAAATCAGAGCTCTTAATATTAATATTTAGAGCTTTGATTTTCACAGGCGTTTTTTCTTGTCTCTCTGAATATATTTCACAGGATATCGAAAAAAAAAAAATAGTCCATTTTTTTGGATCGGCCTAGTATACATGGCTATATATCATCCACATATGGCCATGTAGTCACATATGACTTGACATAAGAAATAAATACTCTCGTATTAGCCAGATGTACCTGTGTGCAGTTATATATGAGCCATACAAGACCATAGATGCTTCGCATAGATGTTTCTCATACTCACCATATACGTCCTATGCATGTTTTATATATAGCTATGTAAGCTCCCCTATAACTAATTTTTCACGCTAACCATACTTAAAAACATGCTCACACTCACGCACATACAGATACTGACCCATCTACACAGCTCGATCAATTTCAATTTCGTGCATAAATTTTATTATTCCTTTTTCATTATGTACATAATTTTAGATCTCGCTATAACAGGGCTATGCTGTTACTCTGGTCGTCCTTAATTTACCTTTTTATTAAGGGCGCCACTGGAAGTGATAACGGCCTCCCAGAACCGGATCTCAGATCGTCAGGGTCGGTGTAATTTGTTTAATTGTAAGAGAAGGATGAGGAAGGATAATTTATAAATAATTTTATATCTTTGATTCACAATTTAAACCTTTATTTATTTAATAACCTTTTTAACCTTTTGACCTTATAAGCCTTGATACCTTATAACCTTATAACCTTATAATTTTTATTATAAACCTTATATTTTATACTTTATAACTTTTATAAACCTTTATATAAACCTTATATTTTTATTAACCCGCGATATTTTTCACTTAAACCTAATTTGTTTATTTGACCCGCGATTATTCCTTAACCTAATTGAATTAATGCCCGCAGTAATTTTCTTATTAAAATTTGGCCAACTACCTTTGGCACTATTACACACTCACACACTCAATTGTTTGCCAACTACCTTTGGACTTTTATCACACACTCACACACACTGTTAAAAATCGCTTCACCCTCACGATATTTAATAACTACAATTTTTCCTTATAATCTTTATCTATTTCACTCACTGAATTTTTATACTAAATTTTTCCCGTAATTTTAATAAATCAATTAATTTAAAGAGTATATATAATTATTAATTAATTTATTATTTAAATTTACTTTTCCTTCAATATCATTATTCCTTTATCAATTTTTTCCAATTACCTCAACTCCAAATTTAAACTCAATAACTTCGTAACGCGTTCTCTTGACTTTTACTCACTCAATTTCACCCGATACAATTTATATGTTTTCTATACCACCTAATTCAGGTACTTTTAGAATCACGATAATTATTTTTACTTAAATTCTTTAACTATTTTCTTTTTTTAACTAATTAATTCTTTTAATTAATTAATTTAATTCAGTGACCTTGAACACAGATCCTTTTTCCTTTTACCGAGACAATTTATTATTCACTATACTTATAATTAATTTTATTTATTTTATTACTAAATTTACTTATAATTAATTAATTTTTATGACTAGCAATGATGGCTAGATTTTACGGTTTTCTGGTGCGTGAGCTACACGTCCTATCTGGAAACTTCTAGAATATTTTCGGCGACCTGCCTGGAAATATTTATCTACGTAATGGCTTCGGCAACCTGCCTGGAGTTTATTAATTAATTATTTTATTGTCAATTCCGGATTAATTTATTTTACGAATAATTTATCGAGACGCGACGATATAAAATATAGGACCACGTATTTATTTAATTTTTCCGGCTTCCTGCCTGGAATAATTTGATAAAAATACCTTTACAGAATTTACTGCAACTCTTCTTTGTCGTGGTGTTCGTTTAGAATTTTCCTTGTCTCGTCCTGGTCTCGTTCTAGTCTCTTCCGGTAGTTTTCTGGTCTCGTCCAGGTACCTTTGTCTCGTCTCGTTCCAACTCCTGCTTCCTCGCTCTCACTCTAAGTCTTTACCGACGCCCGTACTCTCCTTCGACCTGCTATTCAGACGTAATCAGTATTGTTACCAAAAGGTACCGGCTACCTGCCTGGTATCTTGCAATAAGATTTTGAAATTTATCGCTTGGTTCCACAATTAAAACTCAAGCTCTCAATTAATTTTACCTGATATAAAATTCAGCGTCTAAATGTCGGCGTCTGTAATGGCGTCTTAGGATGGCGTCTCTTCTGCTGTTGAACTTCTACTTTCGACTGGACTAGGTCCGTTCGGTCCGGTCGTTCCGGTCACTAATGTCGATTCTCGTTCCGGTCCCAGTTTATAATTACTCGCTCCCTACTCAACTTCGGACTAATACTAAGTTCAAATTGGGGAATGAGATCCGAGCAGTGGGAATTTTCACTTCCGGACGACAAGTCGTATCATAGGTTTTATTTTGACTTCACTTGGACGCGGTAAATTCAAATTTATCCCGTTACATCGCATTTTTATTATGTACATTATTTTAATTCCGAATTTAATTATATACATAATTTTTATTCCGAATTTTCATTATGTGAGTAGTTCTCACGAATTTGCGAAAAATGACTTCGTATAATATTGAGAATATAATTTGTAATAATTGACAATTTTATACATTCAATATATTGTACACAAGTAACTTTTCTCAGCTGACTATGTGGTCCCCACCTTTTTCGTTTAAATGAAAATAAAGGGGTAATTCATTAATAGAATGAAGTGGGGGAATGATAGTGAGGGAATGATAAAATCAAGCATTACCTACAAAAACTAGTCAAACATTAATCTCAAATCGAATTACGATTCGAGGCAAGATTTCTACCCCTCAAAACATGTGAAACGGCATAATGATTATTACAAATGAAATAATTACCTTATATTTAGATGGTGTGAGGTAATGAGACATAAAAATGTAACATTGAAATAATTAATAAAAAACTAGTTGACAGCAACACATTTCTTCGCGCCTTGCAACAATGATAGTATGACTTCATTGACAATGCTGCAAACTGCAAAAAATGTATAAGCGCGGCAACCTACGATCCGATTGAAAAGTAAAAAGTAAAAAAGATTGAAATTTCAATAAATTAAAATTGAGTAATAAGTTGATGGCTGTAAATTATTAAAAGAAATTTAAATTGAATGCGAAGGAAGGAAGACACGAAACTGAGAGAGATAGGGATAGACGCTTGAAATGGAGAAAGATAGCGTCGGTCGCTGGCGTCAGTAAATTTCATCACTTCTTTACTAAAAATTGATACTAGGGAATTTTGTGAATTAAAATAAATGACTATAAAAAAAAATAAAATTAATCGTAACTAAAATTAACTCTTAAAATCGGAATTTGTAACAATGAGAAATTAAATTGTGTATGTGTGAGTTAAGTCCAGGGGACAGTAAATTTATTAAATTAAACGTGTGTGTGTGTGTGTGTGTGTGTGTGTGTGTGTGTGTGTGTGTGTGTGTGTGTGTGTGTGTGTGTGTGTGGATGTAAACCTCTCAAATCTTTTTAATGAATGAACCGATTTACATTTTTTTTGCGGCAATCGAAAGATCTCTGATCAACTTAGATTTTCAGATAATTTAAGATCATTTAGTCAAATAGTCTCTGAGATATTTAAGAAATACGAAAAAAAAAAATTTTTTTTGTTTCGTTTTTTTGGATATTTTGAAAACTGTCTGATCGATCAATTCTAAAATCTAATCAGCCCTAGTCTGTTCGAAAGATATCGTCGACGAAAGAAATAGTAAAAAACTGTTTTTTGCGAGTATCATCGTAATGACCAAACCAATCATTCACAAAATTTTATCAGCTCTAGACCTCAATAAAACGCGCCGATTGCCACCTTAAACGTCTCAATCGGATAATTTATTCGAGAGATATCGTCGACGGAAGAATGAAAAAAATAGATTTTTTTCGTTGTTCGTGAATATTTCGGAAACTATTGAGTCTATCAATTCCAAAATCTAATCAGCTTAAGAACTCGATAAAAGCATTCGATTGCTGCCAAGAACGTCCCAAGAAGAGCTCGAAAATGTATTTATACTAATGTTTTTGAGATCTTAGAGCTCGAAAACAGCGGGAAGTTACGGGGTTGGCCCACAGGGCCAACCGATGCCCAGATTTTTTTACTATAACACCAATAGTTTTTTTTATCATTTTTCGGCCCAAAAATGATGCCGTTGGTCGCATTCAATTGTTCTAACTAGAGGTATGTGAAACTTGCCAAACGGCCATATGGAGCCTATACTTTGACGGATGATTTCACCCCCTAGATTTTTTTTCCGCCGATAAAAAAAAAAATATGTCTCTCACATTTCGACAGAGAATAACAGATCTCGGTTGTATAGAAATCAGAGGGGGACACCTGGGAATTTTTCCTTGTAAGAAGTAATGAAATCAACGTCTGGTTCTTGAAGGCCGAGCTTAATCTTCCTGTGGCGCTCTGTTTAACATCTTTTAATGAGGAATCGGAATATGACAAGTCGAGATACACTCTGTTAAAACTCATGATGCATTAAATATGTGGAAAAAATAGTCCAGATGTTTTTTCTGGAACTATTGTCAACGAAACATCAGACAAATTACTGATCTCGGAATTTTCTTGGAATAGATTTATGTTTCGGCGTTATGACCTAACTTATTATTTATCTCAAGTACCTTTAATCATTTCTCCCTGAATTGCTGCACTTTAAGAGGATTTATTGTAGACGAAAATTTCAGAGTTGCGAAATTCTTGATCACTTTCAGTTTCTTTAATTCTTGCAGCCTGAAGTACAATTAACTATTTTAAGCTCGAATAGTTAAAAAAACAAACAAACTTGATAGTATTTTGAAGCACATGAACTCGAGAATGTGTTAAAAGTAAAGTTTGAGCTCAGGGAGAGCAAGAGAAGCTAATACTAGCCTGCAGGCTAAACCGTTTTTGGATTTTTTGGTGGAGCTGTTATTATGCATATAAAAATTTCACTATTTCAGTTAAACAGTATTATTAATTTGGTTTACTTAGCAAATAATCGCTCTAATGAAAATGAAACAGCAGTTGAGTGGAAAACTTAGCAGAGTGAAAGGCTTAACAGAGCGCTGTGTTCTAATAAATCCAAATCTACTAGCCTACTTCTGGCTTTGGACCAATCGTTATAGTGAGAGAAATTAATCTGAAATACATTCTAACGTTATTTTAGAGTGTTATGAGGCATCATAATATTTTACTGAAATCATTAGCCGTTGTCAAAAGTACTATAACTATCGGAGCTCATTTAATAGCTGCTAGGTAGTTCTAGGTTAAGCGCTAACTAAAGCTGTCCAATAAATTTTACCCTTTCCTTATTTTTATAAAATAATAAAACGGATGAATATAGTGATCGAAGAATATAGTTTTGCAATTCAAGAAAGATAAGAATTGAATTTAATTACAAAAAAAAAAAGGTAAAAAAAAGATAGACTGTAATAATGTGATATTTAAACTGAAAAAAAAAACATTGCTGTTATAGCAATACCGTTAGGTTATAATAGCCATCTAAAGTTTGAAAAATTGTAGATTGTTATTATAGCAATACTTTATTTGCGTGAAGGCTAGATTTCTATTTTACCCATACAATGTTTTGTTAAATCAACTATCTATATAGACCGTTACTACGGCAATACGTTTTGCTATATTAACAATACGTATTGGTATATTATAACGGTGGGCCTTGGCTATTTCGTGTCCAATAGCCACGAACCACTGTTAATTAATATTTCCCGAATTTAATTAATCAATTAATAATAAATTATAAAATATAATTATAAATTTAAGATTATTTTGTTGTTGGTTTGGAAAGACGGGAATAGATATCAGGATGTAGGTAGACTCGTTCTGACCGGACACGTGGCTGAAATATACTTATTCTAAAACGACGCTGGTGATAAGAAAATTTTCCAAAGAGACTCAATTAAATTATATATAACAAATTTCATTTAACCAAGCCCAAATATATACAAAGTTCCCCTTTCTTATAAATTAAATTCTAATTAAAGTAATTAAGTGTCCAGCGATGATAAATTTACTTATCGCGTAAATTTTAGTGGACACAAGAAATAAATTTAATATTAAATATTAAATAAATGTCGCGTTGAAGAGAGAGATATAAATGTAAATATAGATTAAGTATAAAGTCTTATCTGGGTAACTTTAACGACGTACTGCTGGTATCGGGCGTCTCTACATTTTCCTTCAGGTCTCCGTGGCGGGTCTTCTTTCCTTGCTGGAATTGCTCAGGTTCCTGGTTCCTTTGGTGGTCCAAATTCTTCACAAAACACTGAACACTCGACTAATGGCTTAATAGACTAACTTAAGAAAAACCAGAACAAATCGCGGGGGCGAATTTATTATGTACAAGACTTTTAAAATCAAAACTTATGAACGCTCAAGGAAATACTTGTTGGTTACTTCCGCCTGACTATCAGTTCGATCACTCGAACTAGAGTGACGATTCAGGTTCAACTGCCTTTGGTCCCAACCTCTGATGACCCCTAACTAATTATGCGCAAAGGACCAATTCACGATCACCTGCTGCGCGAGATCATCCCCTGTGGTCTTGCGCCTAGCTCAGCCGAACTCAGCAATCGGGTTGTAACGAGAGGGAGAGAGAAAGACCAAATCCAACAGAGACAGCGAGAGAGCCGCACTCTCACGTCGTACACCAACGCCGCCCGGTCATAATATTTATAATCCGTATTGCTATATTAACCATTTGGATTGCTATATTAACTATTTGGATTGCTATATTAACAATTTGGATTGCTATGATAGCACTACCAAATGTGGGGAACATAACCAAAGAATATGGTTAAATTGATAATACTTTCATTTAAAATTGAAGATGATCAATGCAGCAATCTAATATCGCAATTAAAAATACTTTAGATGGTTACGATAAACACATTTTGTTTTCAGTGTGATCAATAAGAACATTTAAAAAAATTAAATTTTAAAAACGCAAAAAGGCTACCTTTTACTATCAATTAACTGTAATATGCGTTATCAACTCAAAGGAACGGATTATTATTTCTTGCCCTACTTTCCGTTTTAATCATCACAAACATTTAACATATCACTTAGAAGAACGTAATTTTGAAGTCATTATTATTATGCTTCATGTTTAAATATATAAAAATTGTATTGCATAGCTACCGATTCAGAAAATAACGAGCAGTCGAGCCATGTAGTTATTTTTACATTTAGTACTCTTTAGTATCATGAAATACCTATCATAATGTGTTTGATTTATAAAGGGTAGACATACCTGTATGATACGTAAAATAAGAGTGGTATTTTGATAATCATATTCCAGACTGAAATGAATTTGTCCAACATTTTCGCTAGGTTCTGTATTGTCAATGTACATATCCACTAATGAATCAGATCGGCTCTGCAAAAAGGCTTTCTGCAAAAAAAAAAAAAGAAATTTATCACACGTAATGCTTACATAGGTGAATACCGTTATTTAGACACACGATTCAAACGTACTTCAAAATCCAAATATTTATAATTAAGTTTTATGATTTAATTACTTTCGAAATAGGAATTAATCAGACACTACTTTATTGATGCTAATATTTTCTATCATAAGATTAATAACAGCTTTTTTATTTCAATAAAACAATGTACTTCAAAAAAGTGCCATCTGGCTCTACGCAGAATGGAGAAGTATTTTTCATTTTTGAAAATCGCGTTTTTACCAGATGTTTTGAGGTCCTAGAAAGAATTCTGACTATTTCCGGAGGGATAAACATGTATCCGTGCATATGTATCTGTATGTGTCGATCAGTGATTGGCAAAAAAAAAAATTATCTATTTTTAATGACTAATTTTTTTGCAAACTATTCATTACTCACAAAGCAAATACTAGTTATTCGAAAATAAAAAATTAGTTTAGAGTAATTACTGATTTTTCTAATTATTCAGTCACGAGCTTAGTCAATTTAAATAAGTTTCGTGTATTTCCGCTAAATCCGGGAGTTGCCGAACTCGCTACTGACTGAAGATCAGAATAGTGCCTAGTCACTCACTATCTGGGCCCGGTACATAGAATTTCTCACTCAGGACTGTGTTAATTCGCCTTGAGAACCCGCTACAAGCTGGCCAATTAAATAATTCGTTTTATATTGGCCAGCCACTGAGAGACTTCGTTATCAACTGCTTCCTGTGGGCGCGTTTTTAAGCCAATGGGAAAATTCGTCTTATGCAGCAAGGCTGCCACGTCAACACCAAACGTTCACGATGACGCTTCGACGCTTTCATCATCATCTATTCTACAACGTGCTTTGCTTCTTGCAACCTCGTGTTTTCTCTAATCACTATAACTTCAGTAATTAATTCTTGTGTGATATAAATCTAATCCACTTTGCTAATTATCCTCAATATTTAGTCAGTAAATTAAGGCTGCTATTTACTGAGAATAAATAAATTGTTATTCGCGTGTAATTATTATCTAAATTAATTTGCGTGAATCTAACTGCTCTCAACCACGTGTTAATTTTTATACGTGAGTTTTACGGTGCATTCGCTTTCGTGTAATATTTGTCGCATTCGCTATTAAGTATAACTTCTTACAATTTAAGGTGTAAATAAGTGTAAATAAATATAGTCCAGTCAAGTTAGGCCTAAAAAGTACCTCACATATACATTAATTCCTGGCCAACTAATTTTTTCACAGAATGATTCAAAATATGCTAAAATTACGACAACCGAAAAAATCCAACAAAAAAGTGCTTAGTAAATATGTTTTTTTATAACGTAATTGTCAAAATTCCGGTTTAACGCAAATATTTAACAAACTTATAGCACATGGATTAAAAAAACCTTAATAAAAATTAAAGAAAAAAAAAATTATGAATAAAATGAGCCCTTATTTAAGTTCCAGCGAGCTGTAATTTGTAAATTATTTAATTGTTAATTAATTTTTTCGTCAACTCGATGTTATTTTTTATACATCAGCTGCGCCGACACCGAAACTCGCTGAAGCGTGACGATACTTGACGAAGCTGCGCGCGCTCGTTCGGGAATTTTGAAATTTGAAAAATTACTTTTACTTTTCTAGTTGAAAGACATTTGTATTTTATTTAACGAAAAAATTAAATAGTGATTAAATTTTTATTCTTATAAAAATTAATTAAATGGATCGATTCTTTGCTTAAATTTTTTTTAAGAATATTGAAAATTTTTAATATATTCATTTTCGTAATTTAATTTTTTTTTCATTAAAATCTATTGCCTTATTATTATAATATCTTAAAATTATAAATAAAAGTTAGCTTATAGTTAAATACATACATCTCCTACTTAACAGCAAAATTTTAAATATTTCCATCAAAATATTTGTTCCAACAAAAGTCTTAGTGTAATATAATTTGGCATGAAAAGACATTTGTGCGTAAGCAGAAAATAATTTATTTTAAATTACTCAAATTAAAATTTCTTTAACTTCTATTGTTAGAGCATAGATAAATTTAAAAGACATTACAATTAGTAATGACAGAAGTATCGAAAATTCTTAAAAGCTAATTTCTTTGTTATAGTTAATTATTTCTTTATCCAAACTCAGTCCAGGTAAAATCGCTCCTTTTGTCCTCTTACATTTACTCTACTTATAATAATTTAATCCCCACTTTAAAAAATAATTCTTACAATTACCACAGAAAACGGTCAGTAATATTCTTTGCAGTAATAACTGATATTCATTCAAAGAATTTAGCAGTGTGCAGACGTAACTCAACAGTTATCCAAGTTAATAAAATTTCTGGTATTTTAAACGATAGTGAAATAAAATATTGTTATAATTATATAAAGTATTAATCAAATTTTTACAAACATTATTCGTGTATGGGTATAAAGTAATAATAACTCAAAACCCGTCGGAAAAAACAATTGTCTTAACTGCTATTGATTATGCTCGTAATGGTCCTACTGGATCAGCTTGTATTGTTAGTGACAATGAAAACGTGTTAATATTAACCGTCTCATTTTCAAATAAGGAGGACACAATTTATTTTATTAAAATATCTGAGAGAAAAAAACAATCGAATTATTTTATTCGCGATTTGATAGACAAACATCAAGAAATTCAGGAAATTTTACCATTCATAAGATCATTTTGTGGATACACAACAACGTCATCTTTTTTTAAAATTGGACCGAAAACTGCAGCAAAAATTTAAAAAAAAAATGTACATAATAATAGTATGGATAAATTTATTCGTATATTTTTTTAATTGTCATCTACTTGTCAAGATATAATTACAGCTGGAGAATAACTTCTACTAATGATTTATAAAGCACCTAATTCTGTAGTCTCACTTGATAAATTCCGTTGGATCGCTTACAATCGAGTTGCTGTGCGATCTAACTGTAATTTCTCGTTGAGTACCCTAGTCGAAAAATTTCAGCTTTATTTCAAACTGAATAAACTGCTAGTCAACAGTTGAAATAGTAAGAAGTGGCTATTTAAAATGCATTATAAAATGAGCCTGAACTCAGCCTGAATGGTCGTCATATTTCACTTTTCAGGACCATCAGTCTGAAATTAAGCTTGAAAATAATATCAATCAGTCAGGCTCTTCAGCTTGAAAATAGTTTGAAATAAAGACTTTTCAGGTTGATGTTAGGTTCCCCGGGTAAAAAATATTAAATTATTTAATATTTTTTAATTGCCCGGGAAAAATCAATTACATAAGTCTCATATGGAAATCAGCAATATATGGCCGGGTATGATTGAATGAGACCATATTTATTTAAATGAAAAAAAAAAACATTGTTTTATTTTTTTTTGTATTTTTTGTTCAATCATTTCAGTGATGCAGAGATTATTAGAACTGCTAATAATCGAATTTCTAATCACATTAGAAATTTTCAATTCAGAGAAAAAACGCTACACTTATTAACGACCGCACATGCTTTAGTGGGATTCGAACCCGATACCCTACGAACGAAAGACCGACGCTTTAACGACTAGGCTACGCTACGAACAGTGACTACTAGGTTTAGTTATACCTTATACAAGATCGAGAGAAAACATTCACTTTTACAGTCATATCAAGCTGTTCAGCTTGAAATCATGTTAAAAAATGTGACGGGGTGACCTGGTATTCGACTGCCAGCTCAGCAAAAATTAAATTTCGCGCCATTTTTATTCGTGCCCACCCGCCCTCGCGCCGGAAGTCTTTTAGTTTAGCGGCGTGACGGTAGGGGGTAGATCAGGCACACCTCGTCGCCAGACACCCGATCATAAATTAATTACAACCTAGAAGCCGCCTGGAGCAGTCGCCTTTTCAACGGCAGCCTTTTTAATAAATATTGTCTAAAATCTTTATAAAGTTTTCTCGTCAGGCAGACGCCTTTATTTATCTAAGTCTGTTTGTTGGAGTTTTGGGTTTTGTGTTGTTCCCGTCAAATTTGCTGTCCAAGAAGAATCGAGATCATGACAAGACACTTGGGTCAAGTCGATGTAAGTTGGCGAAAAGGTTAAATTTATTTTAATATTTCATTGTCAAACACGTGGGGAAATTTCCAATCACATTTTATCGTCTTTTATTAATTGATTATTTATTTATTTATATTATATTTAATTTAATTTATTTAATTTCTTAATAGCAGTGCATGCAGAATTTTAATTATTGAATTTTACTTGTCGTCAGGATTTTCCTAGTCTCTGACTAATTTATATTAAATGAAAGCCGTCATCAATTATATTTGATTAAATTTATAATAATAAAGTAAAATAAAGAATTTTGAGTTTCATAACTCTCGAGTATTCAGTAACAGTCGTCACCGACCCAGCCAAAAAAATTGCGCATGCGCAGCAGAGCCTCGTTAGATTCTGTATTTGAACTTATAAATTTTCTTTAAAATATAATCTAACTTTATTTATTCATGCTAACAAGTATTAATTCATTACAAATAAATAATTTAATTAATTTTATATTTATTCTTAATTTATTTCAACACCATTTCCCTATCCTAACTAGGGAGGGTTGCGATCGAGAAAATTTCAACTTGGACTATATTTTGTTTAGAAACCCCGTCAATGCACATTTATCTTTTACATGTTTACATTTTTTTATACATGCGCTTTAAATGATATCGCTAAATCCTTACGGAAATTCCGTAATTAAGTGACTTATATTTATCACGTCACAAAATAGATAAAAATATATACAGTTTAATGCGAAAGAATCGCGTGACCTTGACAGATCCGTCATTAAACAAAACTTCTCCGCTTCACTTTCGAAGTGTGCAAAACAAACACTTTTATAAATGATGAGTATAGTTTAATTGTTACAATTTAATAATATCTATAATGTATCACATCAACATAGTAATCTACTAAACGCGGTATTGTATATTGCTCGTCAGCTTTTCGCAGCCACAAATAAGAACCGTACACTTGGGAAACAGTCTTCACATTTCCTACTGTTATCTCAGCATTGTTGTAACTTCGATTTCTCCGCCAGTACTCGTATATGTCGTTCAGTATGATGAGCTGGATAAAATATTGAGAATAACTCTCCCACTCGCGGGACACGATACACTTGAACTGGAGCTCCACATTTTCCAGGAAAAGAGGGATGGTGCACATAATTAACAACTGATATCTCCAAAAAACTTATTTGAAATGTTCAAGCAGTGAAAATGCGCTGCCGTTTTATTAGGATTGGAAGAAATGACCTATATGATCTACCAGTGTTATCTATGATATTGACGTGTCCTGATGTTTTTGTGTAAGGACCTTTGTCTCTAGAGGTTAATTTTGAATGGCTGTCGATGAACAGGGCTTTTGAATTAAACATGTTCTCTAATGGTGATTAAGCAAGTTGTTTATTATGATTTATGTGTTTACTTACGTATAAGTTTAGTAGCTTTTCAAATTTTGATCAAAAAGAGTGAACAGTGCGTATGACGTAATCATCGTAACGTCATAGATATTTTACAGTAAAATAGCTAAATATAATTCCTGTTTTAATTTATGGGAGAAGAACATTTAACCTATGATTAGTCACAACATATACAATAGGCGTGATTAAAGGATATGACGATTTTATCCTGCCTGTAATCACACTTTGCATCATCACGGAAAAACCAAACTCGCCGATAACAACGTATCGAACAGTAAATAGTTTAGTTAAAGAATTGTGCCTAATGTTAACTACTGTATATCAGTTTCTTTCCTTATCCGTCCTGAAACCACATTATTGAACCACGAGTTTGAAACAAAATCGCTTAATAGAGGAAAACCTAACTTGATGTCAGCAACATATCGGGCAATTCATGGTTTAATTAAAAAAGGTACCTAATGTTAAATACTGTGTAATATTTTCCTCCCTGTTGGTAAATTTACCTCAGTTCTTTTTCAGTATTCAACTGATTACCGTCCAAAAAGTGGGTGTAGTGAACTGTTGAATTTAAGTTTATTGTAAATCCTTAATATCGACTGTTTTTCTGACTTTTTAAAATGGATATTATTCGCGAAAGAAGTAATGCATTTTGTGCCTGCTGTAGAGAAGGCAGGTAAGAAAAGTATACTTTTATTTCCAAATCACCTAATTTCGGTCCCGATTTGAGTTTACTGACCTTTTGACTGGAAATCCTTCCAAGTGTACATCACTCTGTAAACGCATTATCTAAACATTTCAATTTAATTAATTTTGTCTCAGGATACCTAGGAGACCACCAAGTTCAGAAATCGCAAAACCTGAAATCTCATGGAGAAGTGAACAAACTATTCGAAGAGATGGACAAAAGAAACTCTTACGTCGCAATACTATTTAAAATGAAACAGGTGTCAATTGACATTAAGTTTAATTACCTGAACAATTATTTTAGTCACAATTTCGTTTACCCACAATGTCTTAAATGTAAGGTTCTATAACTACCACAATCTATGTACTATTGTCATGAACGATTACTGAAAGTAAAAGATTTATTACAAAATCTTTAATTCCTATTTCATATTAAAATGTAGTTTTTAAGCATAACTGTGACAATTTAAGAAAATATTATCAACCTGTAGCTACAGCTACATTTATTTCACGCCAAGATTTGACACTGATCCATAAAAATAAAGCAAAAACAAAGAAAACGTAGATGATAAGATTAATCGCTTAATTAACTACTTTCCAATGCGTCATATAACAACGTTTATGAAGAAAACAGCTTGATCTACCTAAAACATTGATTACAGAGTTAATCTACAAAAACACATGGTCAACACCTGATAAGGTTTTATTCGTTCTTAAAAATTATACCGCACGTAGTATTTTTCGGTAAATTACCAAGCATCTCTGCACCTGTAGACTCCACATAGTGCTCCTTTCGCTCGTAATATGTTCATCATCTTTATATCATTACGCTCACATGCGACATAATACGGTGTCTTGAATAGAAAGTTGTATATTCCCATGTCTATTCCGGGTTGATTGCACAGCCAGGTTGCGAGCTTATAGCTTTGCGTATAAGCCGCAATATGCAGTGGTGTATTACCGAAAACTCGCTCTTGGCCATTGATGTCAGCACCCCACTCCATCAGAAGTTTCAGTTTTTCCTGAGGGTCAGCAATGCCTGGGTTGCAGACAATGTGGACACACTGTTTTCCGTGTCGGTTGAATTGCTGCACCAGATGTCGATTGGCATCATTGATTACATTCTTGAACGCCATCAAATCAGTGATATCGCCATCACGGCAGAGGAAATGAAGTATATTTTCACCTTCAATGTCGGGATTAATAGCAGAGGCGATTTCTTCCGGAGGCAACATTGTTTGAAGTATTTGGAGCAAATGATTTCACGTAGTAGAATAACGAATGTATGAATGGATATAACAAGCTGAATAGTTATACGTCCATTAAATACTCTACTGCTTGTGGTTATATCGTCAACGTACTTTGGACTAAAGCTCGGAGGTTATCTTCTAATTCAATTTGCGACAAAACCTTCGGTAATTACGCACAGATAAGGCTAATGATTACTAAATATCCAACACTGAATGAAGTTTAACAAAAATATTATTTTATAATGACAAAGATCATGTAAGCTATCACAACAGTCCCGTACTTAAAGTATTGTTATACGCGACTCCATGGGCCCTTAGGAGCTTCATCATTTTTCGATCTTGAATTTGGTACGCAATATAATAAGCAGTTTCCTGCTGATTATTACTCGCCCCGAGATCTACCCCAAGCTGTTGGCAAAACCAGTCGGCCAATAGGTAATTTCCAGTACTGGCAGCAATATGAAGTAATGTGTTGTCGGTTCCAAGTTCTTTAGCGTTGATGTTGACTCCAGATTGCATAAGTATTTCAATTTTCATCACAGTATTTGCTCTGTCATGCCATGCTACTGTATGAATACATTGTCTTCCATGGCGATCGTAACGGTGTAGTAGATTTCTGTCTCCTTCAATGAATGGTGTAACTTCCATCAGCTCGTAGATACTTCCCGTACGGCAGATCTTCAGGAAAGTGTTATGTTCATCACGGTCTATTTCTGTAGTTTCTAGATTATTCCCAGTGGTTCCAACTTCTTCCATCGCTATGTAGTACACAGTCGTTGAATGACGTTGCTCAAAAAAAAGTCTATCACTCAATAAAAGAGGATCGTTACTAACTATTTTCGTTACTTTTCGATCACTACATAGGAATTCGTAGAACTCGTTCTAGATATGATTTCAGACAAACAAAAGTATCGACTATTTAATACAACTAACTAGATGTAAGTGATAACGTATAGGCAGTTCCATTTGTCAAAGAACATACTGTTTAAACGTGACCGAAAACATTTGTTCAAGATAAAATCCCCAGTTTCCGGTGATAGCAAAGGCCTAATAGCTGCTGTGATACCAACGGTCATATGTCAGCTATATCTTAGGGTTGTTTATTCAATTATCCACTGTCCGGGAGCAATTCACATATTTTGATACGGCCCATTTAACACATTAACTGATAATAGTTTCAATTACTTTGTTGTTTGCAAGAACTGAAGCCAAAATATTCTCTTATCTTTCTCATTAATAAAAAAATGTATCTGTGTAATCCAAATAACTAGCTCGTTACTGCGCAGTTTGATTATATTTTTCATTCAAGCCCTTAGTAAGTCAAGGTAACAATCCATGAGATAACACATATGTAACTATGTGATTACCGAGGCTCACCTAGTTCTAATCATTGCTTTGCACGTTTAAATAAGATAACAAAAAATAATTGTGATAGGTCAGGTATTCTTATCTAGCTAGTTCGAATGATGGCTCACGCATTTAAATAGCAAAACAAATAATTGTGCCGTACTGATCTTACCTAACAAACAACAGGGTAATGACCGATAAATGATTTATACAAATCAATATGCACGATTCGTTTTCGTGGATTCTGTTGTTGCGCAAATAAACTTTGTTGAACTACGCAGCGTTCGATACAGCCAATAAACCCACTAATGTAAGAGTAGGAGTCAAGGTTATATTATATTCTGTTTACTTGTGAATCGCGAAAGGTGCAATAAAATTCTATTTTATGGACTGTTTGTCAAACGCCGAATGTATTTGAGGAACAAAATCTAGCAATGACTAATTTAGCAGATTTGAAACTTGATATATTTATCGTGATTTTCATTTTAGGGAATGGTACAATATTGACATTATCTCAAATGACGCAAACTTGGTCAATTTACCTAATGGTAATTAATCGCGTTACGAATTACAAAAGTGCGTATAGTTTTGTTTTACTACAAATCGTTTTGGAGATTTATTTTAAAGCCAAAACCTGAAAAAAAAAATTGAAAACCAAAAGGAAATAGAAAAAAGTCCTTTCAAATATAGTAGCGCAAAACGTCTTAAGTAATTAAAATGACGGTTCGAATTTATGAATGAAAATTGATATCAATATCTGTTTTGCTTCGATGTTGGTCTTTCGCTTAATTAGGGGTCAAGTTCAAACTGTGATAAGCGTACTTAGTTAATTGAATAAAATAATATCCATGATAATGCATCTCGAATAAATCACAGTCGAATTGTTCCATTACACATCGTGATTTCTTCAGTATCGGCTGCAGCTCAGTAACTCCTAAATGGTTAAGTAAATATAAATAATTATTTAAATAATTTTGACAGTGACGTTAGGAGATTTAAATGTAGGTTAATGACAGGTGGGGATTAAAATTTGGCCTATTAATTGCAGAATGATTGCCCAACCACCTGAAATACAACCATACAATTTGCTTTGTACTCCCATGAGTAAGTCTGAAAGTTCGAGAATTGTTATTGATCGTGCTGATGATGGTCCTAATGATTGTCTTCATTATGGGTGCTACCTTCATAAGTCTGCTTATAGCAGAATATGTCACATCTTACATCGAGACTAGTGTTAAAATTTCGCTTGAGGTACTAGAAGAATGTGTGTAATGTAGTATTCATGGAATAAAATCTTAGCAAAAAGCAGTTTTTTTTTTATTTAAAATCATAGGCTTATTTATTACATAAGGGTCATTCCATGTCAAATCGACCAATAGTTGGAATCGACCCCTTTTGATTTGGACGAATTTTGGTCAAAAGTTTCCTATTACCATATAACGCAATTCTGCCGGAGGAAAAAAATTTGAAAATTTTTCTTCAAAAGTTATTCAAAATTCAAAATTTCGCGATTTTCCCAGTTTTTCAACTTTATTCTTTCTATATCTCGAAAACTATGATAGTTACAATAACGATCCAAAGCTTTTCTTGAAAGGGATACTTAAGGCTATGAAAAAAAAAATATTCCAAAAAAAAATTTTGAAAAATGACAAATTTGTCAAATTTTGAATTCTTGAAATTCTTCAAAAATGACGATCGACATTAAATTTTTGGCTTAATTTTTTTTGTATAACACCTTGTACTTATTTGAAAAGATTCTGAAATTTTCAGAACTGTGTTTTTGGTTTTTGCAAAAATATAAATTTTTGAATTTAAAAAAAAAAACAAAATTTTTTTTCTTGATTTTTTTGCTAAGTAAAGTTAAGCAATCACGTAATCGAGTAAATTTCAGAAGTAAAAATTTCACTTACTGTCATAATAATGTGAAAAAGACCATCATTGACGGTTATATTCTTATTTATTTGATATCGATCGACTGTATTTTTTGATTATCAAAAAATATGAATTTTTGAACTTTATTAAATAACTTTTTTTTTTTTTTTTTTGTTAAGTCAAGTTTAGAAATCAATCAATTTTGAGAATTTCCGCAGTAAGAATTTCGCTTATTGACATAATAATGTGAAAAAGACCATCATTGACGATTATACTCTTATTTATTTGATAGATATCAAGAAATAAGAATATAACTGTCACTAATGGTCTTCTTTCACATTATTATATGAAATATAATAATTATATTTGATAAATATCAAATGAATTAGAATATAACCGTCAGTAATGGTCTTTTTCCACATTATTATGTCAATAAGTGAAATTTTCGCTTCTGAAATTCACTCGATTACGTGATTGCTTAACTTTACTTAGCAAAAAAATCAAGAAAAAAAATTTTGTTTTTTTTTTAAATTCAAAAATTTATATTTTTGCAAAAACCAAAAACACAGTTCTGAAAATTTCAGAATCTTTTCAAATAAGTACAAGGTGTTATACAAAAAAAATTAAGCCAAAAATTTAATGTCGATCGTCATTTTTGAAGAATTTCAAGAATTCAAAATTTGACAAATTTGTCATTTTTCAAAATTTTTTTTTGGAATATTTTTTTTTTCATAGCCTTAAGTATCCCTTTCAAGAAAAGCTTTGGATCGTTATTGTAACTATCATAGTTTTCGAGATATAGAAAGAATAAAGTTGAAAAACTGGGAAAATCGCGAAATTTTGAATTTTGAATAACTTTTGAAGAAAAATTTTCAAATTTTTTTCCTCTGGCAGAATTGCGTTACATGGTAATAGGAAATTTTTGACCAAAATTCATCCAAATCAAAAGGGGTCGATTCCAACTATTGGTCGATTTGACATGGAATGACCCATAAGTAAATTCAAGTTACCAGCTTTTATTTCAGTCGCTTAAAAACCAATATAATCTGCGAAAATAATATTGGTGTTATCGCACAAGCCTTTTTTTAGCTTAATTTTGATAAAGGTCCACAGTTACGTCCTGCGTACCGCATTCGATGGCATTGCCTAGTCGAGAGCAATCGTGTTTTTCATTAATTTTCAGCTGAAATCCAGAAAAAAAATTGTTACAATGGAAGATGAATATGCAACTGTTGTGTCCGTAGAGCTGGATCCAAATATTTTCGTGCCTATCGAATGGCCTATTGAAGGCTTCGAAAATCTCATTGTGACTTTGGCGAATAAAATAATTGCAAGGTTTAATTTCTTGAGCCCCATTGTACAGGTAAAAAATATACCAACAAGGTTAATCCGACGTATCTATATGAATACTTCTGCTTATTTTTTTCAAAAAGTGTCTAAAAAGTAAGTATCTTATTATTTATTATCATTACATTTTGTGAAGTGAATTAAGACAGTTAATAAAAAAACTTTTTTTGTTTTTCATTTCAGAGAGATGATCGGTGCTTATGTTTATAATATCGTGCTGCCCAAGGAAGGTCATAGCATTCTGATAGAAATAAACAGCGAAAGTAACATCAATAACGGATCATGTAAAAATTACCCAGTGGTAGTCTCTTCAGAAATTACTATGACGTCATGTAGCCTAATACCGCCGCGATTTATGTAAGTTCCTTCCTTTGTTTGGCGTATTACTTCGAAGTCTACCTTGCCTATGTTTGTTCTTGGTAGGTTAGGGCTAAACAAATATTGTACTTCCAGTGAGGAGGCATCACGCAACATCAACGGTAACGAGCATATCTTGCGGCGATGTTCGTCACGGAAGATGAAACGGTAAGTATATTGGATGTGGCAAATACGTAGTGGATGCATGAATTTGTGAATAATATGGTTTGATTTTTCAACAGGACGTCTAACCGAGTGCAAAAGTGCCACTATCATAACAGAAAGTCAGTGTTTTAGCGGCTATAAGAAACAAACTGGGGTAAGTCGTTTGTGTAATCTACTGCAGAAGTCCCAGGTTCCATTCAAAGCTAATTTTAATGCTAAACAAACTGCACTTTGAATTGTTTTCCAATTTTTTATGATGAGGAAAACTCGGAAGCATTCTAGAAGAAGCATTCTACCTTGTCATGAAAAGGACATCCTTTGTTCCTTACATGTTTATAATATTGTCAATTTTTCTTGTTACAGGTAAATCTGAAGCTCTGTTACCGCATCCATCATAGTGCCTATTTTAACGTATGTTTATTTTTTTAATCATGTTCGATTATTGTGACTATACAAGAAAGCATCTCTGTATCTTTGATATTATTGCAGTAGGTACTCATGTACTTAGGTATAAGTTTAACAAATAAAATAGGTTTTTAATGTTATTGATTTGTTTATTTGCCTTTTTTTTGGGTAAGAAAAAACAGCCTTGATCGAGACTGATGTCAATTAGACTATTTGGACTTTGACACTCCTTGTTAGGCTTACCAATATGTATCTAATAAGTTTCTAGATAACAATAATACTACATATCAAGAAGTGACGCACATACGCAATACCTAAATTGAAATTTCCAAGGCTATCTTAGTTCAATTACCACTCAATATATTAAAAACAATCTATCTTGCACACTTAAGCCTATTAACACACAGCTAGGTGCATGTTATATAATACTAAATCAACAAATACACATCTCGGTTATTATTCCGACTTTTGAAGACCATGCTCTTTGAGACATGGTATCTCATCTCTTTTCAAAGTCTAAGCAGGTCATGAAGTTACTACCTTCATTATTGTGTTCGTAGTCTATATATTTATTATTTTGCCTGACCTTGTGTGCTTCTGCGCAATATTGGCTCATTTGTTTCAATTACTTTCGATGCTATCTCTCACTGTAATAACAAGGAATCAATTGGCATTTACATTAATCTAATTCCGTTAATGGAATATTGTGCTGACAGCTGGTTGATAAATGTACAATACATATCAATGTTACTCAATAATAAGCAAGCTTGTTTATTTATGCTTTTGATTACATGCCGCAATTAAAATTATATTCAAATGCGAATCCATGACTTAATCCTAAGAATCTTAATATAGCTTAGCCTATTTATAAGTTAATCCCTTAATGTTGGAGCCTGACACCCAATTCCATGTTCAGATGGGTCGTTGTAAAACTGGAGGAAGCGCTTTGCACCTGTGGCAGGGCCGTAGTACAGAAGCAGCCGTGTAAACAATCATAACTAGGACATTGCTACTATACATAATGTAGGGTTAGAATGGGTGGAAAAGAGTACACACTAACACTTCTACTTTTAAACTGCACACATACGAATCCACGACGCTTTTTGATTCTCACTCGATACACACTGAGATGTTTACAAACTTCTGAACGCTAAAGCGTTAAGGTCCTAATTAAAGTTAACATTCTTCTTCACCACAAGTGGAACAGCATCCGTCATCCGAATGCAATCTTTCAGAATCACAGTCTGAACAACTGCTGATGTCTTCTGATGACGTTGCAGGCGATTTCTTCGGTTTAATTGTCATCAACTGATACCAATTAACATAGGGCTTTTTGCTGTGATCACCTATTTTACGAAACCACAAGTAAGAAGAGAGATTTCTAGATTCTGCCACGATTCCATTATAGAAACCTATGACACCTATTGTTGCTTTGTCAACACTTTGTTTCGCTGAAATAATACGAAGTAACTCAGTCTCCAATGTCCTTCGAGGTAGAACTTTCCATTCTTTTGGTACAATTAGTTCTAAAGACATGATGCAAACTCTTGATCCTGAAATAGAAAGTTCATTTGTTGACGTAGCCATAGTTTAGAAAATTCACGTGATAATTTTCGAAATCCAATCACACTAGAAATTGAATTACTTACGTTTATATGCAGCTAACGAAAAACAAAACTACGTTATGTAGATTATAAAAAAATATAAGAGTGTACTAAAATTAAAGTTTCACGAAACGTTCGAAGAACATAAAGACTCGCGATGTAATGGAAATCGGCACGGGTTTGCATTGCATAAGATCGATAACAAACGGGCTAATTTTTGATTTGCAAAAATATATTAAAGAAATAAAGAAATGTGTAAAATTATTGTAAATATTTATCTATCAGTCCGAATATAAAGTAATAATAATTGTCAAAATAATTTAGCAACTTTCACCCAATGCACCGGTAGAATGACTATTTCTAGCTAACAAATAATGAGATAAGCGAAGTGCGCAATAGCAATAACATTCTGTTTGGATTTCCAATAAGCGGCGTGTTTGTTATTATGCGTACGATAAGCCATGGTCAAGGTTACTTTTTATAACGTGCTGCGAATGTACGTTGTAATGTTATCAGTTAGTTTACATATCTGAGCAAACGAGCGCTAGTGGCTCAGCGGACTCGGTGCCTGCGTAACATTATGAAGGCCAGAGTTCGAATCTTGGCTTGGGTACCTCCATTACGAACGGGAGGTCGACAATAAGGTGGCTGACTGTACTGGCTGGGTTTTCTGACGTTTTTCCAGCGACATTGCAGGAAAATGTGGTCGAGTGAGAAAGTGGTAAGCCGCACAAATGAGGAAATGGGAAAAGAGAGTGAGGACTCGAAGGAAAAAAATTGTAGTTGCTACAACAGTAGCTGTAGTTGAGGTAACTACAAGGCAGAGTAAACAAAAACCAACACCTACTTGGAATAACCTCAACCATACGTGTAGTGATGCCAACTACGGTCATCATGTTTACTACGATATTTAATTGTCAGTACTGCCTATGTAGTACCTTTCACTTCATACAGGACTATCCGGTTCTACAATGTTTAACTATAATATTGTGCTTTTGAGAACTACAAGTTTTTTTTCCGTGAACATATGTGAGTAAGTAAAAACTTGCATACATCAATAACAGTTTTTTTTACTGCTTCTGTTTACATCCTTCCTGTTAACTGTAGTCATATAGACAATGTTATGTACTATAGTATGTAAGTGCATACTGCACATATATATATAGTGTTGTATTGTAAGCCAAGTTAGTCTATAACCAGCTATCTTAGAGTGAACATCCTTTATAATAAATATCTATATACTTTAAGTACTAATTGTTGTATTTCCTTCACCTCATAACATTAATAGGTTATGGGCCCAGGGCACTTAAAGAATATAAATCAGTGAATTAAGGAAAGTGTACAATTCTAGAAGAAAACATGGGAGAAGCTGGAGAAAACAACAAATACGGTGTGCCTCGTTTTGTTGGGAAAAATTTCGATAACTGGATGTATCGAATAAATATTGTACTAGAGGAAAATGACCTTCTAGCAGCGATTAACGAAGAAAAACCCGAAGATGCAGCCTGGGTAAAGAAAAGCAAAAGAGCAAAATCTATCATCGTGATGTGTATGGCTGATAGTCATTTAGAATATGTAAAAGATTGTAAAACGGCCAAGGAAATGGTAGAGAAGCTCAAAGACAGGTTCGAAAAAAAGGGCGTGCTATCTCAACTGCTAATAAGAAAGTCATTAATTACACTTAAATATAATGAAGGAACAAGCCTCGAAGAACACTACGTCAAATTCGATGGTATTATTAGAGATTTGAAAACTTCAGGAGCTAAACCAGATAATTCAGAAATAATATGTTATTTGCTACTGCAAATGCCTGAATCGTACCAACAAGTTGTAACTGCGATAGAAACAATGAAACCGGAAGACCAGACATTGGAATTCGTGTAAAATCGATTGCTCGCTGAAGAAACAAAAAAGAAAGGAAATGGTCAAGAAGAAAGTGTATCAACAGCGTTCTTTAACAAAAAAATGAAGAAGCCATTTTTCAGATTTAATTGTTACAATTGCGGACAGAAAGGTCATAAGAAAGCTGATTGCAAATACAAAGGGGCCAGATATCAGCAGCGTCAAGTAAATTCAAGTGAAGTTAAAATTTTTGAAGAAGAAGGAGAAACAGAGGTAGCGTTTATTGCAGCGACAATGGCTACTGAGTCATCAAATGCAGATCTTACGTTTATTGTTGATTCCGGTGCGACGGATCATCTAATAAATACAGCAAATTTCTTTGATGAGCAAGTCAAGGTAAGGAACCCGATTAAAATACATGTGGCCAAAGCAAATCAATCGTTGGAAGCTACAAGGATAGGTAATATTAAAACTGAAAATTGTGTGTTGAAGAGTGTATTGTATGTAAAAGACTTAAGATGTAATCTGCTATCTGTTAGAAAGTGTGAGTCAGCTGGGTTAGAAATAAAATTTACGAAAGGAAAAGTATTTATTTGTAAAGGAAATAAGATTATAATGTCAGGAGCTTTAGAAAATAATCTCTATAAAATATCGTTAAAGGTAAAAGAAATTAAGCATGCAAATAAAACTTATTCTATACCAGAATCAAATAGGCTATGGCACAGGAGATTAGGACATACTTCAGACGATAAATTGAAAGAATTAATACGTAGAAATCTAATTGAAAAGGACAGTAAGTTAAACGATACAAATGTATTATGTGAACAATGCTTAACAGGAAGGCAAACGAGATTACCTTTTAAAAATTTTGATTCAAAAACGAAGTCAATACTAGAATTAATTCACACAGATGTGTGTGGTCCTATATCTCCCGCATCTCATGATAATAAGAAATACTTTGTAACTTTTTTAGATGATTATAGTCATTTTGTCATGGTATATTGTATAGAAAGTAAATCACAAGTGGTAAACTGTTTTAAAAATTACTTTGCGTTAGTCACAACTAAGTTTAATAAGAAAATAAAAAGAATAAGATCGGACAATGGCACTGAATACACAAGTAGAGAATTTAAAAATTTTTGTAACTTAAACGGAATTGAATTAGAATTTACTATAAGATATACTCCTCAACAAAATGGAAAGTCAGAAAGAATGAATAGAACGTTGTTAGAAAAAGCTAGATGTATGTTAGGAGAATATAATTTAAATAAAAACATGTGGAATGAAGCAATTCTTGCGGCTGCATACCTAGTAAATAGACTACCGTTTGTAAATAAGAAAATTCCATCAGAAATATGGAATAACAAGAAAGTTTCTTATGAAAAAATAAAAGTATTTGGCTGTGATGCATATATGCATGTACCTAAAGAATTAAGATTAGGAAAATTCGACAGCAGGTCTACAAAGTACAAAATGATAGGATACTGTAGTAATGGATACAGGCTTTGGGACAGTACAAATAGGAAAGTTATTCGGGCTAGAGACGTTGTCTTTGATGAGGGTATACAAAATAAAGGTGATCTAAAAATTATCCAAGATGAAACTGATTGGGTTGAGCCTGGTGAAGAAGAAGCAAAAGAAGATAGTATAGATCATAGTTATCAAGAAGAAGAAGAAGAAGAAAATTACGAAGACACTAATGATGCCCTAGAACAGACTATAGTTCAGGCAGAAGATTATAAGGATATCTCCGACAATGTCAAGGAAAGACCAACTCGTAATAGGAAAGCCCCTGTGTGGCACCAAGACTTCGAAATGTATCATGTAGCACTGCAGGCAAGTGAAGCTGTCCCAATAACCCGTGCGCAAGCTAAGGCAGGGGTAAATGCCACTCAATGGGAAGAGGCAATCAAGAAAGAGTTGGCATGCCACAGAAAACATAAAACGTGGACACTAGTAAAGAGACCTGAAGGCAAAGAACTCATTGATAGTAAATGGGTCTTTAAAATAAAGAAGGACAGTCAAGGGAAAGAAACGTTCAAAGCCAGGTTGGTTGCGAAGGGTTTTCAGACCTCTAACTATAACGAAACATATTCGCCTGTAGGAAATTTACTAACCTTTAGGACATTAATATCTATTGCAAACAAGGAGAATCTAGAAGTCGAGCACATGGATGTCAAGACTGCTTTCCTACATGGAAAATTGTCTGAAGAAATCTTCATGAATCTACCGGAGGAACTAAAGAAGACAGATGTAGTTTGTAAGCTAAATAAATCTATTTATGGTTTGAAACAAGCACCACGGTGCTGGAATGAAGAATTTCATTCATTCATGATAGAGTTAGGTTTTGTTAATTCAAATCATGACACGTGTCTGTATGTTACAAATGAGTATGGAAAATTGACTGTATTTTTATTTGTTGATGATTTATTAATTGTAGGAAAGGAAAAGGGCATTAAAAAATTCAAAGAAAAAATTATAAACAGATTTGACATGACAGACTTAGGTGAAGTAAAATTTTTCTTGGGTTTTAATATCTGTAGAAATAGAGAAAAAGGTACTATTATAATTCATCAAAAGCACTATAGCCAGCTTATTCTAGAAAAATTTGGTATGATCGATTGTAAAGGTGTCGAAACTCCTATTGAAAAACTTCAGAAATTAGATATCAAAAAGGAATGTACAAATGAACATTCTAAATACCCATACAGGGAACTAATAGGTAGTTTAATGTACCTGATGCTAGGAAGCAGACCTGATATCTGTTTTTCCGTCAATTACTTTAGCAGGTATCAAGACTGCTTTAGTCATGAGCATTGGGTCGGATTAAAAAGAGTATTAAGATATATTAAAGAAACAATATCTATGGGAATCTTATTCATACGAAATAACTCTGAGTATGTTTGCCACGGCTATGTAGATTCTGATTGGGCTGGGGATGCGTTTGATAGGAAGTCTGTTTCAGGCTATTGCTTCTATGTGCATGGAAATATAGTATCCTGGAGTACGAAAAAACAAAATACAGTATCTCTGTCGTCCACAGAAGCTGAATACAAGGCTCTCTGTTTCGCTGTTTGTGAGTCTGTATTCCTAAAAGGTATATTATCTGATATATCAATTTCTGTAGACTTCGTTGTATCGTATGAGGATAATCAGTCATGTTTACATATTGCACAGAACAGAGAAAATAGTAAGAGACTAAAACATCTAGATGTAAAATTTCATTTCATTAGAGAAAAAGTTCAAGAAAAAAGCATAAAGCTAAAATATATCCAAACTCATGAACAAGTCGCAAATGTGTTAACTAAGCCCTTGAATTTCAAAATGTTTAATTACTTCAGAAGTAAATTAGGCGTAATAGAATCTTAATTATTTATGTAATGTTTTTTTTGTGTAAGTAGCATAACATTGAGGCAGGGTGTTAACTATAGTCATATAGACAATGTTATGTACTATAGTATGTAAGTGCATACTGCACATATATATATAGTGTTGTATTGTAAGCCAAGTTAGTCTATAACCAGCTATCTTAGAGTGAACATCCTTTATAATAAATATCTATATACTTTAAGTACTAATTGTTGTATTTCCTTCACCTCATAACATTAATACTTCCGAAGCATAAAAAATACATTTCCGTTTTCTGCATATTCAAATTAAAACTATAAATTTTGAATTCACATTGTCCGCAAATTATGAACATCCGGTATTGGATATCACAAAGCGAAGAGTAGTGATATCAACAGATTGACCCCATGTGGAGATCCTAGTTCTTTTTTTTTTAACAGAAAAGTATTGTTTCAACGTCATTTAGTTTATGCGCCCAAATATATCGATATACATGTTTATATACTTAGAGGTACAGTTATTGATATAATGTGAAAAAAACATCAGGTACCAACAAAGATAACAGCTGCAATAACGCCCTGGTAACAATTAATTGATAAAACTATAACGATATTCTGACTCAGTCGTTTAGCTAATTAACTGTTCTACTATTATTCATAATAGGACTAAATCTGAATAAGTACAGAATATATTTACGTCAGAAATAAATTGCACCATTGAGAAATTAATATTTTTAACACCGGGTTTTTATTTCAGTCTTTGGATAAAGCCGAGTAGGCATTGTAGAAAATTTCACGATGACGAGTGCTCCTAGTAAATCAGGTCATATCAGACATTCCTGAACCCAGTGCTCAACATCTACACGAGCAACTTAAGAAGGACTGTCCGAACTTCCTGGTACGGGGAAGCCAGGGCAGATCCTTACAATGGCGCCCAACGTTTTGTTGCAAATGTCTGATTGATTTGGATAGTGGAAAAATTTAAAAATTGAAAAAATCGAATTTGTAGAATATTTTTTTTAATTACTATGGGAAATTATTCTGGAAAAAACACGTGTTTGACAAAATAGGGATAAAACCCTCAATAAATTATAAAAATTTCAAAAGACCTGGAACATAAAATTTGTCAAGTATCGAACTTATAAAATATATAAAATTTACTAGGCGGCTGAGGCAGCCGTTCGGCACGCGTGTGGCTCGGGCGATCACCGAAGTTAAGTAGCATCGAGCATGGTCGCTACTTGGCTGGGTGACCGTTTAGCCACGCGTTGGGTTCGAACGAAGGTCTCTGATCGCTAGGCGTGGGATGAAGATCCAGTGATCGGTAGTAGTATGGTGCAACTATAGCGCCCCCCACCACAAAGTGGTGGTAGAGCCCAGAGCGTGGTGGGGACAGCCGCGAGTCCGCCGGTCGTTGCGGACAGTACAGAAGAATGTGTATATATATATATATATATATATATATATATATATAATATACATTTTGAATGTATAGTACCAAGCATGAACAATATATATCGATAGACATAGATTTTTACTTACCTTCAGGTTTATAATATCCATAAACAAATAATCAAAAAGCCCTATTTATATGCAATAATGATATTGAATATTTATTTACGATTATTTATAATGATATATTCATATATATTAATTAATTATTATATATTATCAATTAATATATAGTATTAGTATTATTAATCATAAGTTTATTATAATATAGCCTCTATGCGCTCATGTAGATCGAATATAGGCTCCATATTGACAGAAAAGTCATATGGCCTATTATACTTCATGTATGATGATTTATTTTTAAGGTAGAGTTGAAGACGAACAGCGTTGGTTTGCTCTAAATTTTCGTAGAGCGGCTCCAGTACAAGCGGCAAGTTGCACCCCGTCAGCTTTTTTATTCTGTCTAGTATATCTAGACCCTCAAGTGGCGAATAGGACGTATAATAAAGATCTCCAACGAGATCGTACACTTGTTTTAGAACCTAAACACGTATGATTATTAATTTTATATTAAAAAATGTTATTTGGTCTTTAAAATTTTAACTCACATGTCTTTCAAGGCGCAGTAGGCAGAGTATAAAAAAACGCATACCAATATAAATAGCCATTGCGTTTTAGATTGTAATTAATTTTGTATTTATCTATTCATTTATTTATTTAAACGTTGAAAAAGTTAAGCTTTTATTTTTATTAATTTGTTAAACGTTGAAAAGTTAAGTTTTATTTTTATTAATTTGTTTTGCGTGCTCTTACACTGAGTACTATAGTTCTACTGAGTAATGCGTTGTTAAGTTGCTGTGGATGTCTATGGGATGCATCTCTAATTGCACCTCAGCGCAGATTTATATCTCGATAAATGTATGCTGCGCGACAATTTTTGCAACTAAAATATATACTTCAATAAAATTTAAGGCTTATAAAATCTAATGATTAATAAATAATAAACATTATAGGATGCTTTGAGATATTTGAATATTATTTCAAACAATTATCAATATATAAATATTTTAAATACATACTTTATTAGCAGATGTCAAAATTTAAAAATATTTAAAATTTCATTTTTATTTCAGTTATAATCTTATTTAAATTAAATATATTTATTCGTTTTCAGTTAAAATTTGCAAATATTGAATAATTTTTAGGTGCTTTGTACAATTTAAATTATTTAATTGCGCCTAAGAGGTAAAAAGACTTTATCCGGGCGTCGATAAGTTAGTGTTTATTGACGATGGTAAATTAGCGTAACACATTATCAAGCGCATGATAATAGAGGTAACGCCTCAATATATAGATATATAGATATATAGACATAACGACAACTAATTTAATTACTATATATATATATATATATATATATATATATATATATATATATTAACTTTATTAAAAATATTGGCATAACACCATCTAGTTATAATTATAATTCATAGTATTTTACAGAAAATATTTAAAGTAACTTACCGTAGTTTATAAAATGTAAATTTAAAATTATCATTTTTAAATCATTTTAGGCCTACTTATTTTCAAATTAAGATTATAAAATCTTTTAAATAACTTATTTTCTAAAATAATATAGAATTAAAATTAAACATTATTATTTTTCTTTTACATTTATTTAAAATATAATTATATTTCAAAGTAACTTATCGTAGTTTATAAAATGTAAATCATTTTAGGTATATTTATTATAAAGTATTTTAAAAACTTATTTTTATAATATAGAATTAAAATAAAGTATTATTTTATATTTATTTAAACTATAATTATAATTATAATTCAAAGTAACTTACCGTAGCTTATAAAATGCAAATTCAAAATTATCACTTTTAAATCATTTTAGGTATACTTATTTTCTAAAATAATATAGAATTAAAATTAAGTATTATAATTTATTTACCTGTGTTATTTAAAGTATTTTAGGCACACATTTATATAAGGGCTGTTTATTTAATCTTATCATAATAATAATAATACAAATTTTACATATTTAACAATAAAAATATTTTATATAAGTAATACCATAACAATCTTGAAATATATTCATAAGAGGTGTTATGACCCTTGTATACATAATTTTAAATTTCTAGTAAAATTTTAACCCGTAACTTTGGTAATAATGTCCTTAGTAAAAAATAATATTAATTCGAGCATAACTAACTCCATATAATCAGCGACAAACCAATTATACGTAGCTTCTAAGCTATTCTTTATTTTTTCGTTTACAGAGGCGTTTTTCAAACCACTAATAACAAATTTACCAATGATTTCCTCAGATAGATCGATATCCCCAAAATTTTGACGTATGCGCGGTATTATCTCCTTAGACGGTATTATTAATTGGTTTAAACATTCATCACACGGTGCACATAATTTTTGAAGATACGTCAGACGACTATTTATTAGATCTTCAAGCTCATAAATATTTTGCAATGTGTTTTGACGCATTGTAACTTTTCGTACATATTTAGGCATTGCACCAGTCTGCTGATCGGTGACATCCATGATTGTAAATAATTTTGCTTTTCCATAGGTGGATCCCAACGATGAATATTGAAAAATGTAGCCCTCGAGCGATGTTGTGTCATTAGGCAGCTTTCTGTATTGAGCATCAGGCAAGTTGAAATTCTTCGTTAGTTTTTTTAGCACAGTTGTAAATTGTTGCCACTTTTCTGATGAACACACTATACCGCATGATTTTTCATCAACAATGGCAATACACGGCACAAACTTGTACGTTTCAGTATCCAATTTAAGTCCTACAATTATAGATTTTGTACGAGACTCGTTTAGTTTATATGAACTGGTCAATAAAAAATCAAATTTCTCCCAAGACTGAAGCACACGGTTGTCTTGTTGCGAGGTAGTTGGCTCAGCCATTTCGTTAAAAGATCGTTTTTTAGATAATGACATTGTAAAAGCAGCGCGATATGTTTTACTCACAAGCTTTAGGAGAGAACTGTTGCAGATTATAAAAGTTTCAACTTTTAACACATTAAGAGCCCCACCACATATAAATGCAAACTATGCATTTTTAATTTACGCGTCTATATTAGTTTAAAAATGATCGCAACTTCATGACATATATGTATATATAGGTTGATAAATAAATTAATAAATAAAAATATACATTGTTATTTTGGGATAACTTATGCTGATTTATCTAAAATTTTCTATGACGCCATGAGTTTTCTATCACGTTTGTAAAGGTATTATAAGGGATCATGTCAAAATACCTACACACTTGAAATTTCTTTTTAACAATAATTTTACAAGACCTTGAAAATTATAGACACGTAATAATGGTAAAAATGAAATAATACAGCTTTACATAAAAAGGTAGTCATAACAACACGTGAGGCGTAAAACAGCATCATCAGCACAACGTGTCTTACTCTTTAGCATGATTTTATTTGCAGTTGGCGTGTATTCAATAATTATTTAGTTTATTACGAGATACCTAGTGTTGTACAACTTACATAGTAAGATGAATTCTGATAATTTACGCTATCAGAAACCTTTCATTACGGCCCTTTTAGAATTGGTACGTTATGTAAAGGAAAGATCGCCACGTGCAAGGGCAACCTATACGGAAACAAGACTTGAAAAATGGTGGCAATTGTCGCGAGAATGTTTAATAAGATTATTACGCCGCCTTGTGATGTTTTCATCATGTCGTTTATTAGCAAGGAGTTATAAAAGAGGGCTGCTAACTACCAATACAGTTGTTTTACGCACAGTAGTGTCAACAATTGTTCAAACTCGAAAAGCGGACGCCAATTGCTTACAAGATTTGTTGGTGGCCTACGGTAAGTGTATACATACTTCTTATGATAAATTTAATTTCTTAATTTATCAAGTATGTAAAAATTCTATTTTAGAACGATACAGCCGTGATGAGCTATTGCAGTTAGACGATAGCTCTAATAGCAATATCGAAACCGTTGACGTGAGTTTCAAATTTTTGTGAAATATATTAATTTGGTTAATTATTTTAATTTGTTTTAATATTTTAATTTGTTTTATACTTTTATCACCTAGGATGTTACGCAAACGGTTAGGCCATGGGTTGGTTATTATCCAGGTTGCGAAACTATAAGAATGGATCATTTCACAGGGGTTCAGCGTGAGCGTAATTTGTCTACTAGCTCTGACGATTCGTACGTCTCGTTTCCAACAGATTATGAAGAATTGGACGATCCTGGCAAATTTGATTCTGAAGAGGAACTGCTAGTTGAAAGAACTCAACAATATTATAATAATTGTGACCTCGACGAAGATGAAGAAGAAGAAGAAGAAGAAGAAGAAGAAGAAGAAGAAGAAGAAGAAGAAGAAGAAGAAGAAGAAGAAGAAGAAGAAGAAGAAGAAGAAGAAGAAGAAGAAGAAGAAGAAGAAGAAGATAATCTGCAACATACATACATTTCTGATGATGATGATGACGATGACGGTGATGAGTCAAGACATTTTATACAACGTAAACTTTTAGGTATTTTACACAACGCTAAACAGCCTACCTTTTATACACCGCCAGCGGCTTAATAATTATAATAGAATTATGGATACTGTAGTACCAGTTAAAAAGTAAGATAAATTTTGTAACCTGTAAGTTTAAATATTTAAAAATTATATTTTTAGGTGTACAATCAGGTGGTATAACAACAAGATCAAAAGCAAAAAAGGAACACGCCTCTTTGCCGTCAACATCAACACAGTCTGACGCTGATGATAGCAATAATAATAATAATAACGATAATAGCAATAGTGAAAATGATGAAAACGTAGATGCCCACATTAACGTACAACCCCCAGGTCAAAGATTTATAGTCGAGCGGCAAATAGTTAAAAAATATAGACAGTTTCAAGCTAAAGGTAAAGAGACTACAATCAGAATCCTTCCACCTACTGCAGAATCTAATCATATGCAATGGGTTGAAGGTGCTTTAAGCGATATTCTCACGCATATTACAGCGTCGTGCAGACCTTACGATCACGTAGGTTTTACTATTAATTATGAAAGGCTCACAGCTGGGGCTATTTGGGCGAAATTTACAAGAGCAAACAGTATCACAGTGAATGATTTATGGCGTTTATTAAGTAATGTTGCTCAAAGCGCAGGCGGTCTGACTACTGACGATAGACTTATTATCACATCAGCTGTTGTCTCAGGTATTGAGGGTCGCGGTAAAGTAGTTTTGACTCACGAAACGCTTTTTAAACGATCAATAATAACTATTAATAATAAGGATAATTTATGTTTGCCGCGATCGTTAGTTATTGCAATAATGTATATTGAAAGAGGCGAGGTTCGTTCGGGTTCTTTACAGCGCAAGTGGAAAAATATAATAGACAACAGGCGAGATACACAACAAAAAGAAGCTCTTAAATTATTACAAGCTAGCGGCGTTGTGATCCCTAGACACGGATGCGGTATTAACGAAATACTAGCTTTTCAACGTTATTTTATACATAAAGGTATAGCTATAGTTGTGTATGAATTTTTAACATTTGGAAAAGGAGCTCAACCGCTTTTTGATGGCCGTGTAATGGTTCAAGAAACGTTTGGGTCGATTTGTCATTTAATACATTTATTATATTATCAAGATACTAATCATTATCAGCCCATAACAAATTTAGCTGGTGCTTTAGGAAGTCGTTCATTTTGCGATCAATGTAATAAAGGTTATGAGTCTAGTCGTGACCATAGATGTTCTAAAAAATGTCCACGATGTAATACCTTGGGTGTATGTAAATATGTAGCTAAAAAAACGTGTATTTTATGTAATCGCTGGTTTTCAAATATTGAATGTTATAAGAATCATTTAAAATTAGCTTCAGCTAATTTACGCGGGAAAAATAAGGCTCTTACAGTGTGTGATGCTTTGAAATTATGCGCTGCATGTTGTAGATACATATATCATAATCTAGAGCATAAGTGTAACATAAATTACTGTCAGATTTGTTGCTGTGAAAGACCTCTTAATCATTATTGTTTTATGGTCCCTCTTAAACAAAAAGAGCTTCCAAAAGTTTTATTTTTATTTTATGACTTTGAAACGCGGCAAAATAAACATTTAAAAGGTGATAAGTCTACAAAAATACACGTACCTAATTTGTGTGTTGTTCAAAAAACATGTCTCTATTGTTGGGATAGTAAGAACGTCTCTGAAAATTGCATTGAATGCGGTCAACACGAATATATTTTTGAAGAAAAACCTGTCGAAAAATTTATTGATTTGGCTTTACAAAATAATTCTAAATTCTCGAAAATAATATGTATTGCACACAACGCTAGTAGTTTCGATGCGCAATTTGTTTTAAAATGTATGATTGAGAAAAAGAAAACACGATTACCTGATCTAATTTTAAATGGTACAAAAATAATTGTGATGCGTGTAGGTAAAACAGTTTTTTTAGATAGTCTTAATTATTTGCATATGCCTTTGAGAGAACTTCCCAAAACGTTTGGATTCGCTGATGAAGCATCAAAAGGCTATTTTCCGTACTTATTTAACACTACCGCTAATAAAAATTATATAGGATTTATGCCTGATGTAAAATATTTTTCACCTGATACTATGTTTGCTCAAGAACGCAAGCAATTTATGGAATGGTATAATAATAAAGTACAAGAAGGTTATATTTTTAATTTTCAAAATGAAATTAAATTTTATTGTCAGAATGATGTAACTGTTTTAAGAAGAGCCTGTATGTTATTTCGTGAAATGTTTATAAAATGTGGTAACGTATGCCCCTTTTCGGAATGTACCACTATAGCATCAGCCTGCTCAAAAATTTACAGACGTAATTTTCTTAAACCTGACACGATAGGCATTTTGCCAGCCAGTGGTACTTATCGATGGTCATCAAATCAATCACACAAAGCAATTCAATGGCTTATTTTCAAAGAACGAGTACATGGTTTTAGAATTACACATGCTGCGCGCGGTAAAGAATATCGTTTGCCTTCAGGAATACTCGTTGACGGTTATTATAAAAATAATAGAACCGGTGAAGAACATGTGTTACAATTTCACGGGTGTTACTGGCATGGCTGTCCTAAATGTTACAGAGTAAACCGCGATAGAATACTCAATATTGGCGATAGTATGGATGTAAGGTATGACTGTACTATAGCTACATCAGAAAAAATCCGCAGATTAGGTTATACTCTTACTGAAGAGTGGGAATGTGATTTCGATTTATTTTTATCTAGAAACCCTGAAGTTGCAGCTGAATTACGCGATCACCCCTTACTTTGTACTGAGCCGCTGAATCCTAGAGATGCTTTTTTTGGCGGTCGTACAGAAAGCTTTGTTACGTTATACGATATAAAAAACCATGAAAAAATTAAATATGTAGATGTATGTTCACTGTACCCTTATATTTGTAAAACTGGTAAATTTCCGATAGGCCATCCCGAAATTTTTATAGGTGATGAATGCCATACTTTGATAGGTGAAAATAATAATTTAGCACTTGTGGAAGGTTTGGTGAAATGTACTGTTCTTCCACCAAAAAAGCTTTATCATCCGGTATTACCATGTAGAGTTCATGATAGGCTACTCTTTGCACTGTGTCGTTCTTGCGCTCAAGAATTAAGACAGGTAGATTGTAATCATAGGCCTACAGACCGCGCTTCAACAGGTACATGGGTGGTCGATGAGATTAGGAAAGCCATTGAAAAAGGTTACATTATCATAAAAGTATTTGAAATTTGGCAGTATAAAATAGCTCAGTATAACCCCAAAACAGGGTCTCAAGGGATATTTACGGAAGACATTAACACTTTTTTCAAAATTAAAACTGAAGCTAGTGGATACCCTAAAGATTGTAAAACTGACGAGCAAAAAGATAAATATATTGAAGATTATGAGTATGCTGAAGGTATAAAATTAGATAAAGAAAAAATTGAAATTAACGCAGGGTTACGAGCTGTAGCAAAACTTAGTTTAAATTCTCTTTGGGGAAAATTTGGTCAGCGGGAAAATTTAACCCAAACTGAAATTGTTACAACACGAGCGCGTTTAATGGAAATGTTGACCGATAGTCAAATTGAAATATGCGGCTTTTTACCAGTTAACGATAATACATTATATATAAATTTTGTTAATAGTAAGGATGCTATAAAGCCTTCCCGCACAACAAATGTTGTTATCGCAGCGTATACAACGGCCCAGGCACGTCTTAAATTATACACTTACTTAGAGAACTTAGGTACTAGGGCTCTATACTGCGATACCGATTCTTGTATTTACGTTTCTGTAGAAGGAAAATATGAACCACCAACAGGTAAATTTTTAGGAGAATTAACAGATGAATTAGAAGGGTACGGTCTAGGAAGTTATATTACATCTTTTGTAACAGGTGGCCCAAAATTTTATGCTTATACTATACGTAAACCTGATAATACGACAACCGAGGTATGTAAAGTAAAAGGTATAACTTTAAATTTTTCTAATAGTCTTAAAATTAATTATAATACAGTTAGAGCACTTGTAACTGGTGAAAAAACAGAGCCTATTATAATAAAATTTGATGCTATACGTAGAACATGTTTTCATGCTATTGTAACAAAAAAGGAAACGAAAACAACATTTCCACAATATAAAAAAAGACGTTTTAGAAATAAATATTCAACATTACCGTTTGGGTACAGAGTTTATTAATTGTATTTAAATTAACACTGTAATAACTTATAATAAATGTATAAAATATACTCGCTTCTTCTATAATTTATTTTCCCCTCTTTCATTTACCAGCGTAAGTAATTTTTATTTATTTAGTTATTTACTTAAGTTTATTTTCTTCAGTTCGTCAAAGACAGTCTACCTAAGCGTTAAAACTAACTTTAAATGGATATTATAATAGATATTCAGGGCTTCTTCGATAATTATGGAAATTTTTTACCTAAAGAAGTAGCGCTAGTAGATTTAGAATCTTCTATACAAGGTCATTGGTTAATCAAACCCCCATTTTCATATAATAAATTATTATCCTCAACACGTCAAAAAAATAATTGGCTTACAATAAACAAACACGGCTTAAAGTGGTTTGACGGTTTTATTGCACTCTCAAATTTGACACCTATTATCAAATTTTATTCTGAAAAAGCTCGGTGTGTATATGTACGTGGTGATATAAAATTTAAATATCTTGAAAAATTACTACAAAAGGAAGTTATTAATTTAGAAGAAGAAGATATCGACAAGGCCCCTAATAAATTTGATGATTTGAGAACTACAAACACTTTATGTACGTTACATGGTGCATTAAAAATTTACAATCCTGATCAAAATTTGAGATGTGCTTTAAACAACGCTCTTTGCCTACAAAAGTGGATTTTAAAAGAACGTTCAAATTCTTATGAATTTTAAAACTTTAAATTTTCATATGTCTCTTTAATAACAACTGATAATATACACAGCTGACGATTGCATTTTACGCGGAGTCAGCATTTAAAAAGACAAGCAGATTAAAACTACAACGAGTCTCAGTTTCAAACGGTAGTTCAAGAGTGTCATAATAATGTGTTACACAAAATTTAATAAGTGTGATGAGGTTCGTGCAGAACCGGAAGAAGATCCAGGAAATGAAATTAATGTGACTGAACACGATCTGGACATATTTAGAACATATTGGCCACACGATCCTTTATTCAGAATTCTACCGACACGCTTAAATGTTGAGAGCATCGTATGGTTAAGCGCTGTTACTCGTGCTGTAAGAAATTCACCAACTTTTCTTGATGTAGGTTTAATTTTACATTATTATTATTTTCGCTATTATAAAACTTATCTGAATATATTCTAATTATTATTTCAGTTTTTTTTGGGTATGCCCCGCGACATCTTTGAGCTAGCTATGCTGTCAGCACCAGAGCTGATTCAGCAGCCTCTCACGCAACGATGGAACTCGATCCACAATAACTCGAGTGAAAACACCTCTAAGATAGTAGAAGACAAAACAGAATAATGTTAAAATACATAAGATTTACTAATCTGTCTATTGCGATTGTATTCATGTATTTTTAACTGTACCAAATTTGAATTCATGTATTTTTATTATATTTAACAGACCATATTTTTAATAATAACTACTTATCCATAAGTTATCGGTAAATTTGTTTTGTTTCTGTGTAAATATATAAGATATACATCACTCACTTATTTTAGTTCGAACAATGGATCCGCGGTGGAAACACCCTTGGACGTCAATTATTTGCGGTCCCACGGGCTGTGGTAAGACAGTATTTGTAAAAAGGTTCATTAAATATTTACCTCATATGAGTGATACGAATTTCTCGAGAATAATATTTTATTACGCTGAATGGCAGTCTTCTTATGCGGAATATTCTAATTATAAAAATATTGAGTTTCGTGAAGGTTTACCACGCAGTGAAGATTACACTAACGATACACGTCCAAAATTGCTTATTATCGATGATCTGATGCGCGAGGCCTCAAATAATAGCGTCGTAGATTTATTCACGAAGGCCGTCATCATAGGAACCTAAGTGTAATTTTTATTACCCAAAATATTTTTCATCAAGGACACGGTCAAAGAGATATATCCTTAAACGCAAACTATATCGTAATTTTCAAAAATCCACGTGATAGATCACAAATACAACACCTTGCAAGACAAGTTTATCCTGAAAATACACGTTTTTTACAAGAAATATACTATGATGCGACATCTGTCCCCCACGGCTATTTACTACTAGATTTAAAACAATCAACACCTGAAAATTGTCGATTTCGTAGCTGTATTTTCCCAGATGATCAACATCAATTCGTTTATATAACCAAGAAAAGTATAAATAATAGATCTAAAAGTTACAATGTGCCAGTATACTACCGATAATGGCGCAGCGCGGACCAATTAAAAAGAAACAGCTTGCTATACTCCAGGCCCTCTGTTATTTAAATAACGAACAAAGACAAGCTATACTACGCAAGGCTGACGCAGCTTTAGTACGGTGTATTTGCGAGTGTGCTCTCAATATATTACGTGGTAATGTGTTGTTATCATCAAAAGATCGCAAAAAATTAAAACGTTATGCACCGTTTTTAAGAAAATTATCGGCTCAAGGCAGTTTAAATAAGAAGAAAAAGATAATTGTGCAGAAAGGCGGTTTTCTACCGGCGTTTCTAGCGCCGTTACTAGGCGTGTTACTGTCAACAATAGTCGCGCATTAATTAACATGGAATACGCTCGCAAAATGGTATTAGTACCGGAAGATAAACTACAAGAGGATAGTAATACAGACCAAAATGAAGATAAATTAAAAAATAAAACTATACAGACTTCAGGCACAGCTCTATCACGACTCGATAATGAAATGCACGAGATTCTAAACTCTAATAAGTATAATTCTGATCGTGAAAAATGTCAGGCGTACTTGCAAATCCTCGAACGTTATTTACGTTTACTAGAATATGAAAAAAAACCTTTAGAAAATACATTTACCGAATCAACCACAAACGAGAATATAAATTTTTCTGGTTCTTCTTTTGACACTGTTCCTAAAACGTCGGAATCTAGTATAAACTCGTCTGCAACGACAGTACATAATACTTCATATGAGATCGGTATTGATAATTCAATTATAGACAGTATTCCGAAAAAATTCAAAAATAAAGCCCGTTTGTTGTTAAAACGTCTAAAAAATTTACCTAGCTCAACAATAGCGTGGGATAGCCATGGGGTTGTAACACTTCACGGTAAAAAAATACCAGGCTCAAATATAACGGATCTTCTGAACGATGCTATGAGAAGGAGAAAATCGGTCAAAGCTATAGGAAGACGTCAATTCGCACAAGTGTTACAAGCCTCAAATATCCCTCGTGAATATATAGGTAACCAAAATTTTTTCAATAGCACAGTATTATCTTCTACACCTACAAGTTCACGAGCTAGTATCAGCATACCGATTATTCGCGAAGATCTTGCTTCTTCAGATGAGTTTATGACCGGTGATGACGAAGGAACTAGAGCAGCTCAAAAAGGCAAAGGTTCTATATCTATAAAATCAAAAACTAATAAATTGTCATGGGCGAGGTTCAGACCGATGAAAGGCTAAAAGCCATATATTATAACCCTTCACACGTGGCCAGTTTTTCGGGTGCTAGAAATCTTTTAAAATTAGCTGATAAAGATGATTCAAAGTTATCAAAAGACATGATTGAAAACTGGCTTAATAAACAAGAAACTTTTACAAAGCATCGCCTAAATAGAAAATATTTTATCAGACGTACTTACAACGTAGAAGTAATTGATGATGTATGGGAAGCCGATTTGGTAGACTTGAGAAGTATATCAACGTACAACGACGGGTATAAATACATTTTAATGGTAATTGACGTGTTGAGTAAATTTGCGTGGGCTGAGCCTCTATTTAATAAAACTAGTATATCTGTGGCACAAGGTTTTAAAAAAATACTACTACGCAGCAGCAAAAGATTACCTCGTTTAATACAAACGGATAGCGGCAAAGAGTTTCTTGGCTCTTCTTTTCAAGAATTTTTGAAGAAAAAAGAAATACAATTTAGAACTGTACGAAATCCTGATGTAAAAGCAGCTGTCGTCGAACGTTTAAATAGAACGATCAAGGAAAGAATGTGGCGCTATTTTACGTATAGACGGTCAAAAAGATATATAGACGTATTGCAGAATATTATCAACGCTTACAATCATACACAGCATAGTGGTATAAAAATGGCTCCTGTAAATGTCAACGAAGATAATTATACTGCAGCAGTTTATAACCTTAAGAAACGTTATGAAAATAATAAACGTTATAGACTTATGAAAAAACGTAAGCCTAAATATAGTGTTGGTGACATGGTACGCATCAGTAAGACTAAAGCAGCGTTTGTGAAAGGATACGAAAGCGGTTGGAGTAACGAAATTTTTAAAATTTCTAAAATTTCAATGTTTCGTCAGCCACTGGTTTATTTATTATCTGATTTACAAAACGAACCCATTGACGGTGTATTTTATGAGGAAGAATTATCTCTAGTTAAATAAAATGGCTTTAATTAGAGATAATTTTTATATTGTATTACCTAGTAACAGTAGTATGAAATATTTCCCCAATAACACGACAACGCGTTTTATAACACAGTTACCTCAAGCGTTGGAATTAAGCGGCGAATGGGAAGTTGCGTTAGTAGAAATACAAACTCCTATGACCATACTACATATTCCAAAAGAATCTACGGCTATTATCATAGGCACAGCCGACATACCTATAAATACTGAAGAAGGAAAAAGTGCTACTGAAGAAAACAAAGAAGTAGAAAGTATAGTTGATATTTACTATGGAATTGTACCTTATGGTCAATATCAAAATATTACCTCTTTGGTGCAATGTATGAATGCACTTCCTGCATTATCTAAGCATATAAATTTTGTACATGACGCCGGTGGCTATATATCAGTTCACAAAATATGTGATTGCGTAGCTATCCATACACTGAAGTTAAATGAAATACTTGAAAAGATACTAGGATTTAGCGTAGACTATTTACCTAGGTCTATCTCAGAAAAGAACGAATGCAAAGGGGCAACCCCTGCATCGTCAGCTAATGCAGTGCCTGGAAAAATATTTGTGTACAGTGATATTTGTGAAGGTTATATAACAGGAGACGTACAATCACCTCTGCTACGTGTCGTACCTGTTGATACCGATCATTACGTCTATGGTTCAACTAAAATAAAGACTTTTTCACCGGGACGTTATATACCCTTATTACGCAGAACCATGAACACTATCGAAATTGATATAAGAGACGAGTTTGGGAATCCTATACCATTTGAATACGGTACGCTGACCGTGACATTACATTTCAGGAGAAGAATTTAAGTATAACAAAATGGCCGGGTTTGAAATAATACAGTACGGTGACGGAGCTCGTGATTATAACGGCATAAGTCAAGTTTACATAGGTTCACCAAATCAAAGAGGTCATGGTATTGGTAGCTTCCTTGGGGGCTTGTTTAGACGTGTATTACCATTTCTAAAAAGTGGTGCAAAAGCGCTCGGTAAGGAAGCTTTAAAATCCGGTATAAATATTGCTACAGATGTTTTGGATCACAACGTACCAGTCAAAGAGGCGTTAAGTGTCAGAGCACGTGAATCAGGTAATAATTTAAAACGAAAAGCTCAGCAAAAAATCGACAGTCTTATGAGCGGATCAGGGTACGTGCCTGGTCAGTTGGCTATTGCTAGTGGTATGAATAACACCATTGGCTTAACAGGAAGGCGTTCTAATAAGAGAAGACGAGTGATAAAAACAGTTCGGAAAAAAAATAAACGCAAAACAATAAAAAAGAAAAATAATAAGAAAAATAATAGGAAAAATAGCAAGAAAACAAATAAGAAAAAGAAAAAGCTGCGTACAGTGAATGATATTTTTTCTTAAATCGTTATTTTCAAAATGTCGTTTTTACACGTGCATTCTTGCGAATGTGCTAAAACAGAACTTGAATTATTCTCATTGCCTCCTACTCAAACAACAATCGAAAGCTCTCAGTGGGTCCATTATAAGCCAATTTCATCGTTGACTGATAACTCACCGATAGAATTCGTCGTACAGGGGCAAGGTGATGAATATATCGATCTTGCTCATACTATGCTAAGTTTACGTGTAAGTATTACACGTAAAACGCCTGTCGCTGCTAGTAGTACACCGCCTAAAGTGGGTCCTATCAACAATTTTATGCATTCAATATTTAATCAGGTAGACGTGTTGTTTAATCAAAAGCCCGTATCAACACCCAATAATTTATATGCGTATAGAGCATATATAGAAACCCTGCTAAACTATGGTTTGGATGCTAAAAAGTCACACTTAAGTACAGTTGGATGGTCTTGTGATACCCCTGGTAAAATGGATAGTGTTGATGATGATAATCTAGGCTTGAAGAAACGTCGTGATTTATTAACATGTGAAAAATCAGCCGATTTTATAGGCCATTTACATTGTGACATTTTTAATCAAGAAAGATTTCTTATAAATGGCGTTGAAATGCGCTTACGTCTCACACGGGCACGTGAAACTTTTTGTCTCATGGACGCATCGCCTAATGGCTGTAATTTCGCTATTACTGAAGCTAGCTTAATAGTAAGAAGAGCTAAAATTTCACCGGGTATTCTGTTAGCACATGCCCGCATGCTGGCAAAAACTACAGTGAAATATCCGTTAACCCGTGTTGAAGTGAAAGCTGTATCGATACCTGCAGGTGTACATGGTGAAACTATTGACAACGTTATTTTAGGCCAGATACCTAGACGTTTAATCATAGGCTTTGTTGATAATAAAGCCTTTAACGGAGATCGTGCAATGAATCCCTTCAATTTTCAACATTTTGGTATTAACTATTTCTCGCTATATGTAGACGGCCGACGAGTTCCATCAAAACCATTACAACCTGATTTTTCAAATAGTAAGCTGTATGTAGATGCTTATCACACATTATTTTCGGGCACAGGGATTCATTTTTTAAATGAAGGAAATACAATAGATCGATTTGATTATCCTAATGGTTTTTGTTTATACACTTTTGACCTAACGCCTGATTTATCAGCTAATAGTAACACTCATTGGAATCTGATTCGTCATGGTACTGTACGGATAGAGGTTAGGTTTGATAAAGGTTTAGAATCAACCGTAAACTGTATAGTGTATGCTGAATATGAGAGCGTATTAGAAATAGACTCCTCCAGGCAAGTTACTATAGATTTTGCTGGCTAAGCAAAATAAGCTATTTGGTTCGAAATTAAAAATAAAACGCTTCAGTAACTGTGAGTCCGCCTTATAGTGAAGAACATTATGGCACTTGTAATATATATTCAAGGGTTTATTAACAACGCACGAGAATTTTTACCTAAAGAAATCGGTGTTACTTCTCTAACTAATGGTGATACGGCACACTGGATTTTAGCTCCTGAATTTTCATTTACGCTGTTGTCAGAAGAACGGCAAGTTGAAAATAATGATTTAACAAGAAAACATGGTCTTGAATGGTACGATGGTGAGGCAATGATAAAATACGTACACATACAGCTCCGCTTTTTTGCCAATGTGCTATGAGAATTTTTACAAAAGGAAAACTGCAAAAAACATACTTAGAGGGCCTACTTTGTCGTCCTGTCATAAATATAGAAGATTTACCAAACAGCCCATCAGTAGCAGCCTTGCAACAGCCACGGTTAACTTGTGCTCTACACAGTGTATTAGAGGCGAGACGAAATAGAAGTTTAGCATATAACCAATGTGCTTTATCGTGTGCAGATTTAATAAAGCAGTGGTTAAATAGCAAGGCGCGTAATCAAGATTCTTCAATAGATACACATCATACAGCTGAGCTTGCTAAAAACAACGATAACACAATAGCTTGTCCTTGGAAGTGTCAGGCTTGTAATGAACACGGTGCAAATATTGAGAGCTATACAGTTTATACCATACCACACAGTTGGAGTATATCCAGCGGACAGAATCCCGAAAATTTGGACGAGGCCGACAGCCTTTGTTGTTAATACAGATGGACACAATAAGCCAGGACAGCACTGGGTTGCCATGTACGTCGATAGACATGGAAATGGATGGTACTTTGACAGCTATGGATTACCACCACTCATTCCTCAACACCTTAAACGGCTCAAACACAATTGCAGATGGTTCAAATATAACGACAAGCAGTTGCAACAGGAAAATTCTCAAGTATGCGGCCAATATTGTATCATGTTTTTGCATTTTATGTCTACTGATCATTCAATTGACAGGTTTATATCTATCTTTGACGAACGATGTAACAGAAATGATGAAATTGTAAACGAATATTATAAATCATTCATGAATTTAAATCGAAACAAATATTGCTATAATTTTGTACCCCACGGCATAGTTGTGAATAATAATAATATTCAATCATGTATTTAGACGTAAAGATATCATTATATAATAAAATAAAAACATCTCTATAAGGGGCTTATGTATTTTGGTAATCTATATAAAATAATATAAATAAAATAATTTATGTTGTCATTTTTTCATGAACCCTTACTCATTTATTTAATTTAAGATTATTTCCTTAAGTTATTTATAGTATTTTGATAATTTCTATTAATATTATTTAATGGCAAGGTAAGTGCGACGCTCATATGTTAATATCTGATACTTAGCTACGTAAGCATATACATATATATATATATATATATATATATATATATACACATATACACATTCTTCTGTACTGTCCGCAACGACCGGCGGACTCGCGGCTGTCCCCACCACGCTCTGGGCTCTACCACCACTTTGTGGTGGGGGGCGCTATAGTTGCACCATACTACTTCGGTAAAATGGGAATTTTATCGATCACTGGAGCTTCACCCAAACCGAACTGTACTGGCTAGGTTTTCTCTGTGGTTTCCCTAGCCACTGCACCTCCATTGCACAAGGGAGGTTGCAGGGCATCACTGTAATGATGCAGTACAGTATAAGCACAAGTCGGGCCACCGCCGCACAACGGAAGGCAGAGGAGAAGTAAAGCAGTTTGCGATATAAAGGCAAAAAGTGTACAAGGTCGTAATTGCGACTATACACTAGAAATCAATTAAAATTAAAAAAAAAAAAAAAAAATTATATAAAATTTACTAAAAATTAAAAATATACAGATAAAATAAATTTGCGAATATATAAAATTGATAAAAATAAATTGTTACGAAAATTTCGTCGTTAAGAAAAAGCGCAGGAAAAATAATATTGCGTTGTTTGTATGACTCAGTGCTCGGCCGGAAGTTAAAATAAATAGACGCTACAGGATAGAATTAAACTAATAATTTCGAGTGAAAATAAAATTTCTAAATATTGAAAGTTTTACTCTAATGATAAAATTTTAATGATTTATTCAATACAGAAATTTGCTAATGTTAAAATTAAAATTCTTGAAGGAATTAATTAATAAATTATTTGTTAGTGAAGAATATAAAATTTTGAGGCAAATAATCAAATAAAATCTAGATAAATCCTGTAGTGTAATTTATTATGTATATAAATAAAAATCAATTGCTGTTCGTTAGTCTCGCTAAAACTCGAGAACGGCTGAACCGATTTGGCTAATTTTGGTCTTGAATTATTCGTGCAGGTCCAAAAAAGGTTTGAAAGGTGAATAAATATGTTTACTATAGTGCCGGAAAGTTCAACCGGTAGAGCACTCGGCGTGATACTGACGTGGCCTAGGATCGATTCCCGGTTCAGGCCACCTATATTTTTCTCATTTTATCTATAAATTGTCTTATTGAGAAGTTTTGCATGTTTAGGTTTCCACTATATTGAATCGGTTTTTTATAGTGAAAACCAATTTAATATTGTGGAAACCTAAACATGCAAACCTTCTTAATAAGACAATTTATAAATAAATTGAGAAAAATAAGGGGGCGTTCTACACCCAATCGGACACCATTTAGCTTTTGCACCTTGGATTTTTTTGTAACTTTTTTACTTTTTAGTAAAGATTAAAAGAGACCTTCATGATTTTTTTCAAATTTTTCTCTGATCGTTTTCGAAATATCGAATTTTGAAAAAGAAAGAGATTTTTTTTTCAAATGCCTGTAACTTTGCGAAAAGTAGTTTAAACAAAATTTTTAAAGAGTCAAAAAATGTTTGCCTCTAGGTATCATTCCGATGAAAAATATAGAAAAAAAAATTTTTTAAACCACGCATCAATTAAAATTTTGATTTTCAAGTATAAATTGTCGATTTACGAAAAATCCGTACTGATTGATTATCCTCATAATTTTTTACAGCAAACTGTGGTCTATTCTACAACTTTTCCAGCTATGCTCATAACGGGACAACGATGGGATCTATTAAGTTATAATTTTTTAAATTTCATATTTCAGTTTTTTTTTAAGAAAAATGACTTAAGATAATAGCATGCTCAAGATTTACTGTTAATAATTATCTGACACATAACTATCATCAAAATTTTTTAATTTTTTTCCACAGATAAATTATAACTAATTAATTAATAAATAATCATTTTAATTAAAAATAATAATAATAAATTAATTAATATAAATTTTTCTGAGTAATTAAAATTAGAAAATTTTGATGATAGTTGTGCGTCAGATAATTATTAACAGTAAATCCTGAGCATGCTATTATTTTAAGACATTTTTCTTAAAAAAAAACCTTCAGCTCTTCAAGCTCGAAAATCTTATTGCATGCGATTGTTTTTTTATGAGCTTTTCAAACTCTAACAAGTTACGCTTTATGCCAAAGTTTAAAAGTTTAAGAATCGAAAATCATTAATGAACAAGCGGTTTTTAAGTCTTAATTTCCAATTATGTTCAATAAACTATATGCATCGAGGCAGAAATCAATGTCAGTGATCGAAATCATGATTTGAATGAGTTTTGGCTTAGGCCAGAGCAATAATATGTAAAATACCCGAGAAAATGATTAAAAACCGTGCTTTTTTTAATTTTTTCGTTGATAATATGGTTTAAACTAAAGAACAAGTTTGATAGTATTATATGATGATCAATAGAGACCATAAAGAGAAATAGTTTGTAAGATTTTAGACAGGTTTTAGTACAGTACATTCTGACTTATCTGGAAAAAATAACATAGAATGTTATTTATTTAACTATTCAACGCTGATATATTTGGAACTAATTAACCGATTTTGACGTTTGAGGTGGCAATATGCGCGTTTTATTAAATTCTAGAACTGACTAGAATTTGAAAGCGATCGACTCAGCCGTCTTGAAGATATTTAAGAAAAAAAAACGTTTTTTAGCATTTCTTTCTCAAATGATATCGCTCGAACATAACCGATTGAGATGGTTAAGGCGGCATTCGACGCGTTTTATTGAGTTCTAGAGCTGATTAGATTTGAAAGTCGATCGTTCAATTCGTTTCTGAGAAATCAATACCAACCTAAAAAAAAAAAATTTTTTTTTTCGTAATTCGCCAATATCTTCGAGTCTACTCGATCAAATGATCTGAAATTTTCAGGAAAGTTGACGGCCAACAAGCTCTTTCAATTGCTGCATTAAGCATGCAAATCGATTCATTAGTTAAAAAGTTATATACCATTCACAAACACACACACACACACACACACACACACACACATAAATACAGACACTCTGACATCATTGTGAAATAGCCAAAATAGCTTCCTAGGACCTCAAATTGTCGACATCTGATAAAAACTCGATTTTCGAAAATCGGGGTGAAAACAATAACTTCCCGAAATTTTTGAAAATCATCGATTTTCTAAGCGAGAAGTTAAAAAACTGGAATATGAAATTCAATAAATTTAAAATAAATAGATCCCATCATTGTCCCATCATGAGCATAGCTGGAAAAGTTATAGAATAGGCCACAGTTTGCTGTGAAAAATTATGAGGAAAATCAATCAGCTTGGGTTTTCGTAAATTGTCAATTTATACTTAAAAATCAAAATTTCAATAGAAGCATGGTTCAAAAAGTTTTCTTTTGATATTTTTTATCGAAAAGATACCTAATGACTACCATTTTTTGACTATTTGAAAATTTTGTTTAAACCACTTTTCGCAAAGTTACAGGCATTTGAAAGAAAAATCTCTTCCTTTTTCAAAATTCGATATTTCAAAAACGATTAGAGGAAAAAGTTAGAAAAAAATTATGAAGGCCTCTTTTAACCTTTACTAAAAGTTAAATAAGTTACAAAAAAATCCGAGATTTAAAAGCTACATGGTGTCTGATTTGGCGTGGAACGTCTCATAGATAGCCCGAATTGGGAATCAAACCCAGATTATGTCGGTATCGCGCCGAGTGCTCTACCAGTTGAACTATCTGGCTCTATACTATATTTCTTTTCATTTGATCTGTAACTTATTGAGCCACACCGTCCATCGTACGGTAATACACCAATTTTATGTAGTGGAAACCTAAGCAGAGTTGATTTTTTTTTTATTTTGCTCTACAATCGATTGCGGCAGTACGAAGTCTGTCGGGTCAGCTAGTCGTCAAATAAAATAATTGTGAAAAATTTAAAATAAAATTATCGAAAAGATAAAATAAAACTTAACGATAGAAACCTAAAATTTAAAACGGATTACGGTTAAAATATTTACGTTTATTATTATAATTACGGTTGTAAAATTTATCATAAGTTTTAAAAATAAAATCTTAAGCCATAAGATTTAAAATAAATAGATAAAATTAAGTGTGTCGTTAAGGGATTAACCCTCGTTGAGAATCGGGATATATTTTTTTCTTTAACTAAAGTGGATAATCTTTTATTGTGAAATTGTGATTACTGTTCATATTGTGTGAGTTAAATATAAAACTGAAGACTAATAAGATGTCAGGCACCAACCCAAATGGTAGACGTATGCTGAGGTCAAACAGTCAGAGGGATGATGACGTACAGATCATGGCGGCCCCATCTTCTAGAATTGTGCATTCACCACCTGCGCCGCCGACAACAAGAACGGTAACGTCGACGAGGTTAACAACAGCTACTGTAACGAGGCCTACCACTACAGTGACCAGTTCAGGTTTAAATGAAGCAACGTCATCTACCAGGGTCATTCCTATAACTAGCAGCACAAGTAATACGAACACATTAAGCAATATAATTTCAAGTCAAATTTCGAATCCAAATTCAAGTCAAATTTCCAGTTCAAATTTAAATTCAAATTCAAATCAAAATCCGAGTCAGAGTCAAAATTTAAATTCAAATTTAAATTTAAATTTAATTACAAATCCAAATCAAAATTCAAATTCAAATTTAAATCCAAACTTAAATTTAAACTCAAATCTTAATCCGACGGCAAACTTACAAAATTTAAATTTAAATACCAATGAAAATTCAAATTTAAATTCAAACCCAAATGAAAATCAAAATTCAAATTTAAATCCGAATCAAAATTTGAACTTAAATTTAATCAATAATTTAAATTCTAATAATTCAAATCAAAATTTAAATCTAAATAGTAGATATCAAAATTCTGGAAATTTGGGTATGAATTTGAATTCAGACCATCGGAATGGAAATTTAGATAGAGATCAATCAGGAATAAGAAGTTTATTATTGAATCCGATCCTCAACCAGGGAAATGACCCTATAAATGAAGATGCTAGTCGTGTTCAGGCCGTGTTGGTTCCAGGTTTCGCTTCGTTATCTGGCCCTGATCCAGTACCAGTTACAACAGGTGGTGAACCGACTATGACAATGAGCGAGGTATTAAACCTATTTCAACGTTTTTCGTTAAACAACACAAATATGGCTGCACCTTCTGTCGCTCAAACTGTTCACCAGATGGCCAACAGTTTTGGTGACGGGGGGTGTCGTGCAGCCATACCCGCTCCACAATGTCAGGGTATCATGAATGATCCTCGAAATTATGAGAATAATCTACCAGATGAGGTTTTTCCTGGGGATTATACTGACACCCCAGCACAAAATTTTAATAACAATAATTTTAATAATAGATCTATAGATCTATAGGGAATCCTATGTTGGCTCAATCAAGTCAGGGAAAAGGTCCCGAGGTATTTTTGAGACAAAATTATGGCAACCAAAACGAGAAAAAATGGCGTGACATCAGGCAACACCTAAAGCTGTGGACATTGAGATATCCACAGGGTGACCTATCTGCCAATGGATTTATTGCTGCAGTCGAGGCTAGGATATATCGTGAAGGTTGGGCAGAATCCGATGCGATTCGAATCATAAGTTACTTATTGGAAGGCAAAGTAGTCCAGTGGTTCGACACAAACTTTTTGCGCTTGACTGATTATTAACATTTTAAAAGGGAATTCCTGCGTGTATTCGGTTCATCAAAAACTGACACCCAAGTACTGATGGAAATAGTACATATGAAGCCAGCTGAGGGTGAATTTATGGTGGATTTCACTTTCAGAGTGCAGCGGAAATATTTTGAAATGCGCTCACCTCCATCTGAGCAAGAGCAAATTACTTGTATTCAAAATCACTTGCCAAGTGAATTGAGAATGTTGGTATTTGCTAGATCAGTCCATGACTACGATTCGTTTTTGTCTGTCTTGCACGAAGCCACTCAGTCAATGGAAGAGAGTAAAAAACTATTCAGATCGTCATCTTCTGAATTCTTCAATAAGTCAGTACCTAAGCCCAAGGAGAAATCCGGGTTCCTAGCTCTTCAGGAATTGGCTGGTACTGAAATTTGCATTGATACTGGGTCGTTGAAACAACCTCTAGTCATCGAAGAGGTTAAGGAAGATTCCAAAGGTGGTTCTGTTGTGTGTGCTTCAGTAGGTAGTTCAACTACCACCAAACCTTAATTTTTATTGAGTACGGGGGAAGTCCTTCAACAATATTCAGTTCCACCTTCAAATCAACAACCTTCTTGGTCAACAATCAATTATCCATATGCGTATCGTCAAAATTCTTCAACTAGAAATAATCACGCAAGACCAAACTTCAGTCGAGTCTCTCGAAATAATTTTGCAAAGCCTCAGGTAAATTCTAATGCATTTTTTTGCTATAATTGTGGTCAAAATGGCCACAGGTTCAGGGAATGTACGAACCCTAGAATGAATATTTGCACATATTGCAATAAAGTTGGCCATCTTAGGCAGGATTGTTTTGCAATCCAAGGTTTCCCGACTGGAAATGACTTTCGGAATCCTCACAATTTCCAGCGTCAAAATAATTTTAGATCTAATAATAATAATAATGGTTTCATGAATAATAATAATAATCGCAATGTTAACAACTGTCCGCGAAATAATTTCAATAATCCTAATCCGGGTCAACTTACCCAACAAAATTTTCCAGCTTTACCTAGTACTAATAATAATAATAATAATAACAATAATTCGAATCATAATAATGGTAAAGATGATAATTTAAACGGGCAACGCCCTTTTCCTGGTGGTTCCCAAGGAGACGGGGCGTAAAAAGATCGGGAATCCGGAAACGGAAACGAAAGATGAGTCCTGGTAGTAGAAGAAGGCATAGGAGATTTAAAATGAGGTTTATGCCTGGGGTTGGCGATGATATCCACGTCACCCAGGTTAGTAAAAATTTGTTTGATGGGGTTGGCGATGATTTTCACGTCCCCCAGTATAATGAAATGGTTGTAGAAAGGGTTGGCGATGACTTTCACGCCCCCCAAAGTGAAGAAGTTATTAATACTGTTGATTTACGGGTTGACGATGATATTCACGTCCCCAGTGTTCAAAATAATATTGGTAATGAGATTGGCGTTGATACTCACGCATCTCAGCAAGGTAAAATTAAGAATTCAAGGGTAGACGATGATAATCACGTCCCCTGTCGTTTAGAAATGAAGGACTCATCGAATGTCGTTGAATTTTCCGTTGTGAAACGATTGAAAAATTTCTTTGAAAATAAAATCAGTAAAAATAAGGTTGGTAAAGCTGGTAAAATTGAGGCTCGGCCTATTGTAAATAATGTAAATAATTTCATTGAATCGAGTCCTGTTGTTGAACAGACTCTTGTAAATAATAATTTTAGCAGTAGTGATAATTTTGTTGCTGATAAAAATCAGTTTTGTGTAAATAGTTTTAATAATTTTAATAGTAATGATAGTTTTGAATCCTCAGAAACTTGTTTTAATCGTTTTTGTAATTTATTTGAAAATATAAATGGTTTTAACGTTTTTGAGGATTTACCTAATTTTAATATTGACGAGGTACATCTGGGGGAAGTTTTAGGTGTAGACGAACGGTCCCCAGATGACCACACTGTGCCAGAGACCTTCAAGTCTATTGGATTTAATTTAAATTATTCTGATCTTTTAAATCTATCATCTACAGAAAGTTCAAGGGTGTTGAAAAATTTAATTAATGTATTTGAAGAAATGCCGATAAGTGCGTATGAGATAAAAATTTCTCCAGTTGGTGTCGACGATGAAGAAGAACCAAGTGCTGTGAATATAGAGGGCACGCCCTATTTGTGTGGATTGGAACCACTAGTTGATCCAGAAGAACCGGAAGAGCCTTGGGAAGATGAGTTGGATTCAGGATTGGAGTCCGATTTTGAAGTAGAGCAGATTTCCACCGTTCCAACATCACCTGATACTGCTCGAGCTGCTTTTCTGCCTGGAATATTAAGAAGTAAACACCTACCCTCTCATATTATTAATAAAATTACTTCCCGTTCTAGATTTTTACCTGGCACTGGCTCAAGTCCGCCGGTTATGACAGCCAGGATACCAGCATCTGTCAGGGTGTTTGGGGTCCAGTTTAACGGGATAATTGATACAGGCAGCGAGAGGTCATACCTAAATTCAACTGTGTATGAAAAACTACGTGAATTTAGTTCAGGTGAATTACAAGAAGATGACACGCAGCGTCGAGGTGTTCTTCTTGCCAATCACACAGCGTGCAAGACGATAGGCGGTGCGCCTTTTATAATTCAAATTGGTTCAGTGGCTAGAGAGCAGTATCTCAGCATCATGAAAGACCTAAGTAACTCTATAGTTTTAGGTATGGATTTTGCCTTGCAGTTTGGTGTTAAAATTAATTGCGCAAATCAAACATGGAGATTTGATGGCACGGATGAAGTCTACCAGTTCCAGAAAATTAATTGCAATGAACAAGGTGCTCGATGTCAGGTATTAACCTCTAGTCAGGAGGATGATTTCGAAAATTTTCTGAAAGTGGAATTGGATAAATTTCAACTGCTTCCAAAACAAGGCTTGACTAACTTAGTTCAACATGAGATCGTTCTTCAACCCGGGGTTAAGCCCATACAGGTACGTCCTTATAGGAGAAGTCCTGTTATAACTGCAGAGCTTAATAAGCAAATCGACGAGTTGCTGGAGAAGGGATACATACGTCCCAGTAATAGTTTCTGGTCATGTTCACCAGTAATGGTTCACAAGGCAAATGGAGATTGGCGATTCTGTGTCGATTATCGATCAATTAATCGATGGACTATTTTACCTGCGCACCCATTACCAAACATGCTCAGGATATCGAGTGCGTAACATGGAGCTGTCATCATAACAACTATGGATCTTACCGAAGCATTCCATCAAATCCTAATGGCGGGAAATTCCATTCTTTCAACAGCCTTTTCCGTTGAAGGACGTAGACTGTTCGAATTGGTTAGGATGCCCTATGGTTTATCTGGAGCACCATCTACATTTCAGAAGGCGATGGATAAGCTTCGGGATCGTTTTATCCACCTCATACATGAAAGGAATTTACCTCGAGCTTGGATTGATAAGGTCTTTGCCTATTTGGATGATTGGGTTATTATCAGCGAGACCTATGAAGAACATAAGCGAATACTTTCACTTGTCTTCGAAGTATTCCGTAAAGCTGGCTCATTATTCAATCCAAAGAAGTGTAAATTTGCTCGATCCGAGGTCAAGTTCCTGGGTTTTATTGTGGACAGCGAGGGCTTACGCCCTGATCCGGAAAAAATCGCTCCTATTATAAAATTGCCTCGACCAACTAGCCGTAAACAAGTACGAAGTTTTTGTGGACTCGTTAATTGGTACCACCGCCATTTACAAAATGTGGCCAAGGTACAGAGACCCCTTAATAAACTGTGCAGTTCAAATTCAGATTGAAAATGGAGACCTGAAGAAGAAGAAGCTTTCCGGAAGCTTAAGCAAGCACTTATCGAGGCCAAGCCTTTAGCGATACCAAAACCAGGGTTACCGTATATCTTATATACAGATGCAAGTGATACTGTATTAGGGGCTTTCCTTTTACAGAAGGACCCCGAGACAGATAAAGAGTATCTGATAATTTGTTTGAGTCGTCCGCTACGAGGTGCAGAGACACGCTACACCACTACTGAAAAGGAGTGTTTAGCAGTTGTCTGGGCTGTACGCAAATTGAGACGCTACCTAGAGGGAGCACCCTTCACCGTCGTCACTGACCATGCTTCGCTCAAATGGGCACCAGGTGGGCAATGGAGTTGTTGTCCCACCAGATCATCATAGAACATCGCCGCGGACATGAAAACGAGGGACCAGATGCCCTATCACGATTGTACGAGAATTTTCAACTTGATAATTATTCTCTTTTCGAATTAATTAAAAAAGTAAATTGACCAATTTAGAAAAATATCTCAGTTGCTCTTGTTGTTATGAATTTTTTAACTACTCGACTCATATAATTTGAATTGAAAATAATAATTCTGGACCAACAATGACTGATACAGTTTTGTCCTAAAATCACTCAGTTATGAAAAAAAAAAAACAATTTAATTATAATTACCAAAATTTTGGTAAACAGAAAGTGCAACTAAAAATTTTCTTGACATCAGTCAATTGATTCTATCATTAATTTGGATTGAAAATAATAATAGTGCACAAAATTCTAGACCAAAAGTTACTGACGTAGTTTTGTCTTAAAATCACTCACATTTAAAAAAAAATCATGAGAGTAAAAATATCAAAATTTTGGTAAACAGGAAGTAAAACTAAAAATTATATCAAAATAAATTCATTAATTTGTTCCATCGAATAAAAGTTATGAAAAAAAAAATTAATTCAAACAGAAAAATAAATGTTCAAGTTTTCTACAATTATTCAAAATTTTAAAGTAAAATCTTTTTTTTTTTAATCTCTGTTCAATATTTATGCTTTTCAACCTCCCGATAAAAAAATTGAAAATTTTTAAAAATTTGGGAAGTTATTAACTTTTAATGTACTTGATTGGTCAATATTAAAATCTAATCAGCTCTAAAATTCTATAAGCAGCGTCAAATGCCAGATCAAGCATTAAAATGGGTTCATTCGTTCAAGAGAACTTCATTAACGAAAGAATTAAAAAAAAGTTTGTTTTTTTGAAATTTCTCGAAAACGACTAGATAAATCAATTTCAAAATCTGATAAGCTGTTGGCGATTGAGTGAGATTGAGAGTGCTCTGGCAGTGTTTTATGAGTTTGCCAACATGTGAGCTACAGTGAGTTCTAACCTTGGTGTCGTTAATTACTTTAACGGGGCTACCTTGGTTTTGGAGCAGAGCAGCGTAACTCTGACTCCATGAGCAGGTGTGTGGACTTTGATAAGCACGGCAGCTGCCATTGCCAATTGCGAGACATCCGAGAATCCGTAAACCTCGGTGGTTGAGCACGTGGATGAGTGGATCCATTTTGGAATTATGATTTCAGATATGAGGTTGAGTTCATTCTTGAAGTTTCTCCATTTATGCCGATGATTGGCTGCCAATGGAGTGTCCCAGCTGAGCTTTTCGAGCCAAAGCTCCTGAATAAATACTATGGCTTGACTGACGCAAGAATCAAAGAGGATCGAATAATTAAGCAATCTCTGATAGAATGATCCTTTTGGTAAATTTTTTAGTTGCGCATGGTGGTGAGTATGGAACATAGAATCGATTTGAGTGTGAAGACCAGTACATGCCCAGAATCTTGGTTCTGGAGTCTGTATATCCGAATTTATGAGTCTTGATCGCTTCCACATGATTGAGTTGCTGTAATTTTGGATGATTACTTGCCCAGTCAGCAAGAGGGAATCCGCCCGCCTTGCAGAGTGCTTCAAGTTGATTGTCAACTTGTTGTAATGAGTTCACCTTACACGAGTGCGATGACTAATTCGTTTGGATGTCTAGATGGGAGTTTGTGTGCAAATTGACATTGAGCTCTACCAGCATTGGATACACTGATACCAATGATCTAAATAGATGAGTGTGTGCGTTAGAGTTTAAGTGAGTGCACCAAGGAATCTGAAACAAAAAATGATTCAGAATTTGGATCCAGCAAGATACATACTGAATGAGTACTTTACTGATGATAAGGGCAAGTAGTCAAGTTGCGAGTAAGATTGCTTGGCGATTACTAGTATGATGAATGCCGAACATGTTTACGGACAAATGTAGTAGATGAGTGCGTGGCTAGAGTTTGAGTATCAGATGAGTGCAAGTTAGAAACAGCAGCAGTAGAATATGACGCTGGTTTCCCAGATGAGCGCGGTGGCTTTGACGATGATGCCTGTTCCACTCATTCTTGAGCCCGAGCACGACTGATCAAGAAGTCGTTGAGTGTCGAGAGTGTTGGGTATTCAGTAAAAGCACTCATTTTGTTCTCCTAGAACTCCTTGTTATGTGAATCCAGCTTGGATATGATCAATTGCGTAAGCAATGGATTCATGTCCGAGTTCAATTGAACACCGAGTGCCTTGAGTGCGTTGATCACCTCTGAAACTGTGTTCAGGAGATCATTGAGCTGCTCAGATGTGAGTGCGTGCATGTTCAGGATCGTCCAATTGAGCACCGATGAGCAGACGAGGATTGTTATACCTCTCCTGAAGCTGATTCCAAGCCGGTACAAATTGATCATCGCACATTTGAACACTGGCAAGGCTAAGTGCGGCTAGTCCTTGAAGACAACTCTTCAGATACTGAAGACGCTGAACTGGAGTGAGTTCTTGAGCATTTATCATCATGGAGGTGAATGAGTCTCTGAATTCCGGCCAGTTCTCGTACTTCCCATCAAACTTGGGAATTGTGAGTGCTGGTAAATGAGTTTGAGCCCGAGCTGAGGGCGCGACAGCTGGAGCAGCAGCTGGAACTGGTATTGAGTTGATGAGTGCGATGAGTTTGCCCTTAGCGGCCATATACGAGCAATACACCAAATCGTATACACTGTCCTTGACGTATGAGCTCTCCAAGAACTCCTTGGTGCAGTTGTCTGATAATGCGTCGTGAGTGAGGTTGAACTGGTGCCATTCACCCTCGAGTAGTTCACGCCGAGACTTGAGTTGAGCTAAGCCGTCAGCGACGGTGAGTGTAGCAGCCAGAGCTTCCCAGTCCAAGAAGGCTCTGAGCCGTGAGTGCTGACTGATCACCTTCATCTCGAGTGCTGGAGAAATCGTCGATTTCTTTGGAGCGCGTTTGGACTTTTGTTTGGGAGGATCCGGATTACCTTCATCCTCTGTGTCAGTGACACTGGATTCACTGAGTGCATGTTTGTCGTCGACAATGATCTCAGGAAAGAGGTGTGGATTCTGATTGGTGCCTTCCAGACCCGTTGAGTGCTGAGTGTCCTTGTGAAGCTCCTCTTTCTCCTTTTTATCTCCCATGTTGAGCTCCGTAACCTGTAATGCGTGTATATAAACGCAGCTGCCCACTGATGATGCTTCCGACACAACCAACCAACCATCCGGCTCGAAGGACCATAAAATGTTGTAATAATAATTATATAAATACATGCCAGGACTGGTTGGTGGTTGGGATGTTGGAAAAATACGCATATTAGAAAATGTAACAATATTTTTATTTGTCACAGCACATAATATCACTGGATTACAAAATTGAATCGTTGATTTAATTTATTAATACTGTTAAATTGTCTGAGCTCATGATTACGTAATTAAATGAATGCAAATTATAAAATTGATCTCGTAAATAATTGAATGCAAATTAGAAAATTGAGCTCGAGTAAATAATCGAAATAACTAATTTAAATGTAATTGAACAGTGAGTAGATCGCTAAAATGTCATGAGAATAAGTAAGATGAATTCAGAGGTTACCGAGTGAAGTTAATTGTTGAACACTTGGATTACTATTTGTTTAATAGCACAATGCATAAATAGTTGGGTTCATTGAGTTATAATTATTTATGATCACTTAATTTAATTGATTTTAATGAGTTTATAATAAATTACACTGCATTGAATTTATTTTCTGAACACGTGGTAGCATGATTGCAGAGGCTACCGAGCGAGAATTAACCTTTATATTATTTAAAATATTGAGCATGTTGATAATTTATTTATAATAAATTGAGTCTTTTATATTTATGAACACTTGATATAATTATTTATTGAATAAATAAGCACCTGTAATGTTTTCCGTCGGAATGACCTTTTCAGGAACGTGGTCGTTGATCACTTGAATTCTTGAGTTTTAAACGAATTAATTTCTTGAGTTCTTTTTACTAAATTATATGAATGATTATATAATTATGGAGCTCGATGAGTAGTTAAATTAATTAACCGTTTATTTTTAATTATTTACTCGAGATGAGCGCAAAATGAAAAGATTGAATATAACACGTGTTATTAGATAACTGTATATATATGAAAGATAATGGCGGCCGTCTTCTCGACACGAAGCAGGAAAGCGAAGATGCGCATGCGCCGAGCTGCGCATGATCAAGTTTAAATTTACAGACGAGGCCTCAGTAAGTGTTGCCTCCTTTGGCCGTAAGTGAAATTATATTTGGATTACAAATATAGTTTTATTACGCAACATAAGCTTTAGCACTCAATTAAATGTGTCGATTGCCACCTTAGCTGTCTCAATCGGCTGATTTGTTCGAGAGATATCGTCGAAGAAAAAAGGTAAAAAACGTTTTTTTTTCAAAAACAAAGGCATGCAAAAGTATTTTCGAGCTCAATGAGCTTGAAAATGCAATCACAACCATATTTTTGAGCTCAAGGAGCTCGAAAACAGCCGAAAGTTCTAGGGCTGGCCCGCAGAGCCAACTTATAAACTGATTTTTTTTATTTTTTAGCGTGTCAATGTACCAACTGAAAATCGAGCTGTTAAATAAATAAATTCAAGGGGCCTTACTCATCTTTATATTTATGCTGTACATTTAAGTGATGCTTGCACATTATTTTTTCGTGAGTGGAGTGGAGATTAGAAGATGTATTTACAATAACTTGAGGAGAAGAGTACTTTTATCGAAAAACAGCTAGCAGAGGAAATTCTATTTGTTCTATGGACCATTCTATGAAATCATGGTTTGTTTTAAGGTAGATTTCTTTAGAAATCGGCCTATTGCAATGGGTCTCATGATCGAATTATCATCGAATGTTGTCACCATGTCTTATTTATGTCTTATTTAGCTCGTAAAGTCGAAAAATACCATCCGCTCAAGAATTTATACATGTATATATATATATATATATATATATATATATATATATATATATAAGCGCAAAGCATGAAAAAATCATTAATATAAAATTTTCAAAAGAACACGGAAATAATTAGAAATGTTTGTAATACAGTTTCGTCGTATTTTCGAATAATTATATGAAATTTTTGAACTCCTGTAATAGTCTTAACTGTATTGTATAACAAATCTAATGTTTCTTTTGCTTCGAAATAGTTGCTTTCTAATAAATAAAAAAAAAATTATAACTGCTCATAAATAGCATCAACTTTTGATTACTGCTTTTACATCCATACTCAAAACAAAAAAATATTGAAATCAATTTCTAATATGCAAGAAAAACAAGTACACAGTGGCAAAAATCGGAACTAATAATCATTTATAGAGAAAAAAAAATTATTTCAATTTTTAAAAATCGAAAAAAAATAGTAATTATGGAAGGCCCACTACCGGACCAGGCTTAAAAGTTGGAAAATGGATAGAAGTTTAAGATAGAAAATTTTCAAGAAAATCGGAGGATACATCTTTTCTTAAAAACTCAGTTAAAAACTTAAAATTAAAAAATCTCGATTAAAAACATTTCGTATATTTGTTTTGTCTTTTTTCTGTAAAGGCCATCTAAAAACGAAAATTTTGGAAAAAAACATTGAATTTCGACCATTATTATGAAAGTTATGATCAAAGAACCATAAAAAGAGCGGTTTCTTCTAAAATTCGATATTTTTTGAGCCATTGTTAAAAAAAAATCTCAAAATTTACCAGGAAGCCTCTTTAGAGGGGTACTAAAAAATACCCAAAAATTAAGAAAATCGGAAAAATAAATTTTTGAAACTGTTCAGTCACGAGCTTAGACAATTTGAAAAGCTTCGTGCATTTCCGCAACAGCCGTGAGTTGCCGAACTCGCTACTGACTGATAGTCAGTATAGTGCCGGGTCACTCGCTATTTGGGCCCGGTACATACAAATTCTAGCTCATGGCCGAGTCAAGTTGGCATGAGAGCCCCGCTCCCAGCCGACCAATCAGGAAATTCGCTTTACACATCGAAGCTGTCACGTCACCACCAAACGGTCACGTCGTCTCCAACTACATTTTCTCCGAGTCTTTTTCGCTCCTGAATTCAAGAGTACAACCTCGTACTCTAAAACCGCTCCGCTTTATTATAATTCTTAGTTGCATTCGCTGACGTGTATACTTTTTATTGCATTCGCTTTTTCATATTGTCTTTTCATAGTTTTAAGTGTAAATAGTGTTAATAAATATATAATTTATTCGGTATAATAATTTGTGTAATTTTTTAGTTGTTAAGATTACATCACACCTAAACCAGATCCTTTTTGCGCATTCGCTCACTTTACAGAAACCGTCCGATTTGGCGTGGAATGCAACATATATATATATATATATATATATATATATATATATATATATATATATATATATATATATATATATGCGTATTACTATGGTTATATATCATTATTATTATTATTCTATCATTATTATTAGCGCCAAATCGTTACTGCTGCGATGCATCATCAATAAGATGATTAGCATGCGCAGCAGGCCAAGTTTCGTTGCCTAAGTAGACGGAGGGATCCGAGAATTACGGCCTTTTGCATCCGCGATGCCAAAAACTCAACTTGCGGAGAACAAGTTAGGATTCTAGCCAATGCAGACACAAAAGTCTGTTTCATCCCTCCTAGGACGCCAATAGTGAGTACGACAAGCTTGACACGGTAGCCTGGGTAAAGCTTGCCAATTTCAAACAGGAGATCCTGATATATCTCGTGTTTGTACTCTTCTTTAACCGTGATGTTATATTTAGCTGGAGCTGAAAACACAATAACATAAATGTTACGAGAGGTCTTATCGAAGAACACAATATCAGGTTTATTGTGGTCGATCTTCCGCGTTGTTACGAATGGCACGTTCCAATAAATACGGTATAACGTTTGCTTCTATTTTACACGTCCTCAATAGCCGTTATGGCCCTCCGTTGGTGAAAAACTGAAAATAATAAAATAACAAACCAAAAGTCCCACCTGGAGATATCCCGATGCTCCTTAGACCCGCAGCCCTGCTCAGGCTGAGTTATAAATCCTAGTTGGGCGCCAGTTCGTGTGCCCCACGAACAAAATTAAACTCAAAATAAAATTTGACGGAGGAAGGAAAATGAAAATAAATTAAAATACAGGTTAGCAGTTTCAGATTTTAGGAAGAGGAAAGCAAGAAAAAGATAGCAGTAATGTAAATAAATAAAATTCAAATTAATACCGGGTTGATGACCATTTGTTTCAAATTATATTGTTAATTATAAATTCAATACTCAGTTGTATCGCATATCCAGAATAACAATATGAAAAAATAAGAATAATAGTTCACTTACAAAATAATACTGGTATGCGTACACAAAATAAAATAAATATAATGATAACACATAAACAATAAGTATCAGACGCAAAATAATTTACCACGTGTGCATCATAATTTCACTCGCACCTGAAATTAAAGAAATAAATATGATTAAATAACAATAATCGCAAATAATAATTCACTAGTTATGAATTATTGTATCACTTGCATGTGATAGAAAAATTAAAATAATCTCAAAATAATTCTTAAATGTTTCCAGTAAAATAATTCTCGGAAAATTTTCACTGGTCAATATTACGCCGTATTCACAATAACAATATTATCAGAAAATAGTAATAACAATAAACATTAGAATCAAAATAATTATAAATAATAGTTGTAAATTATTGTATCACTCCCGCGTGACGAATAAAGTAATAGTGAACGGAGTAAAATAATTATCATAATAATCATTTAAATTAATCAAAATAACTGATACTTGGTAATTATCATCGCATATACTTTTCAATTATCAAGAAAAATCCACTACTTTACAAAGGATTATTGAGAATCCAGTCGCATATGATTTATCACAACAAAATTAATGTTCACTACGTAAAATAAAAAAAAAAAATAAGTAATGCCCAAATATTTTCCAAAATCAATATTTGGTATGAATCAACAATAATAAGTAGTTTTGATTACTACTTCGACATCCACTGGGCTCAATAATCACTCATGTCATCATATGCTTGTAAATTTTCATTATTACTAGAGATTCGCTATCTCTCTCACGCTGACGAGATTGCAAATGGCCACCAACGCAGGAAAGCAAAATAACACGCCAGCGAATTTACCAGAGATACTTACAGTCATCATTGTAATATAGAATGCGTATTGGTTCCATTGGATCAGCAAACTGAAAACAGTAGCAATTATTGCAAACATTGGCAAATCAAATTGCACTTTTATGGAACTTTATTTTATATATATAGCCCAAACACAAATGGCTTTGCTAGCTTATTCAACAACAGGCACATACCCTGCTTTCACAATTGTTTATCCACGTGTGACCATGGCAGCACGTGAATCTTACGTCAACACCTCGGCCAGCGCCATGTTTGTATTTATCTCTCACTTCAACCAATGGAGAGTAATCTCTATCGCATGTTAATTTTGACAAGTACGAATACCAAATTATCCGATGTCAATTGTATAATTTCGCCAGTTCCCGACGGTAAATGTCAATTTGCTTTTCTATGTCCTAATTATAATTCCCATATAATGCGAAATCAACCGATGATTTATGTATAACAATCCTAAATTCATTTATAATTAAATAAATTCCTGGATGCTAACTGTTGCGTCAACGCGCATGCACCGACCAACCAAAATAATACAAGCATATAAATGAAATGTCTAATTATTTCCCCAGCATCATAAAATCTACTTGTATTCTCAAAATAATCAGTAAATTTTCCTGAGTTCATCGCAGTTTACACCTAAGAAATCAATTAAGTAAGAGTAGTGTAGTAATTAAAATAAAATCTTACATATAAACAAAATAATCATAAAATTAATGTATGAAGAGACGTGTGAGCAGCGTGTGCTGCCATCTGTTGCTCACTGACCTGATGTGAGACTGCCGCGATATTTAAATATCGTGACACCACCTCCCCCCCCCCCCAGGCTGCTCTTAGCCTTTTGCAAGATCTTTGGCCGAGAAAACAGCAGTTTCTACATCTATTTGCGTCTCCCTCAACTCAAAAATAACATTGCACTTACCTTCTTTTCCTTGCGAAAATTTAGGAATTAGGTGAATCGGACTAGGTATGAAGGTATGTGAATAAGTGATATCATGATTATAGAGTGTGTAGCATTTAATCCTGACAATGATTACCAAGTAATGGAACGTACAATGATTATTTCCTTGTACTTGGCCGTCTACCGACACGAACAAATCAAAGAACAAAAAAAAAAAAACTAAGTAAGAAGAAAATTAAAATAGACGATATAAAAGATATAAATATCTGACAACGCTTCTTGCCCAGCAGTCAGTTCAGACTGTAGCGCCGAATCACACCGGGGTCCCAGGTACATTTGGGGACGCTTGGCAGAGCCCACAGCTGTTCATATCCGGTGCGATGGCACTCTGGGCACCGAGTTATTCGTTGCGTGGTTTGTGTCGTTGGGTGAACCCGCACGTTGCAGCAAATCATGCACCGTTCCCGTATCACAACTCATGCACGCCCGTGTGGTCCACGACAGACTCGCGTGCCCTTTTTGCCCGCACCTCAGCTCTCAGCCGCTTCCAGCCGGCTTCCTTCGGTGCAGCCGTCAACACCGGAGCTGCCACCCCGTAATGTACCCAGTTTCTTGCACACATCAAATCTGAACGAATGTTTGATTAATTTTTTATTATGTCTTTCCGAAGAGGTATTCCCGAGAAGCAGCAGAAGTAGATAGTAACCAATGGTGAAACTAGAGTATAACATAGAATAAACGCGAGACAGTAACACAGATAATAGTTATTTAGATTGAAATAGACCAGTAGAGAGTCATCATGCGACCACCAACACCGAGTTCATGGAAGCCAGAGCGATGGAACCCTCGATCGCTTGAGCCACATTCTCAACACGCTTGAACAATTTCAAAAATTTTATATGACTACGACCCACAACTTTACCATCAAGAGTTTTCAGCTCAACAATCACTGGTGTGATCAGCTTATCAACCACCAATGGACCAACGAACCGTGGAGTCAACTTACCAACCACTTGGTCACTTTTCTTGGATAGAACCTTGTTTCGCCGATACACATGATCCCCAACCTCAAGAACCCCCATTCGGCAAGTTTTATTATAATACATAGCGTAGCATTCTGAAGCCCGTCGTATATTTTGGTCGACTATGTCTCTCAGTTCCACCATGCGATCCATACGTGCTATCCAGGCTAATCGGTCCACGTTAGTCTCGAGTTGAATTGCATCATTGTCCCGCCCATAGCATCTCATCGAAATTCAGAAATTTGGAATATTGTTATTATTTATATTTAAGGAAACTTAAACGAAATTATTGATTCTTTCATTTATTATTTAGAAATCAAAGTATACTTATTATATTTTTGAACATTGAGTTTGAGTATTTTATTTTAGTGTCGAGGTGACTAGGTGGTGAAATTATCACCAGTGATAATTTATGATTTCTAAATTGTACTTTGATAACCACCGAGTGTCAATATTGCTATTGATTTGAACAAAATTAATTATCTGTCACCGCATTCACATCTCTGAAATCCACGCACATACGATATTTTCCATTGGGTCGTTTTACCAACACCGGTTGACTCAACCACTCTGACGACGCCGCTGGTTCAATTAGTGACACGCGTTTTGGGCCCATGACAAAATATCCCCGACAAAATATTCCTGCGATAAAATATACCCACGACGAAAAATCCCCAGACATTATAGTCCCATGACAGTTAATTAATATCAGTTATTCCATTGACGAAAATTTTCTGAGAAGTATTGGTCTTATATTTACAACACATGTAACCTGTGAAAAATGGCACAGTACTATTTCAAGCGTATAAGTTTATATATTTTATACTTACACACACATATAGCCTGTAAAAGAAGGGCACAGTACTATTTCAAGCGTATAGGTTTATATATTTTATACACTTATCCAAAAAATTAAAGGAACAAGAAAATTTCATAAAATTTTTAGCGATTTATGGAAGTCTGTATTTTCGTGAAAAATGATCGTATCGAAAAAATAAAAAAAGCAAATTAAAGCTTGAAATCTTTAGTTTAAAGATCCTTCAGCCAAATAATTTTCTAAGCCACGGATTTTGCGGAATCATAAGAAATAGGCCAAAACGAAATTTTTCTGAATTTTTGGTTTCGTTTTTTAGGTCTACGGGGCCGGGAAATTTTTTTTCAAAAAAACCAATTCATGGTTCGTTTAGGAAATTTATTCAGCTATCACTTGCCTTTTTTGTTCCTCCGTACGACAATTTGCCGCTGAGATATCAGCCTTTAAATGAAAAAGGATCCTTTTCTCTTCGATTATCGATATCTCAACAATTAATGGTCGCACAGTAATTTAAAGGGCAGTTTGAAAAACTGGAATAAATACCCTACAAGCGTCATTTTCAATTCTTCTGAAAAAAAAATTTTTTTCATCCCTAATATCAACTTGAAAAACCCACAAGAAATGGCCATTTTTTGGTTTTTTAGTCAACTCATTGCTACTTTGTAAATATCGATAAAAAAAACAATGTTGCCAGGTGATTTCATAGCTTAATGTATCCCTAAGAACCTTGGAAATTTTCAGATTGATCCATTGAACCGTTTGTCCGGACCGATTGCTCAAAGTTTTATAAGACAATTAAAGGAACAAGTTTTGTTCCTTAATTTGTGTAATCATTACCAAAATGAAAAAATTAATTTTTTTAGGATTTTCTTCCATTTTTATGTTAGTTATTTAGTAAATGTAAGGTAAAGAGAAAAAAAAAATTTTTTTTCGAAAAACGAAGAAAAAACAACAATTTTTTTTTTTTACGTTTTATTCAGGTTTTTTTTTCTTTTTTCCGAAAAAAATTTTTTTTTTCTCTTTACCTTACATTTACTGAATAACTAACGTAAAAATGGAAGAAAATCCTAAAAAAATTAATTTTTTCATTTTGGTAATGATTACCCAAATTAAGGAACAGAACTTGTTCCTTTAATGGTCTTATAAAACTTTGAGAAATCGGTCCGGACAAACGGTTCAATGGATCAATCTGAAAATTTCCAAGGTTCTTAGGGGTACATTAAGCTGTAAAATCACCTGGCAACATTGTTTTTTAACTTCCCGCTAAGAAATTCGACGATTTTCGAAAATTTCGGGAAGTTATTGTTTTCACCCCATTTTTCGAAAATCGAGTTTTCATTAGATGTCGATGTTTTGAGGTCCTAGAAAGCTATTCTGACTATTTTCGGAATGATGTCCGAGTGTGTGTATGTATGTGTGTGTGTGTGTGTGTGTGTGTGTGTGTGTGTGTGTGTGTATGTATGTAAACTCTTTGTAACTTTTGAACCTATGAACCGATTCGAATGTTTAAGGCGGCGATTGAAAGAGCTTGTTGGCCATCAACTTTCTTGAAAATTTCAGATCATTTGATTGGATAGATTCGAAAATATCTGCGAATTACGAAAAAAAAAAAATTTTTTTTTTTAGTTTTTTATTGATTTCTCAGAAACGACTCATACGATCGACTTCAAAATCTAATCAGCTCTAGTACTCAAAAAAACGCGTCGATTGCCACCTCAAACATCAAAATCGGATAATTCGTTCGAGAGTTATCACGGGAGAAAGAAATGGTGAAAAACGGTTTTTTCTAAATATTTTCGAAACGACTGACGCGATCGATTTCAAATTTTTATCAGCTCTAGAATTCAATAAAACGCGCCGATTGCTACCTCAAACGTCATAATCGATCAATTAGTTCGAAAGATATCGGCATTGAAAAGTTAAAAAAATAACATTTTATGCTATTTTTCCTGGATAAATCATAATATAACCTACTAAAATGTGTCTGAAGTCATATCAACTCATCCTTTATATGGTTACTTTCGATACATAATGTCATCGAACTTGGTTTTTAGTTTAAATCATAATATAAACAATAAAATCGATAAAACGTAGTTTTCAATATTTTTCCCGGATATTTCATATTTGATTGTATCTCACATAAGTCAACACTCATATGTCTTCATTTGAATCTCTGGCATCAATTTCTGCCTGAATACACTTATTTTATTGAACACAATCAGGGATTAAATTTTAAAAACCGCTTCATTAACCATTCTTGATTCTTAAATTTTCAAACTTCAGCATAACAGGCAACTTGTTGGAGCTTGAGAAGATCGTAAAAAAACAATCGCATATGAAAGCATTTTCGAGCTCGAAGAGCTCGAAAATATATCTACACCAATGTTTTCGAGGTCTTTGAGGTCGAAAACAGCGGGAAGTTTTGGGGCTGGCCCGCAGGGCCAACCGACGCCCAGATTTTTTTATCGATATTTACAAAGTAGCAATGAGTTAACTAAAAAACCAAAAAATGGCCATTTCTTGTGGGTTTTTCAAGTTGATATTAGGGATGAAAAAAATTTTTTTTTCAGAAGAATTGAAAATGAAGCTTGTAAGGTATTTATTCCAGTTTTTCAAACTGCCCTTTAAATTACTGTGCGACCATTAATTGTTGAGATATCGATAATCGAAGAGAAAAGGATCCTTTTTCATTTGAAGGCTGATATCTCAGCAGCAAATTGTCGTACGGAGGAACAAAAAAGGCAAATTATAGCTGAATAAATTTCCTAAACGAACCATGAATTGGTTTTTTTGAAAAAAATTTTCCCGGCCCCGTAGACCTAAAAAACAAAACCAAAAAATTTAGAAAAATTTCGTTTTGGCCTATTTCTTATGATTCCGCAAAATCCGTGGCTTAGAAAATTATTTGGCTAAAGGATCTTTAAACAAGAGATTTCAAGCTTTAATTTGCTTCTTTTATTTTTTCGATACGATCATTTTTCACGAAAATACAGACTTCCATAAATCGCTAAAAATTTTATGAAATTTTCTTGTTCCTTTAATTTTTTGGATAAGTGTAATCACACGCGCATATAACCTGTGAAAAAAAGCATATTCTTATACATATTTGATAAAGTATATTATCAACAACAATGAAAAATAAATGACAAGTCAAAATTTTATAAATATAGAAATTTATTTTTACAAATATATATCAATAATTGATTATTCTGTAATCTCATGTTACATACTGGAAAATTTTCAGTTTAATTTAATTATTTAAAAATTATTTTCAGTGTCTATAAACAATGGTCACTGATCCTGGTCATAGCACCAATGTTACGTTTTGAGAATTACCCCAAATTAATTAAAAATAAAAATAATTTTTTATTATTTAATTTTATCCAGGTTTGGCCTCCTTAGAGTGTCTATAGACCTCTGGTGGGCCGTGGTCATCGATTATTTGATTAATTATTTTATTTTAATTATTTTTCGCGATTTCAAAATATGTTCGCGCCGGTTCCAACTCCATATAATTATTTTTACAATGGCAGGTGAATGGTAGGAAAATCGGCAGGAAATTTTAGGGAAATCCGAACTGCTATTGAGCGCTCAGGGTTATAGGACAGGGTGGAACTGCTGATAAGTGCTCGCCCCTGGGTAGTAATAGGGCTATGGATAGGTCATAGTGTGGGTGAAAATATTGGGGTGCCAATCGGCACCCCACAATAAGGTTGAATTAATTTAGAAATAATTATGGAGTTTATTAACTCTATAGAGAACAGAGGTTCGAGCTCTATGAGCTCTCTCGAAAGACTAACTATTGTCGTTATAAAAATATGATAAAGCCAACAGAGTTGACAAAGTGTTGACGCTGCATCTTAGGTTCTCTGTGAGAGAATCGTCGTGGTCCGGGTCTCATGCATTGTCATCTGTTTTGACTACCCGCGAGCCACGGTGACTCTCTTATCGTAACCGATTTCCGTTACATTGTATAAAATTAATTTATTCAAAATAATTTATTTAATTTAATTAATTAAATATTACGGGAACGTAACACTCATATTTATGCTGCGATGATTTTTTTGTCACGGGGATATTTTATCGGGGATTTTTTGCCGCGGGTATATTTTGTCGGGGATATTTTATCGCAGGGATATTCTGTCAGGGATATTTTGTCTCGGGCCCAAAACGCAGTGGACCGGTTCAATTATGTCATCAACTACTATTTGATCCATGATTTCCTGCATGGCTTCTTGCACCACTGGCGACCGTCTATATACCCGTTGTTTGACTGGTTTATGCTCTTTCAGCCTGATATCATGCTCGACCAACTGCGTCAGATCCAATCCCGGGTCCATCAAACTCTTCTGATGTTCAATGAATTGCTGCAACTGTTTTGTTTCACCGTCAGTCAACTCTTGCAACGCAGGAAATGTCCTTCGAGTACCGATTGACGTTTCCCGAGTCAACTGATTTTATTCACCGGCACGAATTCGCCACAAATTACATTGTAGGTCCAATTGCATTCGGAAGTGATTGATGAAGTTCATCCCAATTAGATTCAACGACCCCAGTCGCGGTATATAATTCTTTGGAAATGTCACTTCTCCGAAATTATCCAATGTGAATACCGGTCCAATCACAGCTCCATTCTCATCGGTGGTATGATCGGTCATACCAAACCTGGTAGAGGTTTCTTCGATCATGTATGGACACCCTGAGTCCATAAGTTCCTTGGCAAATGATCCAAACGCTGTTGTCTTAGCACCCGTGTCAATAACGGCAATACGAGACCTTCCCGCAGCACTTATTGCAACCATTGGTCGAGCATGCCCAGTTTTGCATCGCCAGAACCCATTGGAGATTCGTGATCCAGCCTGATCACGTCACGCTTGTAATGCAAGCAAATTGTCAGTCAGCACATCCATCGTAGCATCCAATTCATGAGCTATCCCTGCACTGGATTGATAACTGATGGCGTGAACCTCACCTAGACACGAATTCGTAGCTGATGCCTGGCAGGTTGAGGGATTATCACGCTTCGAGAACCTTCACCCTCTATTGACGGCCCGCATTGGCGTTTTTTGGCTGCGATGCTCTCGGTGGACACTGGCAAGTTACTGCAGTCTTGTCCCCAGTGCCACATCGAGGACACACATCACGATGTGATTCCCGACAGTCGTAGCTCAGATGCTCCAACGAGCCATAGTTCAAGCAAATGCACGGTCGCCGAAATGGTGGCGCGTGTGGGTTTAACCTCCATTGGCTCTGGATACCGTCGTGTTAGGCAGACTGTCAACCACTGGTATCACCGGTGCTGTTTGGGGTGGATTGGACCCCACTGACTGAGTATTGGTCCCTGACTGAATATTAGCCCTGGCCGTGATCCCCACTGGTGCTAATTCTTGATCTAACACCCGTTTTGCGCGCTTCTTAGATTTTCCCGATTTAACTTTCTCCACCGGGATATTCGGAGGCTGAGACTCGCCTACCTCATGGACATCTACCTCATGCAACAACCCTTTGTGATCACGGGGTTGTTTGGGGCCATATGCGTAAGAGCACTCTTTCACGAATGCTTCTTCCCTTGGTGGTGGTGCCCGTCGATTCTTTGCTGCTTGCCATCGTTCTTCCATCAAGGTCGCTTCGTGCAGTAAAGAATGGTAGGTGTAAAATCGACCCGCTGGGCAATGGTCCCAGTACTCTGGTCTCAGTCCTTGACACGCTTACCTTACCTGTCGCGTTTCATCTGGCGGATGACTCAGTCTCGAATACAAGCTTTGGAGACAAATCAGGTAAGTTCTGACTGATTCCTCGTCGCCTTGATTTCGGGCTCTGATATCGGCCTTAATCTCCCTTTGGTGTTTTCCTCCAGTGATCCAGGTTCGAAATTCCTTCTTAAACTGCTCCCATCAGGTCCATCGCTCGTAGTTTGTCGAACACCATGTTGCGGCTACACCGGTAAACACCTCCGGTAAGACAGCCAGTCGGTCCCCATGACGAATGCCAGCACTTCGCATAAGCACAGATAACCGCCGTAGACACTCGTCACCCTTCATTGAACCATCCTCTGCGAACGACAGCTTCCAATTCCGAGCAATCACGCCATAATCGCGATCTCGACCCCGTGATCTTGACCTTGAATGACGTTCAGCCCTTTGGGTGGCGTAAGAGTCGTCAGACGACCATGACTGTCTTCTACTGGAGTCGGAATCATCATCATGCTTATGGGGTCTTCTCTGGCGATGTTGGTGTATCACCTCCTGACCCCGATCTGCCACTGTTGGCCAATCGACATGCACATTAGACGTAGATGTAGTGCACGCCGGTGGTAACGTACTCATTTGAGTACCACATGTATTTACCGTTCGGGTAATGGCCCCAAGACCTCCCATTGAACCTGCTACGGTGTGAATAGTGCTGAAATGGGAGGGTATAGTAGTCACAGCACAACTACGTATCAGTGAGGACGTTTAGAAGGGATCCAATGGCCGCGTCACACTCACAGTTGTGTTTCCGGCGGTCATGTTTGCCATCATAGTTGTGATTTTATTTTCAAAAACCCGCAATACCTCCACGTTATCACGGTGGGTAGCGAATGCGTCCAATGGCCCTGGTTGCGACACCTTCGGGTCCACTGATGCCGCTGGTGCGCTTGTTACTGGCACAGCTGGAGCCCCAGACGTTGCTGGTAATCTCACCTGGCTTTCCACTGGTCGTAATCTATCCAAAATAGCCACTTCCGTGCGTTCCTGGCCCACAGCTGACTCACGAACAAGCTCATCCACCAATGGGTCCCACAAGGCATCCTTGCCATCGTCCTGGTCCATTAGCCGCTTCACCCGGTCCCGAATAACCTCATCTGACCCATGGTGATTTAACCACCGACTACGCGAGTAGTCTCGTAGAGCAGCTACATCCACATATTCCGGAATAGTATTCGACTCCGCTGATATCTCGTCGACTGATGGACTCCATCGCATGTTCAGAGAACCCAGCGGCCGCTGGTGGTATCGGTTTAACCGATTTCTGAGAATCTGTGGCAAGCCAAATGTGGATAAACCAAAACTAGCCAACAATATTTTGAGCTTGGATGGAGGTTAATCCATCAACCATGTGAGCTCAGACGGGGGAAGTGTATCATCCCCATTATGGTTGTCCTCATCTTCCAAGTCCCGTGTCTCGTTTCTTGATTGTCTGTCCACCGCTGCCAATTTAGCTGCCAATGGGATTGGTTCAGGCTGCTGTTCAACGCTCTGTTGACCCGTTGGGGGATCATCCTCATTTCCACCGCGCACTCAACTGCACGCGTACAATAACGCGCTTGAATCGTCCCAAATGTTACGCCAAGATTCCATTTTGGATTAACAAATTAATAAATAAATACGAAAAATCAATCAACTGGTAAAAAATGTCAACACCAAAGTATAAACAAACGATTGAAAAAAACAACCCGGAATCTTTCTCTCAAAATCAAAATCTCCGCACCTAAACCTGAAAATTTAATAAAAATCGACCTATACGATTTAATGGCTCCCTGACCCCACGTTGGGCGTTATATAATGTTCTCCTCTACTTCACACGTCCCACGGCAGGGTGTGGTTGGTGCTCAATAGCCGTTATGGCCCTCCGTTGGTGAAAAACTGAAAATAACAAAATAACAAACTCAAAGTCCCACCTGGAGATATCCCGAATCTTCCTAGACCCGCAGCTCTGCTCAGGCTGGGTTAGAAATCCTGGTTGGGCGCCAGTTTGTGTGCCTCACAAACAAATTCAAAATCAAAAAAATTAAATAAAACGGAGGAATGAAAATGAAAATAATAAATGACAGGGTAGTGGTTTCAGATTTTAGGAAAAGGAAAGCAAGAAAAAGATAGCAGTAATTTGAGTAAATGAAATCTAAATAACTACCGGGTTGATGACCATTTGTTTCAAATATATTTTAAAAAATAAATTAATGATTTATATTGTATCACATTACCAAATAAACAATATCAAAAATAAAATAATAATAAATCGTTACACAAAATATCGTATGCGTATACAAATTATGAAAATAATAATGCCGTAAAAACAATAAATATATTAAACGCAAAATACTTTACTGCATATATCAATCGCACGTAATAGTAAGAATAAATATGATTAAATAATGATAATCACAAATAATGCTTTAGTAATCATAGATTATTATATCACTCGCATGTGATAAATGAAATATAAAATAAAGATAATGTCAAAAATAATTCCTAATTATTTCCAATAAATAATTCTCGAAAAATTTCCACTGGTGAATTTTACGCAGTATTCACAAAACTCTCAAAATAAATTAATAATTATAACAATAATTATTCAGAAAATCAATAATAATTATAAAATGATATTCATAATTTTTTAGTATCACTCACACGTGATAATTCAGAAAAAAAAATCGGTCTGTCGGTTGACCCTGCGGGCCAGCCCCAAAACTTCCCGCGTATTTCGAGCCCCTTGAGCTCGAAAAATTGTAGTAGATACATTTTCGAGCTCGAAAATACTTTTGTATGCTTTTGTTTTCAAAAAAAAAACGTTTTTTACAATTTTTTCTACAACGATATCTCTCGAACGAATAAACCGATTGAGACGTTTAAGGTGGCAGTCGACGCGTTTCATTGAGTTCTATAACTGATTAAATTTTGAAATTGATTCATCGAGTCATTTTTGAGAAATTTTCGAAATACTAAAAAAATTTTTTTTTTTTAATTCTTTCGACAACGGTTTCTCTTGCAAGAATTAACCGATTTTGATGTTTGAGGTGGCATTCGACGCGGCTTATAAATCTCCAGAGCCCAGTTCATTTTGGAATTAATCCATCAAGCCCGTAAAAAGTTATCCAAAAAAAACATTTTTAAAAAAAGTTTATTTTTGGAATATCTCCGAACGAGCCCTGCCGATCAAGCTCAATTTTTTTTCAGCTTCAAGATATTAAAAAACTGCGTCGAATGACACCTTGACGATCAAAATCGGTTGATCCGTTCAAAAGTTATAGGTATTTACATACGTACGTACGTACGTACGTACGTACATACATACATACATACATACACTCGGACATCATCGTGAAATTAGTCAGAATAGCTTTCTAGGACCTCAAACCGTCGACATCTGTTGGAATTTCGATTTTCACAAATCGGACTGAAACCAATAACTTCCCGAATTTTTGAAAATTTGCAATTTTCTTAGCGGGAAGTTAAAAATAATAAACACAGAAAAATAATAATCTCAGCAGTAATAATTCACATTAAAATAAATGATAATTAGTAATTTTTGTCGAATATAAGAAATAGGTACCAATAATGATGTAACTAATTTATCAATTAATATCGAAACCCAGTCGCATATATTTGGATATAAGCAGAAAAACAATATTCACCATGTGAAATAATAATAAATAATATCCAGATAGTTCCAAATCACTATTTGGTATTAATAGACAATAATAACTAGATTCGCTTACTACTTTACTATTCACTGGGTTCAATAATCATTCATTTCGTCAAGTGCTTGCAACTTTTATAATAACTGGGAATTTGTTATCTCTATTGTGCTCACGCGATTGCAAATGGCCACCAACGCGGAAATTATGCCCACAACAATTATCAAAAAAACAAATCGCAATGAATAATTCAAGTATTTGCGAACGAAATAAATGGTGTCTCAGAATAACTGTATTATTTTATGATAGCAACAAGCACACACCCTGCTCTTACAATGTTTATCCCACGTCTGACCATGGCAGCACGTGAATTTCATGCCGGCATTGGGCTGGCGCCATTTTATCTATGTATCTCACTTCATCCAATGGAGTTGTATACCTGTCGCATGTTAATATTCAACCAGTACCCCCACCAACGTATGAGATGTTAACTGTGTAATTTCACCTGTCTCCAACGTTAAATGTCCATTTGCTTCCCGCAGTATTAATTGTAATTTCCATAAAATGCAAAATCAATCAATAAGTTATGCATAAAACCCTAAATCTATTCATAATTTGATAAATTTTACGATGCCAACTGTTGCATTGACGCACATGCACCGATCAGATACAATAATTACAAGCATATAGATAAATGTATGATTGTTTTCCCATCATCCTAAAATCTGCTTATGTGCGTGTATTAATCAGTGAAGTTTTCTCATTACCATACAATTTATGCCTAAGGAATCAATTTAGTAAAAATAAAGTAATAATTTAAATAACATTGCACGTGTAAACAAAATAATCATAACATTAATGTATGGAGAGACGTGGGAGCAGCGTGTGCTGCCATTTGTTGCTCACCGACCTGATGTGAGACTGCCGCGATATTTAAATACCGTGACAACGGCAACGGTCATTCTCAACAACTTGCGGAATATCTCCTGGCAGATGTTGTTGTGTGAAATGGCTGTGGTTAGGATGCATATCGCTCCAGAGAGCATGCATCCTCGCCATGTAGCAACTCCGCTCCGGCTGACTGTTATTATAGCACATCAAAAGATCGGCACGTAGTTCCTCAGTCCACCTAAATGTAGTCCGTTGTTCGCCAAGGTCGTGATCGTTCGGAATATCGGTACTCCGCCCAGCTAGTGGGTAGCCCTCATCCAAGAAGGGCCGATTGTGGGGAGCACTTCTGCGTTCATTATCGTCTTGAACTCAGTATACTTTACATTAAGGAGTTAGCCCAATGCAAAGGTTGTTGTGCGATTAGTAGGCCAGCAGATAGGAGGCCAGCCTACATTGCCCACGATACGCCACGGGGTAAATAAAACCCCCGACGGCCGCACAAAATGCACCGTGGGCATTTATTATAATTATTATTACTATGAATATAATTATAATTATTATTATTATAATTATTATTATTATTATTATTATTATTATTATTATTATTATTATTATTATTATTATTATTATTATTATTATTATTATTATTATTTCTTTTTTAGTTAAATGCTCAGGGGGTTATCCCCGGTAGTCCGACTCTACCGAGGGCCTCACCTGAGCGCCAAATCGTTACTGCTGCGATGCTTCATCAACAAGATGATCAGCATGCGCAGCAGGCCAAGTTCCGTTGCCTAAGTAAACGGAGGGATCCGAGAATTACAGCCTTTTGCATCCGCGATGCCAAAAACTCAACTTGCGATAAACAAGTTGGGATTTTAGCCAATGCAGACACAAAAGTCTGTTTCATCCCTCCTAGGACGCCAACAATGAGTACGACAAGCTTGACACGGTAGCCTGGGTAAAGCTTGCCAATTTCAAACAGGAGATCCTGATATATCTCGTGTTTGTGCTCCTCTTTTACCGTGATGTTATACTCAGCTGGAGCTGAGAACTCAATAACATAAATGTTACGAGCGGTTTTATCGAAGAGCACAATATCAGGTTTATTATGGTCGATTTTCCGCGTTGTTGCGAATGGCACGTTCCAATAAATACGGCAACGGTCATTCTCAACAACTTGCGGAATATCTCCTGGCAGGTAAGGCAGCACTGGTGTTTTATCGATACCGTGCGTGTGTCTAAGATGGTAATAAAGTACTCGCAGAGCAGCATTATGGCGCTGAATGTATGCATTTCTTGCCAGCACAGGACATGCTGACAAAAGATGCATGAGCGTCTCTGGATGCTGTTTACAAACCCTACACAAAGTGTCGGGTAGCTGCGTCTGGAGCACTTTAGCACGGTATTCGAGAGTGTTAATAACACCATCTTGGCAGGCAAAAATATATCCTTCGGTCTCGGACATCAGGCCAGCTGACTTAAGGAAGGAAAACGTCAGCTGTGTGGACAAGCCATGATCACGCACGTGTTTAAAGAACACGCTGTGCATGGACTTGTCCATGTGCGTACTAAGCAGTTTTTGTTGCTCAGCATTCCTGATGACCGTCTTAATTTCCTCCTTAGGGAGTTCAATAAGCGGGTTTACTCTTCCAAGACCGAGGGATTTTGCCGCGTACATTGCTGCCTTATATAAAAACGCTCCCTTATGCCTATTTTCATGACTATGAACAATTTGCATAAGGAAATCGTCTTCATCTGCTGTGAAATTGACAACCTCGTATGTTATACCCAAAACCAAACGATCATGCAGACACTCCAAGCTCTGTAGACCTCTCCCTCCGATGTGCCGGGAAAGGTATAATCTGGTGACTGAAGACTTAGGGTGCATGCTCCGATGCATATTCATTACTTTGCGTGTCTTAATATCGAGATCTCTGAGCTCTTTACGGGCCCATTTCAGGACACCGAAAGAGTACAGAAGTACCGGGACAGCAAGCATGTTCGTTGCAGAGACTTTGCTTTTCCCGGAAAGTTCTGATGACCAGATTTTCCGGAGTCTCCGTACATACTCGCTGCAGAGAGTCGTTTTGATTTTCGAGATGTCCTGCATAGGACTCCCGTCAATCCCTAGATATTTGTACGACTCTCCGGCGTCAAGATGGTCTATGACGCTCCCATCTACTAACTCGATATCCTCACGCACATCGGAACACTTACCCTTCACCAGATTAACGACCGCGCACTTGTCCAACCCGAAAGCCATGCCGACATCCCGTGTATACTCTCCTACGATATTCAAGGCTGTCTGAAGGTGTTCCTCATCAGGAGCATACACCTTCAGATCATCCATGTAGAGTAAGTGGGTGATCGAATACTTCCGATCAGATGGTGGGCCCACTGAGTATCCACGGGTGCGGCGTAGCGCAACAGATATTGGCAGCAGTGAGATGCAAAACAGCAGAGGGCTCAGAGAATCTCCCTGAAAGACTCCTCGTTTGTACTGTACAACTTCGGTTACACGTTTGTCGTTACCACATGAAATGTGGAACCGTGTCTGCCAAAGCTGCATCGTACGCTGAATGCATCCCACTGTATTGTGATTGACCCCAAGGCATTTGAGCAAAAAGAGAACAAGCTCATGAGATGTTGAGTCGAATGCCTTGCGGTAGTCAATCCAGGCCATTGACAGGTTGCGCTGATAGTAGATCGCGCATGTTCACGCACGTGTTTAAAGAACACGCTGTGCATGGACTTGTCCATATGCGTGCTGAGCAGTTTTTGATGCTCAGCATTCCTGACGACCGTCTTTAATTCCTCCTTAGGGAGGTCAATAAGAGGGTTTACTCTTCCGTGACCGAGGGATTTTGCCGCGTACATTGCTGCCTTATATAAAAACGCTCCCTTCTGCCCATTCTCATGAATATAAACAATTTGCATAAGGAAGTCGTCTTCATCTGCAGGGAAATTGACAACCTCGTATGTTATACCCAAAACCAAACGATCGTGTAGACACTCCAAGCTCTGTAAACCTCTCCCTCCGATGTGCCGGGAAAGGTATAATCTGGTGACTGAGGATTTAGGGTGCATGCTCCAATGCATATTCATGACTTTGCGTGTCTTGATATCGAGGTCTCTGAGCTCTTTTCGGGCCCATTTAAGGACACCGGAAGAGTACAGAAGTACCGGGACAGCAAGCATGTTTGTCGCAGAGACTTTGTTTTTTTCACCGGAAAGTTCCGAAGACCAGATTTTCCGGAGTCTCTGCACGTACTCACTGCAGAGAGTCGTTTTGATTTTCAAGTTTTTTTAATTTTCAATTTTAATTTTTGAAACCATCATTTTTTTATATATTTTAGTGCTCATCAAAAAACTCATTCTCCTAAATTTTGAGATTTTTTTTATAATTGGTTCTGTTACGTTGGATTTACAATAGAAGCAGGCTTTGAGTCCTAATAGAATATTATAATTTTCGGTTCTAGTCTTGCGACTAATAGACCGGGAATCGGTGAAATCTTGGAATGAAGGTTATTGACTAAGATTTTAATTTATGCTATTGATTTATATAATTATATTGAAAAAAAAACATTACAAACGGATAAATTTCTGACTTACGCAGTTTACAGGTTTGTTTTAGGTCTAGAACAGCTAAGTCGTGGTACGGCTCTGCTCCTTTTATGTGAATTGCTCTCCCTAGTGATCTGCTTTAATTAGACACACACAGACTCAAATTTTCGTTTACTTAATCGCTCATAAACTTAACTTTCTGTGACCTTTAAATTTTAATCATGAAGTGGCACCCTGCCTATACTGATTAATTACTATTTATTTTAACTATTATTTTCTTTAAATAATCAAGTAGCTACTAGCCTACTCTGATTTTATTACTATTTATTTTAACTATGATTTTCTTTAATCGATCGGGTGTCTACCAGCCTACTCTGATTTTACTATTATTATCTATTACCCAACCCTCCACTTTGAACCAATTTTTAAGACTGACTTTTTTTGTTAAACTTCAGAGCCTCACAGATAAACGAGAAAGCGTTGCTTCATTATTTGTTCGGAGGAAAATCAGACCAAATAGAAAATCATCCTGGCCTTGACTTTCTTCCCATTTGTGTAGGACCTAATACTTCGGGGGTCGCACCATCCCCTCCACATTAGTCCTAGGCGGGTTCTTTTGCCTTCTCTCTAGCTTACCTCTACTTAACTGTTTATGTAGTTATTTATTTATTTATTTATTCATTTATTTATCTATTTATTTATTCATTCATTCAATTATTTATGCATTTGTCTATTTGTTCTTTTACTTAGCTATTTATTTGTTTATTTACTTAGTTGTTTAATTGTTCAATTAATTACTTATTAATAAATTTATTTATTCATTTACTTAATTATCCATCCATTTGCTAATTTATTAATTTATTTATTTACTGAATTATCTATTCATTTGTTAGTTTATTGATGTATTTGTTTAATTATTTAATTTTTTTTAAATTATAAATTTATGTATTCATTTATTTATTTATTCAATTAAATTCGTTCATTATCTACTTATTCCTTCGCTAGATGTTTCATATTTCTTTACTCTGTCTTTTATTTCTTCAAGTTTAAATTTTGTATTTTATTTAAATAAAATATTTCCGTTACTTCTCAAAAGTGATCTGGAGAGTTTCACTTTTGGATTAGAAGACTCCCTAGCAGCGGAAACATAAATTTTCTATTTTATTACTTCTTTTACGAGTTTTCGTAGAAAAACTCTAAAAAGTAGGGTTCGGCCTCATCGCGGGAGTTACGCAACTGCCCTTTTTAGAGGACCCCTGCATTGCTCCCACGATCTTTTCCTTCCATAATAAGCAACTAAAGATAAAATTTCTCTAAGTTATTTTTGTTCTTTCTCAGAACATTTTCAATTAAGTATTTACTTTAAATATTTAAATTTTTACATTTTATAATTATGTATGTATGTGAGATGAGGATGATCAGACATAACAGTTCAAAAGATATGGAATTAAAAAAAAACCGCTCTTTTCATGGTTTCTTTGCTTATAACTTTTTGAAAAATAGTTTAAATAAGCAAACTCAAAGAAAAAAAATGTTTCCTTTCTTCCATGAACTTTCAAAAATTAATACAAGTAATTTTTTTTTTAATTTTTCTGCGTTATTTTCAAGTTTTAGAACTTTAAGTCGTCGTTTGAAAATAATTAATATTTCCTCCGCAGCTACTACTTTTTTTTTATTTTTAAAAATTAAAAAAATTTTTTTTTCTTTGTTACGTTCTGGCTCTAATTAAATTTAAATAAAAATTTCCAAAATTTTTTTTTTTGAAGTCTCGAATTATTTATTCGCCACGGTGGGCGAATAAACGGTTCGACACTTCTTAGAATTACAAATAAATAATAAATTAATAAATCGTTACTTTGTTGGCGATATTATTTTATTCATCACCAACAATGTAACGGAAATCTCTTGCGATAAGAGAGTCGCCGTGGCTCGCGGATAGTCTAAACAGATGACGATGCATGAGACCCGGGCCACGACGATTCTCTCATGGGAAACCTGAGATGCAACGTTAACACTTTGATGAATGTATTTAGTCGAAGAGCAGCAGGATCAGTCAGTTGATCGCGAGATCTCAAAGAGCACGAAACTCTGTACAATTAACTGACTGATTCACCTGTCTCCATCGGTTTTAAGGAATAAAACCTAAATTTAAACCTTTACATAAATCTTTTGTCTAAGAACCTTAAAGGGGCGAGCGCTTACTAGCTGTTCCACCCTTCCTTTGCTCAGAGCGCTAAACAGCAGTTCGGGCTCCTTCATTACCTTTCATAAATACCTTTATGCCTCGAGGCCGACGAAGCAGGAGATCAGGACGTGCCGTACAGCTCGGTCGCGTACTTCAAGTCGTTATCGCGGACCTTACACAAGGTCGACCGAGAGTAAGATCTGAGGAAGTCCTTATCGAGCCGGTAACGTTAGTAATACCGCGAGTGGTTGCCAACGATTCGATTGAGATACCAAAATCCGGTGTTGTCGAGCCGTCGAGCTCGTGTGTTGTCGAGCCGTCGAGCTCGTGTGTTGTTGAGCCTCCGAGCTCATGTGTTGTTGAGCCTCTGAGCTCGTGTGTTGTCGAGCCGTCGAGCTCATGTGTTGTTGAACCATCAGGTTCTGGTGATCTGATCAACCAGTTACAATCACTTGTCCTCGCGGAGGAGTTGAATCCTCAGAGCTCAGTCCGTTCAACCTCAGACGAGGCACCAAGGGAAAACCCGGCCTTTTGGACCGGCATCAGCGACAATTGGCAGCTGATTCCAGTGGACGTTCCATCCGTCCATCCACCCAGCGGAAGCATCCCATTCCACGACCCTCGCTACGGGTATTATTCTGAGGCATATTTCAAGGCCACCGGCAGGGACGAATACGCACCGGCGGAGGAAAAGAAACTACGAAAGAAAGGGATTATTTGGGCCGACTTATGGGGCCCATAATCTCCACCATGGTAAGTCGTTAAACTTTTAGAATAAAATATAAGAAGGTCAACAGCTGACGCACCTGGGGTCTATCGACACCCTAACGACGTCAACCTGGTTAATTTAAAATTATTCTGTCTAATTAATAGATAAGCCAGAATGTAACATCTTATTAAAAATTATTTATTACTATTTTTGTCATTATATACACTAACGCAAAAAATTGAAGGAACAAAAAAATTTTATAAATTTTTTAGTAATTTTTGGAAGGCTGTAACTTTGTGAAAAATAATCGTATCGAGATTTTAAAAAAAGCATTTTATAGCTTGAAATCTCTAGTTTCAGTGCATTTTTATCAAAATTTTTTAAAAGGTCTGGTTATTACGCTTAGATGAGAAATACCGCGAGACAAAGAATTTCTAAATTTTTTTTTTTTTTCCAAAGAGCCCACGGACCGTGGGAAAATTTTGCCAACTTAACCAATGCATAGGTCATTTGGCAAATTTATTCAGCTTGAATTTGCCTTTTTTTTAACCTCGTAGGACAATTTGTCGCAGAGATATCAGCCTTCAAACAAAAAATGATCCTTTTGGCTTTGATCGTCGATATTTCAGGTACCAATGATTGCATGGTAAATTTGAGGGCGGCGTTAAAAACTTGAATATATTCTCTACAAGACCCGTTCACCATTTTTTGGAAAAAACCATTTTTTTTATTTTTAACATCCTTTAGAATTAAGTACAACAAATTACTTTTTTTTTGGTTTTTTAGTAAATCAACCGCTACCCTGCAAATATTGATAAAAAAAATATTGTTGCTAGAGACTTTTTTAGCTTAATGTACCCCCAATAACCCTATAAATTTTTAAATTGATCTATTGAGCCGTTTTTTGGGGGTGATCGATTAAAGTTTTGCTACACAATTAAAGGAACAATTTCCCATGTTAGCGTAATAACCAGACCTTTTAGAAAATTTTGATAAAAATGCACCGAAACTAGAGATTTAGAGCTATAAAATGCTTTTTTTTAAATCTCGATACGATTATTTTTCACAAAGTTACAGTCTTCCAAAAATTACTAAACAATTTATAAAATTTTTCTGTTCCTTCAATTTTTCGCGTTAGTGTATTATTTTCTGCAATGTTTCTCAATTTTTTCTCAAAATTCTACGCAATTAAAGAATTTTATAAATAGTTCATTGAGTTTGGCTAGCCCAACTAAACTGAGTGGATGTGTGTAATCGGTGTTTAGTTTACTTGCTTTCAAATAAAGTACTGTGAATAGTAGAAATATAAAATATCAGCTTGAGTGAAAGCGAAAAAAAATTAGTCACATTTTGATATATAAATCAAAAAAAGTGCTGTGTTTCTTTAGTGTTTGTAATTAAATAAAATAAATGTAAACAAAAAATGTAAAATGAGTCTAGGTTATGTCTAACAATAAGAACACCGTTAAATCGAGCAAAGAGGGTCATACCTTAATAACAGAGAAAGTTTTACCAACGGAAATTAACGAAGAAAACAATAATTTAAAAGCATCAGGAAGCGCCAAAATTGAATCTGAAAAAAGAAGACCAGGCAGACCCATGACTCAAGAAAGTTTACTGATTCACAGTTCCAACTCAGCGAGTTCAATAAAGAAATTATTTGCCAAAAGAAAAAGAGACCTAGAGTAGAGTTTTGAAAAATCATTCGCTGAAAAATCACCAACCTCTTCACAGCGCAAAAAAGCTTACATAGGGAGTCCAGACTGACAGAACATTCACCCGGAATGTTTACCAGTTGCCACATCATCGCCCACAGACATGGCTGTCGAAGAAATATTAAAAGAAATCAAGAATTTCGGAAAAGAAAATACGGAAAAATTCGCTGACCTAGAGGAAAAATTCCTGAACAAACTGGCAGAAGTAAAAGTAGAGCAGAAGATAGAAATGAACAAACTAAAAGAAAAGTTTTCAAAACTGGACATGGAACAAAAAAATCTAGATAAAGAAATGAAAATCCTCAAAGCGAACCAGGTAAACGAGTCAGCAGTACGAACTCAGCAAAGCACCACATCGTCCTCATATAGTAGAGAAGTAGACCAACTAATAGAATTTGTGAGACGTCAACAAGGTAGAGACAGAGCCGCAAGAAAACTAAATTTGATAATCAAAGGCCTACCACCAACGAGCGAATCAAATAACAGTATCCAAATAGTAAATGATCTAATGACTTCAAAATTCGCACTGAATAATGTGTATAGTAAGCTATGAGTGTTGGGAAAACAAAAAAATGTGTACAAAATTACAGTACGAAGCGAAGAAGACAAAAGAGCAATAATGTTGAATAAGAAAACAGCATTAAAAGGATCCAAAATTTATATCAAAAATGACCTCACGGAAAAACAACTAAGTGAAATGTGGAACCTTAGAAAAGCAGCAAGAGCAAAAAAGGATACTGGGGCTACGGTGAAATTCTATGGAAACAAAGTAAACATAGAGGGCAACTGGCTAAAGTGGGACGACAACGCCCAGAAACGAATGCTGGCACAACCCCCTGAAAATGGTAAAATCCGGCAATCTCTCATGCGAACGATATTAGAACAAAAAAACTAACAACTGATTCTCTTAGCTTAATTTTATGGAATGTTAGAGGAATACAGAATTTTCAAACCAAGACGGAATTAGGATCACACGATATTATTTGCATAGTGGAAACTTGGACTACTGAGAAAACGAAGTAGGACAACTGGTCAACCGCATACGACTTCACCTGGATAGACGCAACAAGAGAAAATGTGCAAGGGCGCGCAAGCGGCGGAATTCTTCTGCTGATAAACAAAAAGCTCACAAAAACCATACTACACATCTCCTACAACAATTGCTTTATACTATAACGGGTTTTTCACCACCGGAGATCTACCGGAGTGAAGTCCGAGTACACTTACTATTTGGCAACCTTGTTCATTATTTAATTAGTTGGGTGCCAGCTGACTTGTAATCACCAAATAAACAATTATCAAAACGTCAACTCAGGGTGGCGGATCGGGGAAAGGTCAGGCACTTAAGATTACGATAAAATAATTGATCAGAATTAACAAATTGGTCGTATATTAAATAACAAAAGAATTGATCGGTTTGACAAAAATAATCGGTTACAAAAGAAATAATGAATGCCGTTATCGGCTTGACTCGATATAAACACAAAAAACGTAGTTGATCGGAATAGTCAGTTCGTTGCTCAAAATAAAAAAAAACAGTCAGTTATCGAAACAGAAATACTCTTAGTTTATTTCACAAACACACACGACGTCGTTCTTAACTGAATACTCGACCGGTGACGTCAGAGTATTTTTCACGGCAAGAGTCGGCTGCCGTAACGAATGAGAAAGAGATAATCCACAATCCTCAGAAATACTCGAACGAAATAAAATAAAATAAAATAATATTTTATAATTCGGTACCACGTTCAAATGGCACTATCATATAATTAGTACTCGTAATTAATTATTAACTCAATTATTATTACACCAATCGCGTTTCACTTGTTCATTAACAAAATCCGTTCACTTGTACACTTGTACAATTTGCCGATGCTTCGGCTGGTTCACAAAATTCAACGAATTATTGTTCACGGGATAATCAGTCGTTGGTCACCTCGAATTGTTCGGGACGGGGTATATCGAATTGTTCAAAAATCGGAATCGAAATTGTTCGGTTGGTCGAGTCGAATTGTGCAAAAATACAAAAACGCGGCCGTTCAGTACGACGTCTCTCCCGGATCTCCCATTTCAATCCATGCGGTCGATCGATGATTCGGTCAAAGTCGAAATTGTTGATTCTAGATGTCACTAGACAATGCTCATTCGGTAACTATTGATTATGTCAAATTAATTCAAACCACGAGTCGATGTCGAATTTTTCATCATGTAGCAATACATATAAGCAACCAGGATAAGGATTTCATAGATGACTACACTTACCTCAGACCAGGTGATAACCAATTCTCCAAAGATCTAAACAACTTTAGCGATGCGCTAGAAAATATCACAAACCAGTTTCCAGCAACAGCAATATATCTAATGGGGGATTACAGTGCAAGGATTGGTAAACCGCCCAAAATACCAGAAGAACTACTCAGTGGGACTAAACTTTTAGCAGATGGCACCTTCTCCGACTATACACTTAATAAAAGAGGCGAAGCAGTGAATAACTTTATGGACACTAATAACTTTATAATAATTAACGGTAAGTCCGAAAGTGATAGCCCGGCAAAACCAACATTTCACGGTAACGGAAGTAGTATCGTTGAGCTCGCATGGACAAACACCCCAGGAATAGAACAAATAGAAGATTTTAAAGTTTTATACAAAATCACTTTCTCAGATCATTTTCCGATTAATCTTATCCTAAATTGTAAAAATGGAGACAAAACTACTCCATTACAGAGCAAGCAAATAAATTTCATTTGGGACAACAACAGTAGATATATATGGGTCATTCCATGTCAAATCGACAAATTTTTTACCTGACCCCCTTTGATTTCGCTGAAAATTTTCTATCTTTTTCTACCTCCCGAAAGTTATTTTTCAGAATTTTTTCAAATTTTTTTTCCCGACTCAAAAAAAGTTATGAATTTTTGAAAAAAACCGCTCCTTTATTTTTAAATTGCCAGAACTTATGCAAAAATTAACCGTTTGAGAACTTTTTTTTTCAAAATTTTTGTTTTTAAATATAGTTTTCGAAAAAAAATATGAAAAAATTTTCAGAATCCCAGATATATGAAATATTTTAGTTTTTTTGAAAAAACCGTAATTTTCTCAAAGTCCGACCGTTTTTGTTTTTTTTTTTTTCTCTAAAAATACTTCAACTAATTCTGCAATGATCCCCGTTAATCAAAAGATGTGACGACAATCGCATCTAATTTTTTTTCTTGATTATAAAAAAATTGTTGTTGAATTTTTGCTGATTTTATATAACTTTGTTATGAAATTTTTTTTATTTCCTCGTGAAACCTCAAAAGTTGAAAAATAAAATTTTGTTGGAGGATTTCAAGTGATTATCGTCCACGAAATTGTTATTTTTTTAACAAAAGTAAAAAAAAGGACTTTTCATACTCTTAAATAAATTCACCGTCTCTTAACATCTTTAAATAAATGAAAAACATTTTTTTGTATGTGTTCAAATTATATTTTCTTTTATTTAACATAATACTTGGTTCTCAAATTCAACATTACACCTATTTTTATTATCTCTTTTTACTGGATGATTCCCTTCTTTTCTTCATCGTACTGTGATTTAAATATTTTTCTGAAGAAGAAAACATCTTAACTTGCACCATACAATCTTCCAATGGTGAAATTTTATGGATTTTTTGTGTCGCTGGCATTGTTCTTGCATTTGTGAACCGATCTTCTAATTTTTCTTTCATCGAATTATAAACTTCAATTGTTGAGAACCGAATATTCATTTTCGTTAAATTTTGTGACGCCCATTCGAATAATTGTTTAGGTGTTAATATTTTCTGATCAGGTGGTAACTGTAGACTTGCCCGCGCGGCGTTTCTTTTAATTGTCCCGCCAACTCCGTCACAAGGCCCTTTTCCGTGAGCTGTTGCGAAAAAATTCCATTCGACGATCACACCAAACTCTCTACGATAATGCGATAAATTACTAAAATGCTTGTAATTTTTATATCGCTGAGGTGCACCATCCGAAAAGAAAAATATTTTAGCGACTGTAGACGACAGAGACTTAATAAAATTGATAATGATCTCAGAATTCAGTACCAAAAAAAAAGGTCCATAAGAGTAAAAAATAACATCAATGAGAGAAAAAAATTATTTTTTTAGAAAAAATAACAATTTCTTGGACGGTAATCACTTGAAATTCTCCAATAAAATTTTATTTTTCAACTTTTGAGGTTTCACGAGGAAATAGAAAAAAATTCATAACAAAGTTATATAAAATCAGCAAAAATTCGACAACAATTTTTTTATAATTGTCACGATCGAAGTGAGTGAAGGCGACGGGCGAAAGGGTTATTTTAAATTATTATTTAATATCGTAATGCCGAATTTCCCTGTTCTATAACTCAGCCAAGGAGTTCGATTGAACCGTCACGTGGTAAGTGTGAGAACATATGCGTGATTGGGCACCGATTATTAATTTATAATAAATCATAAGTTACATTAAGAGATTATATTTATTCTGTCATCCAACCAAGGAATTTGGGTCACGTGGCTGATATAAGAATGTTATAATGTCTTTGTCGTTTATAACTTATTTGTCTATTCGTACCGAGCGGATGTACTATAGACTATCCCGTTCAATGACCTGCGTGGCGTTAGGGAAGGTCCGGGATTTCTGAGCGAGAGGGATATTGGGTCGATGAATATGGGCCCTCGAGAAGACCGTGTTCTTTCCTTGTCTTACTTTAAAATTACTATGACTTAAACTACCAGCACTCGAATGCCAGAGAAAAGGACAGTAAATGAAAAGACAAATGCATACAAAAACATATGTAGTATATTGAGAGATTAAATTTTACAAAATATTATAATAATGAACTTACCCCAATGGGTTGATATACCTGCACACACACTCACTTCAGATTCACCAATTTGAATCTGTGTACGCAGATTTTTATAATGATTTATGATAGCAATTAATTGAGATTGACAGTTTGAATCTTTTCACGAAGATGCTATGCACGCTGAACCGAACGGCCGGCTTAGCCTTCGAGTGAATTTATAATGATTTTGAGGGTTTTATTAATAGAATTAATTATTCCCGAACAAGGACTCCGATTGCCTAGGTGGTGGACGTCACGTGAAAAGGGTTTGGTTAATTCTAATGCAAACTCAAATGATTTTACTCTAAGTATCCAACCTAGGAGTCCAGGTGCCTAGGCGTAGGACCTCACGAGGAAAGTTTTTAAGAATAAAATTTAAGCTGCGTAATTTATATTTTAAATAAAAGAATCGACTTACGATTATCGATCTAGGACCCCCGATCGCCTAGGCGTGGAGCGTCACGAGAACGAACTTTGAAATCGACTCAGTGAGTCTTACTCTCGGATTTAGATAGATCCGACAAGGGTTTTAGTTATGGCGGTAATGACTGATTTTGATTATTTTTCCGGGGTTTATATATGAAAAGGTTTGAAAGAAAGGTGGGGCCAAAGATGATACAAAGAATGGGTTAAAGACAAAGAGGAAAAATAATATGGAAGGGTTTGATTTCTTTGGACAGCTGAAAATGACATTTTTATTACGGGAATTCTTGGGATTTTATAGCAAACAGGATGTAAATAGAAAAATAAGTCCGCGGTGGACCGCTTAAAAATGAAGTATTAAATATATGATGACATTTACGGACGATATATTACATACTCTAGGAAAAATATAATTTTAAAAATAATACAAAATTGAGATGAAAAATCTTCGAGGATAGAAAAAGGGACGGAGAGGTTCTGCGGGGAACCATGTAAAATTTTAGAGACTACGTTCCTATGATGACTTTTATTACCAATATTTTAGGTAATTCCAAGAAATGAAATTAAAATTTTTAAAATAGAAGAGCTTCCTATGGTGGGAAAGGGAAAAATAAGAATCCACGGGAGACCGTGAGATTCTGTAAAACAATGTTTCTTCAAAATATATGGTGACATTTACTATCGATATTTTAGACACTTCTGAGAAATGCAATTAAAAAAATTAAAAATGAATAGAATTAGAGATAGATTTCTACATTGAAAAAGAAATAGTAAGGATCCGCGGGAGACGTGGGACCTATTGGTTTAAATAGAAAAGTCGTAAAAATTTGAGTTGAACTAGAACAAGAAAATGTTTCGACATATTTATTAAGGCCTTTACGATGACTTTTATTATGACGAGGGACTCGCGGCCGCGAAAGACTCAGAGAAATCTCTACATAGGAGATCTGGAAGACATTGAGTCGGTGTATCTTCGTAAGGGACCGGCCGTGGTGGCGCAGCTGTGCATAGAGAAGGAAAGACGTACTATTTTCTAGTTGCTTGTTCTTATCTACGTCTCTCCTTCTTGTAACTTGACCGCTCATACTCGCATACTTTTCTGTGGGAATTCAGAGCAAGCTCAAAATACGTCGTAGATATCCATATATGGTCAATGCACACATATACAACACACGCTTATGTAGAAAAACTCATGCACACATACGTATGTACGGGTACTCATGTATTATTGTACTTTTGGTGAGTGTGCTCCGAATTCTCGAGGCTAATATTTATAAAATAATAAAATAAGAAAATTATTTCTGAACTTGAGGTTCAGTTGAGTGGTGACTCAGGTGTACCGATTGTTACATAATCAAGAAAAAAAATTAGAAGCGATTGTCGTTACATCTTTTGATTAACGGGGATCATTGCAGAATTAGCTGAAGTATTTTCGGAGCAAAAAAAAAAAAAAAAAAAAACGGTCGGACTCCGAGAAAATTACGGTTTTTTCAAAAAAACTAAAATATTTCATATATCTGGGATTCTTAAAATTTTTTTATATTTTTTTTCGGAAACTATATTTAAAAACAAAAATTAAAAAAAAAAAAAGTTCCCAAACAGTCAATTTTTGAAAAAGTTCTGGCAATTTAAAAATAAAAGATCGGTTTTTTTTCAAAAATTCATAACTTTTTTTGAGTCGGGAAAAAAAATTTGAAAAAATTCTGAAAAATAACTTTCGGGGGGTAGAAAAAGATAGAAAATTTTCAGCGAAATCAAAGGGGGTCAGATAAAAAATTTGTCAATTTGACATGGAATGACCCATATATAAATAAAACATGAGTCGGTCACCATTAGTTAGCCTGAATATTGATGATGAATCGATAGACGAAATACAGAACAGGTTATGCCTGGCTATCACGGAGGAAGCGAGAAAATTAAAATTAATACGCGAAACATACGGCGCGAGAGTCAGTGTAAAACAACCTTGGATAGATAAAGATTGCAAAGAGTTAAAAAAAGTAATGAACCGAAACCTAAGAATATATAGAAAGAACAATTTTAACGAACTAGATAGAAAAAAATATCGCGAGACGCTAAGGCAGTACAAAACATTTCTTGATTCTAAACGCAATAACCACTTCGAACAAATAATAAAAAACGCCAATAACGGTAGAAATTCCCAAGAGTATTGGAAAACTATCGGTAATTATCGGGTAAAAAATACGTGCTCTCAGAAATAAGCGGCAAACAATAGACTGAGTTTTATAAGAACTTAGCTAATCCTTAGTAGAACGATATAGTAATTTATACACGGGGGTTCTAGACTCGGTTTTAGATACAGATTTCAATATATATGAATTAAACAATATTTTCAAGTCAACTAAAAAAAGGAAATCACCGGGAGAAGACAAAATTGTTAATGAGTTTTATCGCGAATGCCCCCAAAACTGGAAATACTATTTACTCTATCTCTTTAATAAAATTCTTTGGGAAGAAAGGGTCCCAGAAAAGTGGGCTAGTATAATTTAAACAATGATATACAAAAAAGGAGACAAAACAGACCCTGCGAACTACTGGGGTATCTCTATCTCCCTTGTAAATCATATCACGAAAATCTTCACCTCACTATTAGCAGTCAGACTGTATAGATGGGCAGAAAACTGCAAGGCTCTCCCAGAAGGTCAGGCTGGGTTCAGGGCAAATCGAGGTTGCATGGATAACCTTTACGTACTATTTGAACTGATTCACGCGAAGTTAAGACAAAAAAAGAGCTGTTTATTTATCATATTTGTAGATTTAAAATGAGCGTTCGACACAATAATACATAAACATTTGTGGACAAAATTACTAAAGATAGGAGTTAGTGCAAAATATATAAGAAGATTGAAAGATCTTTATGATAAAGCTTTCATCAGAATAAAAACCCCGGATGGACTAACGGATAAAATAAACATAACAGAAGGAGTGCAACAAGGAGAAATCCTTAGCCCCATTCTTTTCATTCTCTTTATTGGGGACATGGACGAACTCTTCCGTGAAGAAGGTCCCTATGGTGCTAGCTTAAATATTTTAACTGATATAATGTTATTATTGTACGCGGACGACTTGGCAATTGTTGCAAACAATAAAGCTGACGAAGCAAAAAAATTAAAAGCTCTACAAAAATATTGCGAACTAAATGGTTTAAGCGTAAATGAATCAAAAACCAACATTTTGTACTGTAGAAAGGCGATGAGAATCCCAAAAAAACTGAAATTTTTCTACAACGCAAAAGAAATAGAGATAGTGTCGAATTTTACATATCTAGGTATACCGATATCATCAATAGGCCGTGGTCGTCAAGCACTAAATAACGCAAAAAGCAAATCTAGGATTGCTATGAGCGTAGTTATTTCGGTTATTTATAAATCTAAAGTAAGAAATTTTAAATTTATTAGCACTCTTTTCAAAAGCATGGTATCCGCAATAGCTCTGTACGCAGCACCTGTGTGGGCCCTCAGATACACGGCTGAAATTGATTGCATCACTACAGAATTTTATAAAAAGATCTCATGCATCAAACGTACAACCTCTAATGACCTTGTGAAATATGAGACGAATAATATAGATTTAGCATACAATGTCTGGGAGCTCACATGGGGTTGGTTAGTTAGAGTGATGAATATGAACAAAGATAGATACCCCTTAATATGTCTTAAAAACCAAATTGAACTGTACAAAAAAGGGTACCATGCAACTGAATATAACTGGTTTGCAGCGGTAAGTAACTTCATAGAATCCATAAACAAACTGTATATCTGCGTACTTGACTCTACGGAGGGAAAGGAATGGGAAAGAGTGGATAAAATATTATTAAAAAAATACAAACAAAAACTAACTGAAAAACTCCAGACACAGGTCACTCAAATAGCCTATCTAGAATCCACTGCGATAAGTGATAAAATAAGCAATCAATACCTTAATGGTAATGTACCGTTAAAAATAAAAAAAGTTATCGCGCAACTGAGAACTGCCAATAGCTTCGGATTTAACATACACTTGAATGGTAAGACAAACTAATTTAATCCATCACTACTTTGCCCAACATGCCCAACATGCCAAACAGTTTGATCAAAAAAATCTCAAACTTTAGGAGGATGAGTTTCTTGATGAGTACTGAAAATATCAAAAAATGATGGAAATTAATAATTCAAATTTTTAAAACCGTCCAATTTGGCGTAGAATGCCCCATATATCGATCTATCTGCTCGTCTCTCAGTAAAACCTCAGCCTAAAGCTACAGATTTCCCTCAAATTCTTTACGATTAGTTCTGTCCATTAGTGCACATTAAATTCGCAAATAAAACATGTCAAGAATGTGGTCTACCCTAGACGCCTAATAAATCGTTGCTGCAACAGTCAAAAAATTCACTCCCAAAACAGAGCCAAAAAGATAAAGTTGTCCGTCGTATCCACCAAGTTGTATCACAGCTTGTCAAGCTCGAAAGCTACTGTGCATCTAAGGGGATGAATACGCTGGTACAGGAAACGCAGAGTGGATAGATGAAGATGAAGTAAATAGTAGTTTCGATTATCAAGAAGAAGAAATTTCAAGACCGATTATAGATACTTTAAAACATTTGAAAAATCTTTGGACTTCTGATAAATAACAGAAAAATTTATTTGTTCGTTGTTACAGATTTTTATTAATTTACTAAAGCTTTATTATCACAAATAATAAACATACACTCATGCCATAAATTAAAGGAACAGAAAAATTTTCGAAATTATTTAGTGATTTTTGCAAGACTGTAACTTCGTGAAAAATAATCGTATCAGGATTTCAAAAAAAGTCTTCTATAGCTTAAAATCTCTAGTTTCACTCATTTCCATCAAAGTTTTTTTAGAGCTTCAGCTATGGCACAAACATGAAAAATACCGCGAGACAAAAATTTTCTAAATTTTTCTTTTTTCTTTAAGAGAGTCCACGGGCTGTAAAAAAAACTTTCTAACGAAACACTTTTCTTAAGACAATTTTGTCGCAGAGATATCGGCCTTCAAACAAAAAATGATCCTTTTGGGTTTGATCATCTATATTTCAGGTACCAGTGATCGCACAGTAAATTTGAGGGCAGTGTTAAAAGCTTGAATAAATTCCCTACAAGACCCTTTCATGAATTTAAAAAAAAAAAAATTTTTTTTTTAACATCCATTAGAAGTAAGTACAAAAAATTCTTTTTTTATTGTTTTTTTAGTAAATCAACCACTGCTCTGCAAATATCTATGAGAAGAATAATGTTGCCAGGTACTTTCTTAGTTCAATATACCCCTAAAAACCCTTTCAATTTTTAAATTGATTTATCAAACCGTTTTTTGGAGTCGGTTAATCAAAGCTTTGCTAAATAATTAAAGGGACAAGTTCTGTTCCTTTAATTGTGTAATCATAATCAAAATGAAAAAGTAATTTTTTTCAACTTGTCTTACATTTTTGCGTTGGTTACTCAGCAAATGCAAGGAAGACAAAAAAAAATAATTTTTAAAAAATTTAAAATAATATAAGAAAAAAAAATTTGAAACTCGTTTTTTTGTGTTCGATATTTTTTTTTTTTGAGAGATTTTTCCTCAAGATTTGATCGGGCTGTATTTCATCATTTTCATATCTACGTGACGTCAGCCTATGACCCAAATTTTGGCGTTCTAACAAAAAATTATCCTAAGCCTCACGTTTTTCAATACCTAATCACTCAAGCAAGTCTTGGTGTGTACACATCTAGTCAATTACATATGAATTTGACTTGTTCGGAATATTAAGTCAAGTCTGAAAACACCATGTGCTTGTCTCTTAAGTTCTGGACAGCTATGATTCTACTTACCCATGAGCACTGAACCCCGCTTATAGACGAGGTAAAGCATATTTTTTCGTTTGCCCATCCAAAGAATTTTTCCTGGAATAAGTCATGCCCCTAGTATGATATCTCAACCACCCTCTCTTGTTAAACAAACTATTAACATCTCAATATGATCCGACAGATCAGTGATCCGTTCATTAAGATTGCTCCTAGCCATCTGGTATTCGGTGCAGCCCGAGCTTCGAAAATTTAGATAAGCCACCCCTGCTTCAGCTACAGATTCTGCTATTCACTGAAGGTTCAACATCCCTATAATCATCAAATGCAGTCTACTCCTTTTAACTAACCTGATGCTTATTTCACTTAACAAATTAGACAATGAAATTATTAATGATGATTGTATCTAACACTTTTAAGCAGAGTGAGACCGATTTTTGATATCCTTAACAGAGAATACATGAGAATCAGATGTAATGATCATTGGCCATTAAAATTTATAGGATTATGGCTCTAATTGAGGAACCAATACTCTTGTTTCAAATGCAGAGTGATTAAGTATAAGTATTGAGATCATAATTTTCGTCTCATAAAAGAGAGTATAGAAATTTATAAACTAACCGGAGAATTGTCTTTAACATTGTGTGTCTGCTTAGCAGGTTGTGCTACAATTGGTGATTTTGCGTCATTTATTCCACTACTCATTGTTGTTCCTCCCCCTGGGCTGCAGCTTCCAGCAACTGGTGATTTACTTCCAGGACTACTCGCTCCTCTGCAAATAGAAAATTAACTTAAATAATAATTTAACAATATTTTATCTCATTAGCAACAGCTAAGGGTATAGTCGGAATATATGGGGATTCTGCTCCCATGGCTTTTTTGACTCATACTCAGGGAGTCGATCAAGTGTCGAAAGAAAATAATTCACCTCAATTTTTAGCTCTTTAACTCTAACGGTATTCGAGAATTCCCAAAAAAACCTGCTCTGTCGAAATTATTTTTACTTTTATAGTAAAATTCAGAATTAATCTTTAATATGATATTTTTTTTCCTATTTCTTATGAGTCCAAAACATGAAAAAACCATATGCCCATGATTCTTAAACGGAAAGCCGATTTTTAACGGAGAAACGAAAATTATAATTTTTTTTTTTTGCCTTTTTGAAATATGTCACTCACCAAAATTCGTCAGAAAATGTTTTTTATACTCCTTTATACTCAGGAATTTTTTGAAGTGGTGGAACAATTAAAAAAACATTAAAAACTAATTTTTCTCTTAAAATCTTGCGTTTTAACAAACTTATATTTTTTTTTAGTACGAATAACACGACTATAAATTACTTTGGGATCACATAGTGTATTATCTGGACCTCATTGGAGCCCAATGGGGTATTCCGAGTAGGGAAATCCTTACGATGGCCCAAACAGAACCTAATCAATAAATACCAAACAAAAATAAAATAATTTATGGTCAGTATTTCCCAACTGGGTCCTAAGTGAGACCAACTATCTGGTCATAAAGTATTGACCCTAAATCTAAAACATGAATAACTTGTGTTCAAAAAAATCACATTAGAACGTGAGACATATAGATCCGTAGATTAAAGTATCTCTACTCCTATCCGAAATTTCATAAACCTAAAAAATTTTTTACCCGAGGTATAAACAATTGAAGGTTGAACAACGTGGTTTCTGAGGGGTACAAATTCAAGCACCAACTTTGGTTGTTTATAACTTGATAAATAATTGTTCCGCTGCTACGCTGATTTTTTTGGTGTATAGTGGATCCTTTCTGAATAGAATTCGCGGAAAAAAAAATTTTGTTTTTTATAAATCATGCTATAATTTATAATGTATAGCCATGGACTATTTAAGGATCTAATTAAGATACGAATTTGATTCAAATTCTTATCTACGCAGAAAGCGATATTGATTATTTTATGTGAACGATGACTGACGCTGATCGCGATTCTTCTGAACCATATACTTTTTTAGTTTTCATGCAGGTGTTTATGACCGCAGTTAACCCGTAGAGCTTATCATAATGATCTATTGTCATCATTTTTGTTAAAAGCGTCCGAGCCATAAAAGTTTGGTTTCTATACCTACGAGACTCAGAGTTTTTACATTTTTTTGTTTGTTTACCATAGGCGCCGATAGCAAAAATACAAATTTCACATACTAAAATTTCTAATAGATAAATTGTTGAGAAAACTTATTTAAAAATTTCTAATTTTTATTTCTATGTACTATATAATTTATTTTTTCTGGTCAGGACTACTTATAACCATTAGATAAATTGAGTAGGGATGAAATATTGCAAACTAGAATTTTAACTTAGCCAAATGTAAAATTGATTTAAGACTTTATTTCATTGTAATGAGATTTTAAGTATACAGGATAGATATTATCATACTTTAATAAAACAAATATATTTGAAGAAAATTTGAAGTTTCATTCTATTTAAATATAATTAAGCTTTAATGACTAATATACTTAAAAAAAAATCGAACTCTCGAAATCTATAACCTACATAGAGAAAAAAATATTTGTTATAAAATACCAAGATCTACTTACACATGTAAAGGTAATCATTCAACTATATTATACTCTTTCTCTTTCTTTCCAAATATTTTTTTTTCTACTTAATAAATCATTTTGAATTGTCGAAGCCTATCATTTAATAAATGGAAAGAATATTTTGAAATATTTAAACTGCATTATTGCATAAAAAATGTAAAATAATTTTCAATAATATTATAACTTATAACAATATTTTATTTCAAAAACTTCTTAAATAATTTGCTAAGTTTTCTGACCATAGTTCTTATACTGGACAATACGACAAAAAATACAGTTTCCCAGGTACATTTCAGTGACTACGCCGGTGGGTTATGTATCACTTACAGAAGGTTTTTAAGCCTACGACCGTCATAAACACCTGCATGAAAACCAAAAAAGTATATAGTTCAGAAGAATCGCGATCAGCATCAGTCATCGTTCACATAAAATAATCAATATCGCTTTCTACGTAGATACAAATTTGAATCAAATTCGTATCTTAATTAGATCCTTAAATAGTCCATGACTATACATTATAAATTATAGCAATAATTTATAAAAAAAAAATTTTTTTTTTCTCGAATTCTATTCAGAAAGGATTCACTATACACCAAAATAATCAGCGTAGCAGCGGAACAATTATTTATCAAGTTATAAACAACCAAAGTTCGTGCTTAAATTTATACCCCTCAAAAACCACGTTTTTCAACCTTCAATTGTTTATATCTCGGGTAAAAAATTTTTTAGGTTTATGAAATTTCGGATAGAAGTAGAAGATACTTTAATGTACCGATCTATGTGTCTCACGTTCTAATGCGATTTTTTTTAAACACAAGTTATTCATGTTTTAGATTTAGGGTCAATACTTTATGACCAGATAGTAGGTAGAAAATCCCAACAGGAAATAAATAAATTATTGTCATTTTTCCCAATTGGGTTTTGTGTGGGACCTAAGTGGGAAATCCCAACGTGAAAATAAAGAAACTTATTGTAATCTTTCCCAATTGGGTTCTGAGTGGGACCTAAGTGGGAATACCCGACGTTAGAATAAAAAAAAAAAAAATGTTCACTTTTTTTAGGGGCTATACCATTTTGGCCGCAAAAAATAAAAATTTCTTTTCTTGAACGGTAACTTTTTTATTTTTCTGTACACTCCGAACATTATTTTTTGTTTATTCATCTGTTATTCTTTGGTATAATGATAAATATACTATTTACACACGCACGTCTACATACGTGTTTCAGCGCAGTGGATAGCATCGATGACTTTGAAACGGAATGATGCTAGTTCGAACCCAGCGGTTGCTGGGTTTTTTTTATCAATATAAATTATATACACTTCTTGTAAGTAATGTTCCTAGTAGATTGGATTACATTTCGAATTTAGCTAAAATTATCTTTTTTTTTTCGCATTCAATTATTTTTTTTAAAAAAGACTGCCCAATAAGGTCCCGATAGGTCTTGACGTGACATCCCTATGTGGGGTCCCTATAGGGCAACCCAATAAAAACCCAATCGGTCTGAACTAAAAAGTTTAGTCGGGAAATACGTAGAAAATTTCTTTTCTATTAAAAATTCATGATTACATTACTGTCTAAACATTTTCACTTATCAATATTTTAATTGACAACGATCACGTAAAAACTATGTTTTCCAAAATTTTTTAAAACCTTTAAGTGCCTTTTGAATTATTAATAACGCTTTCAATTACTTTAGGTTATTGATTCTCTATATTTAATTTCTGCAAAGATATATTTCTGGTAAAAAAAAATTTCGTACGTATTTATATATACTAAAAAAAAATAAGTTTGTTAAAACGCAAAATTTTGAGAAAAAAATGAGTTTTTAATTTTTTTTTTAATTGTTCCATCACTTCAAAAAATTCAAAAAAATTCCTGAGTATAGAGGAGTATAAAAGACATTTTGTGACGAATTTCGGTGAGTGACATAGTTCAAAAAGACAAAAAAGAAAGATTACAATTTTCTTTTCTTCGTTAAAAATCGGCTTTCCGTTTAAGAATTATGATCATATGGTTTTTTCATGTTTTGGACTCATAAGAATTAGGAAAAAAAAAATATCATTGATTAATTCCGAATTTTACTATAAAAGTAAAAATAATTTCAAAAAAACAGTCATAGTGTTACAAGTTATTGCATGAAAGCTAACCGAATAATTTAATAAGCTAAGGTAATTTCTGGCACCTCAAGAATTAAGAAGACACACGACGTAGGGTATCTAATTGCAGTCGTCATTGAATTAACCCGGACACCAGCTCAAGTCAATTCACCCTAATTTTGCTAATCATCCTCTTGGTTTGTCTTTGAAGCAGCCGATTCTATCACGTGGTGGTTTAACTAGTGAATAAAACTCGAGACCTGGATTTTACTTGAATTGTGCAACGTAGAAATTGGCACGTTTTAACTTAGAATGTTATGAACTTTTGGCTATCTGCGTGTCTCTCCACCACGCAGAAGAGTCATAACTTTTTAATAACAGCCCTGGTGGGAACCTTAAGTCATCTATAAATTTTTATACGACTAGCTGTTACGTTCTGGCTTTAATTATATTGAAGTAAAAAAACTAAGTAATTCTCAACTTCCCGTCATGAGAATTAAAAATTTTCAAAAAAAGGGGAAGTTATCGGTTTCGGTCCAGTTTCCGAAAAACAATTTCATAATAGGTTTTGATTTTTTTTAAAGTCTAGGATACTATTTTGACTAATTTCCAGATGACGTCCGTGTATATGTGTGTGTGTATGTACCTACGCATATATATAAATATTCTGTAACTTTTGAACGTATAAACTGATTTGGCTTTTGGAGGTAGTGTTGAGTAACTGGAACTATATTCAAATTCAAATATAGTTTCACTTCCGGAAAATAGAGGCAGCACCTCCTGGGGCATAGCTATAATTCCAAACCTGAGCATGCGCAATGCGGCGCATGCGCAGCAACTCTTTCCTGCTTCGTGTTGAGAAGACGGCCGCCATTATCTTTCGCATATATACATTCAACTGATAACACGTGTTATATTAAATCGTATCATTTTGGGCTCATCCTGAGTAATTAATCAAAGATAATAATTGATATTCATCCAGCAATCAATAAGCTCATCAAAAATATTATTATTTTTATAATTGTGGGCACCAGAGCTCATAAAATAATTATTCAAAAAACACAAGAATTCAAGTGATCAACGACCACGTTTCTGAAGAGGTTATTCCGACGGAAAACATTACTGGTGCTTATTTATTCAATAAATAATTATATAAAGTGCTCAGAAAATTAAAAGACTCAATTTATAATAAATTAATTATCAACATGCTCAATATTTTAATTAATATAAAAGTTAATTCTCGCTCGGTAGCCCTTGCAATCATGCTACCACGTGTTCAGAAAATAAATTCAATTCAGTATTATTTATTACGAGCTCATTCAACAATATTAAATTAAGTGATCAATAACATTATAAATCAATGAGCTCATTTATTTATGCATTTCGTGCTATTCAAAATCATCATTAAGAGTTCAATTATTAACTTCGCTCGGTAACCTCTGAATTTATGTTACTTATTATCATGATATTTTTGCAATCAACTCAGTATTTTAATATATTCAAATTAATTTTTCAATTATTTCAATTAATTACTCGCGCTCAATTTTATAATTTAAATTCAATTATTTACGTATTCATGAGCTCAGACAATTAACAGTATTAATAAATTAAATCGACGATTTAATTTTGTAACCCAGTGATATTATGTGCTGTGATAAATAAAAATATTGTTATATTTTTCAAACATCCCAACCACTAACCAGTCTTGGCATATGTTTATTTAATTATTATTACAACAGGTAGCGTTTAAAGTGGCTCATTAATTTCAACAATTCTTTAGAATGTAAGAATAGTCAGTACGATACGTTCAGAGATATTTCTGAAATAAAGTTATTCCAAAAATATTTTTTCATATAACTTGTAATGTACTAGATGGATTTACTTCAAAATCTAATCAGCTTCAAAACATTGTAAGCTGCGTTGAATACCACCTCAATCAACAAAATCAGTTTATTTGATTAAGAAAAAACCTTGTTGAAAGGATTACGAAAAAGTGTTTCTTCTGAAAAAAAACGAAATTTTTGAATTAATTGATGACATTTTTTAACGTTAGTGGTTCAAAAAACGGCGCCGAACGACACTTTAATCACGAAAATTGGTTCATCATTCCAGAAAATATCGATGATTCAAAATAAAATAAATCGATTTACTTTATTTTTCCTAAATAATTAAAAATTTGGAAAATCCAAAAGTGCACGACTCACAGTACTCATTTATTATGAACTAATAAAATAATAATAAAAAAATGGCGGGGAGCACGAATAAATTTTAAATGTATACAAATTTCTGTCATTAAAATTTGTTGTTGTTGTTGTTTTTTTTTTTTTTCAATTATATTAGTAATTTTTTATAATTATAAAAGAATTTTCTCCAATATCTCGATTAATAACAAAAAAAATATATGTTACTAAAAACAAATAAAAAAAAAGAATTGAATTGAAAAAATTCAGGCTTACCAATTAGTAATAACACAAAAAAAAACAGCTGTACTAGAACGGTAATGTGCAAGCGCCTCTGGTGGAATAAATGTACGTATAATGTATAGATATATCACCATCCATGTTAATTTTACGTAAGATATATATGTATAGTTATACAGCCTTTTTATTCTTTTATTAATTGTAATTAAACGACACTGAGTTACCTAGCCATTTTCAATAGGGGATCTACAAATTTTTCAAAGAATTTTTAAAAAAAAAATCTGATTCAATTACTGGATTTTTTCGCAAGTTATCGTGTATACGGGATTCATACTTGACGGACAGGAAATTTTTTTAAACTATTTTGATGTTTTTTCGGTTTCTATTGAACTTTAATAAATTTTTGAAAAGTATGGAATTAATCTCCATTAAATTATCTTCAAAATGGTGTGCAACATATCTTAATTCCGTGTATCAACAAAGATATAATAATTGAAATAGTTGCCGAAGTGAGGCGAAAAAAAATTTTCGATCGTAAAGCACACTCTGATGCTTCGCATCATGAGTCGTGCAATAATATTATCTATCAACTTTTTAAAAATTTTTTAACTTCCCGCTAAGAAAACTGCAAATTTTCAAAAATTCGGGAAGTTATTGGTTTCAGTCCGATTTGTGAGAATCGAAATTCCAACAGATGTCGACGTTTTGAGGTCCTAGAAAGCTATTCTGACTAATTTCACGATGATGTCCGAGTGTATGTATGTATGTATGTACGTACGTACGTATGTAAATATCTATAACTCTCGAACGGATCAACCGATTTTGATCGTCAAGGTGTCATTCGACGCAATTTTTTAATATCTTGAAGCAGAAAAAAAATTGAGCTTGATCAGCAGGGCTCATTCGGAGATATTCCAAAAATAAACTTTTTTCAAAAATGTTTTTTTTGGATAACTTTTTACGGGCTCGATGGATTAATTCCAAAATGGACTGGGCTCTGGAGATTCATAAGCCGCGTCGAATGCCACCTCAAACATCAAAATCGGTTAATTCTTTCAAGAGAAACCGTTGTCGAAGGAATTAAAAAAAAAAAATTTTTTTAGTATTTTGAAAATTTCTCAAAAATGACTCGATGAATCAATTTCAAAATTTAATCAGTTATAGAGCTCAATGAAACGCGTCGACTGCCACCTTAAACTTCTCAATCGGTTTATTCGTTCGAGAGATATCGTTGTAGAAAAAATTGTAAAAAACGTTATTTTTTGAAAACAAAAGCATACAAAAGTATTTTCTAGCTCGAAGAGCTCGAAATACGCGGGAAGTTTTGGGGCTGGCCCGCAGGGTCAACCGACAGATCGATTTTTTTACATGTGACAGGTCGAAAAACTTTGTCAAATATGTTTTTAAATGTGAAAATCGATTTATTCTTTCTAGAGACTGTTACGTCTGATTAATTTTTATAATTTTCAAAAAAATTTTTTTTCTAATTCATACAAAATTTTATAACATACAATGAGTCAAGAGAACAGCAAAACATCTATTAACAAGAAAATTCTTAGCGGTGGAGAGAATAATGCATTAGGGTGCTTCATTTTGGAGCATCATTTTTTTTTATTAAGTCTCACCTCAAAATTTTGTAGTCGGTGGAAAAGCAAAAATTTTGAGCCGCATGGCAGCTCTTAATTTCGATTTTAACCCGTCGCTAATCCATTTTTTGTTTTTCCCATTTAAATAACATTGAAAAATGATTTTTTATAACTTTTTCCTTCCGCTCACCGTATGAAATTTTTTTTTTTGCATTTTGCCTTGTGGGCTTTTGTAGAGGACTAAATTTGCCACAAAATAGGTCCTTTGAGTCGAGTCCGTAGCTCGATTAGATTTCTACACAAATCGTTTCTTAGATTAAAATTTCGTAAAAATAGCACTAAATCTCATCTATCGCCCAAACTATTGATAATGGATAAAAAATCTAAAAAACAATTTTGTAGAAAATTTTCTGTCCTACAATTTTTGCAATCAAACAATTTGTCCTAACTCTCGAAGTTTGTAATCACAGCCTCTTAAAACACGGAATTGGGGAAGAATTTAGTTTTTTCGTCTCCATAAACTAATTTAGTAGATGTACGTAAAAAAGTCGAACCGAAAAATTGTGATATAAACACTGATACTACATAAATTGTGCATGAATTTTAGACCTTACAGAAATAATCAAGTTACTTTAATAATTTAAAAAAAGTTTCTTGAATATATGAGACTTACAAGGGGAATCACGTGACCTATGATAGCGAAAACACGTTGGACTTGTGTGGTCTTGCAAACCAGTGAAAATTTTGTATTAATAGATCACCAAATAGTGCTAAATATCTTTTCAAAAAATCGTGAACGTCATAAGAAGTTATTTGAGACATAAATCTCACATTTACCTAATAAGCTTAAGAGCAAAATACAGTTTTGTGCAAGGGAACACGTATAGGTTAATATAGAAAATAGCCAGATGACAGCTGAAGCCTTGCCAATAATAACTATTAGTGGCGTCATCTCTCCAGCGGAGAATGTAACCCTCAGTCAAATGCTAAACACAAGAGATAACAAAACACCTAATCGACTGGGACGACCTTCTTATAAGTCACTGACTTTTACCCAAGAGGCAGCATAATCTGATTATAACCTGATTGAATATCTTAAACGAAAAAGAGAAGTCCTAGCAGAAAGCTCTGTAGATACTATGGAAGAACAAAATACAACTCAAGTATCTAAAAAACAAAACACGCAACATCCATCCCCGATAGGGCCCCACAGCGATACAACAAACGCGATGGATAAATCCACAGCGGAATTTCTTAAATTACTTACCGGCCAAATCGGAGAAATGAGAAAAGAAGCAATGATAACCGTGGAAAAACTCACGAAGCAAATTCAGTTAAGTGATGCTATAAACAAAATATCGCTAGAGGAAATGAGAGGAGACATACAGAAGTTGGAAAATACCTGGACCGATAGATGGGCTGAAATGGAACGAAAGCAAAAGAAGATGGAAGCTAAAATAGACGGGTTGAAAGGAAAAAAAAACCTGTGGTGGTGTTACGGCAAAACTTACAACGCCAAAGTGTCTTAAAAAAACTATAAATCAGTAGTCAGATAAAGGGCTGAATTGTTGACATAAGACAGGGATTCCCCAAGTATTTGTTTTTTAACATTATTTCTAACCACTAAACAATAACTAATTGAAATAATAATAGGAATTCCAAAAGCATCTCAAGTAGCACCAAGGTAATTACTAAAACTATCACCCGTACTTCTACACTCAGTTTTATAAGTCCGAATTCCCCATGTGACCTTTGACATCCATGAAAGAATCTGGTAGTCATAATGTTTAATTAAGAGTAAGATAAGAAAGTAATAAAAACAACCAAAAATATATATACGCTTACATACATATATATGGCTGTGTACATAATAACCAAGAGACTTGCACTATTTCTCCCCTTATTTTATACTAAACATTTTTGAGATAAATAACCCAGCTAAAAATAACTACCAGTGTTCATACAGGATACTAACCCGTCATCGTTCGAGAAATCTTTTAGCAAATAATAAAAACAAGCTGCCAATAGTTAAATGACAATAAAATAATAATCTCAACCCTAATTAACAATTCATAATTAATAACCCAAGCTTAAAATTCCTTTCTTGCTTATTCGCATTATTGACCCCTTGCTATACCTACTCTCTTATGTTACTATACTTTGATTACTCGCTTTTCTCTCTCTTCCCCAACATACCGACTGTAGTATAAAAGAAAATAACAATCGAACCAATAACGATAGCAAGAATCAGTCATAACTTATTAATAAACAATGAAAGCGTAATTGATAGCATATAATTCGTTCCACCCTGCAATTAATAAATGACCTAAAATTAATTAAAGAAATTGACTCTCTTCTCTCTTGCACTCCCGCGCTTCAACTACTAACTATCGCTCTCTTTTAAAAAAACTGTGACTCAGTATGTACTGAACACACATAGTAACTTATTCGATTAGTAACTAATAAAAATACTGGTGCGAATTATCATTAAACATATAAAGATAAATTACTAAAAATTCATAAGGAAATAGATAAATCAATTAGATAAATAGTAACGCTTGAATTGATCAATTAACAAGGAAATTGTTAGATCAATACTAATTAATGATAATGATATTTGATAAGCAATAATCAATTAAAATTCAGGAGTTAGCCAGTAATCGATATTTGTTAAAATTACAAAGAGTTTTAGATAAAATCATCAAGTCAGATTCTTGTTCTTTATAAAAATCGCGGCTGCGTGACTTTTTTTCTCTCGTCGTTACTCCAGAAGCTTACACCATCGAAAAGTGGAGTCTCTTACTTTATTCTGTTCCTCTGTTACTGCCCCCCTGTACGAAGCTCTTGAAATTTCTATCTTTTTATTCTCTTTCTCTGTTAGAGTTTACATTACTGCCTTAACTTTTAGTCCCCAACAACAGATACAGTTTGGGTCATACAAGTTTCCCTTATCCGTAAAGTTCCTTTATGTGCTTAAGCTCTTTTTTGCTAGAAGTTTCTACCATCAGTGAGTGGAGTGTCTTTACGCAGCTCTCCGTTAGTGCCCCCTCTGTACGAGCCTTCTTAGAATTCCTATCTTCTTATTCCTTCTCTCTGCTGGAAGTTGCATTACCACATAAATTTTACGTCCCCGGCAAAAATGCAATCTAGGTCACGCAAGTCTCCCCTCATCTATATTTCAAGCATATAAGAATCAGCGCTAATTCGTCCCCGGTGCCCATTTTTATCAAGCTCTTGAACCAGTATATTTTGGTCTTTCAAATATTTAATTCTTTGTTCGAATCAGTAGTAGTAAAAAAAGGAAATTTAACAAATAATTCCGGATTTCTTTATGCTTTAATTACTAACAATTAAATCAATGCGGTTGAAAAAGTCAAATTCTAATTAAATTACTCATATTGAAGAAATTTCAAGAAGTATATTCAGACAGATTGTCAATAACCCAGTAAAGGTAAAATCCCTTGCTCATTTAAACCAATAACTGTCGAAATTCAAGAATCATAGTCAACAATTAAGCCGCCTGACAACAACGAATTCCAATTAAATTATCAACAAACAACCTGGTCTCCAGCTCAGTCAAAAATCTTGTATCCTGACTTCTAATATATTTGAATACATCAACTGTAAGGTCAATTAATTGTTCATTTATCTAGTGATAAGACACACCCATTCACCTCGTAATGTATATTTCTGTATTTTAACATGCTCGACACTAAATAGCGAGGTCCCCGCTACCCGAGTAAATGGCTTAAGTGCTTTGACTCAAAATTAAGGGACTGAATAACTTGTGTTCGTCATTTTGGACGTAACACTGAGGCTACTGGAATGCCTGAAACAAGTAACATTTATATGGAGGAGCTAAATAGTATATTTAAATACTTAGAAAATCTCAATGAAACCCACGAAAAAGCCTGGAAGCGCCTTAACATAGTGGTTAAAAATCCCAACTGGTCAAATACCAATCTTTTCAACCAAGCTCAAGAATTCTTTTGTAAAAATATTAATTTAAATAACCCAATAGATGGTATAACACCGATTGACAAAGATAGTAAAGTTCTAACTATAAAAAATAAAGGGCAAGTTTAAAAAGGAACTAAGTCTTCAATCCTGCAAGATCTAACTAAACGCAAGCTACAAAACGTTTATAACTGGAAACAAGTTGCCAAAGCTCAAAAGGGACATTGGAAAAGTGTTAAAATAGCAGGCTAGCAAATACAAATTGAAAATTCTTGGTACACCTGGAATATAACGACCTCGGCACTAACTCCAATTAAAAGAAGAAAAAAGTATTCTATTGATACTAGTTGTAATAATGTAAATGTTAATCCAACTACAGCAAGCCCACCAGCTCCAAAAAACGTATAAATGTCATAGCATGAAATGTTAGAGGAATCCAAAATCTTTGGCAAGCAAACAATTTAATAGACACAGATATTATCTGTGCCTGCGAAACTTGGGCAACCTCCACAATGGAATTCCCCAATGAGTGGAGTAGTTACACATCATTATGGTCAGCAGCAATCAAAGAGAAAAGTACTGGATACGCTAGTGGAGGTATCACAGTCTTAACTGAAAAAGCTCTCAAAACACAAAAAATACTCTTTTATGACAGCTGGACATTTGCACGTATCTTTACAACTCACACTACGTTCATTCTTGGATGCGTGTATGTCTGCCCTAGCCGTGATATGAAAGTATCTATGGACTTACTACAGAACGCTCTAAATAAGATTGAGCAGCTGTATAGTGGCCTGGCTTTACTACTTGTAGGCGACTTTAACGCTAGACTGGGGACTCTGTCATCAATTCAAGAAGAACTCGTAGCAAACACTAATCTGTATGCTACCAGAGAAGCCAGCGATATGGTAATCACACGAGAGGACGAACACTGGATAATGCAATGTCAGAGAGCTCAATGATCCTCATCAATGGTAGATCAAGAAGTGACAAGCATAGCAAATATACCTGTCTTCATATAAGCAGAACACAATCAACTTTGTTTGGGCAAGCCCGAGTGCCCTGAATTTAATATTTGACCTCGAAATAATGCAGATTGAAAATCCCTCGGATCATTTCCCCTTGCACCTACAGCTACTCTACGATGTCCTAACTTATGCAACATATACTCATGCTCATATCCAAACCAGAAGCAAAGAAACTTTTCGGTGGGCTTGCAGAAGAGAAAAAAAATTCAGAGAACACATGACATGGTCTGATAAAGTTTCAATTATAAACAACAAAAGCCTGGATAAGATAAATGAAAACTTGATAGCTGAAATAAAATTAGCGGCTGAGGCTTTAGGCATGAAAAAGAATCAAAAGAATGGGCCAAAATTGATCACAAGCATGGGTTGACGAGGAATGCTGGAAGTACAAAAAGAAACTAACTGAACTCTTCAGACGCTAAGAAAAAATATAAAGCCTTAATAAATCAGAAGAAAAGGCAAGATAAGAGCAGCCTACTGGACTAACTCGCTAACACAAAGAAGCCAACTGAGTTCTAGAAAGCGATAGCTAGGCACAGAAGACAGCCTTATAGAAACCAAAACCCTAATCCAATCCATGATTGGGAAAGGTTCTATGATAGTACCACCCCCCAAATGGAAACAGACAATATTACCTACTACAGAGTATTGGACCCTAACCTAGATTGCGAGTTTAGCCTGGCAGAACTCAATCATGCGTTAAAGAAATCCAAAGGAAACAAAGCAGCAGGACCAGATGAAATCAAGAACTAATTTCTGAAGAACCTACCTCAGAATTGGAGACTCTACATTCTATGCCTTTTCAACAAGGCCTTTGAATTGGAAACTATACTATCTAATTGGCTCACAACAGTAGTATCCTTTAATATCCTTCAATATTTACTCAATCCAGTCAACAGATATCGTCATCTGTTAGAATCGTTTGGAGCTAACAGACAATTGTGACTGTCAAATAATAGACAAATAATTCGCAATAAAATAATATTGCGACTATAAATTGAGATGGGAGCTATCCTATCTTTCAAGTTGGATCAAATTGCACACGGTGTGCAAATAAAATTTAAAATCGGTGCAGTAGTTTAGGAGTCCATTGCGGACAAACAACGTGACACGTAATTGTTATATATACAGATATATATATATATATATATATATATATATATATATATATATATATATATATATATATATATATACATATTAGCCTGTTTCAAAAAAAACAACTATTTTTTTTTTCTTCATTATATCGAAAATATTGTTGGAAATGACGAGAAAGAAATACTGTGAAAGTTTGAGCTCTTAATATTAATATTAACAACTGCCGCATCGCAATTTTCTATTACCCGTTTAAATAACATGGAAAAATTTATTTTTTAAGCATTGGAATTTTGTAGCTCATGGTGGGACCAATACTTCGAAATGTTCAAGACCTATTCTTACGGGAAATTTGACGCTCTACAAAAAAGGTCTCTTATAATTTTTCGATATTTTTATTTCTTCAAAAGTTATTCGAAGTTAAAGTTAGATTGATAGTAAATTGTTAAATTTTTTGAATTTTTTGACGCAACCATCAAATTTATGGGAAAATTTTATTGGACATTTTTTGTAGAGCATTTCATTTTCTATAACTTATCTCTGAGAAAATTTTCGATATTTCTCACAAGTCGTAAGTTATTTGCAATTAACTGAAAATTTTTTTAAATAATCTGAATTTTGTTGCATAAAATTAATTATATCAAATTTTCAGTTAATTGCAAATAACTTACGAATTGTGAGAAACATCAAAAATTTTCTCAGAGATAAGTTATAGAAAATGACATGCTCTACAAAAAATGTCCAATAAAATTTTCCCATAAATTTGATGGTTGCGTCAAAAAATTCAAAAAATGTAAAAATTTATCATCAATCTAACTTTAACTTTGAATAACTTTTGAAGAAATAAAAATATCGAAAAATTATAAGAGACCTTTTTTTTAGAGCGTCAAATTTCCCATAAGTCTATGTCTTGAACATTTTGAAGTATTGGTCCCACCATGAGCTACAAAATTCCAAAGCTTAAAAAATAAATTTTCCCATGTTATTTAAACGGGAAATAGAAAATTGCGATGCGGCAGTTGTTAATATTAATATTAAGAGCTCAAACTTTCACAGTATTTCTTTTTCGTCATTTCTAACAATATTTTCGATATAATGAAGAAAAATTAAAATAGTTATTTTTTTTGAAACAGTCTAATATATATATATATATATTAGGGTGTGTCATTTCAGAGCAACATTTTTTTTTTTAAGTGTATGGGAAAAAAAATTATAGTTCAACACAAAAAACAAATTTTCGCGCAAGAATAAAAATTCTATGTCAATTACAGACCTAGCTCATTGAAAAAATTGATTTCACGGTTAAATAACATGGGAAAATTTTATTTTTAACTTTGAGTATTTTTAACTCGTTAACTAATCAATAGATAGAATAGACTGATTAATATTTTTCAAGGAAATTGTACGCGCTACAAATAAGGTCTCCTATCATTTTTTGATAAATCTATCTGTTCAAAAGTTATTGGAGTTCGAAGTTAAGCTCTAGTAAATTTCGAGATCTTTTTACTTTTTCGGTGAAACTATCAGACTTATCACAAAATGTCATGAGATCTTTTTTATTGGAAATTCTATTTTCTAAAAATTATTATTCGTAATGTTTTTTCAAATTCCGTATTGTTTTGTAGTTATTTTTATTTTAATTTCAAGCTCTTAAAAAAATAGTGTTTTGATCGATTTAAAGAGCTTAACATTGAAATGAAAATAACTAGCAAACAATACGGAATTTGAAAAAATTTTATTCATTATAATTTGTAGAGAATAAAATTTTCAATAAAAAAGTTATTTTGACATTTTGTAATAAGTCTGATAGTTTCAGCGGAAAAGTAAAAAGATCTCGAAATTTACTAGAGCTTAACTTCGAACTCAAATAACTTTTGAACAGATAGATTTATCGAAAAATGATAAGAGACCTTTTTTGTAGCGCGTACAAGTTCCTACAAAAATATGCATTGGTCTATTCGATCTATTGATTTGTTAACGATTTCCAAATATTCAAAGTTGAAAATAAAATTTTCCCATGTTATTTAAACAGGAAATCGATTTTTTCAATGAGCTAGGTCTGTAATCGACATAGAATTTTTTTTTTTGCGCGAAAATTTTTTTTGGTGTTCAACTATGATTTTTTTTCCCATACACTTAAAAAAAAAAAATGTTGCTCTGAAATGACACACCCTAATATATATACAGTAGGCTGATTCAAAAAAATTGACTATTTTTTTTTTAGATATCCCCTGGGAAAAATATTCAGAGAGACAAAAAAAAACGCCTGTAAAAATTAGAGCTCTTAATATTAATATTTAGAGGTCGCGCATCGCAAATTTCTATTTCCCGTTTAAATAACACGGGAAAATTTATTTTTTAAGCTTTGGAATTTTGTAGCTCACGGTGGGACCATTACTTTTAAATGTTCAAGACATATTCTTACGGGAAATTTGACGCTCTATAAGAAAGGTCTCTTGTAATTTTTTGATATTTTTATTTCTTCAAAAGTTATTCGAAGTTAAAGTTAGATTGACGATAAATATTTACAATTTTTAAATTTTTAAACGCAACCATCAATTTTATCGGAAAATTTTATAGGACATTTTTTGTAGAGCATTTTATTTCCTACCACTTATCTCAAAGAAAATTTTTGATATTTCTCACAAGTCGTAAGTTATTTGCAATTAACTGGAAATCTTCTTAAAAAATTCAAATTTTGTCGTTTAAAATTAATTATATTAAAATTTTCAGTAAATTGCAAATAACTTACGACTTGTGAAAAATATCGAAAATTATTTTGAAGATCAGTTGTAGGAAATAAAATGTTCTACAAAAAATGTCCTATGAAATTTTCCGATAAAGTTGATGGTTGCGTCAAAAAATTCAAGGATTGTAAAAATTTATTGTCAATCTAACTTTAACTTCGAATAACTTTTGAAGAAATAAAAATATCAAAAAATTACAAGAGACCTTTCTTATAGAGCGTCAAATTTCCCATAAGAATATGTCTCGAACATTTGAAAGTATTGATCCTACCATGAGCTACAAAATTCCAAAGCTTAAAGTATAAATATTCCCATGTTATCAAAACGGGAAATAGAAATTTGCGATGCGCGACCTCTAAATATCAATATTAAGAGTTCTGATTTTTCCAGGCGTTTTTTCTTGTCTCTCTAAATATATTTTATGGGGGATATCGAAAAAAAAAAAAAATAGTCCATTTTTTTGAATCAGCCTAATATACAGGGTATTCCAAAAAAAGTGTAACAGAGGTATATAGCGTCAAAGAAAAAAATATTTAGAATCTAAAGTTTCTTAGCAATAAACTTTGAATTACAGCTAATTAAAGTTGACCAATGAGAAATTTGGTAATTGGCGCATGCAGGGTCAAAGAGTAGGGGATCTAGGTCAATAAATTGAAATGAAAATGAACTCATAAGTAATAGGTAAGGCCTATTTTATTTAAAAAACCTGAAGATGACAATAGTTTTTCTTTCTTACCCAAGGGCCTCACATAATTTGAGGTCCCAGTGATTGCTAATCATAACATCAGAATGCTGTCAGCAGTCCAACAAAAAGTAGGGATGATTTGATTTTTTATTGTTTTTGTTTCTAAAAAAAGATCTCCGAATTGAAAAAAAATATTCATCGGTAAAAACTTTAATTTCTCTAATGAATAATATTTTTCATCAGTTACTGAAAATTACAGACAGAAATAGATGTTGTTTTATAACCTTCCTAAAAATTGATTTCAGAAAATTTTCCATCTAAGATTGAGAAAATAGATAGTTAGCCCAATTATTTATATTTTAAACTATTACATAGAAATGTTTAGAGTAAAATTGCTTACAAGAAAAGGATGTTAGGTAATTATTTAAGAACTTTTAAAGATTTGTTATTTTTTCAAATCAGCTTTACAGATCTAATAAAATCAGTGATCGGCAGTATCGATATTTTGGATAACGATCTCGATAATATTACTGATTTTTTCGAAAAATTAGCGGGAAAATTTTGCTAAATTTTTTCAAAAATCAGTAATTAGCAAGAAATTATTACTAATTTTCTATAAAATTGAAAAACTAGCAAAAACATATCGCTAATTTTTTTGAAAATAAGTAATCAGCGAAAAAATATTGCTAATTTTTTTCAAAAATTAGTCATTAGCGAACAAATATTGCTAATTTTTTCCAATAATTAGTAATTAGACAGAAATTATTACTAATTTTCTATAAAATTAGAAATGAGCAAAAATATATTGCTAATATTTTAGAAAATAAGTAATTAGCGAAAAAATATTGCTAATTTTTTTCGAACATCAGTAATTAGTAAAAAAATATTACAATTTTTTTCGGAAATTAATAATTAAACTAGAAATATTACAAATTTTTATTTTAAATTAGTAATTAGCCAAAAGATATTGCTAAATATTTTGGAAAGTTAATAATCAGTAGAAATATTACTAATTTTTTGAGAAATTGATAATTAAAAAGAAAATATGAGTAATTATTTCACAAAAATTAGTAATAAGTTGAAAAATATTGCTCAGTTTCTGAAAATATTAGTAATAATTATAAGATATGATTGAAAACTAGGGTTAACATATCAATAATTTCTTTTGAGAATGAAAAATAAGGAAAAAAAATATTGCTCAGCATTTTCTGATTTGTTAGTTAGCTATTACGGAACTTAAAATAATAAAAAACAAAGGCCCTAGGGGTATAAGTAAGGTGAATCGGCCCCGGGAAGATATTTGGATGATACTTAGAGGATATGTAGGTACTAATAAAATACTAAGATCCTATAAGTTTCAGATGTCTAACTAAATCCGTTTCCAAGAAAATAAATATTATGTAAAAAATAGAAAAATTTTTTTTTCTCAGGATTGGCTTGACCAATTGGTCTAAAAATTGAGTATGTTATGGGAGCTCATAATAGCTTTCAAAAAAAATAATTAACAGTTTTATAGCTTTATGAGATCCTTGAAAAAAAAATTGTTTTTTTCTAAATTGTTTTTTCTAACTATGGTACAATTTTGGCACAATTATGAAACTATTTTTTTTCAAAGCCTTATGTACTCCCCTATAACACATAATTTTTTCAGATTTTTGAAAAAGGTACGCCATCGTTAGAAAAAATAAAAACCATTTTTCTGCTCAATTAATGCATCTATTCAAAAAGTTTATGCTATACTTTTTTAATTTAATGCATATTCAGATAGTTTGTAGCTATCAGAAATAATATTTTATATTCAAAACAATGACAAAAGTTTTTTCATCAATGTAAAAAATTAAAATAGTTATAAATAATTAATTATATATTAATTTTAATAAATATTTTTAAAAACAACTTTTTGCTTCACAGCTTGCCCGTGTAAAAAAAATTTCTCCCGGAGGGATCCCGCCAGGATCCCGCATTAGAAACCTGCCGCTTATGAGACTGACCGAAACTTTAAGAGAAAGATTGGCGGAACCTTTTTAAATTGGTAAAGAGCATATAATATAGCTATAAAATTTTCAAGAAAAATGTTAACATCTATTGTGAACGAAAATTAGTAAATTCTGCTAACTTTCAGGATGTCTAAGATTTTAAATAGTGCCGCTAAAATTCCTGAATTCTTCCGATAAGAGGATTTTGGGTATTTTTAGGTAAAACTGCGGAATACAAAAAATACCAACACTGCCGCGTAAATTCTTGGAATCTTCCGAAAAGAAATCGTAGGGTGTTTCCAGGTGAAGCTGCGGAATACAGAAAATACCAATACTGCCGCGGGACTATTAGTATTTTTGTATTCCGCAGTTTCACGTGAAAGCACCCTTCGATCTCTTTTCGGAAGATTCCAAGAATTTACGCGGCAGTGTTGGTATTTTTTGTATTCCGCAGTTTTACCTAAAAATACCCGAAATCCTCTTATCGGAAGAATTCAGGAATTTTAGCGGCACTATTTAAAATCTTAGACATCGTAAAAGTAAATCTTAAAGTTTCGGTCAGTCTCATAAGCGGCAGGTTCCTAATGCGGGATCCCGGCGGAATCCCTCCGGGAGAAATTTTTTTTACACGGGCAAGCTGTGAAGCAAAAAGTTGTTTTTAAAAATATTTATTAAAATTAATATATAATTAATTATTTTTAACTATTTTAATTTTTTACATTGATGAAAAAACGTTTGTCATTGTTTTGAATATAAAATATTATTTCTGATAGCTACAAACTATCTGAATATGCATTAAATTAAAAAAGGATAGCTTAAACTTTTTGAATAGATGCATTAATTGAGCAGAAAAATGGTTTTTATTTTTTCTAACGATGGCGTACCTTTTTCAAAAATCTGAAGAAATTATGTGTTATAGGGGAGTACATAAGGCTTTGAAAAAAAATAGTTTCATAATTGTGCCAAAATTGTACCATAGTTAGAAAAAACAATTTAGAAAAAAACAATTTTTTTTTTCAAGGATCTTATAAAGCTATAAAACTGTTAATTATTTTTTTGAAAGCTATTATGAGCTCCCATAACATACGAAATTTTTAGACCAATTGGTCAAGCCAATCCTAAAAAAAAAAAATTTTTCTATTTTTTACATAATATTTATTTTCTTGGAAACAGATTTAGTTAGACATCTGAAACTTATAGGATCTTAGTATTTTATTAGTAACTACATATCCTCTAAGTATCATTCAAATATCTTCCCGGGGCCGATTCACCATACTTACACGGAAAAATTGAGACCCGACTGGTTCCTGTGCAGCACAAGACTGAGTCGTGTGCAAGAAAAAATATGGGCAAGCACACGACTAGTTCTGGTGTGCACCCGAACCAGTCGTGTCTAGCACCGGACTCAGTCTGGTGCAGCATCCAAACAGCAGCACCGTAATCAGTCGTGTGCAGAACAATACTGATTCGTGTGTGCACATGAATCAGTATGGTGCTGCCGTTGTTGCCGTTCGGGTGGCGCACCAGACTGAATACGATGCTAGACACGACTGGTTGGGGTGCAACACCGTAACTACTCAGGTGCTGCTCACGACTCATTCTGGTGCAACACCGTAACTACTCGTGCGCTACACTCGAACGGTTGCTGTTTATAACTTTCAAAGTGCGGTTAAAAAAAATGTCAACAAATGTCAAAAGCACAAAACTTCAATATTTTTAAATATTTCAAATATATTGTCACACTCAAGTGTAAACGATGATGAAATATATTTATAAATTTTTTACTTATTTATCTTAATATTTAAATGCTATTTCCAGACAGGATATTTGAAATATTTTAAATATTTTAAAATATTGAGGTTCTGTGCTTTTGAAATTTGTTGACATTTTTTTTAACCGCACTTAGAAAGTTATAAACAGCAACCGTTCGAGTGTAGCACACGAGTAGTTACGGTGTTGCACCAGAATGAGTCGTAAGCAGCACCTGAGTAGTTACGGTGTTGCACCCGAACCAGTCGTGTCTAGCATCGTACTCAGTCTGGTGCGCCACCCGAACGGCAACAACGGCAGCACCATACTGATTCATGTGCACACACGAATCAGTATTGTTCTGCACACGACTGATTACGGTGCTGCCGTTCGGGTGCTGCATCAGACTGAGTCCGGTACTAGACACGGCTGGTTTGGGTGCGCACAAGAACCAGTCGTGTGCTTGCCCATATTTTTTCTTGCACACGACTCAGTCGTGTGCTGCACAGGAACCAGTTGGGTCTCAATATTTCCGTGTATACCCTTAGGGCCTTTGAAAATTAATATATTTTATTTATACTACAAACAGAAAATATCATTTACTAGTAATAATTATTGATTTAAATAATCTCAATCACTGGAAAAATAATAACTTAAGTAGAGAAAATGAAGTTTTAGGAAACGAAAAAATTAAAAGTTTTTAATTTCCAAATCCGTCAGTGAATTTTTTCAATTGATTTAGATAAAATATAATTAAATAATGTAAAGATTAGAATTCAAAATTACTGATTTACTTACTTTCACTCTAAATAACCTCAATCGTTGGAAAAATAATAATTCTAGAGAAAATGATAAATTCATAGAAACCAAAAATTTGATTCATTTCTCCCAACTTATTCGATAAATTTGTTCAAATAAGTTGAGTAGAGATTAATTATAGCATTCAAAACTTTTGTTAATTTTCAGTAATGATTAAATATCTTCTCATTTAACTAATAAATGGAAAATACTGAGTCCATTTTTTACACTCATTTCCAACAAAAATTATCCATATGTTATTCCTATAGTTTTTAATCATATTTTATAATTATTACTGATATTTTCAAAAACTCAGCAATATTCTTTCAACTTATTACTTATTTTTGTGAAATAATTAGTCATATTTTTTTTGTCAATCATCAATTTTAGAAAAAATTAGTTATATTTTTTACAAATTATTGATTCGCCAAAATATTTTGCAATATTTTCTAGCTAATTACTCATTTAAAATAAAGATTAAAAATATTTTCAGTCTAAATATGAATTTTTGAGCAAAATTAGTAATATTTCCAGTTTAATTATCAGTTTATGAAAAAAAATTATTAATATTTTTTTGCTAATTTTTTAATTTTATGGAAAACTAATAATAATTTCTGTCTAATTACTAATTTTTGAAAAAAATTAGCAATGATTTTTCGCTAATTACTAATTTAAAAAAAAAAAATTAACAATATTTCTTCACTAATTACTTATTTTCAAAAAAATCAGCAATATATTTTTGCAATTTTTTAATTTTATAGAAAATTAGTAATATTTTCTGGCTAATTACTAATTTTAGGAAGAAATCAGTAAAATTTTTTTGCTAATTATTTGTGTCTGAAAAAATTATTAACTTTTTTGTTGCTAATTTTTTTTTTTTTTTTTTTGTATTTATTATTTAAAATCGCCGTAACTGCATGATTATTGGCGACTACAGTATATAAGCGTTACATAAAATTGCAATATTCATTAATCTATTATAACAATTTATTTTATTATTAGATATTATATCATTTATGATTTTTATTTCTTTAAGGAAGGCTATCGTCCTGGAACATCCTCTTTCAGTGCCGAGACAATCTATCATGTTACTCGGGAGTTTCAGTTTGGTTCTGTTATTTGTTAGCTCTAGACATTCACTTAATATGTGCTGTACACTGTTTTCTGCTTCACACCATTTGCAATTACTTTTAGGCTCCTTAGTTATTAATTGCCCATGTGTGATTCTGGTGTGCCCTATTCTTAATCTGGTGAGTACCACCTGCTCCTTGCGGGGGAAAGAATCTACTGGGTAGGCCTCTGTAGTCGATTCTCTAATATCGCCTAAGCTAATTTGACATTCATTTAGCCACCAGTCATTCCAACACGTCAGGATTGTTTTTTTTATAAGTTCGTTTGTATGGTGGAGCGTTATTATCAGCATTTCGTCAATGATGTTTCTTGTTTATAGCTTCTTTCGCTAGTTGATATGCCTCTTAGTTACCGGAGATCCCTTGATGTCCTGGGATCCATACTAGGCTAACTTTTTTGTTGTTGGGTGTCAAACTGTTAATACTTTCTCTGATATTTGTTATCAAAGAGAATGTGTTCTCCGTGTTTTGCAGTGCTGTGAGGCAGGACATAGAGTCTGTGAATATGACAGTGTCTCCCTTGTCCTGGTCTTCTGTAACTAATTTAACTGCTAACCAAATCGCTGCAGCTCCACATGTGAATATCGATAGTGAGTCATGGAGTGTAACACCTCTTTTCATATTGTTGTTTACCACGGCGCAGCTGGCTTTTCCTTCTTTCACAGAGCCATCAGTGAAGTAAACGTTGTGATCTTTATACAACTCTTGAGTAGCTAGGAAGAGTTCTCGTTAAGTTTGTTGAGATGTTGTTTTTCTTTGTAGCTCATGTATGTCCAGATTGATTGCAATACTGTTTTTAAGCCAGAGTGGACCAGTGTGCTTTCTTGGTATAGGTTAGGGTAATTTTGTTTTGAGTTCTTCTAGTAAATATTCATGTCTGACTTGTAGTGGTCTTGTTTTGGCGCTCTAAATTGTATATGTAATGTCTTTTCCCGGTTTATCGATCATGAAGCTAAAGGCCGGGTCTTTTGATTACCTTTTGGCCTTCATTGCGTATTTAGTTATAAATTCAGTGCGTCTCAGTTTTAGTAGGACCTCCCCTGCCTCTGCTAATAGGCTGATTACTGGGCTCGTTCGATAGGCGCTGAGACTAAGTCGTAGTGCCTGATTTTAAATACTGTCAAGTTGTCTTAATCTTGTCTTAGCAGCCGTGTCATAAAAGATTGCACCGTAGTCCATCTGTGATATAATTATTGCCCTGTATGTGAGAGGGAGTGACTGTTTATCAGCTCCCCAATGGATTGAACAGATAGTTTTAAGTATGTTTAGTCTATTATAACAGTCAGCTCGCAGTTTCTGAATATGGTCCGTCCAAGTTAGTCTTTCATCTAAATATACTGCTAGTAGCTTAATACATTTAGTCTGCTTAATTTCTTCATTACCTAGCCACAGAGTGACGTTGCTTATTCTATTTCCTCGAGAGAATATGATGAATTCTGACTTGAGTCTTGAGAATTTATAGCCACTTCTTCCTGACCACTTCTGTAGCGCATTTAGAGATTGTTGTACGTGTACTGCTGTAGATGCTAGCTTTTTTCCTGAGCAAGATATTGAAAGATCGTCCGCAAATAGTCTTCCTTATACTGGTTTAGGAATCACATCAATCACATTATTTATGGATACTAAAAAAAAGGATGACACTTAGTACAGCACCTTGGGGAAATCCATTTTCAATTGGAGTCAGTGTTGATAATATTTTATCAACTCTTACTTGGATTTTCCTATCAATCAAAAAATTTATAATAAATGCTAACATATTTCCTTTGATGTCTCGTTCATCAAGGGATTTTAACAGTCCGAATCTCCAGCCCATTTCGTATGCCTTTTCTATGCCTAGAGCTACTGTAATCTGAGCATGTTTTACTGCAAGCGAATCACATACTTGCGCTGTGAAGTCCGCTAGGTAATCCTGGGTGGATCGGAATTGTCTGAATCCGTATTGGTTTGGGGATAATAAGTTTTTGGCTTCCAGAAACCAGCGGAGTCTTCTAGCCACCATCTTTTCCAACAATTTTCCTATATTGCACGTCAGAGCAATGGGTCTATAGCTTTTAGGGTCATTTGGCATTTTATTTGGTTTTAAAATTGGTAATATAATTACCTCTTTCCATTTGTTAGGGAATACCTGATTCATCCATATCAAGTTGAAGAGATCAAGTAGGTAACATAATCCCTTTCCTGATAAGTTCTTGATTAGTATGTTTGGCACATTATCTGGTCCTGGACTCGAGTTTTTTAGTTTTGATAATTCTCTTGTAAGTTCTTATATTGATAATTCCGAGTTAAATGGTTGACTGTTGTCATAGGTGTTGAAATGACCTGTAGCTTCTTGTTCTGTTTTGTAAACCCAAAATTCTTGATCATAGTTGGATGGACTTGAGTTTTTCGCAAAAGATTTAGCCAATATATTGGCCGTTTTTTGTGGTTGTACTGTTGGGCCACCTTCATTATCAAGGACTATAGTATTGTGTTCTTTCCGTTTATTAGTGTTTAAAAAATGAATTTTTTTCCAAACTTCAGTGATTGGTGTGTTGTTGTTAATAGAGGTTACAAAGTTTCTCCATGCATTTTTCCAACACTCTTTTAACGTTCTCCTGGCTACCGCTCTCTTTTTCATGAAGTCTATTTTGAACTGGAAGTTCTGTTCTGTTTTTGCACTTTTAAGATACAAACGTTGAGCTCTATTTTTGTCTTGTATGGCTCTTTTACAATCTTCATCCCACCAATATGGCTGCTTGCTCCTTCTATTAATATTGTCTTTATTTTTGTTGTTTTTGTTAGTTGTCTTCGGGATAGCAGTATGGGCTGCCTTCAGGATAATCTCAGTAAATTCGTCAGTGATTTCATCGATGGAGGTACCGATTCTTGAGTTTACTATAGGAAGTTCATGGAGAAGTTTATCTAATTCCTCTTGGTACAAAATCCAGTCCGCTTTACCATATAGGAACTTTTCTTTGGTCTCAGTTATATCGCAATTATTGGATGGAATAAATTTTATTACAATGGGGAAATGGTCACTATCAAATGTGTGGTCTATGGTGTGCCAAAAAAGATCGGCTGCGTGCATATTGTCAACCATCGTTAGGTCGATGCAGCTAGAATTTCCATTACGTGCATTGAAATGTGTTGGTGAACCTGAATTCAAAAGTACCAATTCGTCGTTGTCCTCTAACCAATTTGCAATTAGTTTTCCTCTAGGATCACTGTAATTAGATCCTCAATACTGGTGGTGTCCATTGAAGTCTCCCAAGATCATAAATGGTTTAGATAATTGATTAATAATTTCTGACAGCTCTTCTATGTTTAGTGGTTTACTATTAGGCAAGTAAATATTACAAATGGAGAGTTTCTTGGGGTATTTTATTCTAATGACTACTGCTTCTAGTTCTGTGTCAAGTGGAATTTCGTCCGGCAGCATTGCGGGCTTGGCGTAGATGGCGACGCCACCACTTGCCCTGCTTGCCTCAACTCTGTTTTTGAAGAATTTTTCATAACCTTTTAGATTAGCACAGTGATCTCTAGGGAAGTTAGTTTCTTGAAAGCAAATACATAGGGGGTTCTGTTGATAGGTAAGCATACTTAACTTTTCTATTTTTTTGTAGTACCCCTTAATGTTCCATTGAATTATTTCCATTGTCAACGACCCTACTTAATCCAAGGATGAGTTTGAGTTTGTTGGTGAATTTGGTGGACTTAGTTTTGATGGATCTAGTCATAAAAGGTCTGATAACTTGGCACATTTTAATTAAATCCTCAATGTTATCAGTGTACTCTTTCACCAGCTCCGTGATATCGCTTTTTCCTGACGAGTTCTTCATCAAGTGTCTTAGCTGGTCTATATTTAAAACGAAGGTGCCTGAGGCTCCTTGTTTTTTTACATTTACTTTAATACTTTCCCATGCCTTTTAATACGCTTCCTCTTTGGCTTCAGTTACTTTCCGTTTTTTGTGCTCGTTTCTGTTGTGTTGGTCTTCAGCTGGATTATCAAAAGGTAATGCTGGGAATTTTCTTAAATCTTCTGACTCGGATATTGGTACTGATTCACTATCTAGCTCTGTTTCAGTTTCCGTGTCAAAATCTGGGTCCAGATTTAGCGAGAAATTTGAGGAGACCGTTGTTTCAGTTGGAGGGTATTGCCTCTTGCTTCCTGCTTTAAGAGTCTGAGGTTCTAATGTGATGATTTCTTTCTCATGTACATCCTTCACGTTGTCCGGTATAATTACCGGTGTTAGTTCCATACTACTTAGACTTGGTGCTTGTTTTGAAAATTGATCCTGTGATGCTGTCTTGAATGATTCCACCACGGTTGTATTGTCACCAACGTGTGGAGTTTGAGAGTGTCTTTGCTCATTTGTTTTGCAGTTCTTTGCCAGATGCCCAATTTGCTTACATACAAAGCACTTTAAAGAGTCACTTGATGGATAGATCCAATAGTTGATGCCATCATGGTTGACATAAAACCTTTCCGGTAACTTCTTTTCGTCAGCCGGCGAGACAAACACCTGTCTGCGAAAACTAAGTACAAGCGAAAACTTTGGATTAGTAGTCCCGATCCGTAAGTCAGTGATTGGTGACAAAGGCGTAATATCCATACTTTTCAGTTCTTGTTCAATCACATAGTTCGGAATCGTTGGGCTTACATTGGATAAGACCACTCTTTTGTTCTTGACAATGAGAGGTCTAAATGGTAGTTGTGAGTTGTTAATTTCAAGGTACGCTTTATTTTCTACAAGCTCATCGACTGTCTGACTAGAATCCAGGTAGATACACATACGGTTTTGGGAGATTCTGGAGATGTAACGTATAGCAGTTGGTTCAACGATGGTGGCTAGTGCTTCAAAGTAAGTTTCAGTGTTGACCTTGTCTAAGGCGTCGTCTACGATCGCTTGGTCTCTTTTAGGGTAGCTGGCTGTGACATTAGCGTAATTAACACTTTGTTGTGTTTGGAGACTTTGTTGTTCATCGTTCTGTTGTGTTGATTCTGTAGACTTGTGATTGACTTTGAAGTTAGTTGCCATTATTGGCCTTTGTGAGCCTCTTGAGCGAGGACCCACTGGTTTTGAGTTTCACTTAGTTATCACACAGTAGATTGTGACTTTAAAACGCTAATTTCACAATGATCAAGAATATTTTTTTTAATTACTCACTCGTATTACGTTTGTAGTAACTTTTCACGCGACTAGTTGCTACGCACGCCGTGCTAATTTTTTAATTTAATGGAAAATTAGTAATTTTTTTATCCTAATTATTTAATTTTATGGAAAATTAGTAATTTTTTTATCCTAATTATTTAATTTTATGGAAAATTAGTAATATTTTCTGGCTAATTATTAATTTTTGAAGGAAATTATTAATATTTATTTGTTAATTCTTAATTTTTTTAAAAATTAGAAAATGGAAACAGAAAATTTTTTTTTTTGCCGATTACTCAATAAAATACTTATTCAATTAAATGGAGACATCGTAAAAAAATAAGAGATTTGTAATTTGCGTTTTCTTGTCTGTTTATTTAATTTTTTTAAAAACATTCGAATTTTTCCACGGAGAAATAAAAATGAAAATAATAATAAATGACAAGATAGCAGTTTCAGATTTTAGGAAAAGAAAAGCAAGAAAATAATAGCAGTAATGCAAATAAATGAAATTTAAATTGATACCGGGTTGATGACTATTTGGTCCAAATATATTTTAAATAATAAATTAATTGATCAATGGTATCGCATACCCAAATAAACAATATCAAAAATCAGTTAATAATAAATCACTTACAAAAATAATACGGTATGCACATACAAATTATAAAAAAATAATAATGCCGTATAAACAATAAATATACTTAAACATACTAATAATAAAGATACTTTACTGCATATATCCCTCGCACGTGATAGTAAAAATAAATATGATTGAATAACAATAATTGCAAATAATAATTTAATAGTTATAAATTATTGTATCACTCGCATGTGATAATTCAAACATAAAATAAAATAATCTCAAAAATAATTCCTAAATATTTCCACTAAAATAGTTCTCGGAAAGTTCCCACTGGTGAATATTACGCAGTATTCACAACACTAGTACTATCAGAATGAATTAATAATTATAACAATAATTATCCAGAAATTAACAATAGTTATAAAATAATATTCATAACTTTTGGATCACTCACACGTGATAATTTAGAAAAATAATAATAAACGCAGGAAAGTAATTACAATAATAATAATTTACATTAATAATAAATGATAATACGGATCAAAATAAACTGATAATTAGTAATCATTATCGCATATAATAATCAGGTACCAAGGATAATTCCACTGATTTATTAATGAATACTAAGAACCCAGTCGCATATGATTTGTCATAACAAAACTAATATTCACTACGTGAAATAATAATAAATAGTACTTAATAATTTTCCGAAATCACTATTTGATATTAACAATCAATCGTAAATAGATTTGCTTAATAATTTGATATTTCGTAATTTCAAAAATTCTAATTCGTCTCCAAAAAACTGTTTTAAAATTCTCATTAACTATACAGGTGCGTCAAAGATAGTCTCATTTATAATTTGAAAGTGAGAGAGGTCCAGTGACATTTCCCCTTAAAGAGGAGCAAATTTCTAATGGAAAAAGTCACAACTCATTAAAATTGATTTAATTTTTAGAAGATAATTGAAGTCTGTCTTTAGGAAATAACAGAAAGATATCAACAACGAAATTAAATACAACAATCGATGGAGTGTTCTCGAAATTTTTATATGATATTTAGGGCAAAACTTATATTTTTCTTATTTGTTATCGTTATCCTCCGATAACAAATGTCCATATCGAAACACCGAAAAGTATAACTGGAATAGAGCAATAATAATTATACTTTTGTAAATATAGTCCATATAATATTTTGAATTTATTATTCATTGAAAATGAAAATTTTGTTTATACCCTGTAAAAAATCGGGAGTAAATCCAGATTGGATACAGATTTTAGTCAAATCCAAATTCACTCCGTCACTCGAAGTTCCGGAGTTTAAAAAAAAACACTTCGTATTCGGAGTGAATAAGGACTTTTTTATGAATGGAGTGACTTCGGAGTGTTGCGGATTTTATTTCAATCCGCATTCACTCCGGCCCGGAGTTTTAATACTTGAACACATTTACATTTAATAGAAACAGATGTTAATTAGAAAGATAATTATTTATTAATTACTTGAATCAATAATTTATTCAGATATTAATAATTAAACTTAAAATATTACGTTTTTGATTCATAAAATATTTTCGTAACTCACTAAATTATAATTTCGTACATATAATACATAGTAAAAATATTAAATTATTAAGTAGCTATAATGAGATACTTTTTATGGGAATATTTGATATTTCGGTGCAATATGAAATTTTATTTCATGGTATGGTCATATAAATCATACGACAGTTTGTGACTCAGTGGAATTATATTTGTGCAAGTTTTATTATCAGCTGTTTCTAATTTTTAAAAATCATTTCGCGTGAATAAATGCCCGTGTAAAAAAAAAAGTTCGAAAAAGTTCGACGAAGTTCGAAATTTGTTACAAAACTGAACTTTTTTTCAAACTTTTTCGAACTTTTGTAAGACAATACAAATAGCATTACAAACTAATATCTTGGATGCCTTTGAAATTTTGAGGGTGAAATGGACCGCCAAAATTTTTAGGATGAAAAGTGGGGAGGGACGGGCGGGGGGCAAAATGGCCCCATATGCTGCCCTGTCATGGCAAAACGACGTATCTAAAAAATTATAGTTTCGAGAAAATTGCGTTTAAAGTTTTAACAGAATTTGAGTCCAATTTGACAGAAAAATTAATTTCTGTTATGACAAAACGTTGTAACTCGAGATACGTTTTTTGTATCATAGCAAACTAATGCTTATTTTGATAAATAGATGAAATTGTTATGACAAAACGCTGTAACTCGAAGAATCGATTGTAAAAAATTTTCGAGTTACGGCGTTTTGTCGTAACAATTTTTAATTTTTGTGTTAGGCCTGAAAAATGTCGTATCTCTGAGGGCTTGAAAGAATTTCATCTCTATTTTCTTTTTTTTTTTAATTTCCAATGCAAAAAAGATACGTTTTTTTTTTCATTTCTCTTATTTGCACATTTGATTAATATTATTGGCATAGTTAATAAATTTAATAAAATTTTGATGATATCCTATTATTAAGTGACACTTAATAAACCGTTTTAGCTTTGTTACGACAAAACAGCGTATCTCGAGATACGTCGATTTGCCATGACAGAGCAGTATGGTAAAATAGACCCGCGGGGTCAAAATGGTACCCCTAAATTTTTAACATTAAAAAAGTTGGGGGGAGGGGGGTAGCACTAGGGCAAAATTGTCCCCGAGGGACAAAAAAGTGTCTCTGAAATTCATGACATGACAAGTAGGAGAAGGGTGGAGAGGGGGGGGGGGAGGGGGGGTTAAATACGTCATCGGTACAAAATAGTCCCCCCAAATTTTTAGATAACTCAAAAATTAGAGGCAAAATGGTGCTCCCCAAAATTTTTAGCATAAAAAAATTTTTGGGTGGAGGAAAATAGACCCCCGAGGAAAAAATAGTCCCCTACAAATTAATCAAAAGATTTCTAAGAAAGTTCGATATTTCTAAAACTTTTTCGATAAATTATCGAAATTTGACGATAAAAACTATCGACAAAGTTCTGAAATTATCGAACTTTCTTGACTTTCTAGACTAAAATTATCGAAAAAGTTCTGAAATTATCGAACTTTTTTAGAATTTTGACGCTTAAAAATATCTAAAAAGTTCTGAACCATTCAAACTTTGGTGATAAAAATTATCGAAAAAGTTTTGAAATTATCGAACTTTTTTGATTTTCTAGACTCAAACTATCAAAAAAGTTCTGCAATTTTCGAACTTCGATGATAAAAATTATCGAAAAAGTTCTGAAATTATTGAACTTTTTTGAACTTCTAGACTAAAATTATCGAGAAAGTTCTGGAATTATCGAACTTCTGTGATAAAAATTATCGAAAAAGTTCTGAAATTATCGAACTTCGATGATAAAAATGATCGAAAAAGTTCTAAAAACATCGAACTTTTTCAGATCTTCTTTCATGAAGATCATCCAAAAAATTTCGAACTATTCTGTGATTAAAATCATCGAGAAAATTCAGAAAATATTAAATTTTTCCACAACGGCTACAGTTTATCGAAAAAGTCTTAGAAATATCGAACTTTCTTAGAAATCTTTCGATTAATTTGTAGGGTACTATTTTTTCCTCGGGGGTCTATTTTCTTTCACCCAAAAATTTTTTTATGCTAAAAATTTTGGGGAGTACCACTTTGCCGCTAATTTTTTGAGTTATCTAAAAAGTTGGGGGGACCATTTTGTCCCGATGACTTTTTCCACCCCCCCCCTCCACCCTGCTCCCACTTGTCATGTCACAAATTTTGGAAACACTTTTTTGTTCCTCGGGGACAATTTTGCCCTAATGCCAGCCCCGACTCCCCCCTAACTTTTTTAATGTTAAAAATTTGGGGGTACCATTTTGACCCCGCGGGTCTATTTTACCGTATGGGGCCGGTTTGTCTCCCCCCCCCCGTCCCTCCCCACTTTTCATCCTAAAAATTTTGGCGGTCCATTTCACCCTCAAAGTTTCAAAGGCATCCAAGATATTAGTTTGTAATGCTATTTGTATTGTCTTACAAAAGTTCGACAAAGTTTGAAAAAAAGTTCGGTTATGTAACAAATTTCGAACTTCGTCGAACTTTTTCGAACTTTTTTATTTACACGAGTGGAAAGGGAACTCGTAATTATTTCCGTACTCAATACAAATGTCAAAATCTCAAAGACCTAAGCTCACTATGTATTAGTAATTTTTCTTCATAATTAATATTTTCCGAAAGCCTCCTTCGGAGTATAATTCACCACAAAGAGGAGTGAATGAATGAAAAGTCATTAATTCCACGTTCACTCTGGATTCACTCCGCGTTCAGTCTGCAAATTTTTTACAGTGTACTGATACTTTTTTCGTTCTAATAACATTTTAATATACTCTTTAAAATAATAATAATAATATTAATAATAAATATGTTACCTAAAGATTACTATAAAATTAATTTAGAATAAAACTTTATTATAGTATTTAATAAATATAAGCCGAAAAAGTTTCACTTCTTCCGCGTGTACACACTGATACACGCACTCTTTTTTTTTTTTTGATTTAGAAGAAAAAATTTTTTTTTTCATATTCAATATCAATTTGAAAAACCTACAGAAATTAATACGAGACCTTTTTACGAGAACTTCGTGAGAAATAATCGTATTGAAAAATAAAAAAAAGCATTTTGTAACTTGAAATCTCTAGTTTCGACTCGTATTCATCACTTTTTTTAGACCTCCAGCCATTGCGCAAACATGAGAAATACCGCGAGAAAAAAATTTTCTAAATTTTTTCTTTTCTTTGAGAGAGCCCAAGGGCTGTAAAAATTTTTTTCAGCTAAACCAATGCATAGCTCGGTTAGTAAATTTAATCAGCTATAATTTGAATTCTTTTCGAGTTTCGTACGATAACTTGAATTTCGAAAAACAGTTACAGGTCTCCTAAAAATATGGTTAATGGCTTAAACGATCCGAAATGGCGTCTAGAAAAAGACGTTTTTTGGAATTTTTCTGGAAAAACAAAATTACTATTGTTATTAACAAAAAACCGTTAGAAAAATTAGCCGTCCAGCTTTTTGGCAAAATTTCAAAAAGTATAAGTGATAGCTCAAATATTAAAAAAGTTGCTGAAAGAGCAGAAAATTTTAGTATAATAGTTCTCGACACCTCGAATCGTAGCTCCAATATTTATTATTTTAATTTAACATTGAAAATCGGTTCTCTACGGAGCGTAGTTTTTAAATAAATTTCTTCTGCAATTAAATATTAATTAAAAAATTCTGATGTCATCTAGACACTTCGAAGAATTTGATTCCGTGGTAATGAAAGTTGTATCACTATTTTTCAAAAAGTTATTCAATTGTTAATCAACATTTTTTTTTACGGGTTTGTGTTGTCATGAAGGCGGCAAAAAAGTTTAAATAATTAATCTATAAATTTTTTGTTTCTTGGGCCCCTTTTTATATACATACTCAACAAGATGACGGTATGAAAGTTTAGAATATATCTTTATTCCATTAATTATTAATTTTTGAACTAACAAAAAAATTAAAAATCAAAATAATGTATGTTAAATTATTTTTTTTTAAATTATAAGCTATTACTGATTTCATATTCTTGTTAGGCATTATATGATTACATTTCAAATTTTTTCTTGCCATTTGCTTAAAAATTTTTTTACGAACAAATGGATTAATTAAATATTCTTGAAAAATTTTTTTTCACCATATTGTTAGCGTAAGAAAATGATGATTTGAAAAAAAAAAATTTCCTTAAAAACAATATCTTATTGTTTATAATCGTTTCTTTCATATTTTGATTGTTTAAATAAATAATGAAGGAATCGTTTTTTTTTTTTTAAATCATAATTTGCATTTTTAAATATTATGGCAAGAAAAAATTTTTTTGTCAACCATTTATTCATTTATTTGTTTAACAATTTGTTATGAGCAATTTTTTTTTTATTTTGATTTTTTTGTAGAACATCAATAATTACAAAAACCGCTACCTGCAACAATACGGCAAAAAGAAATTTTTTCAATTTTTTAAAAAACATCTGGATTTTGGAGTACGACATACCCGTGTAAAAAAAAAAGTTCGAAAAAGTTCGACGAAGTTCGAAATTTGTTACAAAACCGAACTTTTTTTCGAACTTTTGTAAGACAATACAAATAGCATTACAAACTAATATCGTGGATGCCTTTGAACCTTTGAGGGTAAAATGGACCACCAAAATTTTTAGGATGAAAAGGGGGGAGGGAGGGGTGGGGGCGAAATGGCCCCAAAGGGTAAAATAGACCCCCAAATTTTTAACATTAAAAAAGTCGAGGGGGGCGGAGGTGGGTGGCACTGAGGCAAAATTGTCCCCGAGGGACAAAAAAGTGTTTCTAAACTCCGTGACATGAAAAGTGGGAGGAAGGTTGGGTCCGGGGAGGGGGAGGGGGTTAATGGGCCATCGTGTCAAAATGTTCCCCTTATATTTTTAACATTAAAAAAGTTGGGGAGGGGGCAGGGGAGTGGCACTAGGGCGAAATTGTCCCCGAGGAACAAAAAAGTGTTTCCAACATCTGTGACATGACAAGTGGGTGAAGGGTGGAGAGGGGGGTGGTGGAAAAAGTCATTGGGGCAAAATAGTCCCCCCAAATTTATAGATAACTCAAAAAATTAGAGGTGAAGTAGTACTCCCAAAAATTTTAGCATTAAAAAATTGGTTTTTGTGGGCAAGAACTATTTCGGACGAAATTATCCCCTCAAAATTTTTAGCATAAAAAAATTTTTGGGTAGAAGAAAATCGACCCGCGAGGAAAAAATAGTCCCCTACAAATTAATTAAAACATTTCTAAGAGAGTTTGATATTACTAAAACTGTTTCTATAAATTGTAGCCGTTGTGGAAAAATTCAATATTTTCAGAATTTTCTCGATGATTTCCATCACAGAATGGTTCGAAATCTTTTTGATGATCTTCATGAAAGAAGATCTGAAAAACTTAGATATTTTCAGAACTTTTTCGATAATTTTTATGATCAAAGTTCGAAAATTTAGAACTTTTTCGATAATTTTTATCATCAAAGTTTGAAAATTTCAGAACTTGTTCGATATTTTTCATAATCAAAGTTCGAAAATTTCAGAACTTGTTCGATATTTTTCATAACCGAAGTTTGATTATTTTAGAACTTTTTCGATAATTTTTATCATCGAGGTTCGAAAATTTCAGAACTTTTTTGATATTTTCAAGAGTAAAAATACAAAAAAGTTCGATATTTTCAGAACTTTTTCGATATTTTTTATCATCGAAGTTCGAAATTTTCGAAGTTTTTTCGAATTTTTACGCTTGAAAATATCAAAAAAGTTTTGAATCATTCGAACTTCTGTGATAAAAATTATTGAAAAAGTTCTGAAATTTTTGACCTTCGGTGATAAAAGTATCGAAAAAGTTCTGAAATTATCGAACTTCGGTGATAAAAAAAATCGAGAAAGTTCTAAAATTTTCGAACTTCTATGATAAAAATTACCGAAAAAGTTCTGAAAATATCGAACTTTTTTAGAATTTTTACTCTTGAAAATATCAAAAAAGTTCTGAAATTTTCGAACCTCGATGATAAAAATTATCGAAAAAGTTCTAAAATAATCACATTTCGGTAATAAAAAATATCGAACAAGTTCTGAAATTTTCAAACTTTGATGATAAAAATTATCGAAAAAGTTCTGAAAATATCGAAGTTTTTCAGATCTCCTTTCATGGAGATCATCAAAAAGATTTCGAACCAGTCTGTGATGGAAATCATCGAGAAAATTCTGAAAATATTGAATTTTTCCACGACGGCTACAATTTATCGAAAAAGTTTTAGTAATATCGAACTCTCTTAGAAATCTTTTAATTAATTTGTAGGGGACTATTTTTTCCTCGGGGGTCTATTTTCTTCCAGCCAAAAATTTTTTTATGCTAAAATTTTGGAGAGTACTACTTTGCCTCTAATTTTTTGAGTTATCTATAAATTTGGGGGAACCATTTTGCCCCAATAACTTTTCCCACCACCCTCCTCTCCACCCTTCACCCACTTGTCATGTCACAGATTTTGGAAACACTTTTTTGTTCCTCGGGGACAATTTCGCCCTAGTGCCACTCCCCTACCCCCTTCCCAACTTTTTTAATGTTAAAAATATAAGGGGAACATTTTGACCCGATGGCCCATTAACCCCCCCCCCCCTCCCCGGACCCAACCCTCCTCCCACTTTTCATGTCACGGAGTTTAGAGACACTTTTTTGTCCCTCGGGGACAATTTCGCCTTAGTGTCACCCCCCTCCGCCCCCCTCGACTTTTTTAATGTTAAAAATTTGGGGGTCTATTTTACCCTTTGGGGCCATTTTGCCCCCACCCCTTCTCTCCCCCCTTTTCATCCTAAAAATTTTGGTGGTCCATTTTACCCTCAAAGGTTCAAAGGCATCCAAGATATTAGTTTGTAATGCCATTTGTATTGTCTTTCAAAAGTTCGAAAAAAATTTCGGTTTTGTAACAAATTTCGAACTTCGTCGAACTTTTTCAAACTTTTTTTTTTACACGAGAAGTCCAAGCACTGACTCAATTTGTAAAAAAACAAATTGCTGTAACTTTGCAACTACTGCAGATACAGTTTTCGACCTTTTAGTCGTTTTTATACAGTATAAGTTAAGCGTTCTTATAAATTTTTAACCTAACGTTTATTTGTTATAGTTCTTTAACAACACGCATTTATGTATAATATAACGGTGGGCCCTGGCTATCTCGTGTCCGATAGCCACGAACCACAGTTACTAAAATTTCCCGAATAGATAATTAATTAATAATAAATTATTAAATATAAATATGAATTTTAATTATTTTATTTGTTGGTTCTGGAAGGCGGGAAATAGATCTCAGAGGTGGGTCGGCTCGTTCTGACCGGACACGCGGCTGAAATATACTTATTCTAAAACGACGCTGGTGATAAGAAATTTGTTCAAAGAGACTCAATTAAATTATATATAACAAATTTTATTTAACCAAGCCCAAGTATATACAAAATACCCCTTTGTTATAAATTTAATTTTTTATTAAAATAATTGAGTGTCCAGCGGCAATAAATTTATTTAGCGCGCAAATATTTAATGGACACAGGGTAATAAATTAAATAATTATTTAAAATGAGTATAACGTTGAAGAGAGAGAAAAGGTTTGTGACTAATTTGTCGAGAACTTATCTGGTTGTAAGTGGACTTATTACTGGTGGAATCAGTCTCCGGTTCATCGCGGGCTCCTTGGATTCGATGTCGATCCTCTTCATGAAATCCTCGCGGGCTCCTTGGACTCGATGTCGATCCTCTTCATGAAATCCTCGCGGGCTCCTTGGACTCGAGGTCGATCCTCTTCGGCAGACGTTGCACACCAAACCACCACACTCACAAATTTAAATTTGGTTTTCTTCAACCAGACGAAGGAGTCGCAAAATCTCCTTATTTAATTAATTTGAATCGAACAAATATCACTTATAATAAAATAAATAATTTAATTTAATATAAAAGAAAAGTCTCGACAAATAAAATTATTTAGGTAACAGACCAACCGAGATAGAACTGAGTTTTAGAATAAATGACTAGATATAATAAACTGATGGACTAGATATCGTTAGGCCGACTCAAATAAATTGTTGAGTCCTGGTGCTAGAGTAGGACCTCGCTAAGCGTCCTCAGTCTACTCTAGGCGATGGCCAGGGCCTAAGTCCTCAAACAAGTGTTTGCTGGCCCTTTTATATGTTAATTTTGGAGGGGTGGAACTACCCCACTATCACCGAAGTTCAAATTCAATCGAGGTGGCCTCTGACATGGCCCCAAGGGACTGGGAAGTGTTAATTAATATACAAATTTTCCTAACAGATGGCCGTAGAATCAACTAGATTTTTGCGCTCGATTTTCAAGTCGTAAAAATCGAAACGCACGTTCATAATAAAAATTATAAATGCATTTTTATGAAAATTTTTTTTTTTTTTAAATCATTACTTCCTTTCGCTAAAAATAAAGTGAAAAAAATTTTTACAAAAATATTTAACTAATCCATTTGTTTATAAAAAGATTATAAAGCTTATAAAATGGCATTGTTATGTCCGCCGCTTAAATTTAAATTAATTATCCGGGATTTCTCCCTTTGGTAGCGATAGAAAAATTTAGACGAGCGATTTGGAGGTTGCGGACACCATGAAAGAATACGAGGAAGAATTATCTTCCTTTAATTTATTATTTATGGTGGATCTTCCGATAAGTAAGAACCCAGAACGTCTCCGAAGAGACTGGTGCTCTTGTGTTGAACCAGTTATATTATGAAAGAATTAAATGTAAAACTTTCACCTACCTTTCGATGTTTCTTTCTTTCTAGTCACGGCAGGTTAGATCCCTCCAGATCGTTGCAGCTCACTCAGCTTCCTCCTGTAGGATTTGGTTGGATGGGCGCGGCTGGGGTAGTAGGATGTAAACTTATGTGCTACTCTCGAATGAAACTCGGAGGGCTGATCTTGTGATTTTGTATTTTTATTAATGATTCAGTTACAACTCACTTGTACACTGAATCTTTTCACAATTTGAAACAATTTATATTTTTAGATTATTTATTGTTATCGGATATTTGTATAAGAATTTTGTTTTATATTTAATGCGTCCTTTTTACACACTCGATAGTGGTTTTATGCGCAAAATTACTTAGCCCGAGATGGAATCACAAATTCACGTGATTTGTGACACTATTTCGATCGGACCGAGTGTTTCTATCAATCTCAGAGGATTTTTAATAGATAGATAAGTCGATTATTGCTTTTCTACGCCCAAGCGGAATCCTGCAATAATTGACTGCAAAAAGATGTTAAGTTTAGAATGCCTTATTGATTATTTCAACGCCGAAGCGGATTGCTGCAATAAGGTTTAAATAGAAAATATTAAAGATCCTCTTATTGACCTTTCAACGCCTAGGGCGGAATTCTGCAATAAGAGTACACGAAAATACGACGTTCGAATAATCGCGGACCGTAAGTTAGAAGAACCGACTGGCCTCGAGCTATGGGTGCTCAGGCTTTTTATAAACTTTGATTTGGTGATTGATGGGGAATTTTTAATTATTGTCATTGGTGGAAGGTGACGACAGTTTATTAATTATTCGTTAAACTTATTGCAGTTATCCTCCCACTAATATTTGTCGCATAAAAAGGTAGAAAAAGCTGAAGCTGCGTTTTCGCGCGCTTTTGAAAAGAAGAGCTCTGTAATAATTATTTTAAATAATTATCAGAATAAAAAAAATTTATTTGGACATAACAATCCCCCGGAAAGTAAGAGGGTTGCAAAACTCTCTTGCTTTTCTAAACATATGTCCCTTCTTCCACAAAAGCTTGCGATAACGCTTACAATTTATAAAATGTCTTATAACTATGAGATTATATAATTCCCTAGATGAATATATATTGCAAATATATATATATATATAATATAATTTCATATATCATCATATCATTATTTTTTTTTATATAATTTCCCCTAAAATCTATCATTTTCCATTACCAAAATAATAATAATTATTATTAAATATATAAGGATTACATAGTATGATTATTTAAGATTACGATTACAATATTATTATGTGTTGTTTATCTCTCTACATGCATATAATGCATGCACATTTGCATATTCCCGTTTATGACCTTGAAATTACAAAAGGTAACGAAATAAGCTGGAGAGAATAATTTGTCTTCGCGCTAGAAATCTGCATTTACCCGACATCTAGCGAGGTTTAATTGCGGGTAAATTTTGCCGCGTCTGCATAAAGAATTTGATCTCCGGCTACCGTCTTATCTCGAGTGCATTCCTCTAACTTCTCGGTGTGATTTGTCATGGGAATTCAGTAAGCAAGAAGCCGTGAAGGATTACTGGTCCTAGTACTCTTCTCTTTTTTTTTTGTTTTTAAATATTTTACAATGCATCCCACGGACCAGCATTATGAAGGATTTTCGACCTGGCTACAGTTCGTTCTGCACCGGGTAAATTTGAGAGTAAGTAGGATTACTAGCTTAGGAATTTCCTATATAAAAAAAAAATCTTTTTTTTTTTTTTTTTTTTTACAGGGAATTTTAAGTCTAGGCATTATAATTAGGAGCCTGGCCAGCTTCCTGAACCCCGTGAACGCCCTAGAGATTATAGATTTGGTGGAGTTTCTGGGGTCGGGGCACCTTCCTCCGGAGCTGGTAGAGGCTCGATGGTTTTTCGAGGGCGTGTTACCCTCCACCGAGCAATTCGCAGTGCTCCTGGCCCCAAATCACGAACGGATGGAGGCATTATCTGTTTGTCTCATGGAGACATTCGAAATTGCTACTCAGTAAGTGGTTTGCTTCCCCTTTTTTTTTTTTTTTTTTTTTGATTTTGAGTAAAATTTTTTTATAATAACTCTCTTCATTCCTTTTGTTTCCTTTTGCAGCAATGAGAGATCTGGCCTTGATCTGTGGGATCAACCTACCTTGTCACCAAAGTAAAGAATCTCAAAGGAAGGGGAAGAGGAAAAGATGAAGGAAAGGAAAGAAAAATGATTGTAGTAGGAACATCTAGTTGAAATTTATAAGAAGGGTTGATAATAAAAAAAAAAAAAAACCCTACAATTTTAAATACTTGTTTTTCTTAAAACAACTTTACCACACCCTACCTCTGATTCGCTTATAATTAGTTTAGTTTATTTTTAGTTTAACTTTTAATTTTAAGGTTTAGATCTAAATTTTATTTAAATATAAGTTTTACCGTGGCCGCGTGTGAGTGTGAATGAGAGAGTACTATAATAAGTAGAGATCGAGAGAGAAAGAATGCACGGGGCAATCGGTCTCTGCTTTGCCCGCGTTTGCAGCTCTCGCGAGGCCGCGATCTTCAATTACGCCATAGGGGGGACATCTGTTGTCCCCGAGAGTAATTAATTAGCAACTCGACGAGGGGTAATGATGGTTGCCACGTCAAGTCCTCGTTCCTTTAAATACCGCGGGATTTGAAATTTGAATCAGTTTTATTCAAACTTCAAATCAATCCTCCAGTGTTTAAATATGCTGCGCTTTCCTTCCGACAACCCTCCCGAATTCGCGACGAGGTGCGTCAATAAATTTGATGCCGATGTAAGTAGTCAGAATTTGTAATTAAGTAATCCTTACGAGATTAGTTTTCTTTCTTTGAAAGTTTCGCTGTCTGCTAACTAGATCTTGTTGATGATGGGAGGGCTTCTCCGATATTTTGAAGGCCATTTCCACCCGGCAGTCGGACTCAGGGTTCTTTCGTGTCTCGAGGGCGTGATGGGAGAAGAGTTGCCCGTTGAATTGCTAAATTTAAGGGCGTGGCTCTCGACTCGACTGGTTGGAGCTGGTCCTCGCGATTTAATTAGCAATACCTTCAACTCGCGTTTCATCGAAGAGGTGACTCACAACGTGATACAGGTGGCCCATATCAAGACTCGATTGTAAGTATAAAGATGTATACATTGGAATTCTTAAAAACAAAAAAAATTTCTTTTAAAGCAAAATTAATTTTTGTGTTTGTTTTTTTTTTTTTTTTTTTTTTTAAGTGATTTGAAACATCCCGGATGGGAGGCTAATTGGCAAGCGAAACAGCTTCAACGGCCCAGTCAGCAATAATAAACAAAAGCAAAGAATCGTAGTAAAAAGAGACCGCCTGCTGACTAGGATATTATTGAGTCTCTCTTTTTTTTAGGTAGATTTTTTTAAAAATCTAACTATTGTATTTGTCCTCATGGTCGATTTTACAAGGAATTTTGTCATAAACTATCATAATTAGTTGAGTAGAGTTCAAAAATACCATTCGTTAAAAAATTTATATATGTATGTATATATATATATATATATATATATATTTATATATATATATATATATATATATATATATATATATATATATTTATGTAATAGAACCGACTTTTGAGGACACGATTGCGTCTACAACTCTTATCCGATCTTAACGAAACTTTCTACACTTCTTTTATATGTAATTACCACGGTTAAGTTCGAAGATGGGCTGAATCGGTCGATTAGTTCAGAAGTTATGGCTGTTTGAAATTTTAACGATTTTTCGAAAAAATCAGTATTTAATCACTTTTAAAGTCCATATAACTTTAAAACTAAAACTCATAGATAATTTTTGTAAAAAGTATTTTAAAGCTTGACTAATAAGCTTTAATTTGTGACCTTAAACTTTATATTTAGACCATTTCTTCCAATAATTTTATAGCCTTGAAAATTTTAATGGAATCAAAAAATGTTGAAAATATGGTTTTCATTCCACATAGCTTATGCTTGTCTCATTAAAATCCAGTTTCGACAGTTGTATTTTATTGTGCACCAAATAACCTGTAAATTTCACAGCTATTTTGTATTTTAAATATATTTCTTTTATTATTTATGGTGTATCAAATGTACCTCTCATCCCAATGATTATCACTGGTCTTGTCATTACGATAGCGCCTACACTTCTTATTGGACCTTAATGAAATTTACCACACTTATTCTATAGGTGATTACCTCGATCAAGTTCAAAGATGGGCTGGATCGTTCAGATAGTTTTGAAATTATGGCTGTTTGAAATTTTCATGATTTTTCGTAAAAATCAGTTATTAATCACTACTAAAGCTTATATAACTTCAAAACTAATATTCATAGACAATATCCGTAAAAAGTATCTGAAAACTCGTCTAATAATCTTTAATTTATGACTCTAAGCTTTATGTTTTGACTATTTCTTCCAATAATTTGATAGCCTTGAAAATTTTAATGGAATCAAAAAATGTTGAAAATATGGTTTTCATACCACATAACTTATGCATTTCCCATTATAAAACAATTTTGTTACGTGTATTCTATTGTGAACAAAATAACCTGTAAATTTCACAGCTATTTCATATTTTAAAAGTATTTCTCATATTATTTATGATGTTCCAATCATACCTGTACGTCCTATAATTATAACTGGTCTTGCCATTGTAACAGCGATTACAATTATAATCTAATACTAATTAAATTTTCAATACTTTATTTATGTGAAGGTTAGTTTGGTACATTACCTATATAATGTTATGTCAAATCAACGATCTGAAGTTCTCTATCGAAAATAATCATTGTCCTTTTTTACCATCACTCTTAGAAAATGAGTTTAATTTATGTCATGACTATACACTAACTTATAACACAAGATATGTACGTATAAAACTAACTTTTTATATCGATTAATTGAAAAATCTACCTTCCATTTCGGCTACCGAATGGCCTTTTTTTTTCATTATAATGAAAATAATTTTGTTTCTTCGGCTGTAAGTGAGCAGATTAATAAAACAAAAAAAAAAAAAAAAAAAACAAAAATAATTTCTCTCCTTCTTTTTCCTTTTTTGTTTTTTTATTTAGCTATAGTTGTTATGTGCGAATAATTAAATTTTTTTTTTTTCTTTTTTTTTTTATTTACGGTAAGTATACACCTTTATTCTAGCCCAGGAAGTGTTTTGTTTAGCCGGAAATGGCTTAAACCGAGGGGTACGTTATTTCTCGGTTGCGCTCCTGTATCTGAGTGAGAGGGTACGCGATGTGTGAGAGCGAGGCAGATAGCGTATATCGGTCTCTGCTTTGCCCGCGTTCGCAACTCTCGCGACAGCGCAACATCAATAGGATGTTAATTATCGACCGTCGTATTGATCTTACCTTGGTAGATCTCAACCGGCAAGTGGCGCCATCTTACGCTTGACAAGGGAACTATTCTCTGAAACAGCTTATTTCGTTCGCATATGATTTTTACCTGAATAATCCACATTTTTATGGATTTCAACTGTAATAAAAGATGAAGTTATGCTAAAATAAGGAACAAATATCGTTTATAAGTAAGAAATACATGGAGAGAGATTTTTTTTTTTACAGGTTTTTAGAACCTTCATATGGATAAAATTTCTCTTTTCTACTTCTTGGCAGCATCGTGGATTTTTTTTTTAAAATTTATACAATTTTATGTATCGCTTAATTTAGCTGATAGTGGATTTTGTCATATTTTTATAAATTTTTCTGCTGATTTAGCAAGGTCATATTTATTTTCGCTTATTTCTTTCAATTTTAAAGAAAAAGATGACATTTAAATATAGTGTCTTGTTGAGTTGTTCTCAAAGCTAGCGGACGCTCATTACAATTGGGGGTATGTCGGTTAATTTTTATTAAAACCCATTTCCAATTCTAAAATACAGATTTTGGTAATCTGGTTTAATAATTATTTATGATCTGAAATTGACAATTTCAGGATTCGTTTTTGAAAATGTGTTTTAATCGCCCACCCGTCGAGATTGTCGATCCAGAACTGGATCCCTTACCAATCTTAATGGAGGAGGTTCTGATCGAGGTACAAGCTCGTTGGTACTCAGACTCAGACCCAATCTTTTTGTTCGTGACAAATCAATACGAGATTGATTGGATCCATTCTGTAGCACCACCGTCGCCTTCGCTGGGTGCCGATGGTCGTGTTCCTACGCTATTAGAGGTAAATAGTTTATCAAGATTCGTTTATAATAAGAGAAAAAGGTTCTCCTCAATATTTAGTTAATTTATGGGTTTCAGTATATCGTCGTCAATCTACATCTATATTTTACTGATAATGCCGATGTTCGTGACAGTTATCTGTTAGAAATTTTGAGGAATTTCCGTGACGTTCGAGAAAACAGGAATAATTTGCGGTTACTGAATTCAAATTTAAAAGATTCTTCTATCGCCTGGTTGTTCAAAAGGCATCAATGATTGTATATTTTGAGAAATAAATTTGAATGGGTTTCCTGAATATGTAATTTTTATTTTGTTAGTTTTAAGAGTTTCTCCATTATATTTTACTCTGTAATATTTTTTTTTCTTTTTTTTTGCTGCACTAACTCTCTCACGGCTAGCGCGTCTTATTACTGCTGAGTTGTCGTTTATGCGCAAAGTCGGGCATTCAGTCAACTGACTTGAAACTAACACAATGTGCATGTCTTTTGGTCAAAAGTACGACCTTGGGGATCCCATTTATTATTATGTAAGAACCTATGCCGAATTTACTTATATTCGGAGGATCTTTGCTATCTGGGATCCCAAGATTAACATTTGTGATTGTTACTACTCATGTGGTGTGCGTAATAATCTGTTACACGTAAGTGTTTAAGTGTTAAGTCGAGATTAATTAAGTTTGTGTCATTATTATCTTGTTCGCTTGTCCAGTATTATTTAAGCTGTGGTTTCTTGCCGTACTGTCCCGACCGTTTAAAGCGTGAGCTTTTCCTGGCCTGGAGTAAACATCTTTGGAGGGAAAAGGACGAGGATAAAGAAGATTGGATGGAGGATTGGAAATCCATTTCCTGGCTCCTTAGAGAAGACGAAGAGGATGAGCCGGAAGAGGAAGAAATTGAGGAGGTGAACGAAAATGAGGCAGTTCAGCCATCGATAGCGTTCGCTGGGTAACCAAAATATGTCACCACTTTCGAGTCACTTTTTAGCTGTCAATTTTCTCTTTTCAATAAAGAGAAAATGAGCTTGGAGATCGTTTGTTCCTTATGTTTAAAACCTGAAAAGCTATCCTTCCTTCTACATACCCGTATACAATCTCGAATATGACTATGCGAGTGTAAACGGAGAGAAAAGCGATTTTTATTTCCTTTTTCTCTTTGCTTTTAAATTTACTATTATTCTTGTTATTATTATTCCTACGGCGCGACGTCAGGTAAGTTAATTAAAATTTATGAAGGAACACGTGACTGTTATGAGGTGAGTAACATACTGATGTTTGTTTTTGAAAGAAATTTTCTTTTCTATTGATTGCTTCCATTTTCTGTTATTCTAGGCGGTGAAATAGGAGTAACAAAGATGTTTCCTTGGAGCTGATTTTTAAAAGGAGAGTTTTAGTGGGGAGAAGAAAGATGTTCTGTCAAGAGCTCTGTCAACGGCTGTAAGAAAATTCGGCAATGGCTGTTATTAATGTTCAGAGTTGCGCATGCGCTGTGAGAGGTAAGCGTTTTATCTCTTAGTTAGAATTTTGAAATAATTACTTTAGTTTTAACAGGGATTTCCGAATTTCCTGTTTTCTCGAATGTCCAGGTGACTTGAAAATTTGTTATAATTTAATTGAATTTGAATTTAGTTATATAATTTTTCAAAATTTGATCTTGTAAATTTAGATTTCAACAATTTTCCTAATTAGATTATTAATAATATTATTTACTTAAAATGTCATGCCGGTAAAATAGGAATCCTCTTTCAAAACGACAATAAGTGTCGGTAAATTTAGAAGAATTTTCGTAAAATTTTCATAGAAAGGCCCATAAATTATTATGGGTCTGGATTAAAGTAATTTAAAAGAGGATTTCTATTTTTCCGTGAAATTTTGGTTTGAATTATACATTATTCTTATCTTGTTTAGGATGATTAAATCAGAGCGTTGAAGTCTGAGAGGCGAAGGCCTCTAGTGGTACGAGTTGTCGTTGGTGATTTGTTTGTAGAGAAGACGACACGAGTTGGGAGAGCTGGTAGAGTTTCTCGGAGTTCGATGACTTCTGGTTCGTCTTTGATTTGGGCAGACTTCGGTTTAGAGACTGAGGTACGTCTTGTTTCTTTTACTGATTTTGGATGTACCTCGCCTGGCTGCTTGTTTTTCTTGTAGGTGAAGCAGCACTTCTTACTCGAGAATATGCAGCATTTGAAGAATATTGGAACGACGAGGATGACACACAGGACGACTAAGGTGGACATGTTTCCCACCGTCATCGTTCGATGAATATCGTCTTCTTGATGGTGCAGCGATATTTCGGACATTCGATTTTCTGTTTCTTCCAATCCTGCTCCCCTGGGTTGGAATTCGTCTACTGTTTTTAATGGATCGACGTTTTTCTTGATGAGAAATCCGGATATTTTGGGTTCAGCTGTTAAATTCGTCTATAACTTTTCCAAGGTTAAGTTTAACTTTGGCAAGGTGATGTTCAACTGAGTGATCTCTTCATCTATGCTTTTTATTATCTATTTCCCGTCTCTAATTTCGCATCTACCGTGAATATGGACCATTCCTGTTCCGTTGATGTAGTATTCTTTCTCGACTGGACTTAAGCACTTGAAGATTAATTTTTCTTTTTTACAAGTCGAGTACGCCCAGGAATTTGGTTGATTGAGCTTTATCCACGTGGTTTTACACTCTGGTATGATGCGAACATTGCAGGTTCTTGAGATATCTTCAGTTGTCTTCGAAAGCAGTTTCATTTCGCAGTCTACCTCTTCTTCTGCCTCCGTAGACTGGAAGGGTATGTCGGGACGACAAGACAAATCATCTCCGATAGATTTGCATTTGTTGATATATTCAGAATCTGCTAAAAAGAATCTTCTCAAGCCTGGATCCGTAACCAGGAATCTTTTTGATGGTAGTATCGTCAGTGTTTGAATCTTTCCATTCAAATTTTCTGGCTTCGGCAATGATCTCATCTCGTATGATAACGATAGAATCTTATGGAACAGCGGCAAGGTTATTATGATAAGTAGATAACCTTTCGGCCTTGCTACCTTTACTGTAGACACAGAGGACAAGGTCGAGATATCCATCCGGTCAATTGGTTGTGGTGGATTCAAATCCGGATGCTTCCTCATGATATCAACAGTTGCTTGGTAGAGTTGCTTTGGTGATATAGCCTGTGGAGAGAGTCTGCCGGCCTTGGCTTCCTCAATGACTGTTTCGGCTTCCTTCAGGACTCGAAGATGGTTACTGGCGATCTCTCTTCGTTCATCCCCCAGCATCATGACTTTCATTAAATATGCGAGTTTTCCCAAGGAATCTTTGGTGGAAGTCATAATATGTGTAGTAGCGTCTGCGAGATTATCCAGATTTGCTCGCATTTGTGCTTCGCTTTGGAGAATATTATTGATTTCGCTCTTAACGAGGTGGGTGGCATTCCGTACTAGATGCGCCATCTCTGCATTGTCTTGATATAATTTGTTGATCTCACTAGTGATATGTTCTTTGTCTCCATAGTCCATGGTTCCAAACAGTTCTCGGGCAATTGTACCGACAAAGCCAAACCATGGAGCTCGTTGATGACGGTCAAACGGCGGCGTTTTAAATGTTGTTTCTTCGAGGAGCTGATTCAAGCGGTTTGTAGCTTGGCTTATTGCGGTTTGTATCTCAGTTATCAAGTGCATCTTCAAGTAATACATACAGGTTGCAGCGTCGAAAATTTTGGTACAACCTAGTATGGTTGAATGGAGATGGTCCCACTCGAATGGATACATTTCGACTAATCCTTGGACGTTAATGGAAGAGATGATGCACCAGTTTTCTTCTACTAGGTGAATTTTCGTAAATGGGTCATACAGTAGACCCGGGTTGTCTGACAATGGTTGGATGGTCAGGTCGTCCTTGGATTGACTTCCTTCGAAGATGATAATCAGGAATATCAATAATTGTCTCATGATGGTAAGAGATTTGGATCTGAAACAGAGAACTTTATAAAGGTTTAGCCTTATGGTCGAAAGCAGGTTTAGCTTTGTTAGGGTTTACCAACTTGCGGTTCCCTTTGTCATTTAGGTAAATCAGACTCCCAAATTCGTTAATTTCGACAATTTCATAAGGCCCGATATGATAAACATCGAGTTTATTCTTCCGTGGTTCCTTTAAAACATAGATAAAGTCGCCTACCTTGAAGGTTTTGGCGTGTATGTGTCGATCGTAACGAATTTTGGAATCTTGTTTTGCCTTATTAAGACAATCAGCAGCGATCTCTCTGACTTCGGACAATCTACTTATAAGATCGGCGAGATAGTCGGAATAAGTCTCGATTCTGGAATAATCAGGGAATTGGGTTGGTAACCGAGCTCTTCGACCAATCATCAACTCGAATGGAGTGAATTTGGTGGAAATATGCACATTGGTATTGTAACTCAACGCCGCAAGTCCCACGTATCGATCCCAGTTCGGATACTTATCCGATAATACTCTTAAGAAGTCTATCAACGGCTGATGGCTCCTTTCTAAAGAACCATTAGACTGGGGATAATAACCCGAAGTCGTTAATCTTTGGATTTTTAGAGCTTTTGCAAGTTGTTGTATTATTTTAGAGGTAAATGAAGTACCTTTATCTGAGAGGATAACTCTCGGACATCCGTAATAGCACATATAACGATCAACAAGGGCTTCTGCCACTGTTGTCGATCGGATATCAGGTATCGGTATTGCTGTTACGGCTTTAGAAAAGTTATCCTGAATAGTCAGGATGTGGACATTTCCACTCCTAGTCATAGGAAGTGGTCCAACAGTATCAATAGAGATTTTCTCGAAGGGTTCGAAGGGAGTATCGGTTATCATCATTGGTTGTTTTGTTTTAATTCGAGTGAGTTTATTCTTCTGGCAGATTTCGCATTTCCGGATGAATTTATAGATTCTGTTCTTCATGCCTGGCTAGTAGAATCTCTCTCGAATTCGCTAATAAGTTTTCACGACACCTTTGTGGCCCGCAATAGGACTACAGTGGTTTTCCTCAATGATCTTATCGCGTAACTCTTCGGCAGGAACTTCTATATTTCCTTCGCAAAGTGTTACCTCGATTCTTCATTCATAAGTCAGACTGCTTCTTCTTCCTCATCTGTTTCTCCAGGTTCCAGTCCGGTTTCTGGCCCAATCTCTACTACTGGGTCGGCTGGAGCTTGAAGTGCTGCGGATTGCCCTGGTTGATTTTGATCAAAAACGTCGTCTTCGATACTTTCTGAAACGTCAGGTTCGGTTGTACTTAATTCGCAATAATTTATCTTTTTCTGGTTTTTTGTCATTTCCGTAGCCCGTCTCATTCGCAACCGGGATGCAATCGTATCACGAGGTTGTAGAGCGCTGTTGACCCGAGGTTTGTTTTTACTTCCGGGTTTTCTCCCTCGTTTTACAGCTGCTATGGCTTCTTCATCGGGACAAGAAGTTTTCCGAAGTGGTAACATTACTGCTTCCTGGACAGATTTTTGATTTGAAGATGCTTCATCTGGAGATCTGCCCTCAGGGTTGTAGGACAACCCTTCAGCATATTGCTCTGAGATCTTATGTCGAACAATAACCGAAAATTTGTATTCGCTTAATTTGGATCTCCACTTAATCTGTCGTTCAGTGACAGTTTGGCTGTCTTTCAACCAAGATATACAAGGGCTGCTTGTATACAAGGTGAAAGGTTTACCATAAAGGTAAGGCCGAAATTGTTGTACTGCGTACAAAACTGCCAAACACTCTTTTTCATTGTGAGTGTATCTTGTCTCAGTCTCTTGCAAGACTCTAGACGTACAGGAGACAATTTTTTCGATATTTTCGTCAGGATTGTCAGGCGTACGGTCTTCGTTCTCCAGTTCCTGGCTCAAGATGCCTGAAATACCGACATCGGAGGAACTGGTTGCCAATATGAAAGGTCGATTGAAATTTGGATATGCGAGGAATGAGTTCTCGCATAATGCGTTCTTAATATCATCGATAGCCTTCTGCGAATCAACTGACCAAACAAACGGTTCAGTTTTTCTGGCAAGGTCAGTGATCGGTTTTGCTCTTTTGGCGAATTTTTCGATAAAGCGCCTATAGTAGTTTGCTAATTCCATAAATTTTCGAGCTTCTATGTGATTACGGGAGTGCGAAGCGTTTTTAAGGGATGATATTTTCTTTGGGTCGGGTTTCACACCATCTTTAGTGATAATGTGACCCAGATATTTCACCTCGGGGCAGAGAAATTTGCATTTCTCGGGCTGAAGAGTTAGCCCAGCCTCTCGAAGGCGGTTGAAAAGTCTATGGACTCGCACTTCATGCTCTTCAAGCGAAGATGCATAACTTACGAAGTCGTCGAGATAAATGAATAATTCTGTGCCTTTTAAACCACTCAACGTGGAATCCATCATACGTTAAAAAAATTGCTGGAGCACACTCAAGCCCAAAAAGCATACAGCAATATTCCCAGTGACCATCAGGGGTAGAAAACGCAGTTTTCTCAGCATCTCTGGGGTCCATTGGTACTTGGTGGAACCCACTGGCAAGGTCAAATACACTGAAGTACTTTGCTCCGCCGAGTTGGTCTAAAATGTCGATTATGAGTGGGAGGGGGTAAGCATCCCCAATGGTTATCTTATTCAAATTTCGAAAATCGATACCCATTCTCCACTTTTTGTTACCTTGAGCGTCAGATTTCTTAGGAACAATCCACAAAGGAGAATTATACGGAGATTTTGATTTGCGAATAATTCCTTGTTTTAGTAGATTATCCACTTGTTTCCTAATTTCGTCGCGATGTTCTTGAGGAAACCGATATTATTTTATTCGGACCGGTTTATCGCTGGTGGTTTCGATTTTGCAAGTGAACTTCTTAGAACGTCCCAGATGATCACCCGGGAGGTGAAATATATCGTGATTTTTCTGGATAAGTCTGAGAATTTGCTTCTATTTGGTGCGACTGAGATGGTCGGTAGGAATTTTGTCAAAGATTGCCTGGAAACGATCTCGCTTAGAGAGTGAGTGCGTTCCAGATTGAGTTTCCGCTATGTCGGAAAATTCATCAGATGGATCAAGATGATCAAATTCAAATTCTTCGAGTATTTGGGGTTCAATTTCGATTTCTGCTGGATCTGATGTGGTATTGATGACCATACACATCGCTTGATCGTCATCGACTGAGACATCGGCTTCGCCCATTAAGAGTCCCTCTTTAAGAGGAATCTTACGGAGGTAGCCCTGTTTGATCTCAGGATTTACAACAGGTACCGACACGGACATTCGCATACGGGGTGGAATTACGTATGAACGGGATGGTTTTATTCCGAGGCTGAAAGATAAGGGTCGGGAAGGTCGAGATGATAAATTCAGAGATTGATGATGATTTCAAGAAATTGTTGCCCAAAATTCCGACACCGTGAAAGGGTAAATTTCCGTCACAAACATGGAATCGGATTTTTGAACCCAAAACTTTTAATTTCACGGTACCAATTGTTTCCATGGACTGCCCATTCAAACCTCGGAGTAGCATCGTGTCATCACGATCTACTCTAATTTCAGGTTTAAGAGCGGAAGAATTTATGAAACACACATCCCCCCCTGTATCTATGAGAAAGCATTGCAATTCTCCATGAAGTGAATTACATGAGTCGAAAATTTTCGGACCTGTCCCTAGGGACAGGATATATCTCACATCAAGGTCGTTATCCATTGAAAAAGGGATAGGACGAGTAGGTCGATTTTTGAGGACCAACGTATTCCAATAAAAGGAAATGCCAGCTCGTTCCTTGATGAAAAATTCATTTCCAAGGATGCCCAGGTAACCACCTGGTGACCTAGGTACAACCTGGAAACAAGCCTCGACATCGAAGATCTTGAGAGTCACAGTTCCAATTATTGGCATACTGCTGGTCGCTATGCCGCCTACCACACCGCCATTTTCAGGGTAAAAGGTAGTATCATCCCCCAGTGCGTCGATGCAAAGGAGATTCAGGTCAGAACCTGTATCCAACAAAACTTCGCATCCGCCCTGGAAGAGGTCTGGAGATGTTATCCAGACTCGTGGACCTTTACCGATGACTAGTGTGAGGGTTTCGGGCGTTGAAGGATTCTGAATTCCTTCACCGTCTGAGTTTTCTGATGAAGACTCGTAGGTCGGCGAGACTCTCAGGGCATACTCGCAGTCGCCTCGGTCTGTCGAGCGCCCGTTGAGTTTAAATGTTCGTTATTGTCTTTTGAAGAGGCAGATTTATTTGCCTGACGATGAGGGCAGAAAGGACAATCACAACAGGGAGCCTCTAGTTTTAGATGTTCAAGTTTTTCTGAGTCAATGTCTGCAGAATCAAAAGTCACAACCTTTTTCTTTGTTGAAGAAGGTTCTTCTGTTCGTGGCCGTGATGAACTTTTCTTAAACGTTCGTGGAGTCGAGTCGTCGTCGTAGGTTCGTCCACGTCCTCCTTTACTAGAGATGTAAGTGTATTTTCGGTAGTCAGCTGATGCTGAACTGCCATCGGAGTCTACACTGTCTTCGCTGTCTGTAGCGTATTTACTCGGTCTGTAATGTCGTTTAGAGTAAGTAAACGTTCTTCCTCTGGTTTCTCGACGGTCATCGTAATCGTCATAATCTCTGCGAGGTCTCTGATAATCGTCTTTTGAGTAACGTCTGTTGTAGTCTCGATCGTAACCTCTGTCTTTATGAGACTGACGCGAATAATCGTTAGATTCGCGTTTCCGCCTTGGTCGTATGCATTCACGAGATCGTTCTTCTTTTACTGTTTTATAAAGATCTTCGAGTGTTTTTGGATCTTTTAAACTCGCAAGACATTTTGGGAGGTCAGGCAAAGCGGAATAAAGCGTATCGAATGCAACCTTCTCCTGTTGCGACATGATGGCTTCTCGATTTTCCTCTGGCAACGCAGCTTCCAAGCCTCTAATCATTTTGCGTGACCTGAAAAAGAAATCTTCGATAGTTTCACCCTCTCTCGGGCTAGCTGAAGCTAGTCGTTTATGCCAAACAAGATCTGGATCGCCATCTCGATACCTTTCTCCCAATACTTCGAGAAGTTCTTCGACACTGTAAATCGGAGTGTATTCGATTAGATCCCTAGCACGACCGGAAATTCTTTTTACAATTTTTGCAACGAACATATCCTGATGTTCTGGGATGATGCAAGGCATCCATCTCTGTACAATTGCGTCAAATTCCTTGAAATCTTGTTCGCAATTCGGACCTTCGCCGTTAAATCTTGGGAGCTCTTTATAGAGCTCCTTGGCCATGTCATACTGAGTAAGTGGAGTGTTTGCATCGTGTAAAGTGGCATTTAGCCGGATAATGGGTCTTTCGTCCTCGTTGACCATTTCGACTCCTAGACCACCTGCTGGAGGAGGCGTTAAATTTCTTCGCCTCCTGTTTTTGTTGGTTTTAGTAATGGTGACGACCACACCCTAAGGTGAAGCGTAAGACAAGGATGTCAAATGTTTTTCAATTCGGAGCAAAATTGCTGACTTGGTCAGAAAGAGAAGAGAAAGTTAAATTTTTTTTTTTTTAACAGCTCAAAGCTGTACAGTGAAGTCGATGTCCAACTTCTTGCTGACTTTGCGATTTGGTCGCGAAGTCACCTCGGTGAACTCAGGCGTTTCGCAACTCGAATTCGTGGGGCGAAAAATGCCGAGTTCGCAATACGTGGAATCGCTACCTGTTAAGGTGTGGCAAGTCCACGGAAGCAGGGTGTGGCACTTTCAAGAAAATGCCACGAAACTCGAAATTCTGAGATGTAAAAATTTCGAGAAGAGAAAAACAACCACAAAAATCTACCTTTTCTCAAAAATGGTAGAAAAATTATACATGTGGCTTAACAAGACGGATTTTTACTTTCGTAAATCCCACTGCTGCCACCAGTGTTCTTTATGTTATGTCCACCGCTTAAATTTAAATTAATTATCCGGGATTTCTCCCTTTGGTAGCGATAAAAAAATTTAGACGAGCGATTTGGAGGTTGCGGACAACATGAAAGAATACGAGGAAGAATTATCTTCCTTTAATTTATTATTTATGGTGGATCTTTCGAAAAGTAAGGACCCAAAACGTCTCAGAAGAGACTGGTGCTCTTGTGTTGAACCAGTTATATTATGAAAGAATTAAATGTAAATCTTTCACCTACCTTTCGATGTTTCTTTCTGTCTAGTCACGGCAGGTTAGATCCCTCCAGAACGTTGCAGCTCACTCAGCTTCCTCCTGTAGGATTTGGTTGGATGAGCGCGGCTGGGGTAGTAGGATGTAAACTTATGTGCTACTCTCGAATGAAACTCGGAAGGCTGATCTTGTGATTTTGTATTTTTATTAATGATCTAGTTACAACTCACTTGTACACTGAATCTTTTCACAATTTGAAACAATTTATATTTTTAGATTATTTATTGTTAATGGATATTTGTATAAGAATTTTGTTTTATATTTAATGCGTCCTTTTTACACACTCGATAGTGGTTTTATGCGCAAAATTACTCAGCCCGAGATGGAATTACAAATTCACGTGATTTGCGTCACTATTTCGATCGGACCGGATGTTTCTATCAATCTCAGAGGATTTTTAATAGATAGATAAGTCGATTATTGCTTTTCTACGCCCAAGCGGAATCCTGCAATAATTGACTGCAAAAAGATGTTAAGTTTAGAATGCCTTATTGATTATTTCAACGCCGAAGTGGATTCCTGCAATAAGGATTAAATAGAAAATATTAAAGATCCTCTTATTGACCTTTTAACGCCTAGGGCGGAATCCTGCAATAAGAGTGCACGAAAATACGACGTTCGAATAATCGCGGACCGTAAGTTAGAAGAACCGATTGGCCTCGAGCTATGGGTGCTCAGGCTTTTTATAAACTTTGATTTAGTGATTGATGGGGAGTTTTTAATTATTGTCATTGGTGGAAGGTGACGACAGCTTATTAATTATTCGTTAAACTTATTGCAGTTATCCTCCCACTAATATTTGTCGCATAAAAAGGTAGAAAAAGCTGAAGCTGCGTTTTTGCGCGCTTTTGAAAAGAAGAGCTCTGTAATAATTATTTTAAATAATTATCAGAATAAAAAAAATTTATTTGGACATAACAGCATGAACGAATTTTAAAAGCAATCATATAATGCCTAACAAGTATATGAAATCAGTATTAGCTTAAAATTAAAAAAAGACCATTCGGCAGCTGAAATGGTAGGTAGATTTCTCACTTGATGTATCGAATAAGTTAGTTTCGTGCATGAATATCTTGTGATACATGTTGTCACGATATTTAAATATTGTGGCAGTCTCGCATCAGGTCGGTGAGCAACAGAGGGCAGCACACGCTACTCACACGTCTCATCCGATATTTTGTTAACATGATTATTTTGTTTATTTATAAGATCCCGGGAAAAAAAATCTCATATCTCATATCTCTATGATCATATATAAAAATTGGCCATGTCTGATCATATATGATTAGATATGATTATATATGATTAGATATGATCATATATGATATACATATAGGTTTGACAAAAATTGTTTAAGCTAAAAAAATAATGTTTTAATTTTATTGTTCATTAACATTAATTGAAATTTACTTGTTTATAGTTATTCTTCACTCATTATTAATTTTTCTATCGACGAAAAAGTATTCGGTATTTTTCTGGGATTCGAACCTGGATCTTTCTGTGTATCAGTTGAAGCTGCACCACTCTGCCAAACCATGGACTTAATAGTTGGGACTATTTAATAGGTTTATATATTGATCTTAGAAATCTCAACAATCATCAAGTTCATATTGATATTTTACATGGTATTTGAGAAGTTTGTTTTCTAATGCGGAATCAGAAGTTTTTTTTATCCTTAAAAAATTAAAATAATATAATTTAAACGTAAGTTTAACTTAAAAGTTAAACTTTAAATTTAAACTTAAGTTTTATCATAGATGTTCATACCTGACCATATCTGATCTTACACGAGTTGAACGTCGTTTAAAAAATTTTATGGTCCTTCATATATGATCATGCATGACCATATATAATCTCGTATAGATTGTACATCGGTTAAAATTTTTTTATATTTTTTCATATCTGTTTATACATGTCCATACATGATCATATATGATCTTATATGGCCTGTATATCGGTTAAAAACTTTTAATGTATCATCATATATGTTCATACACTACCGCAAAAAATTTAAGGAACAAAAAAAATTTTATAAATTATTTAGTGATTTTTGGAAGGCTGTAACTTTGTAAAAAATAATCGTATCGAGATTTAAAAAGAAGCATCTTATAGCTTGAAATCTCTAGTTTTGATGCATTTTTATTAAAAATTTTTTAAGAGCTCCGGCTGTTGCGCAAACATGAAAAATACCGCGGGACCAAAAATTTCTAAATTTTTTTTTTTCCGAAGAGCCCACGGAATGATCCTTTTGGCTTCGACCATCGATATTTCAGGTACCAATAATTGCACAGTTAATTTAAGGGCGGCATTAACAACTTTAATACATTCCCTACAAGACCCTTTCATCATTTTTCTAAAAAAAAAAAAAAATTTTTTTTATTCTTAACATCCATCAGAAGTATGTACAAAAAAAGGACTTTCAACAAAAAGACATCAACCACTACTCTGTAAATATTGATGAAAAGACTAATGTTGCCAAGGACTTTTTTAGCTTTATGTACCCCCAATAACCCTGTCAATTTTCAAATTGTACTATCGAACCATTTTTTGGGAATGATCGATCATATGTTTGCTTAACAATTGAAAGAACAAGTTTTGTTCTTTTAATTGTGTAATCATAATAAAAAAAAAATTGAAATTTTTTTCATTGTGTTCGAAATTTAGTTTTTGAAATTTTTTTTTCTTTGTCATTTCCTTGCATTTAGAAATTTTTTGTCTCGCGTTATTTCTCATGTTTGTGCAATGACCTGAACTATTAAAAAATTTTGATTACAATGCACTGAAAATAGAGACATCAAGCTATAAAATGTCTATTTTTGAAATCTCGATACGAGTATTATTTACAAAGTTAAAGCGTTCCAAATATCACAAAAAAATTTATAAAATTTTTCTGTTCCTTTAATTTTTTGCGTAAGTATATATGTTCATATATGTCCATATATGATCATTTATGATCTTGTGTGGACTTAACATAGAGGAAAAATACTTTATGTTGTATCATATATGATCATACATGACCACATATGATCTTATATGATTTGGGTATAAGTTAGGAAAAATTTCTTTGTCTTTATGTATGGTCATATATGAACATGTATGACTCATATATAAACATATAAGAATCATATATGAGCATATATGATTCATGCATGATCTTATATGGTCATATCTAATTATATATAGCCAGATATAAACTTTTTTTCCCGGGTGTATCTTCATATATGTTCATATATGCTCATATATGATCACATATGATCTTATATGGACTGAATATCGAGTAAAAATATTTTATGTTGTATCATATATGACCATACATGACCATATATCATCTTATATGATTTGTGTACAGGTCAGTATAAATTCTTCTGCCTTTATATATGATCAGATATGACCATGTATGACTCATATATAAACATATATGAATCATATATGATCATATATGTTTATATCTAATTATATATAGCCAGATATGAACTTTTTTTTCCGGGATTTTGTTTTAATTATGGCGTTAATCATACTTTATTGATTTTAGGTATAAATTGTAGTTGAATCAGGAGATTTCGCTGATTAATTTAAGCATATATTTGGATTGTTATAGCACTGGGAGAAATAGTTGCACATTTCAATTATGTGCTTATGATTATTTTGATTGGTTGGCGCATGTGCGTCAACGCAATAGTTGGCATCAGTAAATTTATTTATTATAAATAAACTTACTAGTTTATGAATAAATCATTGGTTGACTTATCGTTAAAGCATGTTAAGAATTAATTATGAAAGATACAATTGGTCATTCAACGTCGGGAACTGGATAAATTATACGGCCAAAGTTATGTATTATGTTGGTGGTACTGTAAAGAAATAACATGCAATAGTTGTATATCTCCAGTGGTCGAAGTGAGATATACGACAAAATGGCGTCGGCCTAGGTGCCGGTATGAGATTCACGTGCTGCCATGATCAGACGTGGGAAAGTCTCTGTAAGAGTAGCGTGTGTGCTCTGTTACATTAAGATAATTATAAATTTGTCGCAATTTGGTATTTTGAGTAGATAATATAAACCCATTGGCATTATTGGAGTATTTTGGTAAACGGCATAAAGGAAAATACATTTACCGTATTAGCGTGCAACCAATGGAGTGTAATAATACGTAAACTGTAAGTACTTTTTGGCCAATACATTGGCGTATAATTTGGTTCCCGAGTTGGTGATCATTTGTAGTCTCACATGAGTGAGAGTGAGATAGTATATTCTGAGTATTAATATTTGTCATAAGCATATTAATCCAGTCAAGTTAGGCCTAAAAAGTATCAGTCGAGATAAGGGTTCACATATACATTAATTCCTGGCCGACTAATTTTTTCACAGAATGATTCAGAATATGCTAAAATTACGACAACCGAAAAAATCCAACATAAAAGTGCTTAGTAAATATGTTTTTTTATAACGAAATTGTCAAAATTCCGGTTTAACGCAAATATTTAACAAGCTTATAGCACATGGATTAAAAAAACCTTAATAAAAATTAAAGAAAAAAAAAACAATGAATAAAATGAGCCCTTATTTAAGTTCCAGCGAGCTGTAATTTGTAAATTATTTAATTGTTAATTAATTTTTTCGTCAACTCGATGTTATTTTTTATACATCAGCTGCGCCGACACCGAAACTCGCCGAAGCGTGACGATACTTGACGAAGCTGCGCGCGCACTCGTTCGGGAATTTTAAAATTTGAAAAATTACTTTTACTTGTCTAGTTGAAAGACATTTGTATTTCATTTAACGAAAAAATTAAATAGTGATTAAATTTTTATTCTTATAAAAAATAATTAAATGGATCGACTCTTTGCTTAAATGTTTTTTAAGAATATTGAAAATTTTTAATATATTCTTTTTCGTAAATTAATTTTTTTTTCATTAAAATCTATTGCCTTATTATTATAATATCTTAAAATTATAAATAGAAGTTAGCTTATAGTTAAATACATACATCTCCTACTTTACAGCAAAATTTTAAATATTTCCATCAAAATATTTGTTCCAACAAAAGTCTTAATGTAATATAATTTGGCATGAAAAGACATTTGTGCGTAAGCAGAAAATAATTTATTTTAAATCACTCAAATTAAAATTTCTTTAACTTCTATTGTTGGAGCATAGATAAATTTGAAAGACATTACAATTAGTAATGACAGAAGTATCGAAAATTCTTAGAAGCTAATTTCTTTGTTATAGTTAATTATTTCTTTATCCAAACTCAGTCCAGGTAAAATCGCTCCTTTTGTCCTCTTACATTTACTTTACTTATAATAATTGAATCCCCACTTTCAAAAATAATTCTGACAATTACCACAGAAAACGGTCGGTAATATTCTTTGCAGTAATAACTGATATTCATTCAAAGACTTTAGCAGTGTGTAGACGTAACTCAACAGTTTTCCAAGTTAATAAAATTTCTGGTATTTTAAACGATAGTGAAATAAATTATTGTTATAATTACATAAAGTATTAATTAAATTTTTGAAAACATTATTCGTGTATGGGTATAAAGTAATCCCACCAAAAACAGATCCTCTGTAAAAAATCGCGCCAAGTACACGTTCAACACTTTATGAATGGAAAAAATTTACATTACAAAAAGCTATAAAATCTTGAAAACACCAAGTAACTGGTAGCAGTGGAAATCATGAGAAAAATCTCAATCAAAATATATAATAAAAAAAAATGATCCGAATGTCCTTGGTGTGCGTCACGATTTCATTGAGTAAAGTAATCCACTGCAAATCCACTCTATAAGTGTATTATTTTAACACACATGGAGTGTATCCCATGTTTGTCATACGCAAACTATAGTTTCTTTGTAGTCATTTGATACACGTTTAACGGTGTATTAAATTTCTATAGCTTGCTTACCACATTTCAATGTTTTTCGGCAAGTGTGTAAATTTTGACTACACGCTTGATTTTACAGTCAATGTCTATGATCGATTCTGAATTTTAGTAAACTGCAAACAAATGACGATAACAAAAAAATTTATTGTTTAAACGCACACCAAGTACATTCGGATCATTTTTTTAGTAGATTTCATAGAAATCTAACTATTGTATTTGTCCTCATGATGGAATTTTCGAAAAATTTTGCTATTTCTGAACTCAGCTCGACGAGCTGAGTCAGAAAATACATTGGGTTCAAAAGTTTATATATGTATTTATATATATATATATATATATATATATATATATATATATATATATATATATATATATGTATGTGATTTCTACGTTTCGGTGACTCGTTTTTTTTTTAGCTAATTATATAGCGGAACAGTGCCTTTTTATCATAGAAAAAAAAATTTTTGATATACAATTGATTTTTTGGAAGATCCGCCCAAATTTACATTTCGGTGACTTATATATTTTTATATATACAAGTTGTACACAATTGTATATGAAAAATATACAATAATCTATAAGCTTCCACCAAAATGTATAAATCATGTCAAATTTCATGTATGCGCGCGCATATTTCCTAAATTGATTTGGTAACCATTGAAAATCGATTTTTTTTTGTAATCTATTTATTAAATGATAATATTTAGAGGTCATCATTTACATCAGTTTAATTGTGATATAAGTTGAAATACATTGTTATAACTATAAATAAATATAATGATGGATAATTGTTTTACATATAAATATTCTTAAAGTTACATTATACTATTTTATTCAATCCCTACTTCTAAAACTATTAGTGCAAAATTTTTAACTTCCTACCAATAAAATTGAAATGAAATAAACTGAATGAATAATCTTTATTAATTTATTTCGTAATTGTTCGGGGTTTTAACTGATCTATAATTGAATTTCTTCGTTCAAATCTAAAAAAAATTTGTAAGATCGACAATTTCAAAAATTCGCTTAGTGAGTTTTTCAGAGCTCGAGGAGCTCAAAAATATTCGAATAATTATGGGTACGAACTTCAAAACCTTGGTATAAGTCAGAAGTTTTAAGGCTGGCCTGCAGACTTAACCATTTTCCAGATTGCTTATACGAATTTTATACTTTTTAGTATTCAAAAAAACTTTCATTTTATACTCATTTAGTCATAATAGTGAGCCACCAAAATCTGTTTTATCCAGCCTTTATACATTTCACTGAGTCACCAAAATGTTAGAATAATATACTCTTATGATCTAGGCGATTTTATTTCTTTGCGCAATAATCTCATTAAATATGAACCATCAACAATTTTATTGGTCATGTTGATGTATTAAAAATTTGCTCTGTATGCAGTATAAAAATCTATTCTGAATAATGTAAAATGTGAATCTATAGCTGTAAAGTTATTCTATTATGAATTATACATTCAATTTAGTCACTAAAATATTGTAATACTATATTTTTTAATCTATGCTGTTTTCTTTCTAGTAGCCATAATCTTCCGTTTACAACTATTCATTTTTTAATTAATAACATATTTCTTGATTTCAGTCAGTGATCTTTTTTCTGTAACAATCTTCTTGCCTATGGTTTTTTCGAATATTGATCTACTGAAAGAATTTCAATATTTTTCAATATAATTTACGTAATTGATTCTACTACGAGATATCTATTTAATCGAAGCTATCTTTCTCATCAATCTGTTAAGTGCACATCTTTATCATATTTTTGAGATAGATTTAGGATTAATTAATTGATGTAAAATTTCATTAATTATTATTATATGCATGAACATGAATGCTCTTTCCAGATTGAGTTTTGAGTTTGATCTATAAATTACCAGTTGTGTAAACAAATACAGAATATTACGGGGACCAATACGATTATTTTTAAGTCTTATATCATGCATTTCTGAATGAACTATAATAATTAACGTATTATTTATTTTGTGAAATAGAAATTAATCGGCAACATAGAAAGAGATAACCTTGTTTATTCCTACGTTTCTATGACTTATTATCGCATTGTTACTACATTTCTGTGACTTTCATTGACATGTTGCATTTTTTATTTTATATATATATTTACTACTTTTAAGTGGTCACCGAATTTTTATTCTACCCGTTTCAACATAAGAGTGACCTACCAAAATGTGATTTATCCATGGTTTATGAATTTTAGTGAATCGCTACAATGTTACAATAATATATTTTCCTGACCTATGGTATTCTCTTCTCCTTCTATCTTGAAGATGTATCATGGACTCGATTATATAATTCTGTTGAAAATAAATTCCAAATGATCGTTTACATATAAATTATTTCATTCAAAGAATTGAGTTGAACCTAAAACTTATACATGATCGTGTTTTATATAATTAATGTGCTATCACAACGGTTGTAAAAATTTAAAAGATAAACTATTAAACCTTTGCAAACTCATTGTTTGCGGAATTTTTAATCATAGAGTTTGGCTATTCAGTAATAAGTTTGGTTGCATACATTTTATTTATGCTGAAAATTATTTATAGTACTTAATTTCATATCATTCGAAACCGATATTAGTATATCATGGAAAAAAAAATTTGTCAATAATAACATATCAGATAACATATAATTTGGTTCATATTCAATAGGTTTATTGGTGATAGAAATATATTATTGTAGCATTTTAGTGATTCATTAAAATGTATTAACGATGGATAAATTACATTTTTAAGTCTTACATCATGCATTTCTGAATAAACTATAATAATTAAAGTATTCTTTATATCGTGAAACAGAAATTAATCGGCAAGATGATAAAAGATAACCTTATTTATTCTTACGTTTCCGTGACTTTTTATCGCATTGTTACTACATTTCTGTGACTTTCGTTATCATGTTGTATATTTTTCATATATATTTATTTCATTTAAGTGGTCGACGACTTTTTATTTTACTCGTTTCAACATAGGAGTGAGCTACCAAAATGCAATTTATCCATCGTTAATACATTTTAGTGAATCACTAAAATGCTACAATAATATATTTCTATCACCAATAAACCTATTGAATATGAGCCAAATAATATGTTATCTGATATGTTATTATTGACAAATTTTTTTCCATGATATACTAACATCGGTATCGAATGATATGAAATTAAGCACTATACATAATTTGCAGCATAAATAAAATGTATGCAACCAAACTTATTAATGAATAACCAAACTCTATGATTAAAAATTCCGCAAACTATGAGTTTGTAAAGGTTTAATAGTTTATCTTTTAAATTTTTGCGACCGTTGTGATAGCACATTAATTATATAAAACACGATCATGTATAAGTTTTAGGTTCAACTCAATTCTTTGAATGAAATAATTTATATGTAAACGATCATTTGGAATTTATTTTCAACAGAATTATATAATCGAGTCCATGATACATCTTCAAGATAGAAGGAGAAGAGAATACCATAGGTCAGGAAAATATATTATTGTAACATTGTAGCGATTCACTAAAATTCATAAACCATGGATAAATCACATTTTGGTAGGTCACTCTTATGTTGAAACGGGTAGAATAAAAATTCGGTGACCACTTAAAAGTAGTAAATATATATATAAAAAAAATACAACATGTCAATGAAAGTCACAGAAATGTAGTAACAATGCGATAATAAGTCATAGAAACGTAAGAATAAATAAGGTTATCTTTTATTATGTTGCCGATTAATTTCTGTTTCACAAAATAAATAATACGTTAATTATTATAGTTCATTCAGAAATGCATGATATAAGACTTAAAAATAATCGTATTGGTCCCCGTAATATTCTGTACTTGTTTACACAACTGGTAATTTATAGATCAAACTCAAAACTCAATCCGGAAAGAGCATTCATGTTTATGCATATAATAATAATTAATTAAATTTTACATCAATTAATTAATCCTAAAATCTATCTCATAAATATGATAAAGATGTGCACTTAATAGGTTGATGAGAAAGATAGCTTCGATTAAGTAGATATCTCGTAGTAGAATCAATTACGTAAATTATATTGAAAAATATTGAAATTCTGTCATTAGATCCATATTCGAAAAAAACCATAGGCAAGAAGATTGTTACAGAAAATAAAGATCACTGACTGAAATCAAGAAATATGTTATTAATTAAAATATGAATATTTGTAAACAGAAGATACTAGTTCATAGATTGATAGGTAATTAATTAATTTTTTAGCTATTTGTTTAGTTTTCCATTGATAAGCTTGGTTGGATAAATTTTTTATTTATTATAGATCCTCTATCTCTAAAATACCCTTTCGAACCGGATTTTTACAATCGTGGATCTTACAAATTTTTAATAGATTTCAACGAAGAAATTTATGTTACCGATCTGTCTCAAACAATTACTAAATAAATTTAGAAAGATTATTCAATTTGATTATTTTATTGTGACTAATAGATTATGAAATATGCGGAAAAAAACATGCACATCGTTCATTTTTCTTTAACGATCGATCGGAAAAGAATTTATCACTTAGGTTGATTCTGACAGAAATCGAAAAAGACTTTGGAAACAATAACTCGCTATGATTTTCAGACCAAAAGAAAATCTACATTCTGAATTATTTTGAAAAAATTGAGGAAATAGCGATTTTTGAGTTCTGTTGTCGTTAGTAACTTTTAAACGCAGCACACACACACTCACACACACTAGAGCATTACTTTTGAAAAGTTCAGAATGGCTGTCTAGGATTTCAAAACGTTGAAAACTGATTAAAATTCGATGCTTGAATGTCGTTCTGATATTAATAACTTCCATAATTATTAAAAATCTTTATTTTTTTCGAGAGAAGTAAAATATAAATGATGTGTTATCCTTAAAAGTCACCGAAATTTAGGTATAATCCAATTTAAAGTCATCAAAATGTATAAACAAACAAACGTTATTATATCTATATTTGAAAAAACCCTTAAAAAAATTGATTATTAAAAACAAATAATTGCCAATATGTAACATGAATAACACGGTTCATTGAAATCTAAAATATTCATGAACAAAAGATAAGATTCAATTGATTAATCACTAATCAGTAATAATATAATTTTTTATACGTGTTTTTTGATTCATCCATAACTTCAGATCAATATACGCTTATACTTCCATTGGCTTATGATCCGAATTTAGTATCATTCTGTACAGATATTTATAATGCATACTGATAAAACTTTGCAAATATAAGCATGCCATAAAAAATGTTTTTTAGTTCGTATTTAATTATTTCATTGCTTATATAACGAAAATAACATATTTTGGAAAAATACATGATGACTACATTTTAATGATCCACTAAACTGTATAAACGACGGATAACAACATTTCGGTGATTCACTAATACGTTAAAACGGGTAAAAATAACATTTTCGTGATCCACTAAAAAGTACTAACTGTATATTAATGATATATGACATTTTTATGACGTCACCGAAATGTATAAAACATATAAAATACATTTCAGCGACGTCACCGAAATGCAAAAAAATCACCGAAATGTAGAAACGATGTGCAAAAAAGTCATCGAAACGTAGAAATCACATACATATATATATATATATATATATATATATATATATATATACGATATAACGCGCCGTTCTCCAACGATAGCGTCAACAATTCTACACCGATCTTAATGAAACTTAGTATACTTATTCTATGGACGATTACCTTGGATAAGTTCGAAGATGAGCCAATTCGGCCGGTAAGTTTAGAAGGTATGGTTAATTGAAATTTTGTAAAATTTTCAAAAAAAAATTTATTTGCCGCTTTAACTAGATGTAACTTTCAAACGGAAAGAGATAGCTTATTTTCGTTTATCTTATGTGAAAGCTCGCTCGATTGCCTTCAATTTTCACTATGCAGCTCTTCGATTTGATTACTTTTTCGAATAGAAAAATGGTTTTAAAAATTTACAAAATATTATAAAAACTAATTTTATGCAAGTTGTGACTCTGATTATTACCACAGTTCTAAACCGATCGCTTTGAAACTTGGCATACATATTCTGTGGGTGACTACCTTAATCAAGGTGGAAAATGAGAATACTTTAAAAGTTATAGCATTTAAAAATTTTTAAAATATCAAAAATTCAGATTTTTACTTATTCTTTCTTCAATATTTTTTGAATGTTATAACTTATGGACTTCCTACAAATTTTATCTGAAAGCTCTTCAAATAAGCTTTCATTTCCATGCCTATATATGTGTCTAGACCAATGAAATTTCGCATCTTACTACTCATTTAATGAAATTTTGCTGTTGCATTGGTCCTCCTACTTTTAATAGATTCCGTAGAATCCTAACTACTGTATTTATCAGTAAATTTATGAAATTGATTGAATTCATATTACTGCAGTGTGAAACTCATAAAATCTAAATATCTCATTTCAAGTGTGCAAATTCAATTTTTTTTTATTGACAGTGTTTACAACTGATTTCAAGTATGACACTTAGACCTATCATAATTAAAATTTCAAGTCAAATCATATTATTCAATTTTGAATTAAACATTAATCCTATAGTAAAAATCACAGAATACTTATTCGTAGATAAAGAGATTCTCTTTAACTTCAATTTTTGTTATTCCGATAATTTACTTAATTTTCTAATTTTAATTCTTAAATTTTTTGCTTTCAATTTTAAACTGTTTGACAATTTTTTTTAAATTTATAACCTTAAGAATCTAAGAATGTCGAAAAAAAAATTTATTTTGTTATTAACGTTCATTTGAGGGGTTGAAATAATCAAATGAGAAATCTACTTTCATTTCGGCTGCCGAATGGGCTTTTTTTTATTATATATTTTGATTGAGATTTTTCTCATGATTTCCACTGCTACCAGTTACTTGGTGTTTTCAAGATTTTATAGCTTTTTGTAATGTAAATTTTTTCCATTCATAAAGTGTTGAACGTGTACTTGGCGCGATTTTTTACAGAGGATCTGTTTTTGGTGGGATTTCTCTTTTTTTTGTAGAGCAAAGCAACTTTATATATTGTCTGAGAGTTCCATTGTTCTTTATATTTCTGAATAGAAACCGTTGATACAATAATTATAAATTTTTGCACGACTCATGATGCGAAGAATCAGAGTGTGTTTTACGATCGAAAAATTTTTTAATGTTACGATACATTTACATGAAATAATCTTAGCCACCAAGAAATACGAGTTTTTTTTATTTTTTTTTATTTTGCTGTCTTATGTCCACCGCAGATTGTGGGAAAATTGAATTCAGAGGTGTCGGAAAATTTTTGTCTGAGTCGCCCCATCTACGATCAAAAGGAGTGTAATATTTTGTCAAGTCGTCCAATCATTTTTAAGTTTAAAATAATTCTATTGGCTCACAGTTTAATCTTTATAAGCCAATAAGAGTACACTATAATTTACCGCATAAATTGAAATTAACTTTTAAGGAAGTATTATTGTAATTATTTTTTCTTGTAAGGAAAAATTATAGAATATTTTTAGGAAAAATTCTATGAAAAATAATCTTAATCAATATTTTTATTGAATTTTTGCAAATTATCAACAATTATTTTTTACTGCAAAAAGCAGTCATGATAAAGTTTTTAATTTTGAAAATACTTTCGTGATCATAGCTTATCATTTAGTTATATAGTAGAATTAAATTCAAAGTTCAGTTGACCGGGTAAATGAGGATAATTTAAAATTACCACTTTGTGGTGAATAATATCACTTGCGTGTGACTAAAATCATTAAAAAAATAAAAATATTTTGGTTTGTTTCTGTTCGCCAAACTGAGTTCCTGGTAAACTTACCATAGTATCAGATTCACCAAGCAAACTTTTACTTAGCAGCAGTTTTCTTGAAATTCAACTTAGATAGCCACTGTTGCTGAGCAAGCTGCTTTAAATTTGCCATTCAATAGCAGCAGTACACTCGTTGTCATTAATGCCTGGCCCCCTGCCTGGTTAAAATTCTATAGTCTGGGGGACCAGGCATTAATGACAACGAGTGTAGAATTCGGGCAAATTCAGTGTTAAGTTGATAATTTACAAAGTGGCTATCAGGGTAGACTCGTTTTTGGAAGACGAACCAACCGACAAATTTGGCTGTAGCTGCAAGAAAGTAGCTAAAGAACAATGTATTCCTCAATTTGATACAAATTAGTGGAAAAGTTCACGTCAACTCATTGAACACATCGATTTCTTGCATTCAACTTAATGTCAAACCCCGGTAGCATTTTTTTTTTCAGCTTGTAACCTAAGTATTAACGTGACTTCTTAGTGAAGTAAAACTTACCCTGATAGCCATTGTGCCCGTTATTCGTTGTCAATTTGAAATTGTACTCAACCGAAACTTACTGCTGAGCAAACTTTCCTTGATGGCAAAACTTCCTGGTCAAAAAGTTAGTGTCAATTAATTGTGATCAAATTGACGACGACCATTGACTACAAGTTGTTACCAACTTTCCCAAAAAGTTGATGGCAATCTACTATTGCAACCTGTTGCCAACTTCCTGATAAAAATGAAGACAACTTTCTGTCGACTAATGAGATGCTAACTTTAGCCACCAGCTTTCTCAGAAAGTTGGCGGCCAGATGCCGTCAACTTATAGAAATAACAATTTTTGCGGCCAACTTGGTGACATACTGCTGCAGTAGGTTGTCGCTAGCTTGCTGCCAGCTTGGCTATCAGGATTTGTTCAACAACTCTGTCGATCTTGGTACCCTAATAGAACAGCCCTGATAACACAGTTTGCTTTAGCTAAAGTATACTTTACAAAAGTTTTTTTGAATTTTTCGTCAAATGTCCGTAAACTTCAGACTTTTCCGTTCTTGATAACAATTTATATACAACTTGCTATACAATTTGATGTAAATTTACTACCTGAATTAGAATTCAAATTCACTTCAAAAGTTGACTAAAAAAAATTTTTCGTCGATTTTCAGGCAAATTTTTATATCAGGTTATTTTTAATTTGACTTGAAAAATTGTTAAGTATTTTTTGCCCGTGAAATTGTAGACATTTTTATTTATAAATTTGTTTACCTTCTGAAATGGTAAGAATTAACATTATCAACTTTTTTTTATAGCAAAAAGACCCTGATAGCCAGAGTTCCTGATCAGAAAGTTGATGTACTTGAGTTGCGACCAACTTGACAACAATTTGTCGACAACTTTCAGCTTGTATAACTGTTGACTACAAGTTGGCTACAAGTTTCTCAAAAACTTGGCAACAATCTACTGCTGCAACCTGTCACCTTTTTTCTCAGCAACTTGTCTACAAGTTGTCGGCAACAGTTACACGAGCTGAAAGTTGTCAACAAGTTTCTCAGAAAGTTACTGTCAACTTATGGAAATGCCAACTTTTGCGGCGAACTTGGCGACAGGTTGTGGTAGTAGGTTGTTGACAAGTTGCGGCCAACTTGGCTATCACGAGTTACCTCTAAATTGAACAAAAATTAACCAAAAATTTTTCATTCCAACTTTTGCTGTCAATTTGTGGAAATTCAGGCAAAAAATTTCAGGCAATTTCAATCTCAAATTACTGTCGATTTCAAGCTAAAGCGGTTATTAGGGAGTTTGTTTAACAAAAGTTTACTTTATAAAAGTCTCCTTGAATTTTTAGTCAAATGACCGTCAATTTCGGGCTTTTCCGTTTTTGACGATAATTCATGTACAACTTGCCATACAATTCGACGTGAAATTACTACCCGAATTAGAATGCAAATTCTCTTCGAAAATTGTATACAAATTGTCGTCAAAAACAGAAATGCCTGAAGTTGACCGACATTTGACAAAAAATTTAAGGATTTTTTCGTAAAGTTTAACTTTTGCTAGGCAAACCGTACTAATTGAGTTTTGTTTCTAGTAAAAAAAAGTTACCTCTACATTGGGGAAAAATTAACCGCAAATTTCTCTATTCAACTTTCGCTGTCAAACTGACAACAAAGTCAGGCAGCAAATTTCAGGTAATTTCATTGTCAAATTATTGTCAATTTCAAGCTAAAGTAGCCATTAGGGTGGATAAAAGTTAACCCAAACTCGCTTATTCATTCGTCATGGGTAGAATAATATTACGCATTAGGCCTCGTTGTTTGTGCATACGAGGGTAATGAAAGCGCTCTCTAGTGTTAAAAAATCCAGACAAATTTTAAAAACTTTAATGTTGATTCTATGGAGACTATATAGTCTCCATAGTTGAATTAATCGTGCTCCTTCTTGAAACTATTTATTCTAAGACGGTAATAAATAAGCATATATTATAGAGGGAAAAAATTTCTGAAATCTCAATTTTTAAGGCACTATAGTATATGCTTACGTTTTTTATATTTTAAAAGATAAATAATAATGAAATGTGATAGCATTCAGTTGGTAAAGTTTTGAGTGAGTCACAAATATTCAGAAAAATCAGAAATAAGCCGTGTTTTAGTTTTAATAAAAAATAATGTAACTCATAACCATAAAACACCACTTCGACTCAAGAAAAAAGACAGGTAGGCTCGCGCTACACACTCACACATATACATGTGTTTGACCGTGTACTTGGCGCGAGACACTACCGTGTCTCTGGATAATAACTCGAAACCCGTCGGAAAAAACAATTGTCTTAACTGCTATTGATTATGCTCGTAATGGTCCTACTGGATCAGCTTGTATTATTAGTGACAATGAAGACGTGTTAATATTAACCGTCTCATTTTCGAATAAGGAGGACACAATTTATTTTATTAAAATATCTAAGAGAAAAAAACAATCGAATTATTTTATTCGCGATTTGATAGACAAACATCAAGAAATTCAGAAAATTTTACCATTCATAAGATCATTTTGTGGATACACAACAACGTCATCTTTTTTTAAAATTGGACCGAAAACTGCAGCAAATATTTAAAAAAAAAATATCCATAATAATAGTATGGATAAATTTATTCGTATATTTTTTAATTCGTCATCTACTTGTCAAGATATAATTACAGCTGGAAAACAACTTCTACTAATGATTTATAAAGCACCTAATTCTGTAGTCTCACTTGATAAATTCCGTTGGATCGCTTACAATCGAGTTGCTGTGCGATCTAACTGTAATTTCTCGTTGAGTAATATCCTTCCACCGACATCAAATGGATCGAAATTTCATTCAATGCGTGCTTATTATCAGCTTCAATTTTGGCTGGATAATGAAGTAGATCCAACATCATGGGGCTGGGTAAATAATAATGACAATTTAGAACCCATCCGTATGGACAAAGTGGTAGCTCCTCCAGAATTATTAGACCTAATTTCTTATGGATGTAAAAAAGGATGCAGCAACAACTCTTGTAACTGCAGGAAATCCGGTCTAAAATGTTCCCATGCCTGTAAACATTGTGTTGTAGTGTCGTGCACTAATTCTGAAGCTTCTGTAGTTGTATCTTCAGAAATGAAAGAAAATGATTCAGATAATGGTAGTGTACAATCTGAGAAAGATATGCAAGACAAAGAGGAAGTAGAAGAATTCTTAGATATTCCTATTGACGATGATGAATTTTCTGATTCATCTGATGACAACATATAAAATACATTTTTATCAATGTAAATGTCGATTTAATTCTGATTTTATACTTAATTTTATTATATTTACCATTATTATTAATACTATTATCAATATTTTTATCTTTATAATTATTCTTACCCTTATTTTTATTATTATTTTCATTCCAGTTGATGGTCAGTTATATATAAGAGAGTTATGTAAATTAATAAATAAATAGTTGCAATAAAAATATATAAATATTTTATATTTTTTAATTTTAAGATATTATAATAATAAGGCAATAGATTTTAATGAAAAAAAAATTAAATTACGAAAAAGAATACATTAAAAATTTTCAATATTCTTAAAAAACATTTAAGCAAAGAATCGATCCATTTAATTATTTTTTATAAGAATAAAAATTTCATCACTATTTAATTTTTTCGTTAAATAAAATACAAATGTCTTTCAACTAGAAAAGTAAAAGTAATTGTTCAAATTTTAAAATTCCCGAACGAGCGCGCGCGCAGCTTCGTCAAGTATCGTCACGCTTCGGCAAGTTTCGGCGTCGGCACAGCTGATGTATAAAAAATAACATCGAGTTGACGAGAAAATTAATTAACAATTAAATAATTTACAAATTACAGCTCGCTGGAACTTAAATAAGGGCTCATTTTATTCATTGTTTTTTTTTTCTTTAATTTTTATCAAGGTTTTTTTAATCCATGTGCTATAAGTTTGGTAAATATTTGCGTTAAACCGGAATTTTGACCATTTTGTTATAAAAAAACATATTTACTAAGCACTTTTTTGTTGGATTTTTTCGGTTGTCGTAATTTTAGCATATTCTGAATCATTCTGTGAAAAAATTAGTCGGCCAGGAATTAATGTATATGTGAACCCTTATCTCGACTGGACTATATGATAGAATGCGTGATTATATTGTGCCTACTAAACACTAATACAATAATTGAAATTATTCAGTAATATTTTATCTTTACCAAATGTTGGTTGTGATAAATATTTGTTATTTTTCATTATCATTTATTATTATTATTATTATTATTATTATTATTAATTCAAATTATTACTCATATAATTATTATTTGCCGGCGTTTATTATTAATTTTTTACTATCACGTGTGAGTGATATAAGAGTTATAAATATCATTTTGTAATTATTATTGATCCTAAATAATTATTGTTATAAGAATTGTTTTTTGCTGATAATACTATTGCTGTGAATGCTGCGTAATATTCACCAGAGGAAATTTCTGAGAACTATTTACTGGAAATATTCAAAGATTATCTTTGAGATTAGTTTTATTTTATTTTGAAATATCACGTGCGAGTGATTTGATATGTTTTCAAGCATTAAATCATTATTTTGCAATTATTATTATTTACCAGTAGCTATATTTTTGAATATCACAGGCGAGTGATATCATTATTTTTATGCGATAGACTATTTTGTGTTTAAGATATTTATTGTCTATTCTTCATTATCATTATTTTATTTGTATACGCATACCAGTATTATTTTGTAAGTGAACTATTATTATTTTATTTGGATATTGTATTGTTTGGTTATGTGATACAATTGAATATTAAATTTATTATTTAAAATATAATTTGAAACAAATGGTCATCAACCCGGTAGTTATATAGATTTTATTTAGTTAAATTACTACTATCTTTTTCTTGCTTTCCTCTTCCAAAAATCTGAAACCGTTACCCTGTCATTTATTTTATTTTGATTTTCTCCGTTGTATTTTATTTTGAGTATAATTTTATTCGTGGGAGCGCACGAACTGCCGCCTAACTACTATCTGGTCATAAAGTATTGACCCTAAATTTAAATCATGAATAACTTGTGTTTGAAAAAATCGCATAAGAACATGAAACATATAGATCGGTAGATTAAAGTATCTTCTACTCCTATCCGAAATTTCATAAACCTAAAAAATTTTTTACCCGAGATATAAACAATTGAAGGTTGAAAAACGTGGTTTTTGAGGGGTATAAATTCGAGCACCAACTTTGGTTGTTTATAACTTGATAAATAATTGTTCTGCTGCTACGCTGATTTTTTTTGGTGTATAGTGGATCCTTTCTGAATAGAATTCGGGAAATAAAAAAATTTTTATAAATTATTGCTATAATTTATAATTTATGGTCACGGACTATCTTGGGTTTTAATTAAGATACGAATTTGATTCAAATTTGTATCCACGCAGAAAGCGATATTGAGTATTTTATGTGAACAATGACTGATGCTGATCGTGATTCTTCTGAACTATATGCTTTTTTAGTTTTCATGCAGGTGTTTATGACGGTCGTAGGCTTAAAAACATTTTGTAAGTGATACATAGCCCATCGGCGTAGTCACTGAAATATACCTGGGAAACTTTATTTCGCTGTGTTGTACAGCATAAGAACTATGGTCAGAAAATTTAGCAAATAGTTTGAGAAGTTTTTGAAATAAAATATTGTTATAATATTATTAAAAATTATTTTACATTTTTTATGCAACAATGCAGTTTAAATATTTGAAAATATTCTATCCATTTATTAAATGATAGGTTTCGACAATTTAGAATGATTTATTAAGTAGAAACAATAATTTTTGGAAAGACAGAAAAAGAGTATAATATAGTTGAATGACTACCTTTTTTACGCACGCATACAAAAGTATTTTCGAGCTCGAAGAGCTCGAAAATGTATCTACTACAATTTTTCGAGCTCAAGGAGCTTGAAATACGCCGGAAGTTTTGGGGCTGGCCCGTAGAGTCAACCGACAGACCGATTTTTTTGAATGGAGAAAAATAAAAATAAATATTCATTTTCATTCATTATACTTTATAGAGGTTCCGGTAATTTTTCTGCAAATTTGTAATTAATTATTTATTATTGGGTCAACTTTTTTGAGATTCTCCGTCCAAAGTATTTTTTTTTAACGAAAAAAAAGTGAGGGGATCGGCGTAGGTTACGTCATTTGAGAAATTGAGGCCTAAATCTGGAGCACTAAATTTTTTTATATTATGAGAAATTTGAGGTTTCCACAGCGACGCTAGCGAGGTGCTAGCCAGTGCCTCGTTTTATTTTTACTAGAAACTTTAGCAATATATCTACGATACGCACGGTATCGATAAAACACCTGTGCTGCCTTACCTGCCAGGAGGTATTCCGCAAGTTGTTGAGAATGACCGTTGCCGTATTTATTGGAACGTGCCATTCGCAACAACGCGGAAAATCGACCATAATAAACCTGATATTGTGCTCTTCGATAAAACCGCTCGTAACATTTATGTTATTGAGTTCTCAGCTCCAGCTGTGTATAGCATCACGGTAAAAGAGGAGCACAAACACGAGAGATATCAGGATCTCCTGTTTGAAATTGGCAAGCTTTACCCAGGCTATCGTGTCAAGCTTGTCGTACTCATTGTTGGCGTCCTAGGAGGAATGAAACAGTCTTTTGTGTCTGCATTGGCTAGAATCCCAACTTGTTTATCACAAGTTGAGTTTTTGGCATCGCGGATGCAAAAGGCTGTGATACTCGGATCCCTCCGTCTCCTAAGGCAACGAAACTTGGCCTGCTGCGCATGCTGATCATCTTGTTGATGAAGCATCGCAGCAGTAATGATTTGGCGCTCAGGTGAGGCCCCCGGTAGAGTCGGACTACCGGGGATAACCCCCTGACCATTTAACTAAAAAAAAAAAAAAAAAAAAAAAAAAAAAAAAATAATAATAATAATAATAATAATAATAATAATAATAATAATAATAATAATAATAATAATAATAATAATAATAATAATAATAATAATAATAATAATCATAATAATAATAATAATAATAATAATCATAATAATGATAATAATAATAATAATAATAATAATAATAATAATAATTATGAGGTAATGAACCCATTCCATGCTGGCTTGTAGAAGGGCGAACCGTGCTCATCCCGAAGAAAGGAGACTTGTCTGACCCGAAAAACTACAGGCCTATCACCTGTTTGAATGCGGTTTATAAGATTTTCACCAAAATCTTGAATAATCGCATTCTGCAGGAGATAGACCCTGTATGGCAGCAGATATACGAACAACGAGGCAGTAAAAGAGGCCTGTCAGGTTGCAAAGAGAACCTGTTAGTGGATCGATGCGTCATTCAAGACGTGATCTACTATCAGCGCAACCTGTCAATGGCCTGGATTGACTACCGCAAGGCATTCGACTCAACATCTCATGAGCTTGTTCTCTTTTTGCTCAAATGCCTTGGGGTTAATCACAATACAGTGGGATGCATTCAGCGTACGATGCAGCTTTGACCAGCACGGTTCCACATTATGTGGTAATGACAAACGTGTAACCGAAGTTGTACAGTACAAACGAGGAGTCTTTCAGGGAGATTCTCTGAGCCCTCTGCTGTTTTGCATCTCACTGCTGCCAATATCTGTTGCGCTACGCCGCACCCGTGGATACTCAGTGGGCCCACCAAATGATCGAAAATACTCGATCACCCACTTACTCTACATGGATGATCTGAGGGTGTATGCTCCTGATGAGAAACACCTTCAGACAGCCTTGAATATCGTAGGAGAGTATACACGGGATGTCGGCATGGCTTTCGGGTTGGACAAGTGCGCGGTCGTTAATCTGGTGAAGGGTAAGTGTTCCGATGTGCGTGAAGATATCGAGTTAGTAGATGGGAGCGTCATAGACCATCTTGACGCCGGAGAGTCGTACAAATATCTAGGGATTGACGGGAGTCCTATGCAGGACATCTCGAAAATCAAAACGACTCTCTGCAGCGAGTATGTACGGAGACTCCGAAAAATCTCGTCATCAGAACTTTCCGGGAAAAACAAAGTCGCCGCAACGAACATGCTTGCTGTCCCGGTACTTCTGTACTCTTTCGGTGTTCTCAAATGGGCCCGAAAAGAGCTCAGAGATCTCGATATCAAGACACGCAAAGTCATGAACATGCATCGGAGCATGCACCCTAAATCCTCAATCACCAGATTATACCTTTCCCGGCACATCGGAGGGAGAGGTTTACAGAGCTTGGAGTGTCTACATGATCGTTTGGTTTTGGGTATAACATACGAGGTTGTCAATTTCACAGCAGATGAAGACGACTTCCTTATGCAAATTGTTCATAGTCATGAAAATAGGCATAAGGGAGCGTTTTTATATAAGGCAGCAATAAACGCGGCAAAATCCCTCGGTCTTGGAAGAGTAAACCCGCTTATTGAACTCCCTAAGGAGGAATTTAAGACGGTCATCAGGAATGCTGAGCAACAAAAACTGCTTAGTACGCATATGGACAAGTCCATGCACAGCGTGTTTTTTAAACACGTGCGTGATCATGGCTTGTCCACACAGCTGACGTTTTCCTTCCTGAAGTCAGCTGGCCTGATGTCCGAGACCGAAGGATACATTTTTGCCTGCCAAGATGGTGTTATTAACACTCTCGAATACCGTGCTGAAGTGCTCCAGACGCAGCTACCCGACACTTTGTATAGGGTTTGTAAACAGCATCCAGAGACGCTTATGCATCTTTTGTCAGCATGTCCTGTGCTGGCAAGAAATGCATACGTCCAGCGTCACAATGCTGCTCTGCGAGTACTTTATTACCATCTTCGACACACGCACGGTATCGATAAAACACCAGTGCTGCCTTACCTGCCAGGAGATATTCCGCAAGTTGTTGAGAATGACCGTTGCCGTATTTATTGGAACGTGCCATTCGCAACAACGCGGAAAATCGATCATAATAAACCTGATATTGTGCTCTTCGATAAAACCGCTCGTAACATTTATGTTATTGAGTTCTCAGCTCCGGCTGAGTATAACATCACGGCAAAAGAGGAGCACAAACACGAGATATATCAGGATCTCCTGTTTGAAATTGGCAAACTTTACCCAGGCTACCGTGTCAAGCTTGTCGTACTCATTGTTGGCGTCCTAGGAGGGATGAAACAGTCTTTTGTGTCTGCATTGGCTAAAATCCCAACTTGTTTATCGCAAGTTGAGTTTTTGGCATCGCGGATGCAAAAGGCTGTGATACTCGGATCCCTCCGTCTCCTAAGGCAACGAAACTTGGCCTGCTGCGCATGCTGATCATCTTGTTGATGAAGCATCGCAGCAGTAACGATTTGGCGCTCAGGTGAGGCCCTCGGAAGAGTCGGACTACCGGGGATAACCCCCTGAGCATTTAACTAAAAAAAAGAAATAATAATAATAATAATAATAATAATAATAATAAATAAATAATAATAATAATAATAATAAATAAAGCCCACGGTGCATGTTGTGCGGCCAGCGGGGATTTTGTTTACCCCGTGGCGCATCGTGGGCGATGTAGGTCAGCCTACCATCTGCTGGCCTACTAATCGCACAACAACCTTCGCATTAGGTTAACTCCCTAATGTGAAGTATACCTGAGTTCAAGACTACTCTGAACCCAGAAGTGCTCCCCACAACCTGCCCTTCTCGGATGAGGGCAACCCACTAGCTGGGCGGAGCACCGAGATTCCGAACGATGACGACCTTGGCGACCAACGGACTGCATTTAGGTGGACGGAGGAATTACGAGCCGATCTCTTGATGTGCTATAATAACAGTGAACCGGAGCGGAGAGGCTACATGGCTAGGACGCATGCACTTTGGTGCGATATGCACCCTAACCATAGCCAATTCTCACAACAACATCTCCGTGATTATGCCTCTCATCTTCGGCGTACACGAAGATCACTGTTGACAAACAGACGGTTATCTCACCGTCTGTCATTTCCAGCACAGCTACATCAGGAGAGACGCCGTTCTTCCGAAGACACCAACAATGAATTTGACACACGGCAAGTATGTGTCTCTAGAAAGACACATTACCGAAAACATCTACTTGACACGGAAAACCACGAACTGTCTGCTCGGATTCAGGAAGATTCTACATTGCTCACCATCAATCAAGCTGTCTATAATGCTGCTTCTTCACTCTTACCTCCAGCGAGGAGAAATATTTCTTCTCCTGAGGCTAAGATGAGAGGACGCATTGGGCAGCTTTCACTGACGATTGATGATCTCCGGAAACATGTCTCCCGCATTCAGTGTGTGATTGACTTTGTAAACACTCGTAAAGCGTTTACACAAAAAGTCCGCCGTATTGCGGCTCAACTACGATACCAGCATCACACACTGAATAAGGCGAATCTTCTAAACATCAAAGAAGGTTCCCTTAACAGGTTGCAGGCTCTAGTGACTGCCAAAAAGTCACTAGAGAAAAAGCTGGAGCGGCTTACCGATAACTCTTTGTTTCGGTTAAGTCCTTCACGCTTTCTGACACCTAAGACATCTGTTTCTGGCGATCCCCCATCCATCGAGCGAGTAGAAGCTTTCTGGTCCGAGTTGTACGGTGACCAACCGAACGTGAATCGTGACACTCCAGCTCTCAACGACTTCGAGGCATTTTGTCGACAACATCGTAACGACAATGCTGATGAAGAGAGCCCTGAAGTCAGCGTGGAAGAAGTTCGTTCAGCTCTGAATAATGGTAAGAACTGGGCTGCTCCGGGTCCAGATGGCATTAACCTGTTTTGGTGGAAGAAACTAACTTCTACCCATAGTCATCTGGCCCGGATTTTTACAGCGTTCATCAGAGGTAATGAACCCATTCCATGCTGGCTTGTAGAAGGGCGAACCGTGCTCATACCGAAAAAAGGAGACTTGTCTGACCCGAAAAACTACAGGCCTATCACCTGTTTGAATGCGGTTTATAAGATTTTCACCAAAATCTTGAATAATCGCATTCTGCAGGAGATAGACCCTGTATGGCAGCAGATATACGAACAACGAGGCAGTAAAAGAGGCCTGTCAGGTTGCAAAGAGAACCTGTTAGTGGATCGATGCGTCATTCAAGACGCGATCTACTATCAGCGCAACCTGTCAATGGCCTGGATTGACTACCGCAAGGCATTCGACTCAACATCTCATGAGCTTGTTCTCTTTTTGCTCAAATGCCTTGGGGTCAATCCCAATACAGTGGGATGCATTCAGCGTACGATGCAGCTTTGGCGGACACGGTTCCACATTTCATGTGGTAACGACAAACGTGTAACCGAAGTTGTACAGTACAAACGAGGAGTCTTTCAGGGAGATTCTCTGAGCCCTCTGCTGTTTTGCATCTCACTGCTGCCAATATCTGTTGCGCTACGCCGCACCCGTGGATACTCAGTGGGCCCACCATCTGATCGGAAGTATTCGATCACCCACTTACTCTACATGGATGATCTGAAGGTGTATGCTCCTGATGAGGAACACCTTCGGACAGCCTTGAATATCGTAGGAGAGTATACACGGGATGTCGGCATGGCTTTTGGGTTGGACAAGTGCGCGGTCGTTAATCTGGTGAAGGGTAAGTGTTCCGATGTGCGTGAAGATATCGAGTTAGTAGATGGGAGCGTCATAGACCATCTTGACGCCGGAGAGTCGTACAAATATCTAGGGATTGACGGGAGTCCTATGCAGGACATCTCGAAAATCAAAACGACTCTCTGCAGCGAGTATGTACGGAGACTCCGGAAAATCTCGTCATCAGAACTTTCCGGGAAAAACAAAGTCGCCGCAACGAACATGCTTGCTGTCCCGGTACTTCTGTACTCTTTCGGTGTTCTCAAATGGGCCCGAAAAGAGCTCAGAGATCTCGATATCAAGACACGCAAAGTCATGAACATGCATCGGAGCATGCACCCTAAATCCTCAATCACCAGATTATACCTTTCCCGGCACATCGGAGGGAGAGGTTTACAGAGCTTGGAGTGTCTACATGATCGTTTGGTTTTGGGTATAACATACGAGGTTGTCAATTTCACAGCAGATGAAGACGACTTCCTTATGCAAATTGTTCATAGTCATGAAAATAGGCATAAGGGAGCGTTTTTATATAAGGCAGCAATAAACGCGGCAAAATCCCTCGGTCTTGGAAGAGTAAACCCGCTTATTGAACTCCCTAAGGAGGAATTTAAGACGGTCATCAGGAATGCTGAGCAACAAAAACTGCTTAGTACGCATATGGACAAGTCCATGCACAGCGTGTTCTTTAAACACGTGCGTGATCATGGCTTGTCCACACAGCTGACGTTTTCCTTCCTTAAGTCAGCTGGCCTGATGTCCGAGACCGAAGGATATATTTTTGCCTGCCAAGATGGTGTTATTAACACTCTCGAATACCGTGCTAAAGTGCTCCAGACGCAGCTACCCGACACTTTGTGTAGGGTTTGTAAACAGCATCCAGAGACGCTTATGCATCTTTTGTCAGCATGTCCTGTGCTGGCAAGAAATGCATACATCCAGCGCCATAATGCTGCTCTGCGAGTACTTTATTACCATCTAAGACACACGCACGGTATCGACAAAACACCAGTGCTGCCTTATCTGCCAGGAGAGATTCCGCAAGTTGTTGAGAATGACCGTTGCCGTATTTATTGGAACGTGCCATTCGCAACAACGCGGAAAATCGACCATAATAAACCTGATATTGTGCTCTTCGATAAAACCGCTCGTAACATTTATGTTATTGAGTTCTCAGCTCCGGCTGAGTATAACATCACGGTAAAAGAGGAGCACAAACACGAGATATATCAGGATCTCCTGTTTGAAATTGGCAAACTTTACCCAGGCTACCGTGTCAAGCTTGTCGTACTCATTGTTGGCGTCCTAGGAGGGATGAAACAGTCTTTTGTGTCTGCATTGGCTAAAATCCCAACTTGTTTATCGCAAGTTGAGTTTTTGGCATCGCGGATGCAAAAGGCTGTGATACTCGGATCCCTCCGTCTCCTAAGGCAATGAAACTTGGCCTGCTGCGCATGCTGATCATCTTGTTGATGAAGCATCGCAGCAGTAACGATTTGGCGCTCAGGTGAGGCCCTCGGTAGAGTCGGACTACCGGGGATAACCCCCTGAGCATTAAACTAACAAAAGAAATAATAATAATAATAATAATAATAATAATAATAATAATAATAATAATAATAATAATAATAATAATAATAATAATAATAATAATAATAATAATAATAATAATAATAATAATAATAATAATAATAATAATAATAATAATAATAATAATAATAATAATAATAATAATAATAATAATAATAATAATAATAATAATAATAATAATAATAATAATAATAATAATAATAATAATAATAATAATAATAATAATAATAATAATAATAATAATAATAATAATAATAATAATAATAATAATAATAATAATAATAATAATAATAATAATAATAATAATAATAATAATAATAATAATAATAATAATAATAATAATAATAATAATAATAATAATAATAATAATAATAATAATAATAATAATAATAATAATAATAATAATAATAATAATAATAATAATAATAATAATAATAATAATAATAATAATAATAATAATAATAATAATAATAATAATAATAATAATAATAATAATAATAATAATAATAATAATAATAATAATAATAATAATAATAATAATAATAATAATAATAATAATAATAATAATAATAATAATAATAATAATAATAATAATAATAATAATAATAATAATAATAATAATAATAATAATAATAATAATAATAATAATAATAATAATAATAATAATAATAATAATAATAATAATAATAATAATAATAATAATAATAATAATAATAATAATAATAATAATAATAATAATAATAATAATAATAATAATAATAATAATAATAATAATAATAATAATAATAATAATAATAATAATAATAATAATAATAATAATAATAATAATAATAATAATAATAATAATAATAATAATAATAATAATAATAATAATAATAATAATAATAATAATAATAATAATAATAATAATAATAATAATAATAATAATAATAATAATAATAATAATAATAATAATAATAATAATAATAATAATAATAATAATAATAATAATAATAATAATAATAATAATAATAATAATAATAATAATAATAATAATAATAATAATAATAATAATAATAATAATAATAATAATAATAATAATAATAATAATAATAATAATAATAATAATAATAATTGAATTGAATTTAACCGGGCACTCAGCTTGTGTTAGCCATTGTACCCGGGCCCATTGAGGACAATTTTTATAGTTGTCGGAGAGGATTGCGGTCCTGGTGATCATTGTTATTAAGCCTAGCCTCTTTGCCAGTCCACCTAACAATAAACTTAGCAAGCCCACTGTCCTTCCGACAACTATATATACTTTTAACTATTTCAGATACTATTGTTTGTGAGTTGATAAGTGGAGGAGACATAGTTTTTATTTTGGTGATTCCCCGCCCCGAGTCTAAGGAAACACGTCGCGGGACACAGCCGCTGTCAGTAGTCCCCACTAGTTCAGGAAGAACCGGGACCTGGCATTAGCTAAGCCCACCGTCGTACTCCCGTCGCTATGAGTCCTAGCCGCCAGCTGCCGTGGCCATCTTACGTCGTGTCCTTGTCGTCGGGGGGTCTTGTCGACCGAAATTATGTCACCTGGGAAGTTAATGTGGGTTTATTATGGTCCATCCTACAGAGCCCACTGTGTAAGATAAGGCACTTATACAATAGAGGACGCCTGTTATCCAAGGGCAACGTTGGTGGTGGAGGACTCCCTCTATTATTGCTTTGACACGTTGGCTTACACCAAAGCTAGAGGTTCTGCGAATGTTTATGGACCTCCGCCGCCATCAATGCTCGGCCGATACAGGTGTTCTTCTTCGATAAGAAGCCCCACCCGCTAGCCTAGTCATAGAGGCAGCAGAGTCCTGCAGATTCGATCGAGTTTTTGTGTTCCGCCATCATTTTGTAATGAAGTCGGCGCCACTTCCACTCGCTCGAAAAATCGTCGGTATTTCACCACCAGGGGGCTGCCAATGTAATGCACATAAATAGTATTGTGAAAATAAAATTCATTGGTGCATGCCGGAATCGAACCTGGTCCAACGCTGTGGTAAGCAAGTACCTTGTTCGATAGGCTATTGCCAGCCCACAATAATAATAATAATAATAATAATAATAATAATAATAATAATAATAATAATAATAATAATAATAATAATAATAATAATAATAATAATATTAATAATAATAATAATAATAATAATAATAATAATAATAATAATAATAATAATAATGATAATAATAATAATAATAATAATAATAATAATAATAATAATAATAATAATAATAATAATAATAATAATAATAATAATAATAATAATAATAATAATAATAATAATAATAATAATAATAATAATAATAATAATAATAATAATAATAATAATAATAATAATAATAATAATAATAATAATAATAATAATAATAATAATAATAATAATAATAATAATAATAATAATAATAATAATAATAATAATAATAATAATAATAATAATAATAATAATAATAATAATAATAATAATAATAATAATAATAATAATAATAATAATAATAATAATAATAATAATAATAATAATAATAATAATAATAATAATAATAATAATAATAATAATAATAATAATAATAATAATAATAATAATAATAATAATAATAATAATAATAATAATAATAATAATAATAATAATAATAATAATAATAATAATAATAATAATAATAATAATAATAATAATAATAATAATAATAATAATAATAATAATAATAATAATAATAATAATAATAATAATAATAATAATAATAATAATAATAATAATAATAATAATAATAATAATAATAATAATAATAATAATAATAATAATAATAATAATAATAATAATAATAATAATAATAATAATAATAATAATAATAATAATAATAATAATAATAATAATAATAATAATAATAATAATAATAATAATAATAATAATAATAATAATAATAATAATAATAATAATAATAATAATAATAATAATAATAATAATAATAATAATAATAATAATAATAATAATAATAATAATAATAATAATAATAATAATAATAATAATAATAATAATAATAATAATAATAATAATAATAATAATAATAATAATAATAATAATAATAATAATAATAATAATAATAATAATAATAATAATAATAATAATAATAATAATAATAATAATAATAATAATAATAATAATAATAATAATAATAATAATAATAATAATAATAATAATAATAATAATAATAATAATAATAATAATAAACTAATTAGTTATAATTTTTCTGAGGAAATAAAATTAGAAAATTTGGATGATAGTTGAGTGTCAGATAATTATTAACAGTAAATCCTGAGCATGCTATTATTGTAAGACATTTTTCTTTAAAAAAAAACTGAAAGATGAAATTTAACGAATTAAAAAAAAAAAAAATAGATCCCATCGTTGTCCAATTATGAGCATATCGGAAAAAGTTGTAGAATAGGTGACAGTTTGCCGTGAAAAATTATGAGGAAGATCGATCAGTAGGTTTTTTTTGTAAATCGACCGTTTATACGAAAAAGTTTAAATTGCAATAGAAGCGTGGTTCAAATAAATTTTTTGATATTCTTTACTGATAAGATATCTAAAAACAAACATTTTTGACTCTCTAAAAATTTTGTTTAAACCACTTTTCACGAAGTTACAGGCATTTGAAAAAAAAAAAAAATCTACATTTTTCAAAATTCGATATTTTGAAAACGGTTGGAGGAAAAAATTTAAAAAAAATCATAAAGGCCTCTTTCAACCTATACTAAATATTAAAAAAGTTACAAAAAAATCTGAGGTGCGAAAGCTACATGGTGTACGATTTGGTGTGGAACGCCCCATATATTTTTCTCAATTTATCTATGAATTGTCTTATTGAGAAGGTTTATATGTTTAGCTTTTCACTATATTAAATTGATTTTCACTATAAAAAACTGATTCAATTAGCTAGCTGACCCGACAGACTTCGTACTGCCGCAATCGATTGTAGAGCAAAATAAAAAAAATATCAACTCTGCTTAGGTTTCCACTACATAAAATTGGTGTATTACCGTACGATGGACGGTGTGGCTCAATAAGTTACGGATCAAATGAAAAGAAATATAGTAGAAAGCCAGATAGTTCAACTGGTAGAGCACTCGGCGCGATACTGACATAATCTGGGTTTGATTCCCAATTCAGGCTATCTATGAGACGTTCCACGCCAAATCAGACACCATTTAGCTTTTAAATCTCGGATTTTTTTGTAACTTATTCAACTTTTAGTAAAGGTTGAAAGAGGCCTTCATAATTTTTTTCTAACTTTTTCCTCTAATCGTTTTCGAAATATCGAATTTTGAAAAAGGAAGAGATTTTTCTTTCAAATGCCTGTAACTTTGCGAAAAGTGGTTTAAACAAAATTTTCAAAGAGTCAAAAAATGGTAGTCATTAGGTATCTTTTCGATAAAAAATATCAAAAAAAAATTTTTTGAACCACGCTTCTATTGAAATTTTAATTTTCAACTACGAATTAACAATTTACAAAAAAACCCATGCTGATTGATTTTCTTCATAATTTTTCACAGCAAACTGTGGCCTATTCTATAACTTTTCCAGCTATGCTCATGATGGGACAATGATGGGATCTATTTATTTTTAATTTATTGAATTTCATGATCCAGTTTTTTAACTTCTCCCTTAGAAAATCGATGATTTTCGAAAATCTCGGGAAGTTATTGTTTTCACCCCGATTTTCGAAAATCGAGTTTTTATCAGATGTCGACAATTGGAGGTCCTAGGAAGCTATTCTGGCTATTTCAGAATGATGTCCGAGTGTCTGTATTTATGTGCGTGTGTATGTGTGTGTGTGTGTGTGTGTGTGTGTGTTTGTCCATGGTATATAACTTTTTAACTAATGATTCGATTTGGATGGTTAATGCAGCAATTGAAAGAGCTTGTTGGCCGTCAACTTTCCTGAAAATTTCAGATCATTTGATCGAGTCGACTCGCAGATATTGGCGAATTACGAAAAAAAAAAAATTTTTTTTTTTAGTTTTTTATTGATTTCTCAGAAACGAATTGAACGATCGACTTTCAAATCTAATCAGCTCTAGAACTCAATAAAACGCGTCGAATGCCGCCTTAACCATCTTAATCGGTTATGTTCGAGAGATATCATTTGAGAAAGAAATGGTAAATAACGGTTTTTTCCAAATATCTTCAAGACGGCTGAGTCAATCGCTTCCAAATTCTAGTCAGTTCTGGAATTCAATAAAACGCGCATATTGCAACCTCAAACGTCAAAATCGGTTAATTAGTTCCAAATATATCAGCGTTGAAAAGTTAAATAAATAACATTCTACGTTATTTTTTCCAGATAAATCAATATGTACTGTACTAAAACCTGTCTAAAATCTTACAAACTATTTCTCTTTATGGTCTCTTTTGATCATCATATAATACTATCAAACTTGTTCTTTAGTTTAAACCATATTATCAACGAAAAAATCAAAAAAACACGGTTTTTAATCATTTTCTTGGGTATTTTACATATTATTGCTCTGGCCTGAGCCAAAACTCATTCAAATCATGATTTCGATCACTGACATTGATTTCTGCCTCAATACATTTAATTTATTGAACATAATCGGAAATTAAGACTTAAAAACCGCTTGTTCATTAATGATTTTCGATTCTTAAACTTTTAAACTTTGGCATAAAGCGTAACTTGTTAGAGTTTGAAAAGCTCATAAAGAAACAATCGCATGCAATAAGATTTTCGAGCTTGAAGAGCTGAAGTTTTTTTTTTTTAAGAAAAATGTCTTAAAATAATAGCATGCTCAGGATTTACTGTTAATAATTATCTGACGCACAACTATCATCAAAATTTTCTAATTTTATTTAATCAGAAAAATTTATATTAATTAATTTATTATTATTATTTTTTATCAAAATGATTATTTATTAATTAATTAGTAATAATTTTTCTGTAAAAAAAAATTTAAAAAATTTTGATGATAGTTGTGTCTCAGTTAATTATTAACAGTAAATCTTGAGCATGCTGTTATCTTAAGTCATTCTTCTTAAAAAAAAACTGAAATATGAAATTTAAAAAATTAAAACTAAATAGATCCCATCGTTGTCCGATTATGAGCATAGCTGGAAAAGTTGTAGAATGGGTGAAAGTTTGCTGTAAAAAAATTATGAGGAAAATCGATCAGTACGTGTTTTCTGTATATTGACAATTTGTTCGAAAAAGTTTGAATTTCAATAAAGCGTGGTTTAAAAGTTTTTTTTGATATTCCGTACTGAAACGATGTCTAAAAATGAACATTTTTTGTGTCTGAAAATTTTATTTAAACCACTTTTTGCAAAGTTACAGATGTCAGAAAAAAAATCTCTTCATTTTTCAGAATTAGACAACGGTTGGGGGAAAAAATTTGAAAAAAATCGTAAAGGCCTCTTTCAACTTATACTAAAAGTTAAAAAAAAATCCGTGGTGCAAAAGCTAAATGGTGTCCGATTTGGCTTGGAACGCCCCCTATATTTTTCTCGATTTATCTATAAATTGTCTTATTGAGAAGATTTGCAAGTTTAGGTTTCCACTATATTAAATTGTTTTCCACTATATGAAAAACCAATTTAATATTTTGGAAACCTAAACATGCAAACCTTCTCAATAAGACACTTTATAGATAAATTGAGAAAAATATAGATAGCCTGAACTGGGAATCGATCCCAGACCGTGTCGGTATCGTGCCGAGTGCTCTACCAGTTGAGCTATGCGGCACGATACTAAACCCATATTTATTCACCTTTCAAACTTTTTTTGGAGTTCCACAGATAATTCAAGACCGAAATTAGCCAAATCGGTTCAACCACTCTTGAGTTTTAGCGAGACTAACGAACAGCAATTGATTTTTTTTTATATATAATTTTTTAAATTTCACATCACAACAGAAAATTAAAAAATTTGAAAAAACTTAAAATTTTATATAATTTTTTATAATTATCATCGAGGCCGAAAAATATTGTTTTTATAAAATTTCATATAAGTTCACGGAGTTTTTTTAAATTTTGTAAAAATCCATCACAAAAACTTATGAACTCTGTCCTTACCGGCATTTTACTCTAAATACATCAATTAATCACAGGACTTGAACTCTCGTGATGTGGACCAGTGATCTGCGTTCAGGACTACCAGCCAAGAGGAGCCGTGTTCGAACCCAGCAGACGCCCAGGATTTTTTCATCATTCACTGTTATCAATTCTTGTTTCTGAATTTGTAATGCGTTCGCGTGGTAATAATTAAATCAAAAATTCGGTATTTAATGTTTTTTTTTCTTTCTTTCAAAAATATTTTTTCCGGATTTATGATTTTGACATCACCCATATGTCATACTGACGTCATGAAATGTTACACAGACATTACATTCACGTCATGTATACGTCATTAGTTTTACGTCATAATCTTACGTAAAAAAGTGGGAAATAATGAGTCACACCTGACTCATTCGTGACTTATATCTTACATAAATGATGACATAGCGTAACGTCACTCTGACGTCAAATTTACGTCAATGTGTTTACTGGGCAATCGATAGATAAAGACAAAAGGATCAATAATAGATAACTACCTATACCATAAGTCTAATTACTACCCCGTAATTATTAGATTAAAATAACTCCTATTTAATAGCATGGCGTCGGATCTCCTTCTTCTCCACGTAGGAACTATCATCCTCCCGCTTTTTTTGTGTATCTACCTTGGCAAATTACAATCCGCTCGAAAAAATCGAAGTATTAGACGGTCATATTAAAAATGACGCTCATAAACACGCATCAACGAGAAGATGGTAGCACTGAATAAACCAGGCGTTAAATCGCTGTCATTTTTCAATTGGCATGACGCAACAGTGCAGTGCAGTTGCTTTGCAAGGTTAATATGTCTCTCGACTGGTAAGCCGTAAATTTGTAGGATTTACTTAATTGATTGTTTGTATTTATTGTTTTAATTCAATAATAGTATAATAGTTAAAGAGTGACATATTTTCCATCGAAAATTAATCTATGTCAGTCAAAAAATTAAAGTTAGCGAAGAAAATGTCTTTCATCCGCCGCATTTCCCCTGGCATGATTACCAGAGAAAATAGTCACTAACCAGGAGAGATGCCGCTATGGGCTGTGTTCAATTCTCATTTTGATCTATCTACATTTTTCTGAAGATATCTATAGACTTGTTATTGAGAAGGTTCTTTCTTTATCGTGCCCAATCCCCTTCTATCCTCATTTTCCTTTCCGCTAACATGGAAAACAGAGTAACACCTCACGTATATAGCCCCGTTTGCGAGTGTAAAGACACATATGCTTTCCTGCTTAGCAGCATTATTTAAATTATTTGTGTATTTGATATAGTAAAAAATGAATTATTCGAATAATTTAAATAATGCTGTTAAGCAGGAAAGTATGTGTTTTCACACACACACTTTCTAAACATGAATTAGTGAAAATAAGTGAACATTCACTGATTCAGAGTGCAAATTGAACAACAAATCCCAAAAAGTGGTATGATTGACAATGAATTATTGAATATCCACTTACTTTATTAATTCATGTTTAGAGACAATACGAGACTATAAACGTGCTGCGTTCTACACTTTTCTGTATTATGGGGAAGGAGGATTAGGATAGGAGCGAATTGGACAGGATAAGGAAGGAACCTTCTCAATGAAAAGTCTATAAATAAATTGAGAGTAATGTGGAAAGTCCGAACTGGGAACTAAAATCTACCAACCCTGATTTTGACGTCTCTACCCTGTCCAATGGATTTACCCTGGCTTTTTAAAAAGTAACTAAATGTGTATAAAGTGACGCCCTTGCGTGAATGTGTTTTGGAAAGAGATTAATGTCGTAAGATTATCAGTTGATGGGAAAACTTCAACTTTTCCTGTTGACTGCATTTTTTATGGCCACAAAACCTCTCATCGAAGAATGATCCATATATATGTATGAGATTGAACCGACTTTTGAGGACACGATTGCGCCTACAATTCTTATTGGATCCTAATGGAATTTTCACATTTTTTCTATGTGTAATTATCATGGTTAATTTCAAAGATGGGCTAAATCAGTTGATTACTTCAGAAGTTATAGCTGCTTAAAATTTTCCACGATTTTTCGAGAAATTGCGTTTATAGACAATTTCCGTAAAAAGTATTCAAATGCTTGTCTAATAAACTTTGATTTATTACCTTAAACTTTATGTTTGACCATTTCTTCCAATAATTTGTTAGCCTTGAAAGGCTTAATGGAATCAAAAAATTTTGAAAAGATGGTTTTTGTTGTTAATAATTAGATTAGATATTCGCGTTTAAATACGTTTATTTATAACAAGAATACAAATATATATGTGCGATATAATTGACAACATGTAGTAAACGAGGCAATAGCAAGCAAGGTCCTTAATAGACTAATTAGTGATAACCAAAAGTCCGGTATAGTGCACACCTGCGCACAATGTTCAATAGTGACCAGGTAGGATTGCCAAAATATCCAACACCCCCTCTCAATGCCTGCGCGAATTGACTTATGTCAGTCCCAGGTTCTTGCAATGTCGGGAATATTTGATGATCTTCAGTGGCTTTGTACAGATGTCGGCTAACATCTCGTCGCTAGGTACATGCTCCAAGCGCAGA